>OV277717.1:6658193-7296812 GCA_922987775.1 Agonopterix subpropinquella
TAAAGCATACGGGTACGAAACATTTTTATTGCACGATTTGCAATAAAGGTTTCGTTCGCAAAATTAGCCTGACTACACACATGGAAGCCCACAGAAATGGTAAGATTACCCCGAGACGCCTCGACGATCATATTATTTACACCTGCGACGTGTGTGAGCGCAAGTACCCAAGGAAACAGGCGTTGCAACGTCATATACGGCAGAAACATAAATCATCATTAGGTACCTAATTGATATGTGTAGATAAAACTTCGTCAGAAAAAATCTCGCCATGTTGCGAAAAATCATCGAAAATTATTTCGTAAATAGGTTGCGAAATTGAATAGGTAGTTTAACCAATGATATTATGCCCAAAATAAAAAGAAGATCTTGTATTCCGAAACCTACCTACCTACTCGACTCAAATGTATGGAACAGCAGATTTGTTTTTTACGATTGCAGGTTTACTCCTAAAGTAAAAGTTGTTCAGTTTGATGGTCTAAATCACCCCTGAAAATATAGCTAGACATTTTATTATCACCCTGTTATACAGTACCCAGCAAACATCTTGAAAAATGAGGCGGCTGCGCAGTAGCGCTTTTGCCTACAAATGTTTCTGTGCATTTAAGGCCTTGCTCAAGAAGTTTGCCGGCAAATATACTTGGAGGAAATGAAGTCAAAGTCAAAGTAATTTATTGAATAGGTAACTATTTCTTAAAAATACCTTTATCTTTTTTTATTTAATGTACATAAGTTACTTATTGTTGTTATTATTATAATTAGTAATAAATTCCAAAAATGTGTCTTACTGTTTTATTTAAAGCGTCAACCGACATGGAATTGGCTACTTGACAACTAGTCAAATCATCTACTCTTTATCGGACGTCAAAACATGCGCTTTGTATGAAGATTTGTACTAAATATTGAGTTGTGACGTCATCAACATTATCATTACTTTTTATAGTTTATCTTGTTATTTAAAATAGTTTCAAGCTAAAAGCCAATGAAAATGGGAGTTTAGCGTTATTTTCTAACCCTTTTTTTATTGAGTAGATAAAAATAAAATATATTGAATGTAGTCAAATACCCAAATCATTCTAAGCTTCAATATAATTTTCTCAAACATGCTTGGAAATGTGAGCATTATTTTGACAACCTTCTTCGAGATAAATCGAAATTGCTGTACTGGGCAAATACATGCGCGCAGCGGCCGGCAATGTTTGTATGAAAATCCATATCTGTCGTGTTTAGCGACCAAATAAATTACATAGTAAACTCATATCTGTCGTGTAATTTAAAAATGGAACGATCTTTTTCTCCGAAACATGGCGACCAAGGAGGTAACTCATCAAAGGTTTTATTTAAATTTCGAACTGGCTTGCAAATAGAAAGCTGTTTATTGAAAAAAAAAACAAATTGTTGTTCGTTGTTCGTCATTGATTTTGAAAAGAGTTTTAATGTCTGCGAATTATTTGAGAAAATTTACTGTTTTAATTTCCGCGCATTGTTTGAGAAAAGTACTATACAAGCCTTGGCCACAACTAGGCATTGATGGACTTACGTATGTGTGCCTCGGCTTCGCCTCGGCCCACATTTATACGTTCGTCCATCAATGCCTCTGTTGCTGGCCGCTGCAGTAATGTACTATAACAGGCATGTATGAAGAGATGTATGTTCTTGTTTTATGGTTCTTGTAAAATAGTAGCTTATCTATGGATGTATAGACGTGAATGAGGCGAAAGAGGTATGTAAGGATCGTAGTAAATGGTCTCTGCCTAGCCCAGTTGGAAAGAGGCGAGATGTTATAGACAGATAGATTTTGGTCGTGAGTTGTACGAAATTTTTGATTGAGTACAGCGTCATCTAGAGGTACTACTACTACGCAGTTTCTTTTCACTTGTGATATCCGTTTCCGGGAATATGAGATGTCAGAAAACTTTAGTTGCTTGCTACTCGACACTAGATGGCAGGTTAAAGCCAGTCAGATAATTCGGTGAATGGGAGCTTTTGAATTAATAAAAATGTTTTCGTTGTCTTTGGTTTAAATTCAAAATTGCGCGGCAAACGACAGCAAAACGTCAAAGCAAATTGCATAGTGCCTGATACCTATTTTGTTTAGAAGTGATTTATTTAGCCGTGAAAATGCGAAACGTTGAAATTAAAGCCAGAATTACCAACTACAATAACATTTGCAACATCGCAGAAGAACTCAGTGGTTCTCCACCAACAATCATCAAGCAAGATGATACGTTTTACAAAGTAAATGAAGGACGGTTGAAGATGAGATTCTACGCTGATTCCTCTGCAACTCTCGTCCGATATGATAGAGAGGACCGAGGCGGTCCAAAGCTGAGTGATTACGACCTCGTCGAGTTCCCAGTAGGAGATGAAAGAGCCAAGCAAATGGATGCAGTGTTGAAAAAGTGTTTGGGCGTTCGCGGACGTGTTGTGAAGGAACGGTTGGTTTTATTACGTTTATTATACCCTCTTTGGAGCTACTATTAGTGGTAAATATAGTAATATTTACTTTAATAAATGGTATATGTTATTCTAACCTAAGAACGTTCAAAATGTTGAATGAAAACCTTATCCTGAGAGAAGAATATTGACTTAAAACTAGTCTAGGGTCAGTTACCATATTGACCTTCCTAAGATGACACTCTGACCGACCTTTTAAGCTACATTGGTAAAAATAAATTGCGCAAAATGTTTTTTCAATTTTTTTCCTAAACTTCTTTTTCTTGATTTTTTTCTACAAGAATTGTAGTTTTGCAAGAAGTCGCGTTGTAGTTCTGCTATTGATAGTCGCGTCGCTCGTCGATTATTGTTTGCCCCCTCCCCGGCCTGCAACAAAGCTCTAGTGGTGGCTCAAGATAGTGTTCTTTTCGAAAAACAATCCTTGATGTCTCCAAAATACAGAAACTACTGTACAACGTCAAGCACTCTTGCTACAAAAACTAGACATTGGTAAAATCATCATAACCAAGAAGCCATTTTTTAAAAATAGAATAGAATAATAGTAGTTTTGCAAAAATCTTGGTTAATGTTTGGAAACATCAAAATCACTTATCTTGTCAGAATGAATCTGGAGGCCTGCAGATCATATCTTATTGTGAGCACTGGCAAGCCAGCAACGCTTGGATCCAATGGGATCTTTTGTGTTGACCCCTACATATTTATTTCTTCACCCTTCAAAAACATGCTAAATGAGCAAAACCACAGAGGCTGAATAATCCAGCCATTGTAGTATGATTTGAAATACTTACTGAAACTTTTATTTCTCTTTTAAATTATCCTTTTATTTTTTCAGTAAACTCTACATGGTGGGACAAACTCGCGTCCACATAGACACCGTGCAGGACCTAGGACATTACATGGAACTGGAGGTCGTTCTCCGACCTGAACAGACCTTGGAAGATGGTCAGATTATAGCTAGAGACCTCCAAATTAAACTAGGTGTTAAGAACGAAGATCTCATTGAGTGTGCTTATGTTGATTTGTTAGATAAAAAGAGTTAAAAATTACTTATGCCTTTTCATAGATGTAAGTTTTTTAATAAATGGAGAATCTAATGAAGTGATTCACATCAGAGAAATTGGAAATATATTTATTGCAAAAGATTACAATGCATTTTACAAAGTAACAGTCATAACACACGGTTTTTCTCACAAGATATTTTTTCCGACATCTCATGTCATTCTCTATTCGAAATCATTTTTCTTGTTCTGTCATGTAACTACGCAGATGACATGCATAGAGATTACAAAGTAGAACAAACTCTCTTTGCTTCAACACTCCTCCTTAATCTCATGCATAGTTACACAGATACAAACTGCATACTTCATATCTCATCTCACTCATCATACACACAATCCCATAGCATTCACACACCACTCAAATTTGCCTCTCGGCAAAGATTTGGTTAGAGCATCAGCAACCATCCTTTCAGTTTCCCTGTACTCCAACCTTATAAGGCCTGACTCAACCGCATTGCGTACAAAATGGTATCTGACATCCACATGTTTTGTACGCTGGTGATGCACTGGATTGTTAGCAATAGCTATTGCTGACTGGCTGTCCGAAAAAACTGTTAAAGCCTTTTGCTTCTCTTGGCCAGTCATCTCCTCTATAAAACGCCTAAGGAATACAGCTTCCTTAGTTGCCTCTGATAACGAGACGTATTCTGCCTCAGCTGTGCTAAGAGCCACTGTGCGTTGCTTTGTGCTCTGCCACGACACAGCTCCTCCTTGAATAAGGAACACCGATCCCGAATACGACCGTCTATCGCTGTCTCCTGCGTAATCAGCATCAGCGTATGCTTCGATTTCTTGGCATTTCTCCTTTGAGTATCTCAAGCCAAAACTCTTTGTGCCTTTAAGGTATCGAAGGACCCTTTTAGCTGCTACCCAATGTTGCTCTTCGTAGCACTCATTGAATTGGCTCAGGTAATTTACCACATGAGCTATGTCCGGCCGGGTACACACCGCCAGGTACATAAGTGAACCTATCAGCGCTCGATAGGGTATCTTCTCATTTGGCTTCCTGACATCCGTAGGCTTCTCTAGCCTTTGGCCTATTACAGCCGGAGTAGCAACTGGTTTGCACTCTTCCATGTTGTATGCTTTTAAGAGCTTTTTCACATAATTCTCTTGATGTAGCTTTATCCCTTTAGCATCTTGTACGATATGGATTCCCAGCATAAGTTCAGCTTTGCCAAGATCCTTCATCTCAAAACTGGATTTCAGGTCTCTCTTGACCTTGAGCATCTCCTGCTTGTCATTCCAAAAAATCAGAATATCGTCTACATACACCGCAATGATGATTAACTTGTCATTCTGTGATCGCGTGTAGACACATGGCTCATTTTCCGATCTTCTGAACTTTAATCTTATTAGCTCAGAATGAAGCTTCGCGTTCCACGCTCGTGGAGCCTGCTTCAGACCATACAGCGACTTTTGTAACAGACAGACGTGATCCTCTTTGCCTTTTACCTCGAAGCCCTCTGGTTGCTTCATATAAACGACTTCACTAAGATCACCGTTTAAAAATGCCGTTTTGACATCCATTTGGTCGATGTTTAATCCCATGTTGGCTGCTAGAGCCATCAAAACTCTCAGTGAGCTATGTCTCACAACTGGTGAAAACGTGTCAAAGTAGTCAACGCCTCTTCGTTGACTGAAACCTCTCGCAACTAGTCGTGCCTTATAGCGAGTCTTTCCCCCCGCCTCTTCTTTGATTCTGAATAACCATTTAGAATCAACGATGTTGCATGATCTTGGTGGTTTCACAAGCGTCCATGTTTTGTTATTCTTGAGGGCGTCTAGCTCCTCCTCAATTGCGACCTTCCACTTCTCTCCATCCTCTCTGGATAATGCATCTTGAATGGTTAAGGGATCTTGAGATGCATTGGCAGCTTGGTAAGTCACAAAGTCTGGAAGCTGTTTTGCTTTCCTTTCTCGTATTGGGTATCTCCTGGACGGTAACTCACTGTCATGAGCTGGCAGGCTGTCTTCTCTATCTGACTCCTCTCTCTCATCAGATGTTGCCCACACGTCATCGTCATTAACCTCGTTTGGAGAACCATATCTTCTTAATTTAGCTTCAGCATCCTCCTGATGTTGTTCATGCACGGCATTCCTCACCGGAACTCCATATTGATGCATTTCTGGAACTCTTTCCAGTTCTATGACTATCTCTGACGGAGGAACAGCTGTAATAACGGGTGCTTCATTTTTACTCCCATATGTTGCATTTTCAAAAAATACAACGTCTCTGCCCTTATGTATTTCCGTTGTGATTGGATCAAATAGGCGGTAGCCCTTTGTTTCGGTACAGTATCCAACAAGAACCAGTTCTTTGCTCTTTGGATCCCACTTCTTGCGCTTTTGGTCTGGAATGTGTAGAAACGCCTTGCACCCGAAGACTCTGAAGGGGCTGAGGTCCACCTTTTTTCCAGTCCATGCCTCTTCTGGCGTCATATTCTTCACAGCTATTGTGGGTGATCTATTCTTCAGATAAACTGCAGTATTAACTGCTTCAGCCCACAGTTGCCTGCTCAACTTTGCTTCTCCTAGCATAGTTCTCGCTTTATCCATAATGGTTCTATTTGCTCGCTCAGCAACTCCATTCTGTTCGGGTGTGTATTCTACTGTCAGTTGATGACGGATTCCCCTATCTTTGCAGAACTCATTCATTTGCGTATTGACAAACTCTTTGCCGTTGTCAGATCTGATGATTTTTAACTTTTTCCCAGTTTGGCGCTCCGTCAATTTTACAAATTCAGCAAACTTCTCGAACACCTCTCCTTTTGTTCGTAAAAAGTAAACAAAAGTTTTTCTGGTGAGGTCATCAATGAAAGTAAGAAAATATCGTAACCCTCCGTACGACTTCTCACTCATAGGTCCACACACATCTGTATGAACTAGCTCCAAGACCTCCTTAGCCCTGCTGACACTACTCTTTGTAAATGGCTGTTTTGCCTGTTTCCCCATTACACATGCTTCGCACTCTAGCTTAGAACTTGTGCCGGAAAAACTTACCCCTTTCGCCATTTTATCCTTTAGCAAAGTAAGGTTACGTACGCCTAGATGTCCCAAACGCCTGTGCCACAATATTATTTGATCGGACGAGGTTGAAGTTAAAGCCACTTCCTGTGAACAATATTGTATTTTATACACACCATTTTCTACAGTGCCTGTATGTGAAACATCACCAGTAACCTTACATCCATCAGCTTTCATAATCTTAAAGCCTGATTTGTCGAACACAACAACTAGTTCTTTACTTACAGTCGTGCTCACACTCAATAGGTTTGCTTCTAACCCAGGTACATACAGTACATTGTTAATTTTAATACCCATCTCATCATTAACCACATTACCTACTGCCTCACCATAGACCCTTTCTCCATTTGCACAAGCTACTTCTACTTTTTTATCTAGTTTCTTAAAGTCCGTTAACCACTCTCTTCTATTCGTCATATGGTTGGATGCTCCAGAGTCAAGAATCCACTCTCCGGGTCCTTGTTTCCCTGATGTAGCCATCGCCAATGCCGTCAAGGCTTCCTTCTTCTGCTTAGGGTTCTTCGGACAGTCCTTTGCTTTATGAGGTCCATCGCAGATAAAGCATTTCATCGGACGAGGTATGTTCGTGCTTCTCTGCGGACGCTTGTCTCTCTGACATTTGCTTTTTGCATGAAGTGCATTCGTTGCGGCACTAGAACCTGCTTTATATGCATCCTCCATTTGAAACAGTTTCGTCTTGACGTAATCCGTGGTTAATTCTATGTTTGTGTTCTCTATTGCAAGCCTCATGGGTTGAAAAACCTCTGTCAATCCTTGTAGCATTAAGGCTGCGAGCAACTCATCGTCTACCTCTTTGCCAAGATCACGAAGCTGCTGAGCTACTGACATCATGGCTGTTACGTAGTCTCTCACTGTCAAAGACATATATATTACTAGCGTAAGGACATGGCCTATGAGCTTGACTATTGTCCCCAGTTCGTTGGCTCTATTAGAGCACTACAACGCTCAAAGAAAATATATGACACGATATAGTTCGTATACGAGTTATGACAGATGGTGCAAATTTTTGTTTCTATGAAGAAGGTTTTTGTAAAATATTCTGACGGGCCTATCCTTACGCTAGTAATATATAAATCTATGCTCACTGTAGTATATTGTTCCAGTTTCTGGCTCACCAGTTTTGACAGGAGTCTGCACCTATTATTTAGGCCCTTATCCTCGAAAGCAGCCTTTAGGGCATCCCATGCCTCCTTTGCAGACTTTGCCTGCCGAACATGTACTAAACAGTGTGGCATCACCATTAAGCAGATTTTTGCTCTGGCCTTTTGATCTCTCCTCCGACCTGATGCATCACTTACTGGTGGTGTTGTCATGGTATACTCCCACAGATCTTCGTGGATTAGGTACAACTCCATAATAAACTTCCATGTGTTGTAGTCGGCGCTACCATCCAGCTTGGTTATTGCTGGTAGGCCCGCGCTCATACCTCCTTGAGAAGTTTGTGGTCTCTCAATCCCACTGACTGTACTTACAACAGTATTTCCATCACCAGTATCCGCCATGGTTATTTAGCGTTGCTGGCTGCCCATAACCTAATGAAGTGATTCACATCAGAGAAATTGGAAATATATTTATTGCAAAAGATTACAATGCATTTTACAAAGTAACAGTCATAACACACGGTTTTTCTCACAAGATATTTTTTCCGACATCTCATGTCATTCTCTATTCGAAATCATTTTTCTTGTTCTGTCATGTAACTACGCAGATGACATGCATAGAGATTACAAAGTAGAACAAACTCTCTTTGCTTCAACAGAATCTTCTATTGGTTACATTTTTATTCTGTTTGTTAAACATAGCTTAATAAGAGTTTCACCACTTCACAGTAAGTTCTTGTTAGCTTATCTGGCAGATCGTTTGATATATCTTTCAAACAAAATATGTCAAAAGATCTGTCAGATAAGCTAACAAGAACTAACTAAGAAGTGGTGAAACAGGCTTTTAGACTCCGAAATTGAACATATAAAAATAATTGGAGGTAATTGGCTCCGATTCGGACTGTGCGACGACTTAACTTAACTAAATTTATTCCTGTCACTTTCTAAAATAAGATTAAGAAAAGAGACAGAAAACCAACAGCTGACTTTAGTGCTGTCAAAGTGACGTTACACGCCCAAAAACGACTTAAATAAGATGGCGTACATTGGCCTCGATTCGGACTGTGCTAAGACTTAACTAAATTTATTCCTGTCACTTTCTAAAATAAGATTAAGAAAAGAGACAGAAAACCAACAGCTGACTTTAGTGCTGTCAAAGTGACGTTATACGCCCAAAAACGCCTTAAATAAGATGGCGTACATTATGATGGCATCTTATTTTGGGCGTGTAACGTCACTTTGACAGCACTAAAGTCAGCTGTTGGTTTTCTGTCTCTTTTCTTAATCTTATTTTAGAAAGTGACAGGAATACATTTAGTCACAGTCCGAATCGGTACCATTGTCATACAAGAGCAACGATAATCTATAGTAGCACAGAAAGATCGGAGGTACGATAAAACAAAATAAATTCTAAACAAAAGGATAAATTATGGATAAACTGATTAAATAAAATAAGAAATCTAAAATAATTGAATTTTTCTTATTTTTAGGAAACCGGTAATTAACGTTATTTTACGGTTTTCGTGATTTAGCAGCGCAACACTAGAACTGTCAATCGCAAGGGTCAAGGCTACCATGAAAACTCACTCTCATTTCACTGTTCGAGTTTTGCAAGAAATTCTTTACTTTTGTTATTATTTTTATTCGTTAAAAGATAATCTGTTTTTATTCTATTTATTATTAAGTAAATATTACACCATTTGTAATCTGAATTTTGAATAAATATTATTATTATTATTATAAAAGTGCAAACAAGCGAGGAATGAGTACAGAGTGAGTTTAGAAACAATAGTAGTCTTTTAGTTTACGGTGCGTTGATTGTCTAAAATATTTATTATTTCGTGCTTTATTTTAAAGAAATCCTAATAAATGGAATCAAAAAGTATTAAAACGATGTACGGGCAGTGTCGGTGCTGCTTATCGAACGGCAACCACAGGGATATCATGAAGGAATACCACTACAATGGTAGCAAGGAAGTTTATTACGATATATTCATGGAGTGCTTCAATTTATTCGTAAGTATTTACTATTATTGCATGATTTAACTACGACTAGACGTCTTACGAGGAACAGAGAGTAATCATCGTTTTAATTTTGCTAGATTTCCATTGGCCGAAAGGTAATGGATTTCATTGAAACCACAGAACATTATGAGAGGGGTTAGAAGTGCAAAGTAGGCGTGGAACGTATCGCCACAGGTTATGCAATGATTTGCGTAACACCATATAAAGGCGCGCGGCGTGGAGCGAGCGAGAGGGCATGAGTAGTTGTAGCAGCGTCAGCGGGAAGACAAAGACGTAAGCGCATATTTTGCTTGTGGTGGGAATGACTACTTCTGCAACTCAAGCTCCTCCAGGAAGTCCACCAGCTTGTTAATGCTGCCGAAGACTTCTGGAAGAGACCCCGGTGATCCAAGAATAGAATAGAAATATGTTTATTCGCATGAAACACGGTAACAATGGTCTTAGATTAGTCACAGCCCGGACACTGCGTACAAAAAAATGAAATTGACAAGATGACGTCAGCACATGCTAAACGGGTTTAGGGCTGCCACAACTTAAGTTGCGTGCGGTACAACTTGTGACGGGCAGATGGCGCGCGTGACATAGTCGATGAACGAATGGGAAAAATTGAAGAGATTATATTTAGGTACCGTAAAATAAAGAGATCCTTCCTCTGAGGGAAAAATATAATATGAATGATAATTATATAAACTTCTTGCATGAGAAATTTTTCATCTCGCAATGCGGTCGGGAACTTCATATGCGGCAACATGAGATAAGCTTGTCACGGTGGCATATCGATTACTTTAAAATAAAAAAAAAACATTTAAAAGGTTTAAAAAAATTCGGGCTCCTATTAATTTTGTCAGGCTCCTATTATTTGAGATAATTATGTGAGTATTAAAATGTTTGTACCTATTACTTTTCACCCACGACGGAACGAAGAACTTGCATGTGTTTAGGGTGAGAGGTTGTTTGTTTGTTTGTGTGTGCAAAACTAATGTTCCCTTTTATCTCCAAAACGGCTAGACCGATTTAGATACGGTTTTCTGTTATATTGTTGTCTGTATAGGGTTTGTGATTAATCAGTGATGATTCTTAGATAGGTGTTAGGGTGTTAACTCGCCAGGGGGCGCTGCAGTAAATGTTTTTCTAACGTCAAAATGAGTTTTTGCGCATTTACGGCGGCATAAACGGCTTCACCCATTTGGAAGCAGTTTTTTTAAAGAGCTTGAGGTTCATATGCAATGATTTTTAGATAGGTTTTAAATTCTCTGCTATTTTTTTGCCTAGAACTAGACCCAGACAGTCAATTTTTTTTCATTTATTTCTTTTTTCGTAAATAAAACGCATTGACACCCGTCTATTCAAAAAAGATATTTTGTCCTTCACCTATGCTCTTTGTTTCGAAAACATAAATTCTAGATGGTGACAACCTAGGCTACAGGTAACTCCCGAGGGCGACAGAGGGGTGAGGTCTGGGTGAGGTAAAAAGTTGGCGGGAGGAAGGGAGTGTCCATACTGTATCTAGTAATAGATACTCTTTCTTATACTGTGGATTAGTGGTCTAAGGTGTTGTGCCCGAGTGTGCTAGCCCGTTGCATTCCAACAGAACATGCGCAGCCGTTTATTCATACTCCATGCACAGAAGACTGTTAGTAACACCAATATTGAAAATTTGTTAAAAATCTGGCGATTGAAAGACTTGAGTGAAGAAATGAAAAGACTTGGGGGTACATGTTTGAAGAGACTTATGGATGTTGAAAAAGTAATACGATATTCGATATACCGAATAGTTTGCCTGAGACTGTAATAAGTGCGCCTTCAGTGAACTCTTTCATAAATAGACTGGACAATTATTTAAAAACTAAACAAGTGCAGTGATATACACGCATCAGCTTTGAGCTGCTAGTGTATCATATATAATAATAAATAATAATAATATTTGTCAGAATCGTAGCGAGTGGTCTATTGTCTCTGTCTACCGCAGTGGGACCTAGGCGTGAGCATTTGTTATATATGGGTATTTCTTACGGAAAAGAAAAAAAAAAATTTTTTTATTTTTTTACAATATTTTTAATTTTTACTCATGTATTCTAAAGTGTATCCAAAATAATGGTTTTCAATATATAAGGTCACGCTTAAAAACCTTTGCAAGGGGTTGAAAATGGGGTGCAAAGGTATGGTTGTGACGTTGAGCAGCATGGCTGTGACCGTTGATGACATTTCAGCTTTTCTTTTGTCCCCAATACTTTGTGTGTTGTTTTTATTCGGTGGCATCTAAAACAATAAGAAATTCTACATCAGATAAACAAAGTCATTCGATCTCACAATATCCTCCACTGCTGGTGTCAAAAATAATTGATATTAGATACGTCACAACCATGCATTTTTGTCACAGCCATGGTCTCAAAAAGCCATGGTATCAAAAAGCCATGGTTGTGACTGCCTTGGTCGTGACATTTTCGTGCCGTGTCCGACATAACTTAAAAACTAGATGAGTTCTTTGCAATATCTTACTTTTAGCAGAAACTATTTAGTTTAGTTTACAATTCATAAAAAAAACACCAGCATTACAATTGTACTTACCTTTTATAATTCGGGCACGGCCTGGACAGGTTTAGATTGTCACTTTTCAAAATAAAACACAAAAACTATTTTTTATATTCACTTCGCTATTCACGCCGACCGGGAAAGGGGAGGCCTAGAATGTTGCCAAAGAAGAAAAATATATAGTGATACCGGCTTTTAATTATCTTACGTTTCTACCGTTTTAGAAGAAAAATTATTTTGTGGCATGGCTGTGATAATTTTTTTTCGGACAAACTTTATAAAGTTTTATATTTTACACTTATTACCAAAACGAAACAATCAATTTATTTTGTGATAAGTTGAACGCACATAAAATGAATGGCAATGCATTTATTTCCAATAAATCGAAAAGGAATTCAGAAAAATTTTTTTTTTAGAGTATTTCGGTGAGCGGACACAGCATGGCTGTGACATTTTGGTCATAGTTGTATGTGTAAATCCAACAGCTGTATATTTTATGAGTAATTAAGCTTTCAGTATAGTAAATAAAGTTAATTACTATTATAATTGGAAAAATAAACAAGAGTGACTTCGCCCAGCTAACCAATTCTCACGATAGACACTATTTTTCGTAAGAATAAGAATTACCCATATAGGGTTGCCAACCGTCTCGCGAGAGGCGGGACGTCCCGTTTTTAGACCCTTAGAGGATGCGTCCCGCGATAGATGTGTGCGGGACGCATATTGTCCCGTTTTCTGGCTAACCTTTCCAGCAGAAGTATTTGTGAGCTCAGTTGACTCAAAAGAAGCGATTTAAAACTTTATTAAGTTTCTTTTCTAATTTATGTAGTCTTTTTTAAATACCAGAGTTCATAGGTACGTGTATTCTTCTTCTTTTAATTCTAATTCGTGTCAGCATGAGCTATATCGCAAGACAAATTACTCATGCTCATGCTGTTTGGAAAGATTAGCCAGTCAGCAATGGTAGTATCGAAGCTGACTGTCCAGGGTGCACCTGACGAACTCAGATTTCTTTAAACTGTTCTTTCATTGCAACCCACCAAGGGTAACTTTTATGTTTGTAAAATCATATAAAATTAACGACAATAAATTTTTATTTGTATTCTTTGCCTCATTGTTTTTCGTTTTATACTAGCTGGGTCCCGCTTTTTTGAGCCAAGTCCCGCACCTTGATTGCAAATTTCCCGCTAATCTGTGCACTAGGGTTGGCAACCCTAGTTATATACCACATAATATTATTAATTTTACAAAACTATATTTTTTTCAGTTATCAACGGACTCAACACTGAACAAGCTGATCTGCTCGTCATGCGTGCAGCATCTCAGAGATGCCAGCAGCTTCAGAGCCATGGTGGTCGGCGCGGAGCGGCAGCTGCTCGGCTCCATGGTGGACAATGAGACGCTGTTTGTCAACGGTCAGCATTGATATATGTACTCAATTCTAATTCGTGTTTTTCAACCATTCAGAAGCATCCTAGTTAGTTCGAAATTTCTTTATAATGTTCCCAGGATACTTTCTGAATAGACGATATTCTCCGCTACGATGTGTTGAATTCCTCCTCATAATCACAGGCAGGAGATCTGGCTAGTTCACCCATTATAACGAAACTTATATTAGGTGCTATGTAACCTTGAATAGAATGCTAATCCACCAAGCAGAGGAAACTAGATACCTTTGGATATAATAGGCGACAAGTGGAGGAAACATTATATTAACAGAGGATATTCTAAACTTGCCAGACAGAAGATAAAGTCCCATAATAGGAAGTCCTCTGTAAAAGGTATAACTGACGGACCCGATTATATGAATGCTGGCAGGGCGCGTTAGTAGTGCCGCGTTAGTACGCAGCATCTTGCACGCCGCGTTAGGCAGCATCTGGCATGCCGCGTTAGAAACGCAGCGTCTTGCACGCCTCGTTGTTCACGCCGCGTCGGCACGCCGCGTTATTCACACCGCGTTGGCACGCCGCGTTTAAAACGTCGCGTTAGTACGCAGCGTCTTGCACGCCGCGTTAAATACGTTCTGTTGGCTCGCTGCGTCTGGCATGCCACGTTAAAAACGTCGCGGTGGCACGCTGCGTCTGGCACGCCCCGTTATTCACGCCGCGTTAAGTAAAGTATGATGATTAAACACTTTATACAATAATTTCTGCAGTGCCCGAGGGAGAGCACGCTCCGGAACTATCGATCAAGGCAGAGGTCGTGGAGGTGAAGAACGAACCGGAACCCGAGCTGGTGGAGGATGACAACGGCTTTGAGTCTGACCAGGGTGCTGATGATGATTATGGTAAGAGTTTTATATTTCAAGCTTTTACCCGCGACTTCGTCCGCATAAATTATATACCAGATTTTAAGTCAGATGATAAGCGTGCAAGCCTGAGCTTCTGAGAGAGGTCGAGAACTTCTATGGACAGTTATACACGTCAACACGAAGACCCGCTACAGATCTGGCTAACGACCCAAGAGCCAGATTGACCCGGCACTACACAGAAGATATTCCGGACGTCAGCTTGTACGAGATTAGTATGGCTCTCAAACAGCTAAAGAACAACAAGGCGCCGGGTGATGACGGGATTACGGCCGAGCTTCTGAAGGCGGGTGGTAAACCGGTCCTGAAGGCCCTTCAGAAGCTGTTCGATTCCGTCATACTCGAGGGTAAAACGCCGCAGGCATGGAACAGAAGTCTGGTGGTGCTCTTCTTCAAAAAGGGCGATAATGCCCTGTTGAAGAACTATAGGCCCATTTCCCTTCTTAGCCATGTCTACAAGCTGTTTTCGAGAGTCATTACGAACCGTCTCGCTCGCAGGTTTGACGATTTCCAGCCTCCCGAACAGGCCGGTTTCCGAAAGGGCTTCAGCACCGTGGACCACATTCATACGCTTCGGCAAGTTATACAGAAGATTGAGGAGTATAACCTGCCCCTTTGCCTGGCGTACGTGGACTACGAGAAAGCCTTTGATTCGATCGAGACTTGGGCTGTACTGCAGTCTCTTCAGCGATGCCAAGTAGACTACCGGTACATCGAAGTGCTGAAATGCTTGTACAAAAACGCCACTATGTCAGTCCGACTACAGGACCAGAACTCGAAACCTATCCTACTGCAGCGAGGTGTGAGGCAGGGAGACGTTATATCTCCGAAACTGTTCACCGCCGCATTGGAAGATGTTTTCAAGGTTCTGGACTGGAAAGGGCTAGGCATCATCATAAACGGCGAGTACATCAGTCACCTTCGGTTTGCCGATGATATAGTCATCATGGCGGAGACTACAGAGGAACTCAGTCGAATGCTCGATGATCTTAGCAGAGCCTCCGAACGAGTGGGTCTCAAGATGAACATGGACAAGACAAAGATCATGTCAAATGCCCATGTTGTACCCACTCCAGTAATGATCGGGAACTCTGCGCTCGAAGTTGTTACTGATTATGTTTACCTGGGACAAACTATTCAGTTAGGTAAGTCTAACTTCGAGAAAGAGATCAAGCGTTGAAACCAACTCGGCTGGGCAGCGTTCGGGAAGCTACGTAGTATCTTCACGTCCCAAATACCGCAGTGTCTTAAAACGAAAGTCTTCGATCAGTGTGTGTTGCCAGTGATGACGTATGGAACAGAGACGTGGTCGTTCACTCAAGGCCTCATAAAAAGGCTGAAAGTCACCCAAAGGGCAATGGAGAGGGCTATGCTCGGAGTTTCCCTGCGAGATCGAATCAGAAATGAAGAGATCCGCAGAAGAACCAGAGTAACTGACATAGCCCAAAGAATTGCTAAACTTAAGTGGCAGTGGGCGGGGCACATTGCTCGCAGAACCGATGGCCGGTGGGGCCGAAAAGTTCTCGAGTGGCGACCGCGTACCGGAAAGCGCAGCGTGGGTAGGCCCTTCACACGGTGGACCGACGACCTGGCAAAGGCGGCGGGAAAACGTTGGATGAGGGCAGCGCGGGACCGGTCGTTGTGGCGATCCTTGGGGGAGGCCTATGTCCAGCAGTGGACGTCCGTCGGCTGAGATGATGATGATGATAAGCTATCAAACAAAAAAAGTTTCATCAAAATCGGTTCAGTGGTTTTTGCGTGATACTCGAACAAACAAACACCCAAACAAACAAACGAACAAACAAACAAACAAACAAACAAACAGACAGACAAAAAATCCAAAAATTGGTGATTTGGAATCAGGGACATCTAAAAATCATATCGTAATTTTTTTTTTGTAAATATCTTCAATGTACAGACACACTTCTGTTACAGTTTTATAATAGTTTAGATTAGATACATTAATAGTGAGTTGGATTCGAATGAGTTTGGAATTTAAGTATGATTTGTAACATCAATGGCTTTTCGGTGAAGGAAAACATCGTGAGGAAACTAGCATGCTTCAATTTCGAGTTAGATATTGTACCCACTGTCCATTACAAGAGTGGCAATGTGCTCACTAACCGTCATATGAGAAACATGGATGTTCAGAATCTTTCTAGCCACTCCCTTGGGAATATGGCTGTGAGCTTATGTTAATTAGCAGATTGTTTTTTTATGTGTATTTATTACAGTCTGGTTCTTGGGAGCGCGTTATTTCTCTATGGTCTGGTCACATATATTTTGAAGGGACACTGACGCGAGACTGAACGTGTAACTTTAGTCTTAGATTGAGCATAGACTGAATATTATCTAGTAAAGCTGAGCGCGTATACTGAAAATAATATAACTTTAGATGATGATATATTGCATTTCACAAGTAATACTGTATTTTTAGGGATAAAGATTGACTCGAGGCTGCAATGGGGTCCACATATAGAAACCCTAGCGGGTAGGCTGAGCTCGGCAGCTTAAGCAGTTCGACAAATTTGACAGCTAACTGATATAGCTACAGCAAGACTTGTATACTTCAGCTACTTCCACAGTATCATGTCTTATGGTATTTTGCTGTGGGGCCGTGCTACAGACGTCGCGTCGAGGCTATCTTTATCCTTCAAAGGCGGGCAATTCGAGCCATTTATAATCTGCGTTGTCGGGACTCACTACGAGATCTTTTTAAAGATATCAGTATTTTGACTTTCTACAGTCAATATATTTACGAAAATATTTTATATGTTCGGAAAAATTTGTCTCTCTTTCCCAAAAACAGTGACGTTCATAATTATAATACAAGAAATAAAAATAAATTAGTATTCCCACATTTTCGACTCAGTAAAGTCAACACATCTTTCATGGGGCACTGTATACGCTTTTATAATAAGATACCAGAGGATATTCTAAACTTACCAGACAAAAAGTTTAAGTCTCATGTTAAACAAGTCCTCTGTAAAAAAGGTTACTTACTATAAACTCGATGATTATTTGAATGACCAAAATGTCTGGTCTTGACAATTTTACACTATGTAATGCAATATTGTATTTTAATTGTACTTTGTACATTTTGTTTTGTTTAAAAGATGTGTGTTGTAGAGTTTCTGGCCGCATCTTCTCTCAATGGAACACCTTCCGACGCGGTGGTAGAGTCAAAAAATGACGTCAAAAAGCTATCTATATGATATTATTTTGAATAAAAAATTTTGAATGTTGAATTTTGACTGGAAAGGGATGGAGATATGACAGAATGTCAAAAAAATCGTGCCATTGTTTTACATAATTGCAAGATTTTGTAAGCAATTTCTACTACGTTGAACAAAAATATCGCATATGCGGAAAGGGACAAACGACATAGATTTTGTCTAGCTCGCTCTGTTTAATTAGCTTACAAGCCTGTCTCGTTTTCGCCATCCGTCTCTTCACTTTCTTTATTCGATTGAGTTATGAATGACCGTAGCAATTATGTTGATATATCAGTTCCAGAGACAAACCCGTACCAAGTGGAGGGTGAGGCGGCCCTGCTCGCCAGGTTCGAGTCCGAGAAGGTCAAGTTACTGCCAACCCGAGCCTCTCTGTATACTCTGTGTCCGACGTACGTCAGACGCTTGGATCTACTCAAAAGTAATTATTTGTTTATCTACAGGGTGAAATTGATATCATTCGCATCCTGTTAAACTAAGAGTCGACCCATCAAACTGAACAACTTTTACTATGGCAGCAAACCGATAGGAGCAAAAAAAAATCAGCTGTTGCATACATTTAAGTCGCAAACTCGCGCGTCGACATTGCGGTTTAGTATGGGACAGCAGATTTTTTTTGTTGCTCCGATCGGTTTGCTCCCATAGTAAATGTTGTTCATTTTGATGGGTAGACTCTTAGTTTAAAAGGATGCTAATGATATCAATTTCACCATGTATAGATGAAGTAAAACATCATCATCATGTATCTTAGACAATTTAATAGGGACTTGCCTTGCGGTAGCATTTCCCCTCTGCCACGGTATTAGATCAATCAATCTTGCACATTTACACCCAATTTTATACCTTATCACTAAACGAGTCAGCCTATAATAGCGAAACAATAATTTTGAACTTAGAACGTTTGGGGTTCACACGAGACTACTTTTCATGATTTTTAACATTCAAAATTAGAATCTAAACTTATGGGGAATAAAATCCAATGTTGCGGATTTCATGTTACCTCGCCCCCGCAAAAAGTGGCAGAAATTTTTCTTAGTAGAATGACACGCGTAACTCGTCCCTATTAAATTGTCTAAGACATGTATACGCTTGAAGAGATAATGTGATGTCTGTTTCTGAAAATCACCATGAAGCACAATTGGTGGACACCATTGGGGATAATCATGGACTTAGAATGATAAAGGAAACCAATCCTCCTTGCAAGCATGGAAACACGAAAATTGGCCATGGGGGTCCGTAATGTCATGTCTGGACAGTTCCATACATTTTAGATTTAGTATAGTCTTGGCGCAAACAGATGTCGCTACTGGCCTGAACGAGAGATAAATCTTAATTAAACGTTATTAGATCAGTATTATTTGAGTTTTGTTCCACGGAAATAAATGATATAGATTTATTTTCTTATAAATTTTAATAACAAATGTGTTTAACACTTATTTTAACGTAATTAAACATTGCTGTAGTACCGGTTACTCACCACCGTCGCTGTACTTGCGCGAATTTTCATATAAGAAGGTGGCAACTTTCTTTGTATGGGCATTGACCCTCTGTTGTGTATAATTTATTTACTCAATGGTACGTAACCTTTATGTCGATATTTCCAACCCAACGTTTTTGTGTCCCTTTCTATCAGAACAAAAATTTAATAAAAACATTTTTTTAATTTTTGTCATAGGATTAGAAAGGGACGAAGTTACGTCGAAAACATAGACGGGAATTTACGAAAGAAAAACGATCATTATTCAATTCAATTCAATTCAATTCAATTATACTTTATTTCACACCAAAAAGAAAAAACATAGTATACAGAGAGCAAACAATCAGGAAATACAAAGGCACAAAAACAGGCGGTCTTATCGCTAAAAAGCGATTTCTTCCAGACAACCTTGGGGTAGAGGAAATAGTAAAAGAAGATTGGTAGGCGGTGTATATCAGAATACCATAATATAGATAACATACACAAATAAAGTTATACAAATACAAACATACTGTTATATAAAATACATACATAATATAAATACCTATTACGAATACATATTCATACCTAGAAACACAAAAGAATCATACATAAAATAATTCTAAAACAACAATTACTTGTCAAAGAGAGGAAAAAATGAACCAGAGTGACCATCAAGGATAGATAGTCAGTGCTCGAGGAAATGAGAATTATTCATTACCGACCACCAAGGAGTATTATCATGTTTCACCGCTTGTTAGGCAGTGTGCCTTTCAAGGTATAGACAATACCTATGTCAGCTTCCTGATATTCAATTAAATTTTACAGCATTTCCTTAATTTTCAGACACAAACATCCTACCAGACACAATAAAGTTAATACAGAGAACAGAAAGAAGGCAGCCGCGAGGAAAACAAATATATCTCACTGAGAAAGTTTCCCAAATTAGAAACATAAGCACCTTGCTGCAATTCTCAAATTTAACCCCTTTCCGACGCAAGAACCGCACCGGATTCCCCTGTTTCTACTGCAGAAATACATACGAAGGGTTAAAAGAAATACAAGAACACGTTAACAAAGTACACAAGAAATCTGAAATGAAAAAAGTGCTGTCTACGTACGGATCAGAAAGTTTAATAGTCTACGTTGACATTACAGACCTTAAATGCATGATATGCAATGAAGATATAAAAAATGTGAACGAATTAAAATCACATTTGATCAAAAAACATCAAAAGAAATTACACATGGATATTTCAGACCGCATCGTTCCTTTCAAAATAGCCGACAGCATTTACGAATGTCAAATCTGTGGATTTGCTTTCGAAACGTTCGGTTCCATAGAAAGACATATGAACGTACATTACAGGAACTATGTCTGCAAAGAATGCGGTACAGGATTTGTAACGAAATATCGTATGAAAGTTCATGTTAAAAGTATGCATGCAGTCGGCAATTTCCCTTGCGATTTGTGCAAAAAAATCTTCGCTACTCATCAGAAACATAAGAACCATGTAGATACAGTCCATAAAATGTTGAAACGATTCAAATGTCCGAAATGCCCGGAGCGATTTAACGAGTACTTCAGAAGACAGAAGCATATGGTCACCGTACACGGAGAAGCACCGTTACAATACAAATGCAACGTCTGTGAAAAGTCATTTGATCGAAGATACACATTGTCTCGTCATCTGAAACGTGATCATTTAGAAGAAAGAGATTTTCAGTGTGAATTGTGTTCTTATAAGTGTTTTACGAATAACGAATTAAGGGTGCACATGATTAAACATAACGGTGAAAGGATTTATGAGTGTTCCGTGTGTAAAAAGTCTTATGCGAGGCAGAAGACGTTAAAGGAGCATATGCGTATTCATAATAATGATAGGCGGTTTGCGTGTGCGGTCTGCGGGCAGGCTTTTGTACAGAAATGTAGTTTGAAAGGTCATATTAAGACGCATCATGTGGAATACAGTATGCAGGTTTAATTTTTTAATAAAGGTTTTTAAAGTTTACTTTGTTGGTATTATTTACTTCTACAGGGTGAAATTGATCCTTCATCATCTTCATCATCATTAGCATCCTTTTAAACTAAGAGTCTACCCATCAAACTGAACAACTTTTACTATGGGAGCAAACCGATCGGAGCAAAAAAATTATCAACTATTGCATACATTTGAGTCGAGTAGGCATTGCAGTTTAGTATGAAACGGCAGACTTTTTTTTAGTTCCGATTGGTGTGCTAACATAGTGAAAGTTGATCAGTTTGATGGGACTTATAGTTTAAAAGGACACACAGCTGTGGGGTAGGCAGTCTGGCAAAAACAGACAGTCTTGATCAGACCCTCTAGCATGATTTCTCTACTTACGTGAGACTCGCGGCAAGCGCGACTAAAAAGCGTGGGAAGGTGTATTTCGCTTGTAGGGCTGCTGATTTAGCATACATATAATATGATGATATTAATAAGGATCTACTGCCTCCGTGGCCTAATGGTTAAGAGCTTTGAGCTCTCGACACGGAGGTCTTCGGTTCCATTCCCGCGGGGGACACCTAGTGATATATCACTTTGTGCGTTTTTCCCCAGTTAGGACATTGCAGGCTGAATGACCTGATTGTCTAAAAAGAAAAATGATTCCGTTCTTCGGATGGCACGTTAAGCCATTGGTCCCGGCTACTATCTCTAGTGGTGGTAGTTGTTACATAAAAAAACCACGTAAGAGGCCGTAAGGCAGTACGGTACTATCTCTATTATTATTATTATGTATCTCTTGTTGGTATTTCTCGGGCCGAAGCCCGGACCTTTGGAAGGCTTGCGTGGGGACACAGGTCCAACACGTAGAGGCCCCTTAGAGACACTTTTATCTAAATGCAATGGGATGCACCAACCGTGGTCTATCTCTGAATGCATATTATTATTATTGTATGTCTTACGTTCCGTAATCACGGGCAATTAAGTCCCGGACCTTTGGAAGGCGTGCATGGGGCCGAAGCCAACATGTAGAGGCCCGTTCAAAAGACAAGTTAATCTAAATGTAAGGGATACACAAATGGCGGATACCATCTCCGAGCGTACAACATGATTCCCACGGGGATGGTCCCCGCCATTTGTGTAAAGACTATTGGAGTACGGCGCTATGGCCGCGATGGAAAAATAAGGTCTTGGGCTATGGAGGTGAAAGTTGGATGGATGGATACTGGGCTATGGGAGGAGACTAACGGACGCCTGCCATGACAACTAGTCTCAAAATTGTAAATAGGGCAGGCGGTGACTCGCCGACTCGTCGAGCGGGCCCCATAAAACGGCCGCACGCACAAAGTGCGACAATGGGGCAACATCTCATTGAGCGGCTGAAGGTTGTCGAGAGGTGCGGCTCCGGTTTCACCATCGCGGGGTTTACCCCCGTGAGCGGGTTTCCCCGTTATTACGCCATTACGTGCAATACACTTCCAACCTGGAGCATAGGTTCTGCTCTTGCGATTCCACTCTGGACGGCCAATTAAGGCAAGCCAGAGGTAGGGGGGTGTGTTACTGTGTGTGTGGGTGTGTGGGTGTGTGTGTGTGGGTGTGTGTGTGTGTGAGCGCATGTCTGTATGGCCCCCTGGATAGGGGTACGCGGTGTCGCCACTCACCGTCAGCTCGCCACAAGCTGCCCCCGCGGGGTTATTATTATTATTATTGTATGTCTTACGTTCCGTAATCACGGGCAATTAAGTCCCGGACCTTTTTTTTTTTTTTTTTTTTAATTTATTTAACTTTTACAAAAAAAAAATTATAATCTAGAATAAACAATTTCTCTCCAAAACTCCTTAAAGAGTTTAGCGGGAGATCCACAGTTGCTGCGTGACGTTAACCTTTGGAAGGCGTGCTTGGGGCCGAAGCCAACATGTAGAGGCCCGTTCAAAAGACAAGTTAATCTAAATGTAAGGGATACACAAATGGCGGATACCATCTCCGAGCGTACAACATGATACCCACGGGGATGGTCCCCGCCATTTGTGTAAAGACTATTGGAGTACGGCGCTATGGCCGCGATGGAAAAATAAGGTCTTGGGCTATGGAGGTGAAAGATGGATGGATGGATACTGGGCTATGGGAGGAGACTAACGGACGCCTGCCATGACAACTAGGCTGAGATTCAGAGACGATTCGTTAAGACGCACGAACTAAGCCAAGACAGCCAAAGTAGTACTTAACGCGAACTTACTTTTTGGTATTCACAGTCAAGTTTCAACCGGTGCTAAGCCGCTACTCGGCTAAGTACGAGTTATCATTCGTTCCAGAGACTATGTATCAAGATAGACGACTTTTTTTTCAAAACGAGTCGAGAAATGGCCAGGTCTCTCATTCTTAGTTATGGTATCGCTTCATTTGAAAAAAAAAGACAAACACAGACAAATGTCACCGTCTTGAACGTCAAAGTGTCAGCTTTCGAGCTACCGTGGTTCCCACATGGGCACCAAAGTCTTTGGAGTTACATTGTGTGTTATTACGCGAGTTTGGTTTTTATTACGAAACAAATTATCTAGTGCGTATCTTCATACACCACGGCTTGTGTGGCTACTGGTTGCTGGAGTAGAATGGGGGTTTTAACAGAAAATACTCCTAGGATATCTTTCCATTGGTAAGTAATCGACTACTGTTTTTAAGGTTTTGACCTGGGTAATGAATAAAATAATTCATTCCGAGTAAAGCTTTTTTGAATGTGAATGTGGTACATAATGTGGAATTTCATTTTAGCTTATTCTGTTTTCGCAAATTATCAACTAAAATCATACGTTATTTGAACTGACAGTTTATGTACTCTAATTTATGTCATTAGTGTTTGTTGTAGACTCATTGGACAAAGTCATACTGGCGACGTATTGTCTATACTCCATAGAACTTGATAGGTCTTCAATTATGACAGTTTTGGAAATGTCCCTCCTGTCCACAGGCATCACAGACGTGGTCTTTTGCTGGACAGTCTGGATACCTATGTTTCTCATAGCTACCGCATCGTCGACATTGGTTTGAACGTAGTTTACGTGGTGTTGTTCTGGTTGTCGTTGGTTTTGTCTTTGTGTTTTTGTTATGGACCCTGTTCACGTCCAATGTTGCGTTTGTGTCAAGCTCTGCGAGTTCACGTGCTGAGCAAAATTCAAAGAGTCGTGTGAATGTTACCTCCTTGCCATCGTCTTGGTATAGGTCTGGCCACTTCTGTCGTAGGTCGACTTCCAGTGCCTGATAGTTAAGGCCTGTGGCGAAGCGGTCGCGTAGTTGCCGTTCTAAAACGTCGCCTTTATAGCCGCAATCTCTGCTTATCTCTTTCAGTCTATTGGCGTAATGCTCCATTGTTTCCCCAGTATTTCTTGTACAATTCCAGAAGTCAATCAATGCTTTGTATCTTGTTTTCTTGGTTCTGTATAAGTCCAGAAGTTTTGTTTTGATTTGTTCATACGTTTTTGATTCAAAGTTTGGTGTTAGTGCCACTTTCACATCGTGGTACGTTTCAGGAGTCAGGCAGGCAATAATTAAGTCTTTTTTAAATGTTTCGCATTCGTTCCAAATATTGCATTTTGCCTCAAAGTAGTCCATGAACTTTTCGATAGTTGTAGTTTCGGGGTTGAATTTTTCCCCCTTAAATTGATTCACGACGTTATGTTTTAACGCCTGTTTCGTGTCCTGTTGTGGTGCCGTGGATGTGCACGGTTCCGTGTTGTCGTCGTTTGTTCGTCGTCCTGCCTGCTGCTCTGTTAGCAGTTGGAGGAGTTGTAATATTTGCGTTTGAGTGTTCTGTTGAACATTTAATAATTGAGTGAACTGTTCAGGGTTCATACTGCTCGTCGCCAGCTTTTATATCGTAAATAACGGACAATAGGTATGTGTTTGTAAGTACACGTTTATATGAGTAAAAACGGTGATGTCCAAAACTGTCATAATTGAAGACCTATCAGGAGCGGGCTTAAAAGTAAACTTAAAAAAATCAACTTTCCTTCAACCAGAAGTAGAATACCTCGGCCACATCATTGACAAAAATGGCGTGAGACCATCAAGAACTAAAATTGATGCAATAGTTAACGCGCCACCACCGAAAGACGTCAAAGAACTTCGTTCATTCCTAGGACTTATAAATTTCTACGAACGCTTCACACCACATTTACATAGTATTTGCGCTGATCTTCACGAACTTACTGGAAAGGCCAAGAAGTGGCAGTGGACTGAAAAAGAAAACAAAGTATTTGAACAAACTAAACACCTGCTGGTCAAATCAAGACACTTAATTGCATTGGATGAAGAGCGTCCCCTCTTCCTAGCATGTGATGCGTCGGAAAAAGGCGTCGGAGCAGTTTTGTTCCATAAACACGGAGACTGTGAACAACCAATCGCATTCGCATCACGAAAACTGAGCCCTGCTGAAATCAAATATTCAGTAATTGACCGAGAGGCTCTGGCAATATTTTTCGGCATTCAAAAATTTGACCAATTCCTGCGAGGTACAAAATTTACATTAATCACGGATCATAAACCATTATTACACTTACTGGGACCCAAACGCAATCTACCTAAAATTGCTAATAATCGACTGGTAAGGTGGGCCCTACTTATCGGCGCCTATGATTATGATATTATTTACAGAAATGGAGAACTGAATATCATAGCAGATTTCTGTTCTAGAATGCCCAACCCATCGGAACAAATATCCGGTCCAGAGTTGGGTGTACATAAAATCAACATTGATATACATAATGAGAAGCTGCAAGACTTACCAATCAGTAAAGAAAATCTGAAAATGGCTACCAAAACAGACCCTATGCTCAAACAAGTCCGCACGTTAATTCGCACTGGATGGAATGAACAGACAAATATGTCACATGAACTTAAACCATACTTCCGAAAACGTCATGAAATTTCGCTGGAGGATAAAATTTTGATATGGCAGGGCAGAATTATCGTCCCAGAAAAATTGTGCCGTCCTGTATTGAAATTGTTACATAATGGACACCCGGGCGCCACAGCTATGCGCGCATTGGCTCGATTCTACGTCTGGTGGCCTAATTTAGAAGAAGACATCGATCACTTTGTCAAGCGCTGTCACACATGTCAAGAATACAGACCGCACAATGCTGAGTTACCCATCTTTTCTTGGGCCATCCCTGACAAGGTCTGGGAACGCATACATTTAGACTTTGCAGGCCCCTTTGAAGGAAAGTATTGGCTGATATTAAGTGACGCTTTGTCTAAATGGATCGAAATCAGACCGATGAACAAGATAACTACGAATAAACTTTGTGATGTGCTAGACGACATCTGGACAACCTTCGGCTTCCCACAAATCATAGTCTCTGATAACGGGCCGCAGTTCACATCAAAAGATTTCGAAACATATTGCAAGGACAAAGGAATTTTACACATTACCTCTTCACCCTATCACCCTCGAACAAACGGCTTAGCAGAACGCTTGGTTCGCACTTTTAAAACCAGGATGAGGGCAAGTAGAGGAGATTCACAGAGCCTAGAGAAGCGATTTCAAAATTTCTTGTTTACCTACCGCAACACCCCTCACAATACCACCGGCAAATCACCCGCTCAAATGATGTTCGGGAGGCAACTCACGTGCGTACTTGACAACATTCGTCCCAATACCAAACGAGAACTACGCTTCAAACAGATACAAGCGAACATCAATGCAGAGGAAAATGCACCAAAATTCTACCAAGGCCAGGAGATCTACGCACGCACACAGAATGACCAACGCTGGGAGCCGGCAACCATCATGAGGAGGACCAACCTATATTCTTACGAAGTACGTACGGAGAGCGGCACAATCAAAAGACACCATGCAGATCAATTGCGACCACGCCTTAATGGAGGAACGTCACCTGATGTACCGATTCCCAAAGACACAACCGCACAGCCACCGCAAGCCAACCAAGCCGTCGATGAGCACATTGCTGCGGAAGCGTTGGTTGTCCCCTCTAACTCAAACCAGTTTCCGGCAATTACTCGGGAAAGACAAATAGTACCGATGCCGCCAACATCAACGTTGGGTACCCAGGGGTCGCCTATGTACCATACACCAACGATGGTTACCCAGGGTCCGCCACAAGTAGCCACCCAAGGAACGCCAGCGCTGCCGACCACTGCCCCTAGGCGAAGCTACAGGATAGCACGACCACCGCGCCGCCTCATAGAAGATATGTAACAGGCCAAAGGGAGTGAGGGCGAATGTTGTAGACTCATTGGACAAAGTCATACTGGCGACGTATTGTCTATACTCCATAGAACTTGATAGGTCTTCAATTATGACAGTTTTGGACATCACCGTTTTTACTCATATAAACGTGTACTTACAAACACATACCTATTGTCCGTTATTTACGATATAAAAGTGTTGACCCGACTTATCGACAATTGCACACGGTGTAAGTACCAGAATCTGATGGCAAATAAGGAAATCAAATGACATCATGCAAGATGTACGGGAGTTTAGCAAAATTGTGTTATGCATGTAAGCTTTTATATACGCATTGTAATGACTAATCTGATAGAAATACGAACGAATTGCCATACTGGGGTAGGTAATCGGATTAGGGCCCTTTACGCACTGCGACTTTTTGCAACGCGTCTGCACTTCAGTCGCGATGCAGCACCGCACCGATGCAAACGTGATACCTACAGCCTCAACGGAATACGTTTGTCGTCGTTTGATCAGTCACATCAACAGTCTTTGTCGCAATGCACACACGCGTCTGTATCGATGGTTGCGTGTGCATACAAACGCCTGTTAATTTGCTAGTTTAGTAGCGATGCAGTAACGCGATTGATAAACGCGCGTTTATACTTACCGCTTCAAAAAGTCGCAGTTTGTAAAGGGTACTTTGACTAGACAGATGAAAGTTTGACATTACCATGTGAAAATCTCAATTTTTTATGTGCATGAGATTCTGGTAGACTTATACAAATTTATTTTTACGTAAAATTATGTTAATTTATTCCTATTATTTTGCAGACGGTGCCTAGGCATCCCAGACCTTCCAGACCGGAATTGGTTGAGCCGTCAACATCCATCAAGAGTTTTCAGAAAGAAATCAATACTAAGGTCTACCTACGGTCCCTTGGAGGTGTAAAAAGAACGTCATCCAGGTTTCATCATCAAACTAATTTGATGTAAATATTTCAACGTAAGCTGTTGGTTTCATCAGTTAATAAAATAAAAGATAAAATGTTTTATTTACTTATACCTACATAAAGTCTGCCCATAAAGAATAGATATGAAAGGCTGGGCCACACAGAGTGCAGCTGCAGAAAGGCTACGAGCCTACTGCAGGCCGGCAGTAGTTGTAAACTATGGAATTATATGCGAGGTGTCGCACTGCGGCTACCGTTCCGCAGCTGTTCCGCAGCCGTTCCGCAGCTGCACTCTGTGTGGCCCAGCCTTAAACGAGAGTGCTAGTTTCTTCGTAACTGTCACATTTTTGGCGTAAATTACTTGAGAATGGTGACAAATTTTTTATGAAAATTTTTCGTAATTAGGGTTCCGTACCCATAGGGTGAAAACGGGACCCTATTCCTATAAGCCTACGTTGTCCGTCCGTCCATACTACCTATTTAGGGCTGTAACTTTGAAACGGTAATATCTAGACAGTTGAAATTTACACAGAATGTGCGTTATTACAGCGGATTTGCCACAGAACATTATACAGGGTGTCCCAGAAGTGGTGGTCTAAAATGAACGAGGGGGAAGTGGAGATCATTTCCAACAATTTTGGTCCCATACACATAGGTCCGAAAATGAACGGTTCAAAAGTTACACTGAATTTTCAACTTTTTGAGAAATAGTCGACTTGTCACTACAAAAATGCAAATTTCAAAAAAACTGAAACATTTAGAATAGAATAGAATAGAATAGAATAGAATAGAATAGATTATTTATTTTTTCTATGTGTATGGGACCAAAATTGTTGGAAATGATCTCCACTACCCCCTCGTCCATTTTAGACCACCACTTTTGGGACACCCTGTATAGTCTTATTTTTTTCTATGGGATTTGCTAACAAAAAGTAAAAAGTTAGGGGGCTCATACAGGAAACTATTTTTTAACGTTTTTTCTTCTCGCTCTATCGTAAAAACGGTAATACATACAAACGTCAAACTTGGTGTGATTATAGAGCACACTCTACAGTATAATAACAAATAATAAAAACCGGCTAGGTGTGAGTCTGTATCACGCTAAAAGTCCCGGCGAAAACAACACTTTTTTGTAAGTTAATATTTTGTGTGGTGGTGTGGTACGGAACCCTCGATGCACGAGTAGCCCCGTAGAGTTTTCATATTATTCATTTCCCTTTTCTTCACTTTCATTTTGATATACTACTATCGATAGGCTGTCGATATGTATCACAGGAACAACACTAGTATCGTATATACAATTAAAACAAGTATCTATAGATAATCGGTCTCATTGGCACAAAAGGTGGCATAGATAAAAGTATATCCAACCATTTATTTATATGGCATTTTATAACGTAAAAAAGAGAAAACCGATGCACATGTTTCGTCTTAAAAAAAAGTAATCTACTGATTCGTTCATTCAGAAGTGCGATTTTTGAAAATCATACGAGCGACTTGGCAGTAGAAAGATGCATAATCTCCATAGTAATTTTGACACTTTCTAATGCCAAGTCGCTCGTATGATTTTCAAAAATCGCACTTCAGTAGACACTCTATGGCATGGTGTTGCCAAGGTGTTAAAACTGCTACATGAAAGAATGAAGTGATAGAACCATACGAAGTCGTCATAAGAGTAAAAGAGGTAGAAGATTTTGTCAAAGATGGCCCGACGCTAATGGAACACAATGGAAAATTCAAACTACGCGGGTGATTTGAATCGCTGATGCGTAAAATCGACTAATAAATTAATGAAAAACGTGAAAAACTAAGATGAAAAATCACAATCAAAATAAAACAAGGTTTGAATTATGGAAATTTTCATAAAAGGGGTTTATTTACACAAAATATTTATCATACAATGCAATACAATACAATACAAAGAAATAATTTTAATAAAAATGGACAACTAAATTATCTTCTTTCAGCACTATATTGGCATTGCAGAACTACACACACAGTATGCCACAATAGGATATATTTGCTTTATTTTGGTGCTCAGTCCAACAAGATTGTAAACACTCAAATCCGTTTTTTAGGGCACCAAACACGCCAAAACATTTCTGGTCTGAACTTCCACATAATTATACTTTTGTAGGTGCTCTCGAGCTGGGATTCAAAAAGGGAGTAAGCACATACACAGTGCGTAGTCCGGTACCTATCATTATTTGTCCATCATGCTGCAATATCAAACATTTTCATCGTTGGTGCAACGGCGGCCTGAAAATAAAAATTATGTTTATTATACTACTAGGTATGTAATCTAATCGCTAAACTTTTATTGCTATGGGATCACAAGACTTGTCCATATTAATATTTACATTATAATTATAAATTAAATCAAGTTTTCGAGATTGGTGGTGCGATTCGGAGGTATCGACACTTAACCGTGAGGATTTGGGTTCGAATCCGCACAGATGATATACCACATACATATACAACTACCAACTGTCTTGCAAGCAGTCATAGCAAAGCTCTTTTAGCATATTGTAGGTGTAAACATTGAATAATGTGTAAAGCGGTGGTAGGTGGCTAGGTTTCACTGACAAATACACTACATAAGATACCCTTATCCTTTAGTCACCTTGTACAACACCCACAGAGAGATACGGGGTGGAAAATTGTAAGCCAAAATCACACAGCCATCTTAACACGTTCACGGGCCGTGAACGAGACACAATAGAACTTTTATTATTACTGCTATAGCCTGTCACTGTCCTCGAATGTGTTGATTATTAAAAGACTATTACATACCTATTTAGGGAGATAATTGAATAGAGATAATAGATAATATGAACATTGATGCTGACATAACCAAGGATGTTGCGTGTTGAGAAAAGCTTTGTTGAGTAAAAAGTATGGGAACTTCACAAACTCTCCGGCACAGGCATTCCGTCAAGGAGGGTGTTGAGGCATTAGGTAATTCACCATGCATAATCAATGCGCAGTTGTAGATTACATTACACATCACAATATTGGTAGGTATCCTTTGTATAATGTCGCTCTCCATTAATCAAAGTAACAATCATGTTTTTAATACTGGGTATCGGGGGTTATGTGTGGATCGGTTAATTTACTTTCGTTATGTAATCGTATATTAAACTGTAGTCTTTGATGTAATCGAAAGCACCATCAAAAGGGATCTTTATTCTTGCTGACCAAGTGGAACAGGACTTGAAGACTTGAACAATCCTCGTAAAAATCGTAATTTCTCAACACAACATACTCCAGAAATTGGACAATAACACGGCCAATATTGTGATATTGTCCATTCTATTTAAAAACCACTGATTTGTTCCGAATTTTCTTGTTTCAAAAATCAAAACCTAGTTTCAAACAAATATTTATGATAAATATGTCAAAGGCAGTGTTGCCACCTTACCTCCGGATCAAGTAGCTAAACCGTACCCAAAAAGTGGCTAGATACTGGAAATTTCACTGTCGCTAAAGTGGCTTAAAGTGGCTGAACAAAGTAAAGTTTAAAAAATACATAAATATGCTAAGAATCAGAAGTGCGATTTTTGAAAATCATACGAGCGACTTGGCAGTAGAAAATGTCAAAATTACTATGGAGATTATGCATCTTTCTACTGCCAAGTCGCTCGTATGATTTTCAAAAATCGCACTTCAGTTTATTTGGATGAGTTTTTTTTTTTTTTTTTTTGATTGGAAAAACTTTTTATTATAAAGAAAATGTCACAATAATTCTAAAACATCCTAAAACTAAAATATCCTAAAACTAAAACATCCTAAAACTAAAATATACTAAAACTAAAATATCCTAAAACTAAAATATAACTAGATAAAAAGAAAAAGATTATGTTTGAGGGTCGCTTCTGGACATACCTGGACCAAAAGTGCCCATTATGCTGGCGGCGTTTCCCCGCTGCACCGCTAAGGACACTTGTTGGACCAGGTATGAACCAGAGCGGGGGTCGCACCCTTTCTCTCTTAGGCGACGTCCCAGGTCCCTAAAGAAAACTTTGGCCATCTCCATGGCCCTGCTGTCTCTACGGCGACAGGCACGAACAGGTAGCTCTGCTCCAGCACCGAATATCTGTCGTGTTTCAGTCTTGCCGCTGCTTCGGCTGCTGACCCGGCCACGCGCATTGTGCCGTTTAAATGCGACACCGCGAATGTACAGACACAGGTTGCGTCCCACAGTAAGCAGCGACCCTTTTGCCATGGCACCAAAGTTAATCCATCCGGCCTCTTTCCATCTGTTCGACTCAGACCTAATTGGATGAGTAATATTGATTTACAATCATTTATTCCATAAAATTATGCTTTTTTATAATTTTACGAATAAAGATATGGAATTTTGAGTCAGTTATTGTTGCCCATTCTATTAATATGTTGATGTTTTACAATGCTCATCGTAGAAAATAGCCTTTCGACTTCTACGTTTAGGTAATCGGAACTCAAAAACAGTAAAAAACGCTCTAAGAACCCGTTAAAATGATTAACTTTAGCTGAATAAATTGGTATTTATTAATAAAATAAATAAACAAAAAAGTGGCTAGAATAAGTAGCTAAACTATTTAGCCACCGAACATTTTTTTTGTAGCTGACAAGTTCAAAAATGTTGCTAGATCTAGCTAAGAAGTGGCTAAAGTGGCAACACTGGTCAAAGGGACTTTGACATTACATTGTTGGTCGCAGCATTGAGGATTATTTTTCGTTTTGCTGGCAATTTTTGGCATTATGGCCCTGATTCCTTGCTGAGTAGGGCCAAAGTAGGACTTAAGTCGCCGATTTCGGAAACTAATGCTCGGCTTAGTTTGAGTTCAGACTAAGCAAAGTTTTGCTCGACTCTGAATACGAAAATTGAACTAAGCATCGGTTTTGACATACGGGAGTTCGAACTATGACTTAAAAATCGTCTCTGAATCTCAGCCCTAGTCTCAAAATTGTAAATAGGGCAGGCGGTGACTCGCCGACTCGTTGAGTGGGCCCCATAAAACGGCCGCACGCACAAAGTGCGACAATGGGGCAACATCTCATTGAGCGGCTGAAGGTTGTCGAGAGGTGCGGCTCCGGTTTCACCATCGCGGGGTTTACCCCCGTGAGCGGGTTTCCCCGTTATTACGCCATTACGTGCAATACACTTCCAACCTGGAGCATAGGTTCTGCTCTTGCGATTCCACTCTGGACGGCCAATGAAGGCAAGCCAGAGGTAGGGGGGTGTGTTACTGTATGTGTGGGTGTGGGGGTGTGTGTGTGTGGGTGTGTGTGTGTGTAAGCGCATGTCTGTATGGTCCCCCTGGATAGGGGTCCGCGGTGTCGCCACTCACCGTCAGCTCGCCACAAGCTGCCCCCGCGGGGTTATTATTATTATTATATGTCTTACGTTCCGTAATCACGGGCAATTAAGTCCCGGACCTTTGGAAGGCGTGCATGGGGCCGAAGCCAACATGTAGAGGCCCGTTCAAAAGACAAGTTATTATTATTATTATTATGTATCTCTTGTTGGTATTTCTCGGGCCGAAGCCCCGACCTTTGGAAGGCTTGCGTGGGGACACAGGTCCAACACGTAGAGGCCCCTTAGAGACACTTTTATCTAAATGCAATGGGATGCACCAACCGTGGTCTATCTCTGAATGCATTATGAAAATGCACCAGAAGACATATCACGTTCGGTGCAGAGACTATTGTAGGAAGGACAAAATAAAACTACTCGGGGTATGGGGGTGAACTTGGTGGGCCGGGAAATCTGGGTTATTGCGGAGAGACTCGGGACGCCTGCCGTAACAAATGTCTCTAAGTTTGTCAAAAATGGCAGACGGTGACTTGCCAACTCATTTGATGGGCCCCCCAAAATGGCCGCTCGCAAGGAGCGACAAGGCGGCATTATCTAGTGAGCGGCTAAGGTTGTAGAGAGGTGAGTCTGCGGGCGCCAGTTTCCGGTGCTAAGCGCACTAGTCAGCAGGCCCCCGGCGTTATGACATTTTACACTTCCAACCTGGAGCATAGGTTCCGCTCTTGCGACTCCACTCCTGGCCGGCCGGTTAAGGCAAGACAGGAGGTGAGGGCCAAATCAATCCGGGCCCTCTGGAAAATCGGGTCCGTGGTGTCGCCAATCACCAACAGCTCGCCACAAGCTGCCCTGCGGGCTTATTATTATGTTCCGTAATCACGGGCAATTAAGTCCCGGACCTTTGGAAGGCGTGCATGGGGCCGAAGCCAACATGTAGAGGCCCGTTCAAAAGACAAGTTAATCTAAATGTAAGGGATACACAAATGGTTGATACCATCTCCGAGCGTACAGCATGATACCCACGGGGATGGTCCCCGCCATTTGTGTAAAGACTATTGGAGTACGGCGCTATGGCCGCGATGGAAAAATAAGGTCTTGGGCTATGGAGGTGAAAGTTGGATGGATGGATACTGGGCTATGGGAGGAGACTAACGGACGCCTGCCATGACAACTAGTCTCAAAATTGTAAATAGGGCAGGCGGTGACTCGCCGACTCGTCGAGTGGGCCCCATAAAACGGCCGCACGCACAAAGTGCGACAATGGGGCAACATCTCATTGAGCGGCTGAAGGTTGTCGAGAGGTGCGGCTCCGGTTTCACCATCGCGGGGTTTACCCCCGTGAGCGGGTTTCCCCGTTATTACGCCATTACGTGCAATACACTTCCAACCTGGAGCATAGGTTCTGCTCTTGCGATTCCACTCTGGACGGCCAATTAAGGCAAGCCAGAGGTAGGGGGGTGTGTTACTGTGTGTGTGGGTGTGTGGGTGTGTGTGTGTGGGTGTGTGTGTGTGTGAGCGCATGTCTGTATGGTCCCCCTGGATAGGGGTCCGCGGTGTCGCCACTCACCGTCAGCTCGCCACAAGCTGCCCCCGCGGGGTGTCGCCACTCACCGTCAGCTCGCCACAAGCTGCCCCCGCGGGGTTATTATTATTATTATTAATAAGGATGTATGGCCGTAGTTTAGCTACTCTTTCCTTTAGAGATGGTTGCAGTTGCGTCGAATCATCATCACCGGTCATACGTACGCATCACTCATTTCAGAACGATTCTGACCAGTGTGACCATTTGTGGCAGATTTGGCTATAAAATTTTCACTTGGCAGATGATGTTATTTATTTATTTATTATAAAAAAAAATACATGTAAAACAGAACAATTTCTAAAATACTTACATGCTAAAAATACATAGGTAACTTACTAATGATAATACCTACTTATTTAATTGAGATCAGAACAAATGTTGACGAATTACCAAAAGTGGCAGGATTTGGGAAGATTTACCTTATTCTTTATAATTTTTTTTAGAAGTACCTAATTTAAATTTGCTTTTAAACACAAATTACCGATATGAAATCCTTTTACAGGACTAGCAACTCCTGTTCCAAGGCAGCTCCTACAAGAAGGGAATGACGTTTTTGTTTCTATCTTATTTGAAATTTCTTTTTGCAAAGGAAATGGCCAAGAAGATGGATTAAAATTGATAAAATGATACTTAATTTTAATGTAAACCCTTAATAAAGTCTTTGAAATAAGTGTTTTGACACACAAAAAAATGTATGTGGCATATTTATGGCATTTTTCTTTAGGGTGTTTGGCAGATTTTGGCAGATTTTTAGCTATCGTCTTTTAGCAGATTCTCTATTTTCCATATGGTCACACTGATTCTGACGTCTGTCAAATTGCAAACGTCACATTGGCCCACGTATTGACGATTGCACATCGATAAAATCACCGAATTTACCAAAAATTACTAACGATAACACGTCAATTATTGAATTAAAACTATAAATTAATGTCTCAAGATATTCTCAAAAATGGTTAGGCCAAGGAAAACTGTCAGTATCCAGCACAAACACGGTAATTCGAATGAGACTAGCAGTAGTTCGGGCGGTAGTGAAGCGTCGGTCAGCAGTAGGACATTTAAAATTGTTTCTGTGTGGAAAACTGTTGTGGGGTCAATATGCCTGGTGGTGGCAGTCTATGTGGGGTCTCTGGGCTACCTGGAGACGAGGGTGAACACACCATTTGTTGATGACAAGGTGAGTTTTTATGAGTTTATTTTAGCCATGATTTTCGGCTTAGAATCTACAATATTTCTTCTCGTGTGTGTTATCCGTGGTGAATAAGGGATATGGTTTCTGGGCAGCTACCTGTCGCATCATAATTTCCTGGAGCAGGGGAAGTGAACCCTGTACTATAGTTAGTTAGCCTTGTAGCAAAGTTTTATTTTCATTTAATACTTAAGACGATACTCTAAACCTAGCTGTTGATCGTGATATTGTCTGCGTTGACTTTAAAAAAGTATTAGATTTGATAATCCAGAACATATATGCTATCTGTTGCCAAATTTCAACTGAAACTGTTTAGCTGCTTAGGTTGATTCAACACATTATTATTCATAAAAGTTTTTAGACGCACGGCGCACCACAAAACTCTATACTCTGCATTCCTCATTTGTAGTGTGAATACAAATGCCTGTTCTCAAGTCATTAATGTTTAAAGGACATCTGGCACATAATACCCAAAAATGTATAACCATCCTTCTATTTTTATTATGGACTATGGAACACTAGAAACTAACTGCAGGCATTAGTTTATTTTATAATGATTTATTAGTTTTTATAATTTTTATATAAAAAAAACATTGTGCTTGCAACATACTCCTCTCCTCTACTATACTACTAACTCCTCCTACTAAACAACATTGACAGCCATGTTGGGGTTGCTGCTTTTTTATAATTTATTAATAATAAATGATTAAATAACTCGTTAAATAAAAATTAATGATACTATCTGAGTCGTTTTTATAAAACCTCATAATTAATTACACATTTGACTTCAGTCAAAACTTCTATACATTTTAAGGTATTTTTTCAAGGGAGAGCGGCGGTTGTCCTTTAAATGCGTTAAATATCTAATAGGGAATCAAATCAAATAGAAATTGTTTTCAGACCATCAAATTGAACAACTTTCACCATGGAAAAAATATTGACATCCCAAAAAAAAAACATTTGGACTGAATCACCATTGCTGTTTTCTATGGATAATCAGATTATTTTTGAGTCGCGTGGCTAGAGGGCTGTCGAGTGGACGTATGTCGTTCGGCTCGCGATTTAGGTATAATAATAATAATAATGGCGGTTTCGAGTGTGTTTTTGTATAAAAACGGCTTTGAGATCGCCATATCCATTACCGTACAACGTCAAGCACTAATTGCTCTTTTTAAACTAGATATTGGCAAAATCCACCAAGGAAACGCCATTAAACAAAAATAGAATAGAATAGATTATTTTTATTGTGATTTCAATATTGGTCCTATAATAAATGTTGTTTAGTTTGATGGTCTGAAGGACCTCTTTTAAGTTAAGCTAAGCTTAGTTCATAAGTTATAGCTAGATTCTGGTACTTTAAATGGGACTAGATAATCTTAAAGCAATATTTTTTTATTTGTCTCAGAAAGGACGAGAGCTAAACTTGATACTGAACTGAACTGAACTGAAAACTTGATGATTCGACTCAGTAAAGTCAACACATCTTTCATGGGGCACTGTATACGCTTTTATAATAAGATACCAGAGGATATTCTAAACTTACCAGACAAAAAGTTTAAGTCTCATGTTAAACAAGTCCTCTGTAAAAAAGGTTACTATAAACTCGATGATTATTTGAATGACCAAAATGTCTGGTCTTGACAATTTTACACTATGTAATGCAATATTGTATTTTAATTGTACTTTGTACATTTTGTTTTGTTTAAAAGATGTGTGTTGTAGAGTTTCTGGCCGCATCTTCTTTCAACGGAACACCTTCCGACGCGGTGGTAGAGTCAAAAAATGACGTCAAAAAGCTATCTATATGATATTATTTTGAATAAAACATTTTGAATTTTTGAATTTTGATAATGTTGCAGGTAGTACAAGAAACGGGGTTGGATATCCCCAACCGGTACTGGGGCACGTACAGGCCCGGAGTATACATGGGCATGAAGAGTAGAGAGCCTCGCTCGCCCGTGTTTGGCCTCATGTGGTACGAGCTGTCCTCCAATAAGGGTATCAGGTATGTGTTGTAGTTTCTTGGGAATTCTTGTCATTTTTGGGTATTATCGGAACATTATTGTGAATTTTGGGCATTGTTGTATATGTATTTTGGTTGTGATGAAAATATGCATATGCTCACGACTATATTCCCCGAAACTTCAGAACATCCATGTTTCACTAGTAGTACCGAAACTCTGTCCAGTGTGACGGGGAGTGAGCCGTGATGAAAATACAACGTGTTAATGAATTAACGCAAAACTAGAAAGTAGTTTGTTTAGAATCGAGAGCAGAATCGAATTATCATGGTTTCAACATAGGTTATTTTTTTCAAAATATTAAATAATTTTTTTGCAAAATTTAAAATTTTCTGAACCCGATGTCAACCCACCGCACGGGCACACTCACCCTACTTACTACCAAAACAAGATTATAAAAATGTATCGATGAGTATGTTAGCACTTTCTTTCAGTGCTGAAATGATAACAAATAATTTTTGCCTCAAAACTTAAAATGCGAATAAATTTTAATTTTTACTATCATAATAATGAAATTATTGTTTCAATCTAATTATTTTGTTATAAATCAGTTGGGGTGTATGAGGTTTTGCGCTAATTCATTTTATCCAACAAAACCCTTCTAAAAGCCATGCTCATCCATGTTTTATCACTACATAGTATAAAACCAAGTCGCTTGTCACTTTCCGCTGTCTGTCTGTCCCTATGTATGCTTAGATCTTTAAAACTACGCAACGGATTTTGATGCGGTTTTTTTAAATAGGAAGAAGAGGGAGGAAGAGGAAAGTTTATATCAGCATTGCACCAGTGCGAAGCCGGGGTGGCTAGTATGGTATAAGTTGTCTTATAAGATAATCTGGTTTATAATATCTCAAGGGCATTTGGGTGTTCTTGTGAAATTTGGGCATTGTAATCTTAGATCAAAGTAATGCAATATTGTATTGTGAATATGAATAAATATGACAGCGATCACTAAAGACTTTTGGACCACATTTGGGCATAGAGTTATGTTACACTTTGCGTTCACTGGTTACAATTAATTATTCTGTTGTTTCCTAAAATTTTTCTGTTTTATCATTACCTTTTTTTAGTTGGGGTCATTTTTTATTTTCTTGGAGAGAGCTCCAGGTATTAAGGGGGTAAGGTATTTTGGGTTAATTCATTTCAAGATTTTCGAGACTATACATAATAGTCAGTCATACCATATCACTTGTCATACTACTCAGTATAGACATTTACCCAGTTAACTGTATTTACCATTCTAGTAATTTTTCGACTATCTGGGCATTATTAGGCCATTTTACATTTTCTTTTCTATTTTCAGACATTGGTGCGACCAAAACGACAACCTGCCGTCTTATGGTTGGCTGAGACACGACGGGCTCAAGTTTGGTGAACAGCAAATAGTAGATCCTCCCCACAACATTGTGACCTCTTTCGTCAAGTCACCGGGAGGGAAGCACGGCGGACATTGGACGGCCAGGATCAATGTTACCAGTAAGGTATGCTGTTCTTATGGAGTCCTATTAGTTAGTTTTTACTTAACAGTTTTTTCTCAAACATGCTTGGAAATGTGAGCATTATTTTGACAACCTTCTTCGAGATAAATCGAAATTGCAGTACTGGCCAAATACATGCGCGCAGCGGCCGGCAATGTTGTACTGTGTTTAGCGACCAAATAAATTACATACTAAACTCCTACGAATAAGAATAACTATGGAAGAATAACTCTAAACAAATGCAACATAATTTTTGGCACCCTTTGAAAAATGACATTTTGTATGAGTTTTGGCGGCAAGGTGTAGTTTTTAAGGAACAAATTTCGAACACTGTGTACTTTTTTTCGGGTCACTTTTTGAGCTTGATTTATATTTCTATACATTCTTATTTGCAGCTAAACTCATATCTGTCGTGTAATTTAAAAATGGAACGATCTTTTTCTCCGAAACATGGCGACCAAGGAGGTAACTTATCAAAGGTTTTATTTAAATTTCGAACTGGCTTGCAAATAGAAAGCTGTTTATTGAAAAAAAAAACTAATTGTTGTTCGATGTTAGTCAAATGTTCGTCATTGATTTTGAAAAGAGTTTTAATTTCCGCGAATTATTTGAGAAAATTTACTGTTTTAATTTCCGCGCATTTTTTGAGAAAAGTACTATACAAGCCTTGGCCACAACTAGGCATTGATGGACTTACGTATGTGTGCCTCGGCTTCGCCTCGGCCCACATTTACACGTTCGTCCATCAATGCCTTTGTTGCTGGCCGCTGCAGTAATGTACTATATTTTGAGACTAGCTTTGACCCTACGGCTTCTTAAATTTTGATGTCAGTATAAACTTTCATTCATTTTTAAAAGGTAATGTTTTATGTTGTAATGACGAATGTAATGTATCCCAAGTTTCAAGATGATACACGCAAGAAGTACAATATTCCCATAGAAACTCCAACACTGTTGCACCCATTATTAATATCTTGGACATTGGAAACAGATTTGAAGTTGATACACGCAGGTAATACGATTTTCCATACAATCTGCGACACCCTATTTCACAATCTTAGGAATTGATTATCCAAAAATTTATAATATCCCTTTTTAGTGCGCCCTTATAAACTCTGCAAAATGTTTATAGAATCTGCAGTGGTTTTCAGTGCGTTTTCTTGTCTGTCAGTCAGTCAGTTCAAAAAAAAAGTTTCATCAAAATCGGTTCAGTTTTTGCATGATGCTCGAACAAACAAACAAACCGACTGAGGAAAAACCATATTGTAATCTTTTTCTTGTAAATAACTTCAATGTACAGACTTCTGTTAGAGGGAGGTTACACATTCAGTATTTCGTCATTCTGGTCCATCAGTCTGGTCAGAATGATGGGAGAATGACGGACTGACGGAATGACGGTCCATACTGATGGAATGATGGTCCAGACTGATGAAAATTAATTCCGTCATTCCATTGTGAATGATGAAATACTGATGGGAAACTGATCGTGTAACCCACTCATCCTACCACTCATCATTCTGGCATCATTCAGGCGTCATTCAACGATTGACCAGACTGATGGACCAGACTGATGAAATACTGACCGTGTAACCTTACAGTTTTATAATAGTTTACATTGAGCAAGTTGGGGTATTTAGAGAATTTTGTGTAATTTTTGATATTTTGTTATGCTGCATCTGCATACTCTTTCACTGATTTTTACTAGGAGCTCATACATTTCCAAGAGATCTCATAAGCCTTACCTCTATTGCAGGCGAACGCGCCAGTCATGTTGGTCTGGTACGGGGCACTGGACGAGTCGCTCGGGCCGGCGGCGCCGGACTCGCGGCTCTGGGTCGAGGGCGGCGCCATGCTCGGCCACACGCCACAGTTGAACAACTTCAGGGTCAACCTGGTTGTTCATCAAGGTGAGTTTATTATTTAAACCAACGCGCCGGTCATGTTGACCTGGTACTGAGCCGCTCTGGATGAGTCGCTCGGACACACGCCGCAGTTATGGAAGGTAATAAAAATATTGAGTATTGAACAACTTCAGGATCAACCTGTCTGCGTAACGTGACAGAGGTGAGAGCGACACAGGTCACTTCAGTGAGATACCGCGGAGATAACCGCCAATTTGACGTTTAGAAGTGACCTGTGTCGCTTTCACCTCTGACATGTTACGCAGGCAGGTTGTTCATCAAGGTGAGTTTATTATTTGAACCAATGCGGCGGTCATGTTGACCAGGTACGAGGCGCTGGACAAGTCTCTCGGACCACATGCCACAGTTGAACAACTTCAAGGTCAACCTGGTTGTTCATCAAGGTGAGTTTATTATTTAAACCAACCAACGCGCCGGTCATGTTGATCTGGTACTGAGCGCTGGAAGAGTCCCTCGGCTACACGCCACAGTTGAACAACTTCAAGGTCAACCTGGTCGTTCATCAAGGTGAGTTTATTATTTAAACCAACGCGCTGGTCATGTTGATCTGGTACTGAGCGCTGGAAGAGTCCCTCGGCTACACGCCACAGTTGAAAAACTTCAGGGTCAACCTGGTCGTTCATCAAGGTGAGTTTATTATTTAAACCAACGCGACGGTCAAGAATTGGAGGAATGCGCATGTCCATATGTGGCGGGGCCATAACTAACACTAAAATAGTCTGTTAAAAATTGTGTTATTTCAACAGGTAAAGTGCTACACAAGTCGTACTCGGAGGCTCACGCACCAGGGCTGCATCTCCTCAAAGAGAAGTTATATTCACTGCTGAAGGTGGAGCGGCACTCGACCTTCGGCAAGCTTCCCGTCCTGGGACAGGATGACGAGCTTCATGACAATGTATGTACTTATTTATACTTTTTAGTGTTTCCTTCTATTATTACAGGCAATTTTCTCTGAACCTATTTGATAATGTTAGATTTTACTACCTTGAGGGATGATTCTTTATTTGTTAGAGGCCTTATTTTTAGGGTCCTGCAAATTGTGACAACATAATTATATTGGGTGCTGCTACGCAAACCTCGGTGCGCGGTTCGACTCGCACTTGGCCGGTTTTTTAATTCTTTAATTGTTAACAATGCCTTTTTTATACAGGCGTAGATCGAATTTATTACTAAACTGCAAACATACTCTCCCAATATGTATGAGACATTTACGGCGAGTAGGTTTGCAGTTTTCTATGGGACAGGCGATTTTTTTTTCACAACTCCGATGTTGGCCCCGTTGAGAAAAATTTTCTGTTTGATGGTCTTAAAAAACCTATATTATATTTCTCTATTCTAACATTTGAGTTTGAGAAGTGAACTGATTGCGATGAAATAAACACTAAATGTTAATCCAAACTAACCCCTACGTTTTATGAAAGGCCAATTAAAATAGGTACTGTAATTTTAAGTGATGCGTGCACAAGTAAACAGATAAAAATGTCCTTTCTAAACCACCCCTTTAAGTACCTACTATGTTTGTTACAGCCTGTATAAAACTCACCCTTTCTCAGCCAACTGGAATTTCTCTTCAAACTCCTTATCGAAAGACCTCTTCATCTTCTCTAACGCCCTAGTATACTCGTCGCCACTATTACCTATTCGGAATAATATAAGTCTGGGCTAGATCTTTCAATGGAACTAAATAAAATCAGTGTGAAATGTCCAAGATATTGTAATTGAAAAGACGCTAATGATCATTTCCTTTTTCCAGAACAAGGAAGTGAACTTCGTACCGATGCAGTTGTTCGTTGAGACCCCGTTCGTTTTGGACGTAGTATATTCGACGGAGGAGCTGCCGACTTTACCTCTTAAAGGCGAGGAGTATACCAGGGCGTTAGAGAAGATGAAGAGGTCTTTCGATAAGGAGTTTGAGGAGAAATTCCAGTTGGCTGAGAAAGGGTGAATTTTTTATAATTTTTTTCTGTTTGTTTGTGCACGCATCATTAAAAAATTACTGAACCGAGTTTGATGAAGTTTTTATAAAAGCATATGGCTTAGTTTTTATTAAAAGCTAGTGTTTATTTTATCGTAATCAGTGCACTCAATCAAAAATTATGAGCATTTAAAGATTTCAAGTACCTTCCGCCGCCACGTTTGGCAGGCTTGAAACAAATGTAAGGGATTTTGATACAGTTTTCACTTATAGATAGACTGATTCACAAGGATGGTTTTTGTTCCGTGCAATGCTGGAGGTGACTAGTGGGTAATATTTTAAAATCCACTTTTTAATAGTTCTCTGACTTCCATTAAATATTATGCAATCATCATCATCAGTTCTCTATTGAACATGGGTCTCCTTTATAAAGGAACTTCTCGTCTACCAAAAATCGCAGTCGCTCAACCATAAACTGACTTTACGTTTGTCTACCAGGTATTCAGAAGAGGACATATCTATAGCGAAGGTGGGCCTGTCGAACATGTTGGGCGGTATCGGATATTTCTACGGCGCGGGGCGGGTGCAGTCTCAGTATACCAGGGAACCAGTGCCTTATTGGAGGGCGCCGTTGTACACTGCTGTGCCTAGCAGGTATGAATTACAGCTATAAGTTCGAAATATACAATTTACATACAATTTGAGTTTCTGGGTCTGACACATGCTTGACACATGTGTCCAGCTATAGAACTCTTATATCTCCTTTTTTAACTAGACCAAATTTGCTATTTGCATCTCTTATTAATCTTGTCGGCTATAGCAAGAAAATATCCGCACTTTGTCACTATGAGCAAGAAACACGTAATAAGGAAAATGCAATATACTCAATTAGGTATCTTCATAGTTGTCATGTCGCCCTAGTACCTACTTTAAATCCCAACATCTAATTTCCCTTCATATTTCCAGGTCATTCTTTCCCCGAGGTTTCCTCTGGGATGAAGGTTTCCACGGCCTCCTGATCGGCCGCTGGTCTCCAGAGATCCAGATGGACATCGCTGCCCATTGGCTGGATCTCATCAATGTTGAGGGCTGGATACCTAGGGAACAGATATTGGGTGAGAAGCATATTTGACTAGGCTATCTTATAAGCTCATTATTGTTGAGTTTGCTTTCAAGTGATAATTTATCATTAATTCATCATTATCATCCTTTGCTTCTATCTGTCTCCATCTTTCTCTTCCATCAGGAGCGGAGCCTTTAGCAAGAGTACCTAAAGAGTTTGTAGTACAAAGCAACACGTTCGCAAACCCACCGATGCTTCTCATACAAATAGCGCAACTCGTCCGAACTCGCCCTCAGCTCTTCGAGCCCCACGGCCCTCATAGGGGCACCCTCGATCGCATGTTCAATAGACTGCAGGTGAGCTATGATGCCCTGGTACTTTGTCTGATAATTCACACGAAGCAATTCGCACGAAGAAGTTTGCTTCTTCTTTTATAATGCGCACGGCTAAGGAGTGGAACGCACTGCCTGCGGACCTGTTCCCTGAGCAATACAACCTGGGCCTCTTCAAGGCAAGAGTGAATAGGCATCTTTCTAGGTAAGCATGCTACATCTTCGGCCTCATCATCACTCAACATCAGGTGAGATTGGGGTCAAATGTTTACCTATCGAACATAAAAAAAAAAAAAAAAAAAAAATACTTCTCATTGGTCTTCTAGAAAGAGATAACTTGGTACAGCTCTTCCAACCCCCCCATTCTAATCCAGCGTAAGCGAAAAATTCTTCGTCTATGATTCTAATAAAAGAGACTCGACCGCGTATTCAATAGACTGCAGGTGAGCTATGTTCCCCTGGTACTTCTGTCGGTCACTTCTCATATGTCTTCTAGAAAGAGATAACTTGGCATATAAATTAAAATAATTTGATCCATATTTTCATGCAGGCCTGGTACCAATGGTTCCAAAACAGCCAGAAGGGAGAAGAGCCCACGTCGTACAGGTGGCGCGGCAGGGAAGACGATGGCCTGCAGCTTAACCCGAAGAGTTTGAGTTCCGGCCTCGATGACTATCCTAGGTAAGTCGTAAGTCATTTTGAATCATTAGGCCTGGAATCCACCAATGAAGAGATGGGCGAAGGGGGGAGGAGATGTGTCACGCTTAGTTTTAGTGGACACGAAGCAGAGAGGAGAGGAGATGTATCCTGCAGGCAGGCGGTGGGAGGCGAGAGGAGATGTGAGTAGTATGTGGCGAACGATAGCGACGCTGCTTGCCGCGATAAACAAATCTGAAACCTAAAACTCCGCGAAGAGATGGGTAAATAACGAAATCATATTGGTTGTTATGCATAAACTTAACACTTTAAATGTTGATGACCTACGTAGTAGGTCAGCAACAAATGGGCCGCAGTGCGCACGACTCGCCCGGTGTGGTCAGAATTGTATAGCGTTCCACAGTGTTAGCACTGCTGCGCGAAGATCATTGTTTCGAACTTAGCATGTGTCTATAGACACTGTCGTATACGACAGATTTCCTCTCCTCTCCGCCTATATCCGATTTTTCGAAGCAAATTCAATTTTAGAACGGTTTGATTTCTCCCTTCATATTACATAATCTTCTTGGGACCTATACAACCCTGGTACAATGTTGCAGGGCGTCCCACCCGTCGGACATAGAGCGGCACGTGGACTTGCGCTGCTGGATGTACGCCGCTGCTGATGCCCTGGTCACCATCGGCTATGTCTTACAGCGGGATGTGAGCAAGTAAGTACCTAGATCTATCCAGAACCTACCGCTTAAAGTCCTTCCGAAGTATGGGAAATACCTAACTGAACTGTTAAAATACAAGTAAAACGGTCACAGACCCGGCAGGCGTTGTTCAAGGAATTGGGTTGAAAAATGTTACTGTTGTATACAGGTTCGAAGCGGCTAGAGATCAGCTGGGCGATGAAGAGTTACTGAATGAGCTGCACTGGTCGTCGCACACCAACACCTACGCCGACTATGGTATGTTGTCCTGGTAATGTGATGATATTATACCTGCGTGCGCACAACTAATTTGAACATAAACGCACGCACGACGCGGGAAGAAAGAAATCTGGACGCCATTTAACACAAATATTTGTCTTAACAAAATTGTAAAAAAAAATCTCGCAATTGTGTTCTTTCTTATAAATCCCGTCTTGTCCGCCATAAGCACAGGCCCGACACTCCTCGTACGTGTGAGTCCCCGCGTCGGTGACCTTGAGGCGGCGTGTGTATGCTATAGGGTTGAAACTTGCGGAAAACGAATAATGTGTAAGTTTACACTGGTGCAAGGAAATAATAAAAGATAAGGTAGGTAAGTACTTAATTTTTATTTACGTAAATTCAATTTAAATTATCCTAGTGCAATTGTGGGTATTGTGGCATTTTTAAAAATCAATGTACCTAGGTATTTAAGATACACGACTCATACAAATCTTACTACGTATGTGTAGGTACACACGGCGACACATCAAGCTACCCAAAACCAAAATAAGCTAACCGAGCGTAGGCATAGTAAGGTATAACGTCGCGCGGCCAGCTTATTTTGGTTTTGGGTAGCTTGATGTGTCGCCGTGTGTACCTACCTAGCTACCACTACCACCTAATATCGTCAATGGTTAGTAAGGAGCATTATCGATACTCCATCAAAATTAATAGATTTTGAATTGACGTTTAGAATAATAATGTAACTTACGTTTCTGGATCATCATTAGGTAATGAACAGAAACTCTTATCACTGTTATCTTTCTGATTGTTGCCACAACCGTAAACACAACAATAAATGGCACTTTTCATGATTCGTATTATTTGGCGTCGCACGCTTCGTTCGCCGTTCGCCGAGTCAAAGAAAATATTTATATCAACGGCCGAGTCGTGCCGTCATGCGAGCAAGAGCAGCCATGTCATTCGACCATCAATGACATGACGTCCCACCCGCTCGCAACCCGCGCACCCCCCTGCGCTCGCCCGACCCGCACACATAGCCGCGAGCGCTTTTACGAGCACACATGCATGAGTGTCGCTTCTTTTCGCGTAGTGTATATTTTCTTTGCCATAAGTCATATCTTGTAGCTTTACATATTGTGTTGAAAAACGTAGAATAAAACGCGTGGTCATTATTGGCTATGTGCGAAGTGGGTGGCGAGAACATTCAAATCGATCGCAGCGTATGATGTGGCGGAAATGTGAACTACACCCGGCTGACCAGTCACGAGTTCACGACCTTGCTTGTTTTTTGTCTTCGATAATGGTCGCAGTTTTTTGTTTATAAAATTTTCAAAATGCAGCACGATTCCTGTTTTATATGGTGCTTGCGTAACTGAGGTTTGCCCACGGATCTGGGTTTGCCTAATAATGTTGTCGCGTATCACGAAGCTGTGTCCATTTTTTCTCAACTCTTCCACATTTCCGACATGTTCTGCTAAAACTAGGTTTTTTTCCTTTTGCGACCGTTTGTTGTTGAAAGTTTATATTGTGCTTAATTTTTTCGAACCCAGTTCTTATAATTATGTACTTACATATTTAATCGGATTTATAGTTTTCTATAGGTTTCTTATTAACTTTGAAACTACTGTTTTAAACTTGTTCAATATTCCCTCCAAAAATCGAAATTCCATCTGTCATTGAATGTCTATGAGCCGTCAAAGTTGCGGACGCTAGGCGGCGCTACTGTCGTGCACATACGCAATAGTCTCGGCTCGTTTACAGCTTACAGCCCTCGCCACTTAGCTCACTTGTATCTTTGAGCAGAAATATACGAATTTCTAGTAATCCTGTCCTATATTTCTGATCAAATCTGTGGTTTGGCTATCGAACTTTACGTGGTAAATTTAAAAATTACAGGTCTCCACACGGACGGCGTTCGCCTACTACGCCAGCAGCCAAAGAAACCCAACGAACAAGCCAAGGTGATTCGCAGCGTGACCGTACCGCCCCAGCCGAGACTCGTCACTTCTGCTTTCGGTTTGTTGCCGTTATCCTGTAGCTTTATGATATCCTGGTAGATGCAGTTCCTAAACTATCCCACCAAGGTGATTTACAAGGTTACAGCGCTTCGTCACTTCCGCTTTCGTTTTGTTACCGTTATCCTGTAGCTTTATAATATCCTGGTAGATGGGGTGGGACTATCCCACCCTAAGAGCAAGGTCCCCTCTGTAATAAAGGAGATCCTTGCTCTTAGATCCCACCCCAAGTATCCAAGGTTATTTGCGAGACCCTAGCGTGACCATAGAGAAAATAACGCGCTCCCCTGGGGTAGAGATGTTGTATCGAACTGTGCACAGATACTCAACTGGGCCTGACGTCATAATAGCGGGAAGTAGCGTATTTAAATGTTAACCCTTCCCCTCACCCGTTTTTCACCCCCTTTGTTGGCGACAACATTTTCTATAGAAACAACAAACAAGCCGATATGCCATCTCTTCTTACTCTATGAGCGTGACCGTACCGCCTCAGCCGAGGCTCGTCACTTCCGCTTTCGGTTTGTTACCGTTATCCTGTAGCTTTATGATATCCTGGTAGATGCTGTTTCTAAACTATCCCACTCCAACATCACTCCCAATTTTATCCAAGGTTATTTACAGCGTGACCGCCGAGGCTCGTCACTTCCGCCACATTTCGGTTTGTAATAGTCTATCCTATAGAGCTATGATCTCCTGGTAGATGCAGTTCCTGAACTTCTCCTATGGACCAAGATTGAGATTGAGAGCCGTGGTGGTCCAGTAGCGAGTAACCTTGCCTGCCGTGCAGGAGGCGATGGTTCGATCCAGGCCGACTCGATCTAATGAGTTTTTCGGAATTTATGTACGATTTATACACACTACTGGCTTTTCGGTGAAGGAAAACATCGTGAGGAAACCTGCATGCTTCAATTTCGAGGCATATAATTGTACCTACTGTCCATTACAAGTGGCGACGGACTCACTCCCCGTCACACTGGACAGAGTTTCGGTACTACTTAGTGTTTCAGAATATCTCTGACTACCCATTGGGGAATATAGTCGTGAGAATATAGACCAAGATACCCACTGACGAACATTCCCACTTGGGCAGGCAATCCCATTGGGGCTAAACATAGAATGTTATTTTTATTGCTCGCCTTTACAGTGGATTTTCTTATGTCTATGATGATGATGATGATGATGATGATGATGTTGATGGTGGTGACAACGAAATATGTTTAACTCAATAAGATATTTTGACTACAGGCTACATCTCGCTGTTCCCGATGCTACTGAAAGTGCTGAGGCCCGACAGTGAGAACCTCGGCAAGATATTGGCGACCCTTGACAACCCTGATCTTTTATGGTCTCCTTATGGACTCAGGTAACAACATTTGTTTTACCACTTCCTGGTTAGTTTTTGATAGCCTATCTAATAGTTATATGGCAAATAAATTATATGATTATCTGTAGAATAGGCTATCGCACTTTATCAGGAAGTAGTGTTACAAGCCCAGCATAAATGTGCAAACCTCATCTTGTAAAAACTTTCTTTTATTTTACTTTATTTTATTCATTTTAGGAAACCGTGGTGGTCCAGTGGCGAGTAACCTTGCCTGCCATGCAGGAGGCGATGGTTCGATCCCCGTCCAGACCGACTCGTACCAATGACTTTTTCGGAATTTATGTACGATTTGTAACACCACTGGCTTTTCGGTGAAGGAAAACATCGTGAGGAAACCTGCAATCTGCATGCTTCAATTTCGAGGCATGTATCGTACCGTCTGTCCATTACAAGTGGCGACGGGCTCACTCCCCGTCACACTGGACAGAGTTTCGGTACTACTAGTGAAATGTGGATGTTCTGAAGTTTCAGAATATCTCTGACTACCCCTCGGGGAATATAGTCGTGAGCATATGCTTGATGCTATATATGCTATTTTAGGAAAACTTACGGACTAATTACAGGATAGTAGGGTATCAACATTTTTTAAAACAACATTGCCAACTAAAAGTTTCCACAGATAAATTTCATTCGTTTTACATACTTTTCTCAAACATGCTTGGAAATTTGAGCATTATTTTGATAACCTTCTTCGAGATAAATCGAAATTGCTGTACTGGCCAAATACATGCGCGCAGCGGCCGGCAATGTTTGTATGAAAATCCATATCTGTCGTGTTTAGCGGCCAAATAAATTACATAGTAAACTCATATCTGTCGTGTAATTTAAAAATGGAACGATCTTTTTCTCCGAAACATGGCGACCAAGGAGGTAACTCTTCAAAGGTTTTATTTAAATTTCGAACTGGCTTGCAAATAGAAAGCTGTTTATTGAAAAAAAAAACAAAATGTTGTTCTTTGTTCGTCATTGATTTTGAAAAGAGTTTTAATTTCTGCGAATTATTTGAGAAAATTTACTGTTTTAATTTCCGCGCATTATTTGAGAAAAGTACCTACTATACAAGCCTTGGCCACAACTAGGCATTGATGGACTTACGTATGTGTGCCTCGGCTTCGCCTCGGCCCACATTTACACGTTCGTCCATCAATGCCTCAGTTGCTGGCCGCTGCAGTAATGTACTATTTGTGAGTGAAAATACAAATTTAGTATCAATAAAACTAATAAGAAGTTACATTACTAAAAGCTCAGAGTTTGCTGGTACTTCAAACCATCCACAAAAGAAAAGAAATTATATGAGAAAGGAATTATATGCTTTATGAGACCAAAACGTCAAAATCGCGAAAAAAAGATCAGCTGTTCTATACAAATCTGCAAATTGCGATTTCTACATTGGTCCAATAAAGAAAGTTGTTAAGATTGATGGACTGGTCACCCCCTAAAAACCGGAGGCTGATGATGATGAATTTTTGCAGGTCCCTATCAAAATCAGCACCGCTGTTCATGAAGCGGAACACAGAGCACGATCCGCCGTACTGGCGAGGGCAGGTCTGGATCAACATCAACTATCTCGCTCTCTCCGCGCTGAAACACTACGCGACCGTCGAGGGGCCGCACGCCGCCACAGCGAAACAACTACATTCCAAGCTTAGCTTTAATGTTGTCAGTGAGTATATCTCTTTGTTGGTTCTATTCTCCTGGTACATTCATCAAGGGTGTTACCAGACCAATCGATCAAAGTCGATCGAAGTCGATCGACTGGTCTGTTAGCTTTAATTGATTGACGGATACCGTTCGACTAACCAATAATCGATCGATTGCCGGTCGACAGCATCGGTCGACGTTGATCGATTAACCCCGGCTATATTCCATCAGCGGTCGGCGCGTGGCGCGGAGCTCGATCGACGTCGATCGACGATCGATCGATTGGTCTGGTAGAAACTATCGATCGACGTCGACTAATCCATTCTAATATCGATCGATGCCGTCGATCGACGATCGATCGATTGGTAACACCCACACTTGAAGTTGTAACAATATAATCTGTCCCTACCAGGTAACGTACTGAACGAGTACAAGCGCACCGGCTACTTCTGGGAGCAGTTCTCCAGCGAGGACGGCAAGGGGTCAGGGTGCAGGCCCTTCACCGGCTGGACGGCGCTCGTCACCCTCATCATGGCCGAGGAGTACTGAGTCTGCTGGTCGTTTATGTGAGCCTGGTGGTGGGATGTTTGTGGGGATAAATGAGTTGTTGGCCTTAAAGGCAGAGGAGTGTTGAGACTGCTGGTTGTTTATGTGCGCCTGGTAGCAGTGGGGTACGTTTGTGGATATGAATGAGGATGGTGATATTTTGATGATATCCGTAGAAGGCATCGTTGCAGGCATCATGAATCATGCAATGTTTTTGGGAATGAATGAGACAGTTGTTGACCTCTTTCAAGGCATAGGAGTGTTGAGACTGCTGGTTGTTTATGTAAGCCTGGTTGCGGTGAAGTACGTTTGTGGGTATGAATGAGGATAGAGTCATTGGTGGGCCTTCAAGGCAGAGGAGTATTCAGGCTGCCAGTTGTTTATGTGAGCCTGGTAGCGGTGGAGTATGTTTGTGGGTATGAATGAGGATGATGGGAAGGCTAAGCAGTTGGCCTCTTTCAAGGCAGAAGAGTGTTTGTGTGGTGGAGAGGCAGGAGCAGCGTTGAGACTGCCAGTTGTTTATGTGCGCCTGGTACATCAGCTTGCTGATTTATATGGGAGATTTGTGTGAGCCTGGTACCGGCTGTGAATCAAAATAATTTGTATGACAGTGTTTGACAGGCCAGGGGTCTTACTAATTTATAAGTTGTGTCTTCGCAATACAGTTTATTTCAGATTGTAAGATTGTGACAAGATCTGTTTCTAGACTTTTATAGCTGTTCTTGACTGATGAATTCAAATATCTTTGAAATGTCAATAAAGGGAATTAAAGTAGGTGACTAGTGACTTGATAGTTGATATTTTTGGCTAGTGATTAAATCGTAACTAGATAAAATAGCAAACCCCTCAAGGTATGGATTTGATGCTTTGTAAAAAGACAAATCTTTAATGATAATAGATTGTACAGTTTCTGGCCACTCCAAAAAGGGAAAAGTCGCTAATTTATGTATGTACATTTCACAATGTGCTTTTCAAAGTGCTTAATGTTTACACTCGTAAGAAGAATTAAAATGTACAGTGAATAATTTGCCATTCAGTCACTGCCAAACATGCAATTTTACGAGTTTTGTTAGGGTTCTATACCCATAAGCGGATCGGCACTGTCGGTTCGGCAGTATTTGTCGATCAACAAAGCCGACCCGAAGCAATCACTGCACTTGTTCGGTTTGTGCAGATCGGGTAGTTCGTTCGAGTAGACGCTCATAAAATTGTTGCCAAAAGCCGACCGGCATAAGTTGAGCGGCTTTTTCCCCGAACATTCATCAACACATATTTGATTTTACCGCCCGGCTGTGCCGATTAATGCCGGCCCGCTTATGTGTAAAGCATCCCTTAGCGGAAATTTATATGACATCCTACGCCCCTACACTTGGCCAAAAAGAGTAGAAAATAGTGATAAAAGATACTAAATATTTTAGTAAAAAAAATCTTCTCAAGTAGGTATGAAATTGTGGAGGAGTGACGCTGCAAAGAAAGTGACAGCCCTCGTTTTTTTCTACTTTTTATGGCCAAACCGCATGTAAGTTATTGCTTTGCGGACCAAGCTATGCTATTTATTTATTTAGGCTCACCAACAGATTACATAATATAACATAACACTCAAAACGGCATCAGTTAGGTATTATTCTGATACATAACCCAGTTACAGGTGGACTATGTTGCGGTCGACTAAGAAACCTATCAACCGCATAGACGTCGCAACTGAATCGTTGCGATTTTAAAACACAGACGTTGACTGAGCGTTATAGCCTCGATGCTGGTTGATCTCAGAAATATCGCAACTATATCCTTGCTTAAAGCCTAACACACAAAAATAGCTTGTGTGATATTGCCCTAAGGGTTGGACTACTTGTTTTTATCTACATGGAACCGTATTTTCACGCATTTACACAGCCATTTTTTAAATTATATTAGTACCTACAGCAAATGCCAGAATACAACTTTCGTGGTTCTACAGGGTGAAATTGATATCATTAGCATCATATTAGACTAAGAGTCTACCCATCAAACTGAGCAACTTTTACTATGGGAGCAAACCGATCGGAGCAACAAAGAAATCAGCTGTTGCATACATTTGAGCCGAGTAGGCATTGCAGTTTAGTATGGAACAGCAGATTTTTTTTCTTTTCCGATCGGTTTGCTCCCATAGTAAAAGTTGTTCAGCTTGATGGATAGATTCTTAGTTAAAAAGGATGCTAATGATATCAATTTCACCCTGTATAAGTACAAAATTTCATCAAAATCGGTTCAGCGGTTTAGTCGTTAACTTAACAAATAAGATAGACAGACATATACTTTGTAATTAAACATGAGTAGGTATGGATTTAGTATTTAAGAACAGGAGTGCGATTTTTTAATCTCATATGTTGAACTCAGCAGTTGAAAATGTATGGAGATACGCATCTTTCTACTGCTAATTTGACTTTCAAAAATCGCACTCCTGAAGTATGATTTTTGAAAGTCAAATCAGCAGTAGAAAGTTGCTTATCTCCATACATTTTCAACTGCTGAGTTCAACGTATGAGATTCAAAAATCGCACTCCAGAAGTAAACGTGTCGACCACATACATTCATGCTCAAATTGCCGCGAATAAATCACCTTGTTGTAGATAATTATAAATATTATTAAATATTTAATTGTAGGCAAGGCACTCGGCATTGACACGCATATCTTTATAATTGTTCACATTTTTATTTACAATTTTATTGAATTTTTTGTAAATAGATGAAGTTGTTGATAAATAAAATCTAAAGGGATGTTTTTTGTTTTATTTTCACAAAATTCAGGTATTATAACAGTGATTATTTTTTACCGTTCCGAAGCTTTCAGGGTGGTTCAAACCATCAAACTGAACAACTTTTACTACTAGAGCAAACCTTAAATCGTAAAAAACGATTGTTCCATACTAAACTGCAGCAATGGTACTAGGCTCAAATGAAGGACAGCAGATTTTTTTCTACGAATTCAGGTTTTTGATAAAAGTTTGATCTGAACAACCCCTCAAAGTTTCGGGACGGTAAATAATTCATCCGGTGTATTTATGCTATATCTATAAATCCATGTATTATATACAGGGTGGCCGGGAGTTGACGTTCAAACGTAAAATTTAGGTCCGGTATGTCGTGGGGTATCCGAAACACCCCCATGTATGTTCCGCGATTTTTTATAGTTTTCGAGTTATGATGATTTTTCCGATTTTTTGAGGAAACTCGACATGACTGGCTTAAACAATTTCTAAAAAAAAGTGTAAGACTTTTTGGAGATTCTTTTTTTGCAACTTAATCTTCATGAATTGTGCCTTTATTCATAACATCATCAGCATCGTAACTTTGATAAAAGTTATGAAAATATTGGTCTAAAGTTAAAAATTTGCGATCCGTGAATTATGACAAAATTTTCAACTTTAAATTAAAACTCTAAACAGGTGACCTTATGATTTTTTAGCCAATCCCAAAAATGCTGCCAACTCTCAGCTTTCATAGTCATAAATAAAAAGTAGTACTTAAGAGGGCTAATTTGGCTAGAATTGATCATGAAAGACAATAAGGCGGAAAACTCTTAAAATTTTTTTTTTTATTTTTTGCCATAATTACCACGCCTAAGGCTAAATAATGATTAAAGAATGCTGGAAACCGAAACGGCGACGGGTTATGCCGAACTCTTACCGGCTAAAACCCCACCGTGTTCCACTCATCGCATATTGCCGTAGAGCCTGAGGGCCCGTGAGGAATCTTCCACACTCTACGGCGCAGCGACCAACCTTACCAGGTCTCATCTCTGTTGGCCTTGACAAGCCTACAGGCTTTTAGGTGGTGCGTGGGAACACGCACACAACCACTAACCTAACCTAACCTAACCTAGGAGGAGGGAGCCGACAGCCGGGTGCCACCACTGCGACGGCTGTCTCGACGAGACGGCGCAGCACGTGCTGCAGGAGTGCCCTGCGTGGGCGGGAGAGCGCAGTGAGCTCTCCCAGGTAGTTTCAGACCTCTCGCTGCCGGCCATGGTTCGCGCTAAGGTCGACAGTGAGGCGTCTTGGCGCGCGGTTCTCTCCTTCTGTGAGGCAGTAATGCTCCAGAAGGAGACGGCGGAGAGGGAGAGGGAGTCGAATTCTGAACTCCTGATCCGCCAAAGACGCACGGGGCGCAGACGGGCTGCGTTTGCTCGCGGTCTGCCTCCCCCGTAATTTTTGAGTCTCTGGGCGTCGGGCTGGGGGGTCCGGCGTCCGATCATAGGGACTCGAAGTGGTTGTGTGCGTGTTCCCATGCACCACCTAAAGGCCTGTAGGCTTGTCAAGGCCAACAGAGATGAGACCTGGTAAGGTTGGTCGCTGCGCCGTAGAGTGTGGAAGATTCCTCACGGGCCCTCAGGCTCTACGGCAATATGCGATGAATTGGAACACGGTGGGGTTTTAGCCGGTATGAGTTCGGCATAACCCGTCGCCGTTTCGGTTTCCAGCATTCTTTAATCATTATTTAGCCTTAGGCGTGGTAATTATGGCAAAAAAAAAAAAAAAATTTAAGAGTTTTCCGCCTTGTTGTCTTTGCAGATCAATTCTAGCCAAATTAGCCCTCTTAAGTACTACTTTTTATTTATGAATATGAAAGCTGAGAGTTGGCCGCATTTTTGGAATTGGCTAAAAAATCATAAGGTCACCTGTTTAGAGTTTTAATTTAAAGTTGAAAATTTTGTCATAATTCACGGATCGCAAATTTTTAACTTTAGACCAATATTTTCATAACTTTTATCAAAGTTACGATGCTGATGATGTTATGAATAAAGGCACAATTCATGAAGATTAAGTTGCAAAAAAAGAATCTCCAAAAAGTCTTACACTTTTTTTTTTCGAAATTGTTTAAGCCAGTCATGTCGAGTTTCCTCAAAAAATCGGAAAAATCATCATAACTCGAAAACTATAAAAAATCGCGGAACATACATGGGGATGATTCGGATACCCCACGACATACCGGACCTAAATTTTACGTTTGAACGTCAACTCCCCGGCCACCCTGTATATACATATATGTCTTGGACAATGTCACACAAATTATCTAGCCACATTTAAAGTACCAGAATCTAGCCTGGACTTGTATTATGATGACTAGACAACGATATACAAAACATCCATGACTCGGGTACAAATATTCATATTCATCATACAAATATTTGTCCCTTACGGGATTCGAACCCGCGACCCTCGGCACAGCAGGCAGGTTCACTACCGACTGTGCTACCGGGCCGTCAAATGTAGAATATCTCTGACTACTGCCTGGTGGAATTCAGCCGTGATGTATGCTATGCAATTATTCTAAGGCCGGCTAGACAATCGGGGTCGAACTGACAAGGGAAAGGGGACGTATATAGCAGTGGTGGCCAAGACGCGAGTATGTCTAGACCGCGCAGTGTATGAAGTTTGGCCACCCCTGCACTGGTAGCATGCACACCCGCGATAGCCGTGCGTGATACGGCTTTACCACGTCTTTTATCTCGTTCTTCTGCGCGCGAACGAACGAGATAAAAGACGTGATAAAGCCGTATCACGGCTATCGCGGGTTGGCATGCTACCAGTGCTGGTATATAGCATGTATGCACATTGAGCGAGTGAGAGAGGACTACACCATTGCTTACTGACTATACTATATCTATGTTACTGACGGCCTCCTGCACCAGTGCACCACCGAAGGGATGAAGTCAAAATTAGGGAAGGAGACGGGGAGTTTAATTTGATTTAGACAACCAGGCTGCATGGCCTTCATCTCTGTGCCTATCACAGTTTTTTACTTGAACACATCTTGAACAACAACATTCGTTCGTTCTGAAATTTATGTTTTGAATAATTCCAAAACAAACATTTCAGAACGAAACGAAAACCTAACCTAAAATTCTTGTCCGTCAATGGAAGTTGCATAAACAAAGATTAAATTTGGAATAAAATGTCCAACAGCAACTTATTTCTTAAGTCTGGCTTCGTACGAGCCCCGCTGCAAAACGGCGTCGGTCGATATGTGCCCCAATTACAGAGGATCGTGTTGAAATTCTGCAAAAGCCACGGCGCGAGCAGAGGCCTAAGGTACAAACTTAGTATCTTATTTTTATGTTTTCCTAGTACATTTTGAACATGAGAACGTTTTAGATAGCAATTTGTTGAACCAGGATACTCATTTATGCTAATTAAAGTTGAACATTTATGTAACTATGTCATTATTCTTGCGATTAAAAGGTTAACACTTCTTTGTAATATTTGAAGGGACTTCATAGAACAAGACCTGGTGGACTTCGCTAAGCAGAATCCCGGTGTAGTGGTGTACTTGAAGCCCCGCAGACACCGCGGCCCTGTCGTTGTCGGTGAATATTGTAAGTACTTTCTATTGTTATACTTACTTTTGAATATTTATTACTTGATTGGCGCTTGCATTCAAAATAATCAGCATTGGCATGTAATTTGCGTACTGCGTGTTAATATAGATCTCAATTTGTTATCTGTGTCAAGTTTTGCACATGAAGTTATTAGAACCATGAAATCAAGCACTTGTTTTGAATTCTTTCATAGTGGGAAGACAAACCAAAGAATGACATCTCTTTCTCACTAGTGTGCTACTTTGTTTGTAAACAAGATACAATTCTCTGGTATATTCCACTACTGAGCTTTAGTTTTTATCATAAAGAAACATGTTTCCACTGGTCTTTCAACTCCATGTTTTGTTAAAATCCTCAGTCATTTGATAATGGAGTTTTAAACGGCCAAAATAGAACCAATCAAAACTGCTAAGAAGATCTGTCACCACTTGCATGAGTCTTGCTACAAGTGAATGCTTATGAAGGTTGATGGTAGCCTGAAGGCTGACAATATAGATTAATTTCATCATCATCTCAGCAGATGGACGTCCACTGCCGTAGGCCTCCCCCAAGGATCACCATAACAACAGGTCCTGCGCTAACCAATTTGTTATTTTATGCATTTACTTACCATTATATTGCATTTTTGTCTTGTTCAAATTATGTCATCCTGACAGTCCTCTAGACCATGAGGTGGGAAGCCCGATTCATTATTCCATTTTTTAAACAAATGTTTATAAACCTACCATGGGTACCAGTCTCTTGCATATAAATGCTACGGTTCGAATTATGCCAATAGTGCAAACGCTATGCACACACTTTACCGGTCGGTCCAAATTAATATGTACGAATACACTGCTAAACCGTTTGTACAATTTGAACCAGCTGTCAATTTGACATGCATATGCTGCACTACCTATTTTTCGTGTGCGGTGTAAGCGCAAGTTAATGACGTCACTGATGACGTCAGACAGCAAACGTATCCGCATATTCGCGCATTATGAACCGATTGTGTGCATGCTATCTCTACCGATAGCGCATATTTGCGCATTTTGAACCGTAGCATATATGTCTTATGCCAAAGCTATATTGTATCAACCTTCCATGAACTGTCAAAATGTATTTTGTATGTGAGAAGGCTATTTTAGTATTTTTTTTTATTTATGATTAATGGACTCTTGCTTGTACGTTAGCACTGCATTTCCGCCAATGTCAAGTAATGTATGGGAGAATCAATCCCAATCTCAGGGATTGGTTTTGGTCAAGAACAAGAAGAGATTGAGGATTGCGGAGCCTCGTGGCAGGCAAAAACGCGACGCGCGAAAACCACGCGAGACGAGTGCTCGGGTCGGAACCTGCAACGTGACTCCTATTTTAGTATTATTATATTATGGGGATCATGCTTGTGACTTTGTGTTCATATTGTTCCAGTAAACGGTGATCGAGTATGGATGAGCATGCACAACAAAACCCACTCGGAAATAACTAAATGGATCGAAGTACTTCGTACACAGCAAGGGGACATCGCCGCCACACGTCTCCGCAAGTATCAATACACCGACAACCCCTCCATCCAGGGGCCCTGGACCCCTTTCACTTTCAAGAACCCAGAACTCAACACAGCACGGTTGCCTGACGCTAAGTTCGGTCAAAATGATAGGTTGCCTTTGTCAGCAACAGAACAACTGAGGTTATTGTTCGAGAAGCAGAAGTTAAATGAAAAGGATTTAAAGATTGCAGAATGATTTTACTTGTTTTTTTAAGTTAGTTGTAATTGTACAGTATATCGTTTAGTAGTTGAAATCGTTTTTTATTTTGATGGTGAGATAAAATCAGGGCTATGGGAACGTAGTCCATCAATTTAGTCCACCTGGTGGACCATGGACAGACATTTTTACCCATTGTCCACCCAGGTGGAACTACAGGAACTATAAGAATAATATTCTACCATGAGAAGGTGAAATGTAGGAAGTATTTTTTACCCACTGTCCACCATGAGATAAGAATCAATTTTAGAGCCGAATTATATGTATTCTACGGCGGCGGCATCGGGCGGCGCGGCGTGGCGCCGCTCATCGAAATATATTTTGTCGTAAATTGTCCCATTTGCATTTGGTCTTATATACAGAATTGGTCCTATGTGTCTATTAAGTGCATGAAAGAAACCATGGTCCGATTTACGATGAATGGAATCAATTGTCAATGGGCCCATTTGCATGTTAGTGCAGAGTTTGCGAAAGGGACAAGTTGCTACTAATCCTGGCCACTTGCCATACCACAAGGGACGCGAAAACTATATGCACACAACTGCAGATGTGCATAAATGAGTGCAAATACATGTGTAACAAAATGTGTGACAAAAATCTACAAACAATTTTGGTATAATTCAACAAAATTTTATTCAACTACCTCATCTTTAACAACCAACAAACATTTCTCCGTGTGATTGTCGAAGCTCTTTGCACATAAATATACTGCGTCACAACGCCTGCATATTAAAGGATTCCTTTCATGACTGTTCTTGATATGAACCCTTACATATCTTGGAGATTTAAAAATTTTATGACAAATAGGGCATCTGTGAATTTGACCGTCATTGTAATGCACTCTGCGCATGTGCTCTTTCAAATATTTATCACTCTTCAATGTAGACTTGCATATTTTGCATTTTGCAGACTTTCCGTGACAGTTTTGTATGTGCAAACTAAGTTTATTTTTTATTTCAAATGACTTTGGACAGTGGTCGCAGCAGAACATAGATTTACTCGTTGACTTAGATTCAATCTTTGGTGCATAACGTTCGACTCCCTCGTGTATAAACTTTTCATGTTTTTTAAGATAGCGTGCGCATTTAAAAATGATACCACATTTTGAGCATTTATGTTTTCCCACTTGGTGGACACTTGCCATGTGTTGATGCCAATGCTTGTATTTATATATTTTATGACAAATATGGCATTCCATTAGTTTCATTGATATGTTGAAATGTTTTTCATGGTGATCAGTTAGTTGTTGTTTATTAATAAAATAGACTGAACATTTGTAGCATGGGTAGAGCTTTGGTTCAGTTAACGGTATTTCTAAATGAATTAAGTTATGTTGATACAGACTGAAGCTGGAACAAAAATAATTATTAATTATAGGATAGTTTATTATTCTCTTGGACATTTGAAGACAGATTGCCAAGTCTCATATAACAAATTCACTGCTAAGCTCAAAACGTAAGCTGAATGCAATACAACCCTGATTTACAGGGCAAGTCATTGGTCTGACCATGGACCTGGCATTGCGGACCCGATACCTGTGTCGTCAGCAGTTAAAGTACCAGAATCTTGTATCCGCGAGTTTCCAACTAGTCAAATTAGCAACTCTTTATCAAACGTCAAAACACGAGCTTTGTATGAAAAATTGTACTAAACCATGGATAGTGACGTCATAGTTTTTCATCGTCGTTTCGATACTTTTAATAGTTTATCCTTTTATTAAAAATAGTATTCAAGCTACAGAATTACTGAAAGTGTAAGTGTAACATTATTTTCAAACGTATTTTTTACTGAGAAGATAAAACTAAAATATATTTGATGCAGTCACCTCCCCAATTATGATGACTAGACAACAATATAGAATCCTTTTATAGATACATACATTGATGACTCGGGTACAAATATTTGGACCTTGTCAGATTAGAACCCGCAACCCTTGGATCAGTAGGTAGGTGCACTACCAACTGGGATATCAGGCCATCTTTATAATAATAAAATCACGACCATGATCCCTTTCAGGGCGATCAGAACATAAAGTTATTATACGGAATAGAGGAAGCTGAGAGAGCGAGATGTACGTAGCGGCGCCACTGTATAATAGAAAGAGATACGTGACACGAGGCAATAGAACCGTTTTTTGGGATCTTATCGCAGGGTAAAAATTCGGTTTCTGTGAATATGAGAATCGAAAGTGAAATCGTAGTTAATTTTGTGAAATAAACTTACACTATTTCATAAAATTATCCACGATTTCACATTAGACTCAGAATTATAGACAGTGCTCGAGTTTTTTCCTGCAAATAATCTCCTGAAAACAGTTTCATTTGACAACTCAAGTCAGTTCCTCTACTGATGTAAGATATAATAACTTTATGGATCAGAAACTTTGCTGCAACTATTAACTACTAGGCGTTTGCTTCGACTTGGCCACTCCCTCCCTTCCCGCTTCACCGTACCGCACCCCTAAGAGACACTATTAAACGCAATTTTATAACCTTTAGCAACGCAATCACGTACGGCACGTCCGTCCCAGTCACTAATATCGCTTTTAATTTTAAATTTTTATTTGCTTGTTATATTATTTTTTGTCGACGGGACCATTTAATGTGCCTGAAATTTTGTAACGGTCATTGACGGCCAACTCTAAGCAAACAAGTAGTATTTTTCAAAGCGTGGAGACATTGGGTAAGCCAAGTAAGATTATAATAGAGGATAAATTACCGATTCATGAAAAAAAATTCACAGTAAGTGCATTTTAGTAAAATGCACTCTGTCAGCTTTTTATAAAAGAAACTTTCTTGTATCTTATCTTGAATGCACCAGTCCTCTTGAAGTTCTTCTGTAGGCTCCATCTTGACTGTGTCGACTCCTTTTGTATTGTAATTTTCTTCTTTTAGGTCTAACAATTCTTCTTTGATAATAGCGGGAAACTCCATTTTGAAAAACTTTTGACTTCGTTCGAACACATTGGAGGTTTTTAGGTTATGTTGTTGTTTTTCTCGTAACCGTGAGGGTAGATAAGTATTATGTTTTTGATAAATTACTATTCACATTTACCGTCTGTTCTTTCGTTTCAAATCTGCTTTTGTGTTTTTTCAAATTATTTATTTTATTCAGCTCTGTCAAATCAAAAACAAAAACAATTTCCTGTCAGATATGTCAAAGTCAAAATGACATTGAGGCGGAAGTTACCACACATGAAACTTTTTTACCGGAAACGGATGTTCGGCACCCATGCATAGATTATACAATCATGATTTGAAGCATGGACGAACAACTGCGATTATGCGATTATCAAACACTGTAAGGGTCAGCGCACACCTAGCGACTACTGCTTGAACCACAGAACATTATAATATAAGAGATAAGTAGTGTAAGGAGGGGTTAGTGCAAAGTAGGCGTGGAACGTGTCGCCACGCCAGAGGTTATGCAATGATTTAACACCATAAAGGCGCGCTAGCGGCGTGGTGCGAGCGAGAGGGCATGAGTAATTGTAGCAGCGTGACTCGTGAGCAGGAAAATAAGTCTGTTATAAATGTTCTGTGGCTTGATCAGTTTTCATTAGGTTTTCATTAAAGGTGTTTGAAAATAATGAAAATCAACGAATATTATATAAACTTTTATTAAAAATGTAATATTTACAGAGAGAACGAGTAAATACAACTTCATCATAATAATTATATAATTATTGTGTTAATTAATTTTTATTGATTATAAACTGTAATGTTATACAAATTATAATTATAATGAATCAATTGATAACCTTCTTCTAATAGGATATTATATTCTTACCAATGATATTTTACGCAAGATACCTTTATAGAAAACGGCGCGTAGGTAGGTAAAATTGTGCCGCGCCACAGCCATCTTGCTCGTAGCATTGCTTGACGCGGACTATTGAAGGACGTCCTAATTGGCTCGTTCTCGAGTCTTCACTTAATTGGTGCGCGCTAGTAACAATTATCTGCTTCTTATTGGTATAATATCATTGATTCTTAATAGATAGGTAGCGATAAAGTTTTAAATTGGATTGTTAAATGTTCAACATTTAGATTAGACCTATCGAAGATCGTCGCTCGTTACAAACATAGCCCAATTTTAATTACAATAACGCGTTGTTTATAAAATCTAAAATACTTAAATACCCTTTTCACTTCAATACAGTGACTCCATAAAATGAATTTGAAAGAGTATAAAGTATTTTTGTGAACAAAATCTAATCATTCTTTGCTTCGAGCTGTTTTATTCTCACGGGCACTTGAACTGCGGGTAGATCGACACTTTTCGCGCGTCGACGGCCATTTTGAATTTCAATGGCGGACCGAGGGTTGTTTGGAAGCGGCAGTTCGGGCAATGTCGGCCTCTTTCGGGCGAATTCAGGTGTCCGAAGAGTGCCTCCTGTAAAAAAACGCATTTCATTTAATATTTATAAAATCTGCACGTCTAGTATTTCTCTACACGCGCGCGACGCGCCTTCGCTGCATAAAAATAACCTGTTTCCGCGCTTTTCGGAGAGCGAAAGCCGTGCTTGCTGCGACTTGTAGTATGAAAAAAATCCGAGTCGCGCCCAAGTAGAGAAATCATGCTAGAGGGTCTGGTGGCGAGCGTGATATGCCTATCAGTGCCTGGAACTTGGAAGCCTGCTACATACATACTCTATTCTAAAATTCAGAGCTATAGGGGACGTAGTGCCTATTGCCCTCTAGTAAGATTTCACTGCTTGCGCGTGACTCTGCTTTTTTCCATTACACATGTCGCAGCAAGCGCGGCTTTCGCTCTCTAAGAGAAATCCTTTTCTATGCAGCGAAGACGCGTCGCGCGCGAGCAGAGAAACTATAACTACTAGAGGTAGTGATATTACTAAGTATCTTAATTAAAAAGTGGATTATCTAGTTCAAGTAAAATATAAATCAATAGGGCTAGTACAATTTACTTTATCTACCGGCACGGTGAGAGATGTTATGTAAAACAGGGTTAAAACTGTGTTTTATATAGCGTAGTGGTGCGACAAATCCATCTCTAGTGCGTTATACTAGGTTCACTCACTGGTAGACTAAGCGTTATTATTTTACAGCGTCGTGTCGAAAATAACTAAGCGGCAAAGCTTCGCTTTATGTAAATTTAATAAACTTACCAGCTAAAACTTACCTAGCTACATTTTAATAGGTATCTAAGTAATAATGCAATAAATTAATAACTAATATGAGTGAAATGAAGTTAACAAAAATGAAGCATCGCGACAACGAACACACAAATGAAATGAAGTTACTGATGACTAAATTTCAATGTCAGAGTTTGGTGTGAGAAAGATCTTTTGATTCCCACAGCTTGCGCAAAGAAAATATACACTACGCGAAGCTTGCGGCAAGCATATAGTAAAAAGCTGTAAGCTATAATACCTCTGCTTTTTCACATTCGATTATTTATGTGGGCTAGCATACTGCGAGTGAGAAAGTGAGAAAGACATAAGGCAGACATCCATTTGATGATGACATGATCTTTCTCTCGTTAGCGTGTGACTTATACCTGGCCTACAGTAAGCTAATATTTTAAGCTTCATAGCCTTCATATCATTGAACGCGAATAAAGCATGAAATTTATTAGCAAGCGCAACATCGTGTATAGCCATGCCACCAACGCGGGAGAAAAGAAGTTAAAAGAACAGTTACATGCCCTGCCTTTTATCGCGTTGGGGAAACCCAAAGATAACGTATACCCATAGGGGTAGATGGATAACATAAATAAAGACATAAAAACGTTAGGTACTTGACATCTACACTCAAGACAAACGTCCATTAGAATAAGCGAGATGAAAATAGTGTACAGATTGCCATCTTGCACTCCTGATCCATTTGCATGAATTTTGTTGTCCTTAGTATAAGAGTATAGTATTATATTATCCGTGGTATAAGGTTGAGATTGGCTTGATTTGCTTGAAAAAAGTGGTGATATTTGTTAATATTGCCGGTCTTTAGGTCAATGAGGAAACCTATTATCTTGGTTTCCTAGAATTCGGCGCAGTATAACAAATTTTACAAAGAATCTATACAAGATCAATAATATTAATTAAAATTTATAAGAACCTTTCTCACACCCAACAGAGCCATGTGGCTGCGCCACAAACCCGATCATATTGCAGAGTAAGTCACATGATGACGACATAATACAATAGTCCTTACCTACTGTGTACAGTAGTTAGGTAAACTACAGGGTCACATACCCTTCCTGCGGGGTGCGCTGGGCTGCGTGTCAGAGACTAGAGGCGCGGCCTTCGATAAAAAAGATTCGTCGGTCTGCTGTAAATGTTCGCAGCCGTCCGCTCGCGTCCGGGCGCCGAGTTTTGGTGAGCTGGAAGTGCAACATGCATTAATGTTGATAATACAAGAATCAAACTGTTTTCCAGAAATCGGAGTCAGCACGTCTAGTATGATTCGAGTATATCCTCTAGACGCGCGCAACGCGACTTCGCTGCATAGAAAATAACCTGTTCCCGCGTTTTTCGGAGAGCGAAAGCCAAGGTTGCCGCGACATGTAGTATGGAAAAAACCGAGTCGCGCGCAAGTAGAGAAATCATTACATACTAGACGTGCACTATGCGTTTCGTGGCGTATTTTCGGTGTTGTCATCTTTTATCTCGTTGCTGACCGTTTCATGCTATAGGTTGAAAAATGCGTCGAAGGTACCGCATAGGACGAAAAAAATTATACTTCATTCACCGCGAGCATTCCCTTCACAAACTTAGTTAAAGCGAGCGACAACCACTGCTTTCGAAGTAGCTTTTTACTTTGAATAGAATCAGATATAAAGACAATATCTTCGTTTTCCTTCAGTAGACTTGCACAGAATTTATCAATAAGAAATACGATATGACAAACGAGTTCACTTTCCAATTCATTATATTAATAAAGTTCTTCTGCTTATTCCTGCGAGTGCGAAAAGTGGATAAAAGGCATGTGCCTTACAGTATGGTGTAATAAAATGATTATGAAAGTGCTCACTTCTCCGCAACGAGTATTTTAGTGAGTCGTGCAACTTCCGCGCGCAGTTGGTGCAGCTCCTTGTCCTTCGCCTTGGCTTCCTGCTCGGCGGTGCGCTCGCGCGCTGATAGCCGCGCACGTATGTCGTCGAAACTAGATATAAACATACATTGGTCCAATATTTTACAAATAGCCGAATCATCATCATCATCATCTCAGCCGATGGACGTCCACTGCTGGACATAGGCCTCCCCCAAGGATCGCCATAACGACCGGTCCTGCGCTGCCCTCATCCAACGTTTTCCCGCCGCCTTCACCAGGTCGTCGGTCCACCGTGTGAGGGGCCTACCCACGCTGCGCTTTCCGGTACGCGGTCGCCACTCGAGAACTTTTCGGCCCCACCGGCCATCGGTTCTGCGAGCAATGTGCCCCGCCCACTGCCACTTAAGTTTAGCAATTCTTTGGGCTATGTCAGTTACTCTGGTTCTTCTGCGGATCTCTTCATTTTTGATTCGATCTCGCAGGGAAACTCCGAGCATAGCTCCCTCTCCATTGCCCTTTGGGTGACTTTCAGCCTTTTTATGAGGCCTTGATAATAATATATGAAATAGCCGAGTAGCTACGATGAAATAATGTAGCGTGTTCTCTACGGGGTGAAATTGATATCATTAAGCTTCCTTTCAAACTGAGAGTCTACCCATCAAACTGAACAACTTTTACTATGGGAGCAAACCGATCGGAGCAAAAAAAATAAAAATCTGCTGTTCCATATTAAACTACAATGCCTACTCGACTCAAATGTATGCAATAGCAGATTTTTATTCCTTCGATCGGTTTGCTCCCATAGTAAAAGTTGTTCAGTTTGATAGGTAGACTCTAAGTTTAAAAGGATGTTAATGATATCAACGCGACGCGACTTCGCTACTTAGAAAAGAGATTTTCTCGCGCATTTCAGAGAGTGAAAGTCGCGCTTTCCGCGACATAGTATGCTACCTATGGAAAAAGCAGAGGCGAGCTCGAATAGAGAAACCTGAGATGCTGATATGTAAATGTGAAATCCGCCAATCCGTATTGGGGAGGCTTGGTGCACCTAACAGCTATTATAGTATGAGAGTGGGTCTTTCCCTCAACAATAGGTACGATTGAAGCTGTTGGTGATCTGAGTAAGACCATCATAAATCAGCTACAAAACTGATTGGCATTTACATATAAAAACCAACAACACCCCCAAGGAACCAACTAAAGGACATTCGTTTCTTGGGGACACACAGCGCATCGCGTCTTACATTATTTGCATGTAGAAAATCTTTTATGGGGTCATGCAAAGAAATCCTTAATAATTTGAGGGAAATACTCACAGTTTCTTCAAACACGCGCACTTTCTAGTCAAATGTTCTATCTGGTCCTTGCCGCTTCTTTCCAGTTGTTTCATCTTCGCCCCATCTTCTGATCTCTTCTCTCTTAGATCTTTCTCTCGCGCCAATGCCTCTCTATTGTTAGTTGGGATCGGGGAGCAAATATCTCGGTTAATTGTAATCTGATAGTGTATTTTTGTCTGTGGTGTGCCTTTGTTTAAAAAAGTACTCCGTTTTTAGGTAGGAAATCTAAAACTTCGTATAAATTATGTTAAAAAACAATTAGTTAATTTAATTCTTTATTTTACCAAAAACACACTTGTGATAAAAAAATGCGTATAAAAATGTAAAAATGTACTTACACACTATCTAAAAATAGCGTACGAAAATAAGCAAATTACAAATAGCATTTAAAAGCGAAAGATTGGAAGATAGCAAGAAAAACATTATGTCATACATACCTACATGAATCAATATCAAATATACATTTTTGGGGGGGTCAGAAACTTTACTATACTACCATCTACCTGGCCACTTTATTTAAGCAAAAAAAAAGAAAGAAGTATAAAATGTATAAAATCGACATTCGAAATTACAATCATGAATGAGTGTTAAAAATATATGAAAATAGTGAATACCTACATGATACCTACTACAAATTACAATATAGGTAGCTACTATACCTACTCTCTACAATGAGTGACTAGAAAATGTAAATGATATGAAATTATAACAGATTTTATATAAAATGTCTCCAATCTGGCAGTATTTACAGTATCAACTTTAGGATCTAGATTTAAAGGATATTTCCAAATAAAAAAATATTTATATATCACTGCAATTTACTTGACTTCCATGACACGATCGGGATTTTATCGAATTTTGTCGCGCCTGCCACTTTGTCTACTTCAGACTCGACTAAAACTTCGTTGGTCTAGCATACCGCAAAATCCGATAAATCTTTTAGTTTCTTATTTTTTAATATCCTTAACTCTAGAGCCAACTATTTGTAAGTAAAAGACGAGTGCGAGCGAGAGGAGGAACGTGGCGAGAGAGAGACGCAGAGATCCAGTGATGGCCCAGACGGCAGCGGCGGCGACCACTGCGCCGAGCTTGCTGAAGCTGTTGAATCGTAGACAGAGTCAACAATACAGCTGGTAGGTATTACCAGATATCAAGTGACATTTGTTGGTCAATGCCAGATATTTAGGAACGCAAGGGATGAAATACTAGCAAGGTAGGTAGGTAGAGACAAATCTAAAGTATTTTGGCGTCTTATCTCTCTTTCATTTTACATGCACCAGAGCGTGATGAAAGGCACATGTCTCTGGATAAACTTTGTAATAATTATTTAATCTTCTGTAATTTTTAGGATACTAATGTGATTCTAATACCCTAAGCAGAGACGAGGGACAATTTTGCCCGTGGCCACCCGCGATCATGCTGCCTCACTATGAGATTTTCTACAGATGTGTTGTTACACATCCATACATTTTCATCGTGCAGACGTGACCGCGGATTCCTGCGAGCGAAAATGTCCCTCGTTTGCGCAGTCCCTTATAGTTCCTATGTGGATTTTAAGAGGCGTATGTGAAGTCTACTCGCTTAGTAGACTAATAAATCTATACACCCTTATGGAGGGTAGGCCTGTGCCCGCAGTGGGACGTAGGCCGAGGCTTCTCGTAGCGTGTAGTTTGAAGCCATAATTAAAGTAAACTTAAAAAAAAACAAAGTAGTCAATATTCATTCCGTGCTAGTCGTTGAGGCGGCTTGAAAATATTCTGACAGCAAGTCACCTTACCCTCGCAACCCTCACTGGGTTAGTGTACTGGAGTATTGCTCACTCTCTTTCATCCTATTTGGTGAATATGTGAATTTTCACCATTATATCTTTTCATAGAAAAACAATACGAAATACTGCCTTTTGGATGACAAGAAATTTTAAATTTTGTGATTATGATATGAGAATGATTATGAATATGAAAATGTGCCTAAAACGAAAAAACTACGTACGAATATATGAATAGTAATTTATGAATGTGTATGATAATGTTAAAAAGGTAAAAATGAGATTTAGAAAATATTATTACAGTTTGAAACATGCAAGGTAGCCAAATTTATCCAAAAGACAATATTTCTTGAAGTTACAATCATTAATTAAATCGACAAAACTTTAAACATTATTTGTTTTAAATTTTACAGGGATGTTTTTTAATGTGAGGATCAAATTTTGCTACCAATCGCATTTGGAAGATTATGACACTGGGGGAATGCTAGTTAGATTTAGCGGCAAGGTTTACAAGCACAAAACGTTAGTTCTATAGAAAAAAATATAAACAAATATTTAACCTCAAAACTTGAAATCTCTCACATATCAAGCTAATAATTAAGTTATAAGTAGTCGGTAAGATTAGACTGCATGGTCTGCATGGCAATGACCTACTCTCATCAAAGAGGTGAGAGATGGTAGGTAAAGAATTAATTAAATATTTAATAGCCTTTTCTGTTTTTGAGGTAAAATATTTGATTAGCTGAGCCAGAGCTGCGTTCCGAACCTACACCCTATGTGCACCCAGAGTGCACCCCGAGCGCAACTTTTCGCACTAAACGCCGTTCAGAGCCTCGGTGTAAGACGTTTTACTATAGAGCGAGTTGAAAAAACAACCGCACAAAAAGGTTCAGAACGCAGCTCTGAGCTGTACCAACCCAACTGCACCTCTAGTATGATTTCTCGACTCGCGCGCGACGTGAAGTCGCTGCATAGAACATGACATCTTCGCGCTTGCCGTGATAAATAGTTTTGAAGAAAGCCGAGTCGCCCGCAAAAGAGTAGTCATGCTAGAGGGCCAGGGGTGGCAAAAGGTAATGTTTTGAGCTCCGGCAATAAATGGTAAGAACTGACCTCAGCTCCTGCTCGGTGACGGCCAGTGTGCGTCCGCACGCGGCCGCTTTCATGCACAGAGTGTCGAAATCTACTGATTTCGATTGAATTTCCTGCTTCAACTCTGCAATGAGAATATTTGTAAGAATAAACACATAATAAACACAACGTAGTCCTACATACCGCGAAAGATGGCGTTGATGCGAGTTGGAACGGAAATAAGGCTTAAATTAAACAATCAATGTATGTCACCGAGTTAGACGCATCTCGCGTCCCGCGAGAGGCGGGACGTCCAGTTTCTAGACCCTTAGAGGATGCGTCCCGCGAACGATGTGTGCGGGACGCCAATTGTCCCTTTTTCTGGCTAACCTTTCGGGCAGAAGTAGATGTGAAGTCAGTTGACTCAGAAGAAGTGATTGAAGAAACTTTAAGTTTGTTTTCTAATCATGCCGTCTTTTTTAAATGTTCTAAATAACTATGTATTGAATTGATTTTCTGTTAATATTTGTAAAATCAAAAGCTTTACCTACCCGAATAAATATTCATTTTTTCATCGGGCACCTAGGTAAAGTTAGGTATTCGGTTTTTTCACTTCATTCTTACTTTAAACCCAAGGGACAGGGCTGAAACTCCTGAAATAAATTTATTAAATTTGTTTTTTGATTTGCCTTATTGATTCTACTTTTTGTTATTGTTTTTGGACTTCTTATACTTTGACAGCTGGGTCCCGCATTTTTTAGCCACGTCCCGCATCTTGGTTGCAAATTTCCCGCTAATCCGTGCACTAAGGTTGGCAACCCTAGACGCATCTGTTGGCGAAGTAGGATCTGTTCGTATTTTGATGCTTACTTAAAAACACGAATTTTTACTATTTTATTATCTACAATTCTACAAGGTTAGGTACTCAACCATCAACGCCATCTATCGAGCAATTTGGAACTACTTTTTAATTTTTTATGGGTGAGCGCGTGACATCCTCTACAATTTCCAGCAGGTGAGCTGAAGCTAAGCGCAAGCCCATTTTGAACAAAAAAGTAAAAAGAAATGTACACCGATATTTCTCGTTTTCTCGGGGGCGGCATGCTAGACTCAAGGTAAAGGTGGACTTCCGATGCTAGCGGCCGACGCGTCTGACGCGCGCGGCTCGCGGCCGACGGCCGATGCGGCCATACTAGTTACTATGAAAACGTATGGCGCCGCTTCCGATGCCAGCGACTGACGCGCGCGTCAGACGCGCGCGGCCGATGTCTATCGCATAGGCCGTGGCCGCGCGCGGCTATGCTCTGATGTCACGCAGAACAAGAATGTTTGCCAGACATAGGTATTACGAAGTTTTTACCGAAAATTTGCTTAATTTTCACTATTTTTTATTTGTATTTTATTATCTGCAAGGTCGCTCATCCACGTTGCGATAACACCATCTATCGAGCCACTTGAAACTAATTTATCTTTTTACGGAAAATCCCTCTTGCCTACATAATTATTAGCTAGACAGCGATCTATATACAGGTTAAAAAGCCAAGAGGACGCAACGCATCCCTGTCTAATTATAATTACTCTTAAAAATGTATTTTATCAAAAATTCTGTAAAAAAATGCATTCATAATATATTCTCTAAACCTATCAATCTACCAATCGATCAAATATTCTTTATTAAAATATGTATTGGTTTTTTTTGTTTGTGTTTTTATGTTTTTGTTCAAACACCAAAACATAAAACCATACCCTAACTTTCGGGGAAAATACCCTAAAGTGATAACACTCTGCACAATAGGCACGCGTCAGTCGCTGACCTCGGAAGTGAGGTCTGTCGTCGGCCGCGCGCGTCTGACGCGAGGTTCTGTCATATTTGACAGAACCTCGCGTCAGACGCGCGCGTTAGACGCATCGGCCGCTGGCATCGGAAGTCCACCTTTAGGTAGGTTACATAGGATCTTATGATCAAAGTTACGTATAGTCCTAGTCGTTATGGAGATATTTTAAGGAAACGCAGCACTTTGGGATGGAAGCAAGCCGCTTTGCACAGTGATAGTAGGGACCAAAATAAGCGATTTGACCCGCAGCAGCGCAACTTTCATCCCTTAGGATAATAGATGGCGCCACTTCATTAAAAAAACTTTGAAAAATTCTACAAGCCAAACGGCTTCACCGATTTCTATTATTAATGTGTCGGAGAATGTTTTCAATTTAATAGTTCCCATCCCATGCCTATCTTTTTATGATGATGTAACAAGACCTCCTAAGGTAAGATGGACTCCACAATGGTCAAAAGTTGCAATTTGTCAGAATTATCCCTCTTCGACTAACTAAATACGCTTGTAAATCAGGCTGCGCACAATGCACTGACCATTGTATATTTTAACTACTGTGAAGTCCATCCTCCTTAAGAGCTCTTGTTACATCCCTAAAAAGATGGGCATGGGATGGGAACTATTAAACAGAAAATATTCTTCAACCAATTCGCTTAGAAATCAGGCTGTGACGGACACAATGCGTTGTGGTTGCCGACACGTTGACCTAGCTTGCACCCTGTCCTCTGCAGTGTAATAAAAATTCTGCAAGGGCGGCTGTGGAAATCATACGTAAGTTAATAGATATGATTTGAAATGATATACAAATATAATATAATAAATTATGCTATTACATGGTCGCTCACTAAATTAAAGCCAAGTAAAAATGTTGTAAGTCACCCAAAGGCAATGGAGATGGCTATATAGATTTTCCCTGCGAGATCGATTAAGAAATGAAGAGGTCCATCCGCAAGAGAACCAGGGTAGCCGACAGCCCGACACAACCCGGAGAATTACTAACTAAAGTAGGAATGGGCTTAGCACATTGCTCAACGTACGGATGGGCGATGGGGCTGAAGAGTTCTCGAGTGGCCACCGCGCAGTCGCGTACCGGAAAGCGTATCGTGGATAGTCGTAATCGTAAGCGTATATCGTAAGCGTATCGTAATAAATCGTAAGCGTATCGTAAGGTGGACCGACGATCCGGTGAAGGTAGCGGGCACTCGTTGGATGAAGATAGTACAGGGCCGGTCCTGTTGTGGCGATCCTTGATTTGTGGACTTTTATCAGCAGAAATTAGAAATATTTACAAAACTACTTAACCGATTTCGATGCAGTTTTCATCTTTAGATTCGAAATAAATCCGTCTAAAATAAAAATACACACTTCATACATTGTTCAACGTAGTTTAGTGAAAACATGACATTTTAAAATTTTTTATATATATTTTATTATTTTTGCACTTTCAATTTCTACAAATAATTGAGTATTTAATTTTTTTTAAATTGAAACATAAAAAGACGAACCGTTTGACACCTAAATAATTAAAATCGGTGTAGCCGTTTAGTTTCTATAATTTTTTGAAGTTTGTTAAAATATGTGGCGCCATCTGTGATCCTAAACGATTAATGTTTCGCTGCTGCGGGTAAAATTGCTTATTTTAGTCCTTTCTATCACTGTGCAAAGCGGCTTGCTTCCAGTACCAAATTGAGTAATTTTTGCATAATTACTAAGACTGGGGCGCGCCTTACCTGCTTATGTAATCTTAAATATTTTCCTAACTATTAAAGATATTGACATGCAGTTTTTTTATTAAACTTGTTATTGATTTATTAACAATGTGAATAATTAAAAATATACCCAATTCATACATTTTTTTAATGTTATTAAGAAAAAACGGAAAAATAACTTTAAAAAATTTACAAAAATGCATGGCTTTTTGCAGCCATTATAGATATTTTTATTTTTTATTTTTTTTTATCATAAACTAATAAATATTCTTTCGATTGACACATTAATAATAGAAATCGGTGAAGCCGTTTGGCTTGTAGAATTTTTCAAAGTTTTTTTTAATGAAGTGGCGCCCTCTATTATCCTAAGGGATGAAAGTTGCGCTGCTGCGGGTCAAATCGCTTATTTTGGTCCCTACTATCACTGTGCAAAGCGGCTTGCTTCCATCCCAAAGTGCAGCTTTGATTTCATAACGACTAGGACTAGTAGAACTCTTGTATGTGACTCACCTGCGATCTCTTCCAGCAGCTCTTTCTCCCTCTTCACTCTCTCCTCCTCGCCCTCCTGCCGGCACTCTGCCTTCATGCGTTCCAAACAGTTCTCCTTATCCGTCATGAACTGCTCCCATTGGTCGTCTGGAATGTTACAACAAGAAACTAGTGAGCACTGTCATTTTTATGTTCAACGAGCTTTTACCCGCGACTTCGTCCGCATAAATTATATACCAGATTTTAAGTCAGATGATAAGCTATCAAACAAAAAAAGTTTCATCAAAATCGGTTAGTAGTTTTTGCGTGATACTCGAACAAACAAACACCCAAACAAACAAACAAACAAACAGACAGAGAAATAATCCAAAAATTGGTGATTTGGAATCAGGGACATCTAAATATCATATCGTAATCTTTTTTTTGTAAATATCTTCAATGTACAGACACACTTCTGTTACAGTTTTATAATAGTTTAGATGCACAAATACCAACAAATACCTAACTTCCGAACAAAAAACATTATATTATAGGGTACCTACGTCACAGAATAATTATACTAGTTAGTACAAGTATTTTTTCAGATCTAAGATTTTTTTATACGTAGGTAGTCGTACTACATTACAATACATAGATACGAATAAAATAAATCAATAGCTATACGTACCTACCAAGAAGATTAAATACCTGTAAGTGGAGATTTCATAACATTTTTTTAAATGTAAAAACTATGACCTTGGATGACGTCACTGTTATTTCCCATCTCATTTCCTCCCTACATGGAGTTGCCATTGTAAAGATAAAGAAAGAGATGGGAAATAACCTTGTTCCACGTGTAAGTAGGTAGCTTGATTGACGCGTCAACTAACCCATCTCCTGTCGATGTTGTTTCTGCAGCTTGTTCAACTGGTTGTTCCTCCGCGACCAGCTGCGACCTGGTCGTGTTGAGCTGCCTCTTGCTCCACGTGTAAGTAGGTAGCTTGATCGACACGTCAACTAACCCATCTCCTGTCGATGTTGTTTCTGCAGCTTGTTCAACTGGTTGTTCCTCCGCGACCAGCTGCGACCTGGTCGTGTTGAGCTGCCTCTTGCTCCACGTGTAAGTAGGTAGCTTGATCGACACGTCAACTAACCCATCTCCTGTCGATGTTGTTTCTGCAGCTTGTTCAACTGGTTGTTCCTCCGCGACCAGCTGCGACCTGGTCGTGTTGAGCTGCCTCTTGCTCCACGTGTAAGTAGGTAGCTTGATCGACACGTCAACTAACCCATCTCCTGTCGATGTTGTTTCTGCAGCTTGTTCAACTGGTTGTTCCTCCGCGACCAGCTGCGACCTGGTCGTGTTGAGCTGCCTCTTGCTCCACGTGTAAGTAGGTAGCTTGATCGACACGTCAACTAACCCATCTCCTGTCGATGTTGTTTCTGCAGCTTGTTCAACTGGTTGTTCCTCCGCGACCAGCTGCGACCTGGTCGTGTTGAGCTGCCTCTTGCTCCACGTGTAAGTAGGTAGCTTGATCGACACGTCAACTAACCCATCTCCTGTCGATGTTGTTTCTGCAGCTTGTTCAACTGGTTGTTCCTCCGCGACCAGCTGCGACCTGGTCGTGTTGAGCTGCCTCTTGCTCCACGTGTAAGTAGGTAGCTTGATCGACACGTCAACTAACCCATCTCCTGTCGATGTTGTTTCTGCAGCTTGTTCAACTGGTTGTTCCTCCGCGACCAGCTGCGACCTGGTCGTGTTGAGCTGCCTCTTGCTCCACGTGTAAGTAGGTAGCTTGATCGACACGTCAACTAACCCATCTCCTGTCGATGTTGTTTCTGCAGCTTGTTCAACTGGTTGTTCCTCCGCGACCAGCTGCGACCTGGTCGTGTTGAGCTGCCTCTTGCTCCACGTGTAAGTAGGTAGCTTGATCGACACGTCAACTAACCCATCTCCTGTCGATGTTGTTTCTGCAGCTTGTTCAACTGGTTGTTCCTCCGCGACCAGCTGCGACCTGGTCGTGTTGAGCTGCCTCTTGCTCCACGTGTAAGTAGGTAGCTTGATCGACACGTCAACTAACCCATCTCCTGTCGATGTTGTTTCTGCAGCTTGTTCAACTGGTTGTTCCTCCGCGACCAGCTGCGACCTGGTCGTGTTGAGCTGCCTCTTGCTCCACGTGTAAGTAGGTAGCTTGATCGACACGTCAACTAACCCATCTCCTGTCGATGTTGTTTCTGCAGCTTGTTCAACTGGTTGTTCCTCCGCGACCAGCTGCGACCTGGTCGTGTTGAGCTGCCTCTTGCTCCACGTGTAAGTAGGTTTCTAATATCGTATTAAAACACTTAATAATTGCTTGAAACTTCCAAATATATTTCTCCGAACACCAAGTACATACATTCATGACACACAGATAAAATATCGTTTTTAGGGCGCGAAGTAGTGTTGCCATAATATACCACATTCGTCCCTCCTTTGAAAAGATTAGTCTTACAACTTAAAAATTACTATAATAGGTTAACATTTTACAGTTATAATTTCCATCCCGATTTTTGTTTTATAAATCTAATCGATCTGGAGCTTTCCTTAACCTAGTTGATCTCCGGATGCCAGGTGAAGTTAACCCTGGGACCGATCCATCCGTTACACTAACACTTTCATTCTGAACTTTGTTTCCTCTACTTACTTCTTCCCTTTCTCTAAAACTTAAATCCTCCTGCACTATAATTTCGTCTTCCTTAGTATTAGAATTATGAGAGTCTAACGTTTCATCTATGGTCTCACAGGGTTCCTTCAACGGCTCCGGCACTCTTTGCAGATCATGCTGAAACGGCTGAAACTCCACCTCCTCACTAGCACCAGTGTAAAGTCTTAATGATTGTGCATGATAATGTTTGTAGAATCCACCTACATTAACTAGATATCTTACTGTACTTAACCTTTCCACAATGGTCCCCTTTACCCAGCCTTTTCCCTTACTTAAATCTTTACACCATACCTTTTCTTCCTTCTTAAAGGTTATAAATTTTTGTGTGTTCTCTTTACAGTTTTTCTTTGAAATAATATTATGTGGTTTCATCAAATCAAATTTAGTTCTGGGTTTTTGTTTAAATATCATCTCATTTGGTGACATGCCCGTTACATTAGGAGAGTTTCTATATGTAAAAAGAAAATTTTGTAACATAATTTCTTTACTCAATTTAGGATTCTCACTTTCCAATCTACTTAAACTCTTTTTTATTGTTTGTACCATTCTCTCTGCCATCCCATTGGATTCAGGGTGATAAGGTGGAGTTTTAACTGCTTCACATCCATTAGCTCTTAAAAAATTTACAAATTCTGTAGAATTAAAGGGAGGACCATTATCACTCACCAACTGTGCTGGCACCCCAATAACAGCAAAAGTTTTACATAGTTTTTCTATTACATTTGATGCAGTTGTACCTTGCATAATGTGTACATCTAGCCACTTTGATCGTGAGTCTACTATTAATAAATAAGTAATAGACTTTATATAAAAAAAATCAACATGCACTCTTTCAAAATTATTTTTAGTTTTTATCCAAGGATTAAGTGAACATGAATTTGTAAAATCTCTACTTGCTTGACAAATTTCACAAGCTGCTATAATTCTTTCAATATCTTGTCCTAAATTTGGCCACCAACAATATTCTCTCATTAGCATTTTTGACTGAACCACCCCTTGATGAGATTCATGAAATAAATTAAGGACTTTAGATCTTAATTTGGATGGTATAATAACTCTACTACCCCAAAGTAAACATTTTTGTTCAACACTCAATTCTGCACGTTTGATAAAATATGGTTTTAAATTTTCTTCACTAACCATTCTTGGCCATCCCGTAGTAACATACTCATAAACTTTGCTCAGAATGGAATCTGTTCGAGTACACTGTGCAATTTCTTTAAAATCAAAGGGGGTTTCCTCAGTAAAACTCAAATAGTTTACAGTGTCTGGCACTTCAGCAATCTCAGGTAGAGGTAAACGTGACAAAGCATCTGCATTTCCTAACAAAGTTCCTTTTCGATACACTATCTCATATGTATAGCCCGATAGTAAGAGAGCCCATCTCTGAAGTCTGGCATTAGCTGTCACTGGTATTCTTTTTAGGGGATCAAAAATAAACTTTAGAGGTTGATGGTCAGTGACCAAAATAAATTTGCGACCATATAAAAATTTATGAAATTTCTTTATGGCAAATATAATAGCCAACGCTTCTTTCTCCACTTGTGAATAATTTTTTTGGGCACTATTTAAAGTCCCGGATGCAAAACTAATGGGCTCTCCATCTATTTTATGGCTCAAAACTGCTCCTACCCCATACTCACTTGCATCAGTTGTCAAATAAAGTTCTCGTTTACAGTCATAATGAACCAGTAACTGATTTTCTACTAGGATCTTCTTACTTCTCTGAAAAGCTGTCTCACAATTTTCAGTCCACTTGAAAGGAGTATCACTTTTTAACAGCTGATGCAAAGGTGATAAACATTCTGACAATCTAGGTAAAAACTTACAATAGTAGTTTAAAAGTCCAAGATAAGCTTGTAATTGAGTTACAGTGGTGGGTGCAGGGGCCCCCAGGATGGCTTCAACTTTCTCTGGTAAAGGTTTGATTCCTTCTTTAGAAATTTTATGTCCTAAAAACTTTATCTCATTACAGAAGAACTGACATTTGTCCAAATTAACTTTGACATTGTATTCCTGTAAGCGTTCTAAAACCTCAATTAAATTATTGTAACAGTCTAGAATATCACTCCCTTTTATTACTACATCGTCTATAAAACACCTAACATTCTTTAATCCATTTAAAATTTGATCCATGGCACACTGAAACACCGAAGGGCCACTGGACACACCAAACTGTAACCTAGTAGGTCTGAACAACCCCAAATGTGTATTTATAGTCATATATTCACGTGAAGAATCCTCTAATAATAATTGTTGGTATGCACCACTTAAATCCAATACACAGAAAACACTACCTCCATTTAGTTCAGTAAAAATATCCTCAGGTATAGGCAAAGGGTAATGTTCAGTGTCAAGTACTTTATTTAAGGTTACTTTATAATCCACACAAAGACGCGGCTTCTTATCTCTTCGTAGTGCCAACAATATCGGACTGGCCCACTTACTGTGCCTAACTCTTTCTATAACTCCCGCCTTTTCTAAACTTAATAACTCTATCTCTACATCTTCTTTCTTAGAATAAGGGATTGTATAAGCTTTGTGAAAGATAGGTTCTGCTCCTTCTTTAAGTTTTAGACTAGCTTTTAAATTCAAGATGTGTGAGGACCTATCTTTCTCAAATACTTTTTTATATTTCGTTTTTATAGTTTGAATCAGTTTGTCTTTCTCCCAACCATCGGATTTAATATGTTTTAGTTCAAAATACTTTTGCCACCGAGGAAATAATATTCTTAGCCAGTTTCTTCCTACCAAAGGTTCAAAATATTTCTCACAATCAATCACAATCAAATAAAGTTCTTTTCGTAGATTACTCACCACAATTTTCACAGAACCCAAAACCTTTAGAGATTCCCCTGAGACCGACTTTAGTTTACACTCACACTTTCTTAGCTCTTTGTTTGCAAAATACTTATAATAATCACTCTTATGTATAACGGCCTTGCATGCACCCGTGTCCACTTGCATCTTAATAGATTTTCCATTGCCTAGTCACAAAGGCATCCACGCCGCTTCTTCCTGACCTGTGATCTGCTGAATGCTACCCAGAATAATCTCTTCCTCCCCTTCCTTATTATCTTCTTTACGTCCTTTGTCCTGCTCATCTAGCGACCGTACCTTTCGTTCCCCGTGTGGTTTAAAGTGGCATTTAGCAGCAATATGCCCTTGCCTTTGACAGTTGTAGCATGTCCACGTTTTTTTGAAGCATCTGTCGGCTGGGTGATTACCCCCACAGCGACTACATTCACCTCCATGTGTGTTCTCTCCTCTTTTGTAACCTTGTGGACGTCCCTGCATAACTACTCGTTTCTTTATATTATGTACACCATCCAGAGGTAAATGCATGTTTCTAGTTTCCTTTTCCGCGCTTTCAAAAGCCGTTGACGTCTTGACGGCGTCTTCGAAAGAAAGTGCATCCCCAAGTGTCAAAAGCTTCTTAACCAGCTGTCCATTTGCTAAACCGCATACTAATTTATCCCTTAGGGCCTCGTTCAGAAAACTCCCGAAATTGCAAACAGCTGCTCTTCTTTTTATTTCAATGACATAATCATTCACCGTCTGGCCATCCTTTTGTTGGCACATGTAAAATTCGTATCGGCCCGCAATGGCGGACTTCTTTGACACATAGTGTGCCGTTAGAACTGCAATTATTTCTTCATATTTTTTTGCTGTCGGCTTCAGTGGAGACACTAGGTTTTTGAGAACATTGTATGTTTCTGGGCCAATTAAAGTTATCAACATCGGCACCTTCATAGAGTCCTCCACAGCATTTACTACGAAAAACTGCTCCATTCGTTCACTGTAATCCAAAAAATCTTGTTTTTCTGCATTAAACTGTTCTATACTGCCTATCAACGCCATTTTTCTCGTCGCCAGTTTCTAATATCGTATTAAAACACTTAATAATTGCTTGAAACTTCCAAATATATTTCTCCGAACACCAAGTACATACATTCATGACACACAGATAAAATATCGTTTTTAGGGCGCGAAGTAGTGTTGCCATAATATACCACAGTAGGTAGCTTGATCGACACGTCAACTAACCCATCTCCTGTCGATGTTGTTTCTGCAGCTTGTTCAACTGGTTGTTCCTCCGCGACCAGCTGCGACCTGGTCGTGTTGAGCTGCCTCTTGCTCCACGTGTAAGTAGGTAGCTTGATCGACACGTCAACTAACCCATCTCCTGTCGATGTTGTTTCTGCAGCTTGTTCAACTGGTTGTTCCTCCGCGACCAGCTGCGACCTGGTCGTGTTGAGCTGCCTCTTGCTCCACGTGTAAGTAGGTAGCTTGATCGACACGTCAACTAACCCATCTCCTGTCGATGTTGTTTCTGCAGCTTGTTCAACTGGTTGTTCCTCCGCGACCAGCTGCGACCTGGTCGTGTTGAGCTGCCTCTTGCTCCACGTGTAAGTAGGTAGCTTGATCGACACGTCAACTAACCCATCTCCTGTCGATGTTGTTTCTGCAGCTTGTTCAACTGGTTGTTCCTCCGCGACCAGCTGCGACCTGGTCGTGTTGAGCTGCCTCTTGCTCCACGTGTAAGTAGGTAGCTTGATCGACACGTCAACTAACCCATCTCCTGTCGATGTTGTTTCTGCAGCTTGTTCAACTGGTTGTTCCTCCGCGACCAGCTGCGACCTGGTCGTGTTGAGCTGCCTCTTGCTCCACGTGTAAGTAGGTAGCTTGATCGACACGTCAACTAACCCATCTCCTGTCGATGTTGTTCCTTCAGCTTGTTGACCTGGTCGTTCCTCTCCGCGACCAGCTGCGACCTGGTCGTGTTGAGGAGTTGCCTCGCCTCGTCCGCCGCCGTCGCTGCTTCTTGTTCTACGACCCGAAGCTTCTCCGTCCATTCCTCGTTTAGGGTCTCTGTGAAGATCGTATTGGGATTGTAAACATTTTTAAACCGGATTCTTAAGAAGCTGGCGGATTTTTACGGGGTAACTCTTTAGGTAGCAATGTAAGAATCACATTGTATTAAAATCAAGGAATATAATACTCAAATTAATTTGCTATGACAACGTCGCTATTCTGAGGACAACTTTTTTTAGTAACATAAAGAAAGGAATAAGAAAGACTATTGGTGGCACTCTATTCACATATTCTTCAGTGTAGGTTTCCTCACGACGTTTTCCTTCGAAAAGCCAGTAGTGTTTCAATAAAACTAGTTCCTAAGTTTCTAAAAATCAGAAGCCGAACCTTTGCGCGGAAACTTGTACGCAGCCACTGTGTCATCACGGCTGGATGACCATTGCTTGTCAGTTCACAGTCCGAAGAGAGAATAATATTTCTGAGCGGCAAAAAGGGATAAAAATTCGATAAAATCGATGTGGATAAGTTAGGTCCAACTCTTGTAAAACTAACCAATTTCCTTCTCGAATCGTTCAGTCATTTTGTCCACGTTGTTCGCGTAGGTGATGTCAGCCTTGTCGAGTAAATGCCGCAGTTGCATGATGTCCCAGTCGGCCTTGCTGTGCGCCTCCGCTATTGCTTCCTCGAACTGCTTCTCCTTGGCCGCTAGCACTTCCTTCAAGTTCTCGAACTGGAAGGGAATTTGGTAAAATACCTACTTAGTTTTGTGGAGTAACTAGATAGCCAGTACCTACTTAATAGGTAAGTTTTTATAGCCTGAAGGATGCCACTCCAGGGTACAGACGCTAGAAGCTCTGCTCATTAAAATGGGTAATTCTACCACCCTTTGCTGGTCGATGAAGGCAAACTCTTTATAGCTTTAGTGCCGTGTCGTCGTAATTTCTATAGGTTTCAGCCCTCAGCTGCGCGGCTCCATTACGCGTAAACTCGTTCGAGTGCTGCATTCCTAGTACCGATTTCGGTCAATGTGTGCTAAAAAATCAACATGCCTCTTCAACTCTCTCTCTCTTCTATAAAGTTTCGTTTCTGTCGGCTTGCCCTCAGCCACAGTATAAGAAAGAGTATGGTATTAATAGTACGGGTGGCAATAGTATTTATTCGGTGCTAATACCTCATCTGCGCGTCATTCCTGCGTAAACCTGGCGTTCCTGACCTCCTGGTCGGCCTCGGGTGCGGCCTCTCAGCGTGATCTCTCTCCAGCTATTATCCTAGTACCAAATACCGTTATCAACTCACCCTCGTGGTAATCTCTCTAAGTTTCCTGTCGGCGTTCCTGACCTCCTGGTCGGCCTCGGCGCGCAGCTGCGCGAGAGCACTGCGCGTTCTCTCTGCGTGGACGCGCTCGAGGGTGGCGCGGCTCGTTGCGGTGGACGAGGAGTGCTCCGCTCTTATTGTTTCCACTGTCTTGCTGTGCTGCGCTTCTAGTCTCTCTATCGTCTAGAAATTAGTATAATAGTATTAAAAGTAATCGTAAGTGGTCGTTCACTCAAGACCTCATAAAAAGGCTGAAAGTCACCCAAAGGGCAATGGAGACGGCTATGCTCGGAGTTTCCCTGCGAGATCGAATCAGAAATGAAGAGATCTGCAGAAGAACCAGAGTAGCTGACATAGCCCAAAGAATTGCTAAACTTAAGTGGCAGTGGGCGGGGCACATTGCTCGCAGAACCGATGGCCGGTGGGGCCGAAAAGTTCTCGAGTGGCGACCGCGTACCGGAAAGCGCAGCGTGGGTAGGCCCCTCACACGGTGGACCGACGACCTGGTGAAGGCGGCGGGAAAACGTTGGATGAGGGCAGCGCAGGACCGGTCGTTATGGCGATCCTTTGGGGAAGCCTATGTCCAGCAGTGGACGTCCATCGGCTGAGATGATGATGATGATGATGATGATTACAAGTAATCCAGGTTTCTTCATAAATGTGCGCAGCCTCAAATACAGATTAAGGAGGAGGAGGATTAATTTTAATTGATTTTGATATAGGAAGTATAATTTAGCTATTCTTTATGGTTCTTAACTATAACTAACTATAACTATGCAAGTTATTATAACCTGTAGGATCCTAGATCCTACGTCGATCTTACTACGTAGATCCTACGAGAGCATCGGTGGTGCGTTACGGAGAATGGACACTCAACCATGAGGGTACGGGTTCGAATCTGCACGGAATTACTAGTCTAACTTATCAACGTAAGTAAGTTGACTCTCAAACAACGGTGAAGACAAACATCGTGAGGAAACTTGCATATGCTGAAGAAGAAATTCTGATGCGTATGTGAAGTCTACCAATCCGCATTGGGCACGCGTGGTGGACTGATGTTCAGACATCCACCCTGAGGGTACGCCTGTGCCCTGCAGTGGGACGTACGTGCTGATGATGATATGGTACAAACCTGCAAATGCCTCTCCTCCTTATCCTTCCTGATCTTGAACTCTTTATCGAGCAGGTCCTTCAGTCTATGAACCTCAAGCTTGAGCGCTTCCTCCCTGTCTCCACTCGCTGCAGCTGGAGACCGAGCGCTGCTGCTCCAAGACTAACCCTCGCAACTGCTGGAGATATAGGTACCAACCTGCAAATGCCGCTCCTCCTTATCCTTCCTGATCTTGGACTCCTTATCAAGCACATCATTCAGTCTGTGAACCTCCAACTTCAGCGATTCCTCCCTGGTCTCCACGCGCTGCAGCTGGAGACCGAGCGCTGCTGCTCCAAGACTATCCCTCGCAACTGCTGGAGATATAGGTACCAACCTGCAAATGCCGCTCCTCCTTATCCTTCCTGATCTTGGACTCCTTATCGAGCACATCCTTCAGCCTATGAACCTCAAGCTTGAGCGCCTCCTCTCTGGTCTCCACTCGCTGCAGCTGCAGACTGAGGGACTGGACGGAGCGCTGCTGCTCGGAGACCAAGCCTCGCAAATGCTGGAGCTCGGCTATGTGCGCTTCTGATGGTTGGGGGTTCGCTTTCAGTTGTTCTACTGATTCGGCGAGCTGGGGAAACAGTGATAATCTATAGGTAAAATTATAAGACTAAAAGTTAGCCCATGACTACGTCCGCACGGATGTATGGCTCTCGTCTCCGTTGCGAAGTAAAATATGGTAGATTATACCGTTTTTAAGTCGAGTCATATGCCTTTAATTTAAACACAAAAAGATCGATATTTGTAAGTTACGCGTTCAAATAAACAGTAGAAAATATCAAAATTACAACCAACTGAGATGCATCATTCGATCATGCGATCATGCTTTTAAAAATATGAGATTTCAAAATAGCACTTCAGTAGTTTTTGTGTAATGATCGAACAAACAAACATACAGACAAAAAATCTAATAATCTGTGATTTGAAGTCAGGAATAAGTTACCTAAAGACCATAAATCGTAACTTTTTTTGTAAATATCTTCAATAAGATCGAGATATACTTCTGTCTTTGTTACTTTGCGTATGCCAAAAAGAGCTGACATTAAGATTTTCTTGTTTTTTTCGTTCGTGGCTTGCTAGCCGTGCAGTTCTCTCAATTTCCACTCGGAGTCTTCGTATACTACACTATCACTACAATACTTCGAGTGTAGTCGCACTCGAGGTTACATTTAACATGAGCACAAAATAATTACACCTGTTTCTGTCGCTTTTGCGAGGGACAGTTTGGCGCAGCCTGTAGGATACGTACCTCTTTCTTCTGTTTCTCGGCGTCCCTCGCCTTCTTCTCCAGCTCCCTCATCTTCCACTCGCAGTCGGCTAGCATGCGTTCTGCTCGGGCCGCGGCTTGCGATCGTGCTGCTTCGTGTGCTGCTCTCCATTTGGCTGTGTTCGCTTCTGCTGCTGCTAATGCCTGTGAACAGTAAGTGCGTCATTTAATCAGTATACATACACCTTAGCTGTGCCCTTTAAGGATATAATGCTGGTGTTCTAGTTTAGCAAAGGTTTTATGATGACGATTGACGACTACCTATATCATACAGTAGTACCAGGTTTATAAGTCATACCGATGTACACACGGCGACATATCAGGTTACGCACCCTATATACCCATAACTACACTACGTACCAAACACAAAATAGTGCGGTAGAGAGCCTGCATAGACGCGGCTGCCGGCGCGGGCGCAGCGTGCTGTGAGACGAAACAACAACATACCGCACCCTCTCGCACGATTCATAGCGTTCAACTTCTAATAGTTCAAAGTCCAAACAGGGTAACCTGACCTGTCGCCTTGTGTACCTGCGCAGTTGACAAATTTTAATAGCGCGCGAAATTATATTGACCAATCAGGATGTGTCAACTTGAATCTCTTGTCGCTATTGGCTAATTGTTTTCGCACCCTTTTCGCTGCTACCCGACTTTGCACCCTTTGATTACTAAATGACTTCGGGTTTTGTCGGGACTCGGGTCTGTTCTGCGCAAACGAAGATTGACAAACGAAATTATTTTCCTGGTCGTACCATATATCTTAAAATTTATTTCGTTCAGTTTTAAGTGGAAGTATCTAACTACAGAATTTTTAGATCGTAGATAAAACCTAATTTCCCTAAGTACTGTTTCTCATTCGAAGATCAAACAATATCTCACCTCCTGCGCCCTCTGCTCCTGTGTCTCTTTCTCCCTCTCCAGCCTCTCCCTGTCTCTCTCCAACGCCTGCACGCGCGACTCGAGCTCCGCTCGATGCGCAAGCGCATCTTCCAACTCTCCCTTAAGTTGTCTGACTGATTCATCTGGAATATTGTTGAGAATCTGGTTAGTATTTTGAAGGTTACACGATGAAGACGACGAAGGCGCGCTTTAGGAGAGGCCTACCGTCGTCCTACCCAGTGGACGACGAAATGATGATTTTGAAGGTTCCACGACATTGCTGGCCGAGGATAGACGAGAAAAGTCGAGAACGAGAGTGTGGATGCCTTTCATTGTTCTCGCGGCGTCGTTAGCCGTAGTAATTCTCGCGAGTGTTTAGCCTGCTTAAAATCCCAGATTTCAGGTTTTAAGAAAATGTTTGAAACGTTATTAGTAGGTATATTGAGAGATTCTTTTGAATGATCTCAGATCTGTAATTTGTTGCGATGCCGCTCCAGTTCATCATCATTATCTCAGCCGATGGACGACCACTGCTGGAGATATGCCCCCCCCCAAGGATCGCCACAACGACCGGTCCTGCGCTACCCTCATCCAACTGGTTCCCGCCGCCTTCTCCAGGTCGTCGGTCCACCATGTCGGGCCTACCCACGCTGCGCTTTCCAGTATGCGGTCGCCACTCGAGAACTTTTCGGCCCCATCGGCCTTCGGTTCTGCGAGCAATGTGCCCCGCCCACTGCCACTTAAGTTTAGCAATTCGTTGGGCTATGTCAGCTACTCTGGTTCTTCTGCGGATCTCTTCATTTCTGATTCAATCTCGCAGGGAAACTCCGAGCATAGCCCTCTTCATTGCCCTTTGGGTGACTTTCCTTTTTATAAGGCCTTGAGTGAGCGATCACCAGTTGAAACTCCTTAACTACAGCTTGTCTTACTTGTCTATATTTACCTAGGTCTCCACTTACCATTCTTCTTGTGGAGCTGATCTGCTAGGTCTGCGGAACACCCCCTGGCTACGGAGAGGTCATCCTCGAGCGATCTGCTGCGTTGGCGCACCAACTCTGACTCCTTGTAGGCTGCTGCTAGCTCGCTCTTTAATTCTGGAACCAAAATAAACATAATTGAGATTGTATTGCGTGGCATGCTAGGTGGGTTCTAGGTGGGTGGGTGGGAAAAATCTTGGGCGATTTGTTTGGCCAGATGGGTAACACATTAAATAGATTTATTCTTGTCCAAGTAGGTAATTAAACGCGTGATAATAAACTTTTTTATGAAGCTTGTTGTCGGTAGGGATAATTTACTCATCTGCTGTCACACTGTATTTAGTACAAGATACTTTTTCTTAATACAGGGTCCTTCTTAATATGCTGACACTTTTTTAAGGGGATGATCAGACCATCAAACTGAACAACTTTATATGGGACCAACATCGAAATTGCAAAAAAAAATCTGCTGTCCCATACGTTTGGCTCGAGTAGGCTTGCAGTTTTGTATGGAAGAGCTGATTTTTTTTCGCAATTTCGATGTTGGTTCCATAGAGAAAGTTGTTCAGTTTGATGGTGTGATCATCCCCTTAAAAGTGTCAGCATATTAAGAAGGACCCTGTATATTGTGGCTTTATATTATGGAGGTGCTACTTGGGAATGTTCCTCCATTGAAAAGGGAAGTACTTCCGCCAGGCTAGGTGTGATGCCTGGGGACCGGCCGTGGTCCAACAGTTCTTAGTTGGACCTTCTCTGTGATTATTTCTCTTGCGCGATTTATGTCTCGCATTCGATTGTGAACCTTATGTGTAGTAGGTTACGAGTTGCGTATTTACGATGAACGTTGTCTTTGTATGTAGCATATTTCCGTGAGCGACGGTATCGCCATCTGTTGGCATCTTTGCTATAACTTGTGGGTGCTGGACATCTGTAGTAGTTCCCCACAATATTAAGGACTTTATATGAAGAAGTGAGGTTCACAGATTAGGATAGACCTCTTTCTACCCTTTGGTGATTTACGAGTTGACTAAGAAAAGTGTTTCTCTATTTGAAAATGTTTCAGTGGGCGAAAGGAGAGCCACTTTATTCTATTTTCCAAAAAGTAATTGGTAGTTGCAGCTAAAATTCTGACCTTCAGAGGTCGTCGTAAGTTTTCGTAACTAACACAATGACACCTCACACCTTCGCAAACGCGGAAAGCAAAGTTCTTCAAAATACTTGTCTATAAATAAAGACAATGAAATGTACCGTGAAAGTGCGGAAAACATTTTCAAAGAGAAAATATTATTGACTTCCTAAAATAACACGCTGTTGTTCATCACAAATAAATATTGTGCATCACAGGGCGGGTGGAATTATCTCGAATTTACGAGTGTACAATGCAATGGATTATAAATAGTTAGTTCCCTTTTGTATCATACAGGGTGTAACAAAACACCCTAGTGATACTTAAGGGGGTGCTTCAGACCATCAAACTGAACAACTTTCACTATGGAGCCAACATCGAAAAAAAAAAATAACAGCTGTCCCATACATTTTAGTCGAGTCGGTACTGCGGTTTTGTATGGGATAACAGATTTTTTTATTTTTTTCTCGATGTTGGCCCCAAGTGAAAGTTGTTCAGTTTGATGGTCTGAAGCACCCCCTTAAGTATTACTAGGGTGTTTTGTTACACCCTGTATAGTACAGGGTGAAATTGATATCATGGGCATCCTTTTAAACTAAAGAGTCTACCCATCAAACTGAACAACTTTTACTATGGGAGCAAACCGATCGGAGCAACTAAAAAATCAGCTGTTCTATACTAAACTGCAATGCCTATACTCGACTCAAATGTATTCAACAGCCGATTTTTTTGTTGCTCCTATTGGTTTGCTCCCATAGTAAAAGTTGTTCAGTTTGATGGGTAGACTCTTAGTTTAAAAGGATGCCAATGATATCAATTTCACCCTGTATATCCGATCGGTAGGTAATCTATCCGATTTTAGGATTCCTACAGTAGCTTGAAGAGTTTGACGTGGTGACTGGCGCCCTAATTTTACCCAAACTCTTTTTTGCCAAGCTTGTATCTACGAGCATAAATCAAAAGAGCAATAATTTCTCAAGAGTGCATTTACATCGAGGTGAACGGAACCGTCCTAATACCGCGTTACGTATATTATAGTAGGTACGTATGTAGGTAGAAACTTGGACAGAAGCCAAAATATTCGGTTCTTCTTTGTTAGTCTGTGACACGACCATATGATTAATTACCTCGTAATTTGTTCTGTTAAATAAAGGAACACTGTTTAAAATGACAAATGCAACGGATTTTTCCTTGTAATTATAGTGAGAGCGTCGCGTCGGCAAGCGTCGGTGACTTGCGGAGAGGTATTGACACTCCATCATGGCATCATGGGGGTCCTTGTTCGAATCCGCACGGTCGACACACCATGTACCAATGAGTTTTTCTAATATGATAAGAGATAAGTGTACTTTTTGCAACCATCAGCAGCAAGGCTGATTCAGTGTCTATATGTAGAGCATCTCTGTGATGGGGATGGACCAGAACTGACTGCATAACTTCAGTCGGTTTACCTTTGAAGGGCTGTATCTCCTAACACGACTGATGAACCATGTCAGTTTTTTAGTTCAATCATCGAGGAGATTTCTTGTATGGACACCCTAACAATAAATCATCTCTTGCTGAAACTTTGCAGTGTGATAAAGTGAAGTTTAAAAATAACGGTTGACAAGTATCTAGGTTTTTTTTAAATTTGGAAGTTAGGTATTTATACCTAAACATAAAAATCACTTATAGCTCTCGGCGGAAAAAGTTTCTCTCCAAAATTCCTTTGGTATATGTTAGTATATACTAATTACCATAGAGGTGATCGGTATCTAGGAATTTATCGATTTCACGAAGAGAGAAACATAAAAATACCGTTTTTAATCCATAACTACTTCAGGAATAATAGTCTCACAATTGTTGTCTTTTTGTGTGTATTAATTTCATTACATGTATCGTCTTGCACAAGAAGCTAGAATATTTTCATTTCAGTTATAGTTTTATGATTTTTGGGCAATAACTTACTTCGGAAAAGTATTCTCTTCCTCTTTATCCATTTACAAGTTACAATACACTTTAATACAACAGGATTACTAAGAATCTATTAAAATTTCGCCCTCATTAGTATATTAACATTTTTTCAATAATATTCTTCCCGCGCTAGGCCCCGATCTACGAGCGCGGGGTGCGGAAGGGTTGAGGGGAGTGGGCGGCGGCGGGCAGCGCATCATCGCACGTGCTCACTGCTCAGTGCTACCCGCGCCGCGCCGCTGATTTATAATAGTACCTACTGTAGCCCCGGGACTATTTAATTACAAAAAAGATTACCGATTGCCGTTTTGATATTATAGTAGGGTACGAAATTACTAATATAAAAACCCTATTCCTGCGAAATTACTAATATAAAAAAAACTTTTTGTATACTGTCATGTTCTTTGCCTTAGTTCAATACTGTAATAGTAAGACTGTCTAAAGTTGTCATACAAAGCTATGGGACTAGATGAAAACGTCTATTTTGATAGGTCTTATAGCTTTGTATGGCAACTTTAGACAGTCTTACTATTACGTATGGGTAGGTGTTGATATTGAACTAATAATTAAGTACTATAATTTACAGTGCATAATCACTTAATCACTGAGATAGAGACTCTTTACTAAAAAGTGCCATATTTAACCTCACATTTTACGTAATTATTTTTGAAAATCCACTTTTTTGTCTGTAAGTTCTTAAAATTTTTAGCCATTCTATTCTTTAGTCACTAGTCTAAAAATAGTTTCTGCGAAAGATTTGTGTACCTACATCTGTAGTTTAGCTTTTATTGATTATTCTCTGTTCTCCTGTTTTTTGATCATAACTTCGGACATAAGTGTAAGAAATAGCTGAAAATCAGAATTTACATGTTTCAATTTATGCTCTATTTTAAAAGACGATAAAAATTTTTGGTGTAAAAAAAAACAGAATAATCGGTCAGGGTTGCCTCTTGCCTCTCATTTTATCTACATCTGTAGTTTAGCTTTTATTGATTATTCTCTTTTCTTCTGTTTTTTTATCATAACTTCGGACATAAGTGTAAGAAATAGCTGAAAATCAGAATTTACATGTTTCAATTTATGCTCTATTTTAAAAGACGATAAAAATTTTTGGTGTAAAAAAAAACAGAATAATCGGTCAGGGTTGCCTCTTGCCTCTCATTTTATTCAAAATTATTCGATTTTTTTTATTTTTTTCAGTTTCTTTTAGTTCACTATACTATTACGTACATTCGTTCAGCCTCTCGACCGAATTCATATTTTAGCTTCATTTTTACGTAAATAATTTTCGAAAACCAACTTTTTTATTTATAGTTTTTAAATTTTTCCATCAATTTTATCGTGTTGCTGGGTACACAAAAATAGGCTCAGAGTCAAAATTTCTCTCACAGACCGTCACAGTTTTGGTTCTATAAGGGTTTTTATTTTCCACTTTTCAAATTCAAATTGTTTTATTCTCGCTGTACAACTTTGTAGGTTATCTATATGACCATAGATCCTTTAAATTTCAGAACGGTTGAGCATACTGAAAAAATATTCTAAATTATTCTTGTATTTTTATTCACTTTTATTATCATTTTAACGATCTAGTCTGTCTTGGCATCAACCATAGCTTCATATCTCTTAGTTTAACAACTCACAAATTTTACTGAGCATCGAGAGTGCATAAGTTTATCCTACCACTATCCATCATCTCCATTCATCATCAGATCAGCTCTTGGCCACCCTAATATTACATTGTCATTAGGTTTATCTATGTGTACCACATCGCAGTGAATTCTTATAACGGGAACTGGTTTTTAAAACAACAGATATTATCAAAATAGATCAAGTAGTTTTTAGGTGATGCTATAACGGAAACAGGCATTTTCACTATTTTAATTAGTATTTGTATGACTGTCACGTAAAAACTACTGAACCGATTTTGATGAAATTTATTGTATCTTAAAGCATAAAATTTGACTTAAAACAAGGTATATTTTTTATCTTGCTACAATAACGGGAACCGGTGCTGACGAAGTAGCAGGCAAAATCTAGTTTTCTACACTATTATAAAAATTAGATATCTGTGTTTGTTCGAGCATCGCGTAAAAACTACTATTTGGAATCTCTAAACCCAGCGGTTTGGGCTGTGCGTTGATATGTCAGTGAGTCAGTCAGTCATTTTCTTCTTTTATATATTTAGATTAAGATATATAAAATTTTATCTATTTAGACAGATTTTCATGTCCTCTTTGTTAAATTTCAAAATCGATGCTATTTTCGTAATTGACGTCCCAAAAAACCATAAAAACGACACCCATAATGATATTTAGACATTTCAACCCCATCGCACCCCCACAGGGGATGATGGTATTTCACGTCCGCCACGTTGGATTTTAAAATCATTGTTTTTTTCGTAATCAGCCGATAAACCATACAAACAATAGCCATCTCGATTTTCAGACTTTGTCACCCCATTTCTCCCTTTCAGGGGTTGAATTCTGAAAAAACCTGAAACACATGTTTACTCATTTATTAATAGGAGTACTCCTGTGAAGTTTCGAATTAAATAGTCTAACTAATCTTGTTTCCCCATACAAACTTTGGACCCCCGTTTCCCCCTTGGGGGATGAATTTTGAAAAATCCTTTCTTAGTGCACTCCTAGACCTCATAAGGAACCTATGTTGTATGTAAATTTGAAATCTCTAGACCCAGCGGTTTGGGCTGTGCGTTGATATGTCAGTCAGTCAGTCATTCAGTCAGTTTCTTCTTTTATATATTTAGATATAAGTGAATTTATGGATTGCTTTCATTCTTGTAAAGATCATATAAGTTGCTGTTATTAGTTTGCTTGATAGATATCTTATAAAATGCTTCTTTAAGTTCAAAAGCATCGTAGTGACCTTGTGCACTACTTTTAAAAGAATAATTGGCCTTATGAAAAGCCTTTATATGGCATTGAATATTATACGGCTAAAAAGCAATGTAACTAGCTTCTAAAAGAAGACAAAATTTTGAACCATTATTGTACCTAAATCTTCTTATAATGTGCCTTTATAAGGTACATTGGCATAATAAATGCTCTTTTAAAACTACTAATAGAGTTAAGACCTTACAGATTCAATTTTATAAGGTTAACTTATTAGTTGGGAAATTCCTATTATGTAAAGTATGTATTATCAATATCAATATTGTAAAATTACCACACCCAAAATGGGTAAAATTACGTTGAGACTGAATTATTAATGACTACCTATTGTAAACATGTATTTTATCGCAATAAATATAAATGAAATGAACTAACATAATAATATAAACTTAGGTACTAATAACTAACAAGACCTTAAATGAAAGCTTGTAAAAAAATGCACATGAACTGGAGATGGATTACGGGATATTAACGTATTTGGTGGAACTTGACTTGCTCAGTTCAACTTTGCCACAATTTCACTTGCGCCGGCGCGCCGGCCTCAGTGGTCGGCGCACCGGCGCAATAGACATCGTGGTGACGACGGTGGTGCGCTGGCGCGGCAAAAAAATCCTGGAAGTAGGTAAGAATCGTAGCGTGTGGCAAGTGGTAGTCTCTATCTACCCATTTTGTATGAGTTTTAGTGGCAAGGTACAGTTTTTAAAGAACAAAGGACATCTGGCACATAATACCCAAAAATGTATAACCGTCCTTCTATTTTTATTATGGACTATGGAACACTAGAAACTAACTGCAGGCATTAGTTTATTTTATAATGATTTATTAGTTTTTATCATTTTTATATAAAAAAAACATTGTGCCTGCAACACCTCCTACCTCCTCCTACTAAACAACATTGACAGCCACGTTGGGGTTGCTGCTTTTTTATAATTTATTAATAATAAATGATTAAATAAATCGTTAAATAAAAATAAATGATACTATCTGAGTCGTTTTTATAAAACCTCATAATTTATTACACATTTGACTTCAGTCAAAACTTCTATACATTTTAAGGTATTTTTACAAGGGAGAGCGGCGGTTGTCCTTTAGAACACGGTACAGTTTTTTTGGTGCTACTTTTTGAGCTTGATTTACATTTCTATACACTCTTATTCGTAGATTATTATTAGCGCTATTGCGCCAGTGCACCGACCACTGAGGCCGGCGTGCCGGCGTAAGTGAAATTGCGGTCAAATTGAACTGAGCAAGTCAAGTTACACATGTACATAAAAATGCACATGCACACGGAATATTAACATATCCCGTAATCCATCTCCAGTTCATGTGCATTTTTTTACAAGCTTTCATTTAACGTCTTGTTAGTTATTAGTAAGTTTATATTATGGTAGTTCATTTCATTTATATTTATTGCGACAAAATAAATGTTTACAATAGGTAGATGTCAGTGATAATATAGTCTCAATGTAATTTTACCCATTTTGGGTGTGGCAATTTTACAATAGTGATATTGATAATACATACTTTACATTATAGGAATTTACCAAGTACAAAATAATTAATACAAAGTCCATTGAAATTTTAACATTAAAACACACGAAGAAAGAAAGAATAATAATTAATGATTGATGATATGATTTTGATACTAAAAAGGTTTTTAGGTCCTTGAGAAACTTCTCATTCGGAAGAGTCTTCATTTCGTATGGCAATTTATTATACTTTGACCGCATTTATTTTTGTGCTTCGCTTGAAGAGTTACTAGTTAGAATATTTTGTACAAATCATGTTGCATGTTAGCTACATGCAAGATTAAAAACCAGTTCCCGTTATCAGAATTGACTGCAATGTGGTACACAAAGATAAACCTAATGACAATGTAATATTAGGGTGGCCAAGAGCTTATCTGATGATGAATGTAGATGATGGATAGTGGTAGGATAAACTTATGCACTCTCGATGCTCAGTAAAATTTGTGAGTTGTTAAACTAAGAGATATGAAGCTATGGTTGATGCCAAGACAGACTAGATCGTTAAAATGATAATAAAAGTGAATAAAAATACAAGAATAATTTAGAATATTTTTTCAGTATGCTCAACCGTTCTGAAATTTAAAGGATCTATGGTCATATACAGGGTGTAACAAAACACCCTAGTAATACTTAAGGGGGTGCTTCAGACCATCAAACTGAACAACTTTCACTATGGGGCCAACATCGAGAAAAAATTAAAAAATCTGCTATCCCATACATTTTAGTCGAGTCGGTACTGCAGTTTTGTATGGGACAGCAGATTTTTTAATTTTTTCTCGATGTTGGCCCCATAGTGAAAGTTGTTCAGTTTGATGGTCTGAAGCACCCCCTTAAGTATTACTAGAGTGTTTTGTTACACCCTTGACCCTGTAGATAACCTACAAAGTTGTACAGCGAGAATAAAACAATTAGAATTTGAAAAGTGGTAAATAAAAACCCTTATAGGACCAAAACTGTGACGGTCTGTGAGATAAATTTTGACTTTGAGCCTATTTTTGTGTACCCAGCAACACGATAAAATTGATGGAAAAATTTAAAAACTATAAATAAAAAAGTTGGTTTTCGAAAATTATTTACTTAAAAATGAAGCTAAAATATGAATTCGGCCGAGAGGCTGAATGAATGTACGTAATAGTATAGTGAACTAAAACAACTGAAAAAAAGAAAAAAAATCGTGTAATTTTGAATAAAATGAGAGGCAATAGGCAACCCTGACCGATTATTCTGTTTTTTTTCCACCAAAAATTTTTATCGTCTTATAAAATAGAGCATAAATTGAAACATGTAAATTCTGATTTTCAGCTATTTCTTACACTTATGTCCGAAGTTATGATCAAAAAACAGGAGAACAGAGAATAATCAATAAAAGCTAAACTACAGATGTAGGTACACAAATCTTTCGCAGAAACTATTTTTAGACTAGTGACTAAAGAATAGAATGGCTAAAAATGTTAAGAACTTACAGACAAAAAAGTGGATTTTCAAAAATAATTACGTAAAATGTGAGGTTAAATATAGCACTTTTTAGTAAAGAGTCTCTATCTCAGTGATTAAGTGATTAATTGATTATGCACTGTAAATTATAGTACTTAATTATTAGTTCAATATCAACACCTACCCATACGTAATAGTAAGACTGTCTAAAGTTGCCATACAAAGCTATAAGACCTATCAAAATAGACGTTTTCATCTAGTCCCATAGCTTTGTATGACAACTTTAGACAGTCTTACTATTACAGTATTGAACTAAGGCAAAGAACATGACAGTATTCAAAAAGTTTTTTTTATATTAGTAATTTCGCAGGAATAGGGTTTTTATATTAGTAATTTCGTACCCTACAACAATATCAAAACGGCAATCGGTAATCTTTTTTGTAATTAAATAGTCCCGGGGCTACAGTAGGTACTATTATAAATCAGCGGCGCGGCGCGGGTAGCACTGAGCAGTGAGCACGTGCGATGATGCGGTGCCCGCCGCCGCCCACTCCCCTCAACCCTTCCGCACCCCGCGCTCGTAGATCGGGGCCTAGCGCGGGAAGAATATTATTGAAAAAATGGTAATATACTAATGAGGGCGGAATTTTAATAGATTCTTAGTAATCCTGTTGTATTAAAGTGTACTGTAACTTGTAAATGGATAAAGAGGAAGAGAATACTTTTCCGAAGTAAGTTATTGCCCAAAAATCATAAAACTATAACTGAAATGAAAATATTCTAGCTTCTTGTGCAAGACGATACATGTAATGAAATTAATACACACAAAAAGACAACAATTGTGAGACTATTATTCCTGCAGTAGTTATGGATTAAAAACGGTATTTTTATGTTTCTCCCTTCGTGAAATCGATAAATTCCTAGATACCGATCACCTCTATGGTAATTAGTATATACTAACATATACCAAAGGAATTTTGGAGAGAAACTTTTTCCGCCGAGAGCTATAAGTGATTTTTATGTTTAGGTATAAATACCTAACTTCCTAATAAAAAAAACCTAGATACTTGTCAACCGTTATCTTTATACTTCACTTTATCACACTACAAAGTTTCAGCGAGAGACGATTTACTGTTAGGGTCAAACCCCTCCGGTGATCGGACTATTTTGTACTGTTCACATAGCTACAGTGCATACTAAAATAACATCATACGATCAGCCTTTAAACGTCTGTAACTCCTGAACCGACTGGAGTTATGCAAGCAGACCTGGTTCATCCCCATCAAAGAGATGCTCTACAAGTTTACACCCCATAAACACTGAATCAACCTTGCTGCTGATGGTTGCAAAAAGTACACTTATCTCTTATAATATAACTTATGTTCGTAATACCAACTGCTCTCAAATGGTGAAGGAAAACATCGTGAGGAAACCTTGCATACGCTGAAGAAGAAATTCCGATGCGTATAATTTCTTCTTCAGAGCGTATTTACCAATCAGCATTGTGCACGCGTGGTTTACTTACGCCTATACACACTCCTATAGAATGACATGTCAGGAGACAAAAATAGCCTTCCTGTCGCACACAAAAACACTGCACTCTTTCTTATCGTGTGGGCAGAGCCCTGGTGTCAGAATTTTTTCAGACCGCCTTACGGCCTCTGACGTGGTTTTTATGTAACGACTACCACCAGAGATAGTAGCCGGGACCAACGGCTTAACGTGCCATCCGAAGCACGGAATCATTTTTCTTTTCAGACCATCAGGTGATTCAGCCTGCAATGTCCTAACCAACTGGGGAAAAACGCACAAAGTGACATATCACTAGGTGTCCCCCGTGGGAATCAAACCCACGACCTCCGTGTCGAGAGCCAAAGCTCTTAACCATTAGACCACGGAGGCAGTTAAACTCTGCACTAAGAAATATGTATACCTTTAGTCGCTTCTGGATATCCACGGGAAAAAATAATTTACACCACCCGGAATTTTAGCTAAAGGGTTCCTTCGTTTGATCCCAATTGTTTTGAAAAATCTAGCTGCCCGGTCAAGAGCGTAATATAAATTAATGGAAATGGAACCCTGCACTGTGCGCGGTTCGAGTCGCACTTGGCCAGTTTTTAAATGATGTCACGGACTCTGTTTGGCAGCCAAGGATGGCGCGCATTTGTTTGACATTGAACTTTATTCGTGGTAAATACAATTTAAAATTAATTACTTCACTGAGAAATGTCTGCCGGGTTCCACAGGAATATGTTTTTTCGATCGTTCACCGCACTGTTATCCACTTAGTGGAATAGTAGCTCAGATAGCAATTTCTAGGAATAAACTTACCTGTGGCAAGTTTATATCAAACTTTCTAGTTACCGTCCGACAAAGTTGTATAATATTTGCTCTATGTTTGCTAATGCAAACTTGTGTAATCTTTATCACGATCACACTTCCATTTCAGTCCAGGGGTGGTGCGATTTTTGAATGTCACCGGTGAACTTGAACGGTTTTTAAGTCTCATACAAAAGCCTTCTCATACCTACCCATGAGTTCAATATGAGTGGGAAGGGGCACTCTTATTGATCTCATGGGTATGAGAATTTAGTAGTCACCGGTGAGATTAAAAAATGCTAACTTTGGGAAATCTGTGAATATTGGCCATTTTACTCAGCCGGTGACTTTCAAAAATCGCACCGTATGGAAGGAGTTTCAACCAATTTGTAGTAGGCAGGCTTACTTACGTACCAGAGAACTCCGTCCATACTGGATCGCGATTTTGTGAACGTCACAATGTTGCAATCAGTAGTTGAAAATGTCAAAATTACTATGGAGATTATGCATCTTTCTACTGCTGATTTGAACGTGCGATGTTCAGTGTTCAGAAATCACACTCCTGGGTTAGAATGGAAGTGTGACGATAAAGATTACAATAAGTTTGCATTGTCAAACATTAGATTACAAACTTAACATTACGAGTTTGTCGGAGGGTAACTAGACTAACTAGAAAGTTTGATATAAACTTGCCACAAGGCTATTCCTAGAAATTGTTATCTGGGAGCAAAGTCAAAGTCAACATAATTTATTAAATATACAGGGTGTAACAAAACACCCTAATAATACTTAAGGGGGTGCTTCAGACCATCAATCTGAACAACTTTCACTATGGAGCCAACGTCGAGAAAAAATAAAAAAAATCTGCCGTCCCATACATTTGAGTCGAGACGGTATTGCAGTTTAGTATGAAAGAGCTGATTTTTGTTTCGCGATTTCGATGTTGGCTCCATAGTGAAAGTTGTTCAGTTTGATGGTCTGAAGCACCCACTTAAGTATTACTAGGATGTTTTGTTACACCCTGTAGAGCAAATAGTCGCTGTAGAGAAGATGCGGCCAGAAACTCTACAACATACCAGTAATCTGTATGGTTTACATCTAAACTAACTATCTATAATTCTAAACTAATATAAAACTGTAACAGAAGTGTGTCTGTACATTGAAGATATTAACAAAAAAATAGTTACAATGTGGTTTCTAGGTGTCCCTGATTCCAAATCACCAATTTTTTGATTTTTGTCTGTGTGTTTGTTTGTTTGTTTGTTTGAACGGGCATCACGCAAAAACTACTGAACCGATTTTGATGAAACTTTTTTTATTTGATAGCTTATGATCTGACTTAAAATCTGGTATATAATTTGTGCGGACGAAGTTGCGGGTTAACTCTAGTAGTTTAAATAAAGGTGTATCCTCACGTTCGATCTCGTGGTCCTTCGCCTGTATCTCCTTCCTGTAGGCGGCGATGATCTCGCGCGCCTGGTCGGCCTCCCCGCAGCGCGAGTCCGCTAGCTCCGTAAGAGCCGCCACTTGCGTCTGGAACTTACTCTCCTGGCTGACCAGCGACTTCCTGGAAAAGGGAGAGATTCACGTTGAAATAGAGTTTACCTCTTTTCAGCAAGACACTTCGAACGTGTAGCAACATGACGCATATGTATTCGTTAGGAAGATATACTCGGTTCCGATCAAAGGAGAACTTTTGGTACACGGCAATAATATGATCCTTTCGTCTAAGAAAGAGTATCTAATAAATAAATAAAATAATAATAAAATCTTTTATTCATATCAAAAACATAAAACACAATAAAATACAGTTTGGGAACTTATTATTATAGATTTATACTACTTAGGTGTAATTTATCCTAAGGCTAAGCGTACCGGTGACCAAGCTAAGCTATCTAAGTATACAAATACAAAGACGCTTGTGTAAGTGGCCATCGGTCGCTTACGATGTTTACATACTAAAAGTGCTAATTTATTCAAAATTATATTACAATTTATTCATGGAGTAAGTATACATTTCTATAAATATTAGGTATGTTGTGCGTGTTGTATTTTATTTTAATATCAAAAATAAATTTTCATAATGTCATACATAATCATAATAACAAAAGTAAATTAAGCTACAAATAAAATGAAAATTAATGTAAAAAAGAAAGTCTTAGGCGCCTTCATAATCGATAGAGTTAATGTATCTGTACTCAGCAATTTTTTTGGCCGGACAATCTATGTCACCTGTTTTGTGGTTACTAGGTTTTTTATATCTCAGGCATGTTGCACATTTTGGCGACTCCGATCTTTTAGCGCAGTCGGCGATCTGGTGACCTAGTTCGCCACAGTGGCCGCACGTTGGTTTCTGTTCTTTGCAGGTCTTGGCAGCGTGACCGTATTGCTGACAACTGTAACATCTTGTTACTAGAGTAAAGTCTCTCACAGGACATGACGACCAGTTGATGAATATTCTGTCTTCCGTGATAAGGGCTTTGCGGATATCGGCAGGAACCTCTATGATGTAATTGCATGAGTCAGTATTCTTTTTGCCAGATTTGTGGCTTAGCTTAATTGAGGTCAAAAAGGATTCCCGTAGTAGGGAGGGCATTTTTTCGGCTAGATTTTGCTCGTATATGCATTTGAATACCTCGATTTCCGATAAGGATGTGGGAACTCCCATTACTGTGATCCTTGGTCTTCGCTTAGAGTGCTCATCTACTGTTAGTCCACATGTAGATTGATTAAGTGTGTTCTTAAGTTTTTCAATGTCCCCTTTCTTGTCCGTACTAATAATTACTCCTCCATTTTTGGTTTTACGCAACCCTCGTACATGCAGTTTCATCTCCTCAGGACAGATCATTTTTTGGACTAAAGTTTTCGTGTCATCGCTTGATTGTTGCTTGTCACTGGGATATACAGCTACAGAGGAGAGAGCGTTAGGGCGAAGAAAATTGTTAGTTCCTTTCTTTACCATATCCGCAAAAGACGTGGTTTCCTTGGACTTGTTATAGGTCTCCTGAATGGTCTGCTTAAATTCAGTGAGTCGTTCAGCTAGCTCATCATTTTCTTTGAAGGTCTGTATAGATAGCTGAGCTTGCAGGGCTTTATGCTTTAGGGATTGGTACTGCACAGCCATTTGCGATGTTCCATGACCTACTTTACGGCACAAATTATGAATTCTTAACTTATGTTCCGAGTTAAGCTTTCCCTCACTAGCTATAGTACAAATATCACTTAGACACTGTTCGATAGAGGTCATCCAGCTTTGTATTTCCTGAGTCGTCACAATTTCCATAGGTCCTACATTCTCATGAGTGTTTCTTGGAGCAGGAGAGGGCGGGGGGGAGCGGCGTGTCCTGCCACTTCGATTAAAAGGACTATCTTCCATAATATAGTTTTAATAATTATGCACTTGTATCAGTCAAAACATATCTGTCTATTTCAAGTACAAACACCACACAAGCACATCACAAAAGTAGGTCACACTAATTGAATAATTAATAATGATTGTTTTTATTAAAAAGTGCACGTCCGCTTACTTCAACGTCCGAAGATGACTATCAATGAAGATGACTATCTAATAGGTAATACAGTAGGAATACAAAGTCAAAGTCAAAGAGTAATTTATTGCAACTATACTGCGACCAAATATAGAACTATAGGTTGGTTATTAAAGTTGTTACAATGTACACACGGCGACAGGTCAGGTTACCCTGTTTGGACTTTGAACTATTAGAAGTTGAACGCTGCGAATCGTGCGAGAGGGTGCGGTATGTTGTTGTTGTTTCGTCTCACAGCACGCTGCGCCCGCGCCGGCATCGGCAGCCGCGTCTATGCAGAGGGTCTACCCGCACATTCGATTCGAAATTTTGCGTGAATGTTTTCGTTCCAATTTCAACTCTATTACAATGAAGTGCGGACCGAAACAGTGGCGATATAGTGAAGATCGAAAGTGCGGGTAAGGGGGCAGGCTCTCTACCGCACTATTTTGTGTTTTGTACGTAGTGTAGTTATGGGTATATAGGGTGCGTAACCTGATGTGTCGCCGTGTGTACAATGTATCTCTATAGTTTTCCTACAATATATGGGCATTGCCACCAATTTTAACCTCAGGCTTGGTGGAAGCGTGGCCGAAAATGTAGGAAATGGCGTATTCCTGACTCGCTCGCACTCACTCAGGATCGCACATGCTTACCTCTTTGGCTGTTCTTGCCAACTTGTCATTTGTATGACATGACAACTAAGAATCCAAGGTGTGCTTTCGTTGACGCGACGTTGGAAGCGCCACGTGGAAAAACGTTTAGTAACTTTTTATGCATGTGGGGAACTACTACAGATGGTCAGCACCCACAAGTTATAGCAAAGATGCCAACAGATGGCGATACCGCCGCTCGCGGAAATATGCTCCATACAAAGACGACGTTCATCGTAAATACGTAACTCGTAACCTACTACAAATAAGGTTCACAATCGAATGCAAGACATAAATCGCGCAAGAGAAATAATCACAGAGATTCGATATATATACAAGGTCCAACTAAGGACTGTTGGACCACGGCCGGTCCCCAGGCATCACAACTAGCCTGGCGGAAGTACTTCCCTTTTCAATGGAGGAACATTCCCAAGTAGCACCTCCATATTGGTGACCCTCGACAAAGAACATCGCAACCTGAACACCGCAGAGCAGCACCAGCAGCACAGAGCAGCAACCAGCTTCAACCAACTCTTCACACCCCTCGACCAGGTCAAACAAGCAGCAGTCACACCATCAACCCGAAGCCGCACCAGGTCCATCGCAGCCGTCTTCACACCGCTTCCTGGGCCTGCAGCTTCCTCAACGACAGTCAGCGTCTGCATAGAAGGATCTCCCCCACGTGTCTGAGCTCACCTCCACGTGGCAGATCTGCTCGCCTTCTCCACGCCTGTCACTCGCCTGCATCACATCAGGACTGGTCTCCCTGACAGATGCACACACCGCAGCACATCGCTCGTCAGACTCACTTGACTGGAGCCCTGCACCTACATGGATACAGACTGCACACTTCGAACTACTCAACGACCTCCGGTCTGAGGGGGGAGTCCTGTGGGGAACTACTACAGATGGTCAGCACCCACAAGTTATAGCAAAGATGCCAACAGATGGCGATACCGCCGCTCGCGGAAATATGCTCCATACAAAGACGACGTTCATCGTAAATACGTAACTCGTAACCTACTACAAATAAGGTTCACAATCGAATGCAAGACATAAATCGGGCAAGAGAAATAATCACAGAGATTCGATATATATACAAGGTCCAACTAAGAACTGTTGGACCACGGCCGGTCCCCAGGCATCACAACTAGCCTGGCGGAAGTACTTCCCTTTTCAATGGAGGAACATTCCCAAGTAGCACCTCCATATGCAGATTTGTTGGTACCCACTAGGTATATTGTATTGTTAACCTACTCTAAAGGTATAGGGTGAGGACTGACATAAAGGTTTGAATGTAAATTAAAGTTATCCTCGGTTTAGTCAAAGTATAAGAAAGAGTATCTAGTACTACATAGTTTAGTGAATCCCCAATGATAGACAATTTGACAAATTAATATTTCATCAAATATTTTTGGGCCTCTTTTACGTCGTCATCATTATAGCACATCATTCATACTACAGAATCAGTATAGCACTATAGAGCTTAGGTACTCGTAAGGTGTAGCAGTTTTCGAGTAACTGCGAATATTCACACTGGTCAAACAGAGAACCAACAAACCGAAGATTTTTTTCTTCGAAATGAAATGAAATAATTTATTTCCTATGAATAGGTCCATAAAATTGATCTTATGGTCTTCTATTCAGACATAAAAGATATACAGGATGCAAAAGTGACAGCCTAGCAAATACTGAAACCGTGAACTCAGACCATCAAACTGAACAACTTTCACTATGGAGCCTGCCTCAGGAAACGCGAAAAAAAAATCAGTAGTCCCATACATTTTAGTACAGCAGTTTTGTATGGGATAGCTGATTTTTTTCGCGTTTCCTGAGGTCGGCTCCATAGTGAAAGTTGTTCAGTTTGATAGTCTGAGTTCACCGTTTCATTATTTGCTAGGCTGTCACTTACACCCTGTATGTACAAGTAGGAAATTAAATAAAAATCTGTAAGTAAATAAACCATAAAGAAGCTTAACCCTAGACTTCTAATTGAAAATAGCTTTTAAAACATCTAGGCGGTAATCCAGGCAATCTAAACGTAAACACAGACGTCCGCGAGGACGCGGACGCTGCAAGTAGAGTTCGCAAAAAAGTTGTTTACGACAATAATAAATTGAGAAACGGAAGAGGAAGCCATAAAAAAACCGATCGAAGTTTAAAAAAAAACATGAATGTAAATATTTTTTTAAACATTCGTCTTCCGTCTCAGCATAAGCTAATACGCATGATAATCACTCATGCTGTATAGTACCTAACCTACGAAGATTAGCCAGTCAGCATCGAGGCTGACATTGAAAAAGATTAGTCAAACTTCTGAAAAACATGGTCATTCTCGAATCTTGGAAAAACAAAACATACTTCACTGATGAAATCTACAGCTTATTTTATAAGGGTAAAAAATAGGAGCTCCAGGCTATAATAATGGGCAAAGTAGAGGGCAAAACAAGCATCTCGGTAGGCAACGAATGTTATATGGCTTGCGAACCTGAAAGAGTGGACAGACATCGCCAGCGCGGAAGAGCTGTTTCGTTTGGCGAGAGATAAACAGGGATATGCAGAGCTGACTGCCAAGTGACAAGCTAGAGTAATGGCATGGCACCCGAAGAAAAAGAAAAAAGGAAATGTTATTTGATTGATTACCTGAAAATAGAGTTAATCTATGTCTAAGTACTTAATAAAAGAGTTCAGTGTCGTGACTGACTGACTGACTGACAAACAACGCACAGCCTAAACCGCTGAAGATAGAAACATGAAATTTGGAATATATTCTACAGAGGATGTAGGGGTGCCCTAAGAAAGGATTTTTCGAAAATCGACCCCTAATCGGGGTAATTTACGCGGACGAAGTCGCAAATCTCGTAGGTTCCTAATAAACTTATAAAAATTAATGTTAGTATCTTTAATTTGATAGATCAACTGTCGATGTTGACCGTACACCCGCACCGAGCGATGTAAAGGCATCTAAAAGCAGACGGTACTTGAAACAGTTCGAACTATAGATTATTGACTTTATTTCCGTCCAGTGTTCACACGAGGAATGCACATACATACACCTATGTATATACCTAATTGAAATAACTTCTAGCTCAAATATTCTGATCCATCAGTCACAAGACCTCGGTCAGATGGGTCGATCGTTACATTAGGCGTTTCACACTGGTTTCAAACCACGTTGGGTTCGTTTTCTGACAGCTAGTTTAGACGTAGTCACAGCCCGGACACTGCATACAAAAAATTTTAATTGACAAGATGACGTGACATGCGAAACCAAAGAAATTGAACCCAGTGCGCGGTAACCAGAGGGCGATAGAGGGGGTGAGGTAAACAGTTGGTGGGAGGAAGGGAGTGTCCGTACTGCATCTAGTAATAGATACTCTTTCTTATACTGTGACGTAGTTCAAAATTTGTGAAGGGCACGAAAATGGTCATTTAATGCTAAAAAAGTTAAAATAAATTCACGTCTCTGACTCCGAAGCAGGAAGGTGGCATAGGTATCTCCGAAGAGTGTCTTTTATGTTTCCTTGGAAAAATATAAAAAAAAAGTTTTTTTTTTACATTAATAGTCGAGTAGTCCTGTAGTTTCATCTCGCATCATAGCCATTTTGGACCTATTTTTTCTTTTTTAATGGCTTTCCGTAAATCCCCCATTGTCTTTTTATTTTTTAATTTGGGCCTTTTTCGGACCATTTGCATTGCTGTTAAAAGTTAAAAAAACTCATACTGTATGTTTCAAATGTTTTTGTACCGATACGGATAGAAAAACGGTTATTGGAAAAAAAATTACAGTTGCAATATTGATAGTTTATAGTGGTCTGAAAGGCCCTTAAAAAAAATCACGATCCACTTGTGGTATGAAATGCCTAATGGTAATGACCAGTAGGCTTAGCCAGTGGGTCTATAATAAAAAGGGAATTTGCAATGCCCATACATACCTACTGCGAAGTTTGGCAAGCGTGTCTAATTTTTATACTTAATCAAAAATAGAAAATATTATTATAGACATAATTTTGCTCGAGAAACAATGTTTTGTTCACATGTTGACGTTTCGGCAGACTGCGCGGCGTTCTCAATGATAATATATTTACAACTTTTGGCATTGGCTACTTTAGTGTACGATAATCTATTATGTATGATAAGATGTCACCATATTTATACCTAGGTGAAGTAAGGGGTGGTTCAACGACATTTTACTACTGAGTACGGCCATAGCGTAAATACAATAAAGTGGGTGCGCTTAGTGGCCGCGTTGGCTATGCTTACGCGGAGTGCGGCGGGGGGGCTCGCGCGGTGTGTGGAGGGGTGAGGCACCGGCCGTTGGGGTACAGCGCGCAGGTGAATCGGTACTGGGACCGCGCCCCCGCCACCCGCACCCCCAGCACGATAGGCGTCCCCGTCGCGACCCGAGAGCGCCCTCACTATTAGTATATTCACTTTGGTACGGCGCTTTAGCTAAAATACATGTAGTTAGGTTAGGTATGAGAAGAAATAACGCTAGCAACACATAAATATTCGCGTTTTAGCAGTATTTAATCACGTCCGGTAACAAGTTGACCCGCAGTAAACTCATCCACGGGCAAACACAAGTTCCCGTTACTCCTAAGCCGTTCATTTAGCAAAATTTCTCATTAACTAAAAAACTGTTTGTTTGAATTACCTGCGAATGGGATGAACTGTAAATACGTCCCATTTACAGTTCTGCGAATGGGATAAACTGTAAATACATCCCATTTACAGTTCTGTGAATGGGATGAACTGTAAATGCATCCCATCGCGAAAGAGGGACGAACTGCTAAGATAAGAACCCCATAAAACTGTAACTAATAGCACTAACGTCCGTTCCGTATGGCTCGAAGGACCCAAATATTACTCATACAATAGAACACTTTTATAAATAACTCTAACATGATATACTTCGTATTCTGACGATATAAAAAATGAAAGAGAATACCTATATTTACTTACAAAAGACTAAAGTAATCCTATCCTTTATCCTATATTATAAACGCAAAAGTTTGTAAGTATGGATGGATGTTTGTTCCGCTTTCACGCAAAAACCGCTGAACGGATTTTGATGAAATTTGGCATACAGATAGACCATGGCCTGTATTAACACATAGGGTACTTTTTATCCGAGTAACGCAGACGAAGTCGCGGCCAACAGCTAGTATTTTATAACGTACGTAGGTACCTATTTATTACAATATATCTACTACTGAACTACCCGAAGAGATTGGTTGGATGGAATATGGAAACTTTCGAGAAGGTAGGTAGGTAACATTTTGTAACATTTCAACAAAACCCATTTTTTGTAAACAAACTTCTCAGAAATACAAAGAAGAAACTACAAAATCACGTTTAGAACAAAGAAAGGAAACTAAAACAAAATACCATTTAGTATTTACAACTAAAAACATACGACGAAACATGAGTCAAAATACAATTTCGGAATCACCATCAACGGGAGCGAGATCGTGCGTCAAACAAGATGGCGTCCTTGAAATGTCAAAAAATACGCGCGAAATGGTTCTTCATTAAAATAAACATTCATCATTTTAGTGGGTAGTTTCGACATACGATATTGTAAACAAAGACTTAAAGGTTGTTTGTATTGAACTTCATAACATTTATTGAATGATTTTCATGATCATTGAAGATTTTTCCGGATGTTTTTATTTTAGTGTGTAGAGAGAATTTATTTTTACGCGAGTGAATGGCGGAAGAAAAAAAGTGTATTGACACGAATATGCCTGATAAATGCGCTCTAATTTAAAGAAGCATTAAGTGGGCGCCAACCTTGCGTTACTGAGAAAATCAAGGATTCATCGATGCTATTAAAATTACGCGGAAATTGTCTGCTGTTTTAATCTTTACTTTTGCAGCAGGAACGAAAGCTCATTGAAACTATTGTTTCTTTCTCTCCATTTTAGGTTTGAGATTCTATACTCGTACATTAGTAAAAAGGTTGTGGGGGGCCTACCCACTCTGCGCTTTAATGTTGGGGGTTTGCCATAATCGCCACGCTTGGCAGGCGGGTTGGCGATCGCAGTTGGATTATATGTGTATTCCCAAAGGATGCTTCTGCTCATCCTCTGGTAGTTAGATCCCTTAGTCGCCTTTTACGACACCCACAGGAAGAAATGGGATGATGCTATGCTTAGCCGGCACCACATGGACAAAGGATTCTTTGAGTTTATTTTAATATTACAAATCTTGCTAGGTATTGTTTATTTGTTGTAGACTTCTAAAATATGTCGAAATAATAGCCGAATGCGATTCAGAGCCGGAGTAAATCTTTAGTTTGATTGCGTTTCTAGCCCAGCCTTCGCCTTGGTTTGTTTTGGCACAAAATACGATATAAATTGACGAAAACACACTAATTATAATCTCGATGTAATGTGACTACTCAGATATTTCAAATTTACGATCTCGTGTTTGTTTTAATTGGCTTCATATAATATTTCAGAGAGATTTATAAAACGATTAATAATGCAAGGGCTGGTTCCCAAGACAAGACGTGATATTGATTGAGATGTAACTAAATACAATAAGAAAACTTCATCGTTTATCAATTGACTACAATCTACGTACCTGTTATCAAAATGCTTCGGATGTTCAGGCTCTATGATCTCTGCTATACTAACTTCTTCTATAACTTCTATTATCTCATCTTCTGATTCAGTCTCAGTCTCACATGCACTTTCACTCTCACTCTCTACTTCTAAAGATTTCACGTCACTCGTCAGATCGTCTGACTCTTGTTTTTCACTGTCTAAAAAGCCACTATCACTATTGTCACTGGATATTCGTTTTAAGCCTTCCTCTGTTTTGTTTAAGGCTTCTCTTTCATTGTTTTCTTCACTGACGCTTATGACGGTTTTGTTTTCGTCGTTTCTCGAGACAACGTAACCTCCTAATAGTTCATCGTTGTCTGGTAACGAGTCTTCTAAATATTCATCCTCCTCTTCTTCTGAAGTAAGTGATTCAAATGTTGAATCTACTTCTTCGTCAGTCTGTTGGTCGCCATCGTCGAAGACAACGTGTTTTCTGAAGGTGACGCGTTTTTTTCCGCAGTCTGATCTGTCGTCGTCCGAGCATCCTTCCGTGTCTGACCTGGGAAGTTTCAAATTTGATTTCTTCGCATATCCTGGCGATTCCAAACTTCTCGTATCATATTTATCGTCAGCTTGCTCAGTTTCTTTTTCTTGAGTTTCATTTTGAAGTAATTTTGCTAATTCACCTCTTAATTCAGTTTTGTACGTGTCATTTGGATTGTTTAATGTTCGTTCACTTATTGTTTCGTAAAGAGGTTCACCTCTAACGTTTTTGCTGTCGGTAGTTCCCATCTGTTCTTTGTTCTCATTTATTTTGTCGATTGTACAGTCTATGCTCTTCGCTATCTCGCGGAGCAATGCTTCCGCGTGTCGTTTCTCATCCAAATCTGGCTCGTTGGACACGTAGACGAGCGACACGTGCTGTTTATCAGGTGTTTTGTTAGCGTATTTTTGCAGGACTAGAGCTTTGACGAAGTCGGCTGGATCGGCGTCCGAGTGCGGCGCGTCGCGATTATTTTTGGCGGGTGTGGGAGCGCTAACGTCATCGCTTTGCTTCCTCGGCTCTCGCTCGGATTTGCTTCGTTGTAAACTTGAGTTTTTCATCTCTTTCTGTGGACTCACTCTCACAGATTCCGTTCGAGATGTTTTCCTCTTATTCTTCTTCCGTTTGCCCGCCATTATTTGTAATAAAGCGCCGACGCCAGTTTTCTGATTGTAGTCTGTTTCCGGTATTAACAAATTCACTACATCTTTCCCTGCCGACTTGTTTAAATTAGATTTTTCGTTCGTTACATCATTCTCGTTTCGAGACGCGCGCGCATCGACTGGCAAGACGTTTCTAGGATCGTCGTTCGGTTCTGTTCGGTCTGTTTCGGTGGTTCCCGCCGCGTCCTCGGCCTTCCCGCCTTTTCTTTTAAAAAAGTTGAACATGGCGGGCTGTCAAGTTTCCGTTGTTTTTCTAAATGCGTTCGGAAGTCATGTCTGTTCGGTCCGGAGTAGAGTGCGAAACTGTTTAAAAATAAATTTCTCCAGTGTTTCTAAGAGGTTTGCTATTATTTATGTGTTCGTTAGTGCTCAAGTTGATTCTGATGGAAGTTTGCGATGTTTTAAATTTAAAGTCTAGGTACACTCGATCTCATTTTCAGTTGGCCATTAAATTTGTTTACTTTCGGTTCTGTTCCAAAAAATATTTCAGTTTACTTGCAAAGTTAAAATAAATGATATTAAACATTTTACCTAGATGCATTTTCTGTAGGTATCAACGGCAAATAAATTACTAAACACAGAGTTTGAAGCAGTTAAGGCGGAACGTTATACATCATCTCGTCGTTGTCTAACTCTATACAGGGTGTTAGGATAAACAGTTGCATATAATGCCTTAGGGGAGATTGTACCAACGATACTGAACAACTTTATCTAAGAAACCTATAGGAAATTCACAAAAAAAAAAAACGTTTTTTTTCATACAAATAAACGTTCGATCAGCTGATTGCATTTAATATGAAAACTCCTAAATTTTTTTCGAATTTCCTATAGTTTTCTTAGGGAAAGTGGTTCAGTATCAAGGGTACAATCACCCCTCAAAGTAGGTACCTAAATGCATATGTTTAATCTAAATGCATATAATAATTCCATTACGTAGGTCTGTAGGTACCTATCCTAAACACACCTCAATATTTTTATAATTTTATTAATGTAGGTATAGAATATTCAAATTCAAAATGTTAACTTCTAAACCATAATCAGTCACAAAATGTCGTAGATTAACCTTATCTAGGTAAAGGATTTAATTTTTGTATCTAATGTTCCTAACGTGTAGGTAAGTCAAATAAAGCCGATACGATAAACGATCCCGGCCTAAGCAAAGGTTCTAATAAATAACAAAATAATTAGATTGAAACAATAATTTCATTATTTTGATACTTAAAATTTAAAGTTATTCGCTTTTTAAGTTTTGAGGCAAAAATGATTTGTTATCACTTCAGCACTGAATGAAAGCGCTAACGTACTCATGGATACATTTTAAGAATCTTGTTTTGGTAGTAAGTAGGGTGAGTGTGCCCGCGCGGTGTAGGTTGACATCGGGTTCAGTAAAATTTAAATTTTACAAACAAATTATTTAATATTTTGAAATAAAAATGACCAATGTTGAAACCATGATAATTGGATTCTGCTCTCGATTCTAAACAAACTACTTTCTAGTTTTGCGTTAATTCATTAACACGTTGTATAGGTACTTCGATGATCCCCCTTTAACATTAAAAATAAATGTCGCCACATAACAATAGAAATCGTTTAAAAAAACTAGTGGGCAGGTAAAAATGAGTTAGTATCACATGGAAGTGTGATGCAAGAGCTAGAAGTCACAAAATATTATTAGCTCAGGTTTGGCCACGGTTCAATATTGCTCAATGTCTTCGCTCCGTCCTTCTACTATTTTCTTTGTAAACAAATAAATAGGTGATTTGATATATTGTTATTTACTTCTGCCCAGTGCCGATTAAAAAGTGGTGACGGGCCACTAACAGAACTGTAAACGCGATGACGGACGTAGATTTCGGGCTTGCTACTGAAAATGTGGATACCTAGAGCAAGCCTCTCTTTCTAACAAGCAAACTTTTGCAATTAGCCATCCCGCTTCAATTGAAAGCAAGACCGCAAAAAAACACATTTTTCATCAATATCTTTTCTCTTGGATGTTTGGAGTAAAATCCATCGGATAGAATCACTGCTATAATTAATTACCTTTCAAATGATGGTATATTCAGAAGAAATGGTGTAAGTGTGATTCTTGTAAAACTGGTTATAAATCTGAAATTGATCTTTATCCCTTAGTTGCTTCGTACGACATCCACTTGAAGAAACAGGGTAGGTAGGGTGCTCCATTGTAAGCATTTGAAACCAGTTTGAAACAGTATCTAAGGATTAGTTTAAGTGATCCTAATCCTAATGATGGTACTAATTGGTAACCTCTAAAAACATTCAAATATCTAAAAGGATTTAAAATTCGAACCGGATATGCGTCCGTTCAAAACAGTCTGGCATCAGCTGCAGTTCACATCTGGAATAGTGGCGTCCCTTCCAGTCGATAAGTAAAACTTATCGATAAAATGTGTTGTTTACAACCTGAATGAATTGGTAGCCATTCCACAACTTCAATAAAAGAATCGTGTTCAATATATCCATTTCTAACAAAAGTTTTCGGAAAAAAATTATTGCTGTGAAGCTACAATAACTTAACTCCTAGCTACTAGAGGTATTTATACTTAGGTAACCTAATTTTTAAACATGCAACCGTTACCTGAATAAATAAGTCCTACACCTGAAAGCCATTTTACCAGAATTTATAGCTTAACTGAACGACTTTAGGTACTTAACGTGTTGTGTTCAATAAATAGCTGTTAGTAACTTCTATAGCTCATTTAGTACCTTTTGTATTTCCTTTCTTTTCTGATTATTATCTCTACCTACCTAATAAGTTGTTTTGCAGTATCATAAAATATAATTTATTTATTGACTGAACATTCAACTGACGGCATCGGCAATTCGGCAGTGTATGAAGAGATGTATGAAAGGGTATGAGGCGAGTAAAGTACCTATGTCGAATCGTAGCGAGTGCAGAGCCGTAGTCTCTGCCAGCCTAAGAACTTTTTTAAATTCGCAAAAACAAAATATTTGACGCAAATTGACCGCGTGTAAAGTTCATGATAATTATATAAGACAAGTTTTTTTATATGCATGAATATCGATCTACCTATTTGTGCACGACAGAACATAACTTCGGTCATTTGTACATAGTTTTTATCAATTTACTTTACTTTGCATTGTTTTGTATTGTTTTAGTTATAGGATAAGTTTCTATTTGAATAAAGCCATAATTTCTTATTAGGATTAGGGCCTAGTACATAAGTTATGTAAATAGTTAGAATAGGGCTTGTATTTCATTGTTTAAGTGATTTCCCTTGAGATTCCTACCCCAGTTAGATAGGTACACATTTCCCTAGTTAAATTAGCACATAGATTCATCAGATTTTAAAGTAAATAACACGATTAGCTTACATAATTCCAGTTAGAAATAACCCTGATTAGACTTAGTATCTCATTACAAGGGGAGGAACTTAAGAGAAATCAACGTTAGAAAGAGACAGTGCAACTGTCCCTGTCGGCGCATACAGGCGAGCGAGGGGGGCCCCGACTCCCGCGAATCCGCGGTATGCGGAAGCGGGGGACGGGGTCATATAAATATTGAAATCTTTCGCGCGCGCTCCTCACTCTATTTTGCGCCGGCAGACGACGGGAATGATATGTTTGGATGTTAGAAAATAAGTAAGTAAGTAATGAACATTGTTTCTTTGCTGTAGAATGTAAGATTGAGATAGAAATAAAGAGATTTTAGTCAAGGGGAAGAGTGCGGGGTGAAGGGGAGTGGTCGCTCGAAAATCATATAAAAGAAGCGCCGATTCGGCGCAGATTCAGTCCGGATCCAGCACTCGAGAAGAAAACATCTTGAAGAAAGAAAACTCTCTGCGACCACTAGCCCTCTCTACCCCACCCTCCAGCCTGGCTCACATTCGGAAAACCGCATCGGCATTTTCACTGAAGAAACGAAACCCCTACTTACAGTCCACGCTCCAAATTTGGTCCTTCGAGCCGGATATTGAAGATATTGAAGAGATTTTGAAGAGAATTTGAAGAGATTTTTGAAGAATTGAAGATGCCGATTACCACACGCAGCCAGTCTGGTAGAGAGGGCGACGGGTCGCAGACCACGTCGCGGAACGCGTCAAACCCCACCACGAGCGCCGAGTCAAGCGCCACCGGGTCCGGAACCACCACGACGGCAACGAACACGACGTCGTCGGGCACCGCCGCTACGTCGTCGGGCACCGCTGCGACGTCGAAAGAGACAATGAAGCCGCCGTCGAAAGCGCCGTCAAAAGCGCCGTCGAGAGCACCGTCACGTCGCTCTACCGCCTCCCGCAAGAAACTCCTCGCGGAGCTGGAGGCCAGGGAGCGCCTCGCGGAGCTGGACAGAGAAATCGCGAAGCTTCGTCTAGCGAAGATCCATGCAGAAGCTGAATCGTCGGACGAAGAAGAAGAAGAGAACCAAGAAAAAGAAGAATCCTCCGTTCGAGTCGAAGAATGGTTGAAGAAACAAGAAGAAGAAAGAAGAGCGACGTCACCCCCGCCCCGCACGCAGCGGGAAGCGCCACGGAAGGATGGACGAGGACAGGGCGATCACCGCGGTGATCACCAGGGCAACGAAGAGCCCCGGCCTGCGCGTCAAGACATCTCTGAACTGGCGGCGGCCATCACCCAGGCCATGAGATCTGTTACGAGGGAGGCGCCGAAGTACATTCAAGAATTACCCATCTTCAACGGACAATCGAACGCGTGGCTGCCATTCAAAGCGGCGTACGAAGACACGGCAAGAGGATTCTCCGACACCGAGAACATAGCAAGACTAAGAAAAAGTCTCCGAGGCATCGCGCTAGAAGCGGTCCAGAGCCTGCTCCTATCCAACCCGGAGCCGAGCGTCATCATCGCCACGCTCGAGAGAAGATTCGGTCGCCCTGAAGCTATCGTCATGGGCGAAATGGAGAAGATCAGAACACTTCAGAAGATAGGAGACAACCCACGCGATCTCATCGTGTTCGCTAACAAGATAGCGAACATCGTCGCGACCGTAGAAGCACTGAAGAAAATCCATTACCTGTACAATCCCGAAATGGCGCGAAACGTGATTGAAAAATTGTCTCCAATCATCAGAAGCAAATGGTTCGACTTCGCCGCCCGAAACAAAGAAGACGTTCCTGAGCTGAAGCGACTGGCCACCTTCCTGAACGAAGAAGCAGACAAATGCGGCGCCTACGCTTCACTTGAGACCGTCACAGAAGAAAAATCGAAGAAAAGACAAGAAAGAACATTCAACGTGAACACGCTACGCTGCCCAGCCTGCAACGGACCACACAACCTACCTGACTGCAAGAAATTCGTAGCTGCCAGCACGGACGAGCGGTGGGAGATAGTGAAGAAAAGTCGTGTTTGTTTCCGCTGCCTGCGCAACAACCACCGCCACGCCGACTGCAGAGCCAAGGTATGTGGTCATCAGGGTTGCACCATATCGCATCACAAGCTTCTTCATCAATCGAGACCGAAGATCGAAGAACCACGTAGCGAAGAACCACCGCGTCGCACACAAGAGCCGCCGCATCGCGAAAAAGTCGGCTCTACGTACGAAGACACGAATAACACGGCGAGCAACGGCACCGCACGGCGCGCTTATTTGAAAATCGTTCCTGTAGTTCTCACCGCCGCCAACGGAAATGAAGTAGAAACGTTCGCGCTACTCGACGAGGGCTCTACAATCACCATCATCGACGAGAAAATTACACAAGAACTCAACGTCGACGGGCCCACCGATCCAATGAACGTCCGTGGTGTGAGCGGGAAGGAACTATAGTACCCGAAAAGCAAGCGCATCGACCTGAAAATCCGCGGGAAATACGCAGACGAAACTTGCGAGCTACGCGACGTGCGCACCGTGCGAGAGCTCGACTTCGCTTCTCAGAGGGTCGGCAGAAGAGACATCGAAGATTGCCCGCACCTGAATCAAATTCGAGACGAGCTCGTGTACGAAGAGGCGCATCCGAAGCTACTCATCGGTCAAGACAACTGGGATTTAATTATCTCAGGCGCGGTGCGAGCGGGACGGAAAGACAAACCCGTCGCATCGTACACGAAGTTGGGATGGGTTCTTCACGGCTGCCGCTCATCCATGACGTATCCAGAAACCTTCTGCGGACATCTAACCATCGTTCGAAACAACGAAGACAACGTAGAGAGAATTACGAACTATTTCAAGTTGGAATCGATTGGAGTAGAAAAACCGACAGAGAAGAGCGATCCCGAGCAGCTGGTATTGAAAATGTCAGAAGAAACAAGCCGCAGCCTGCCCGACGGACGCTTCGAGACGAGATCGACAGTACAGCAGTTCGCCGCCAACCCGCGTGTCGCCACCGTCGCTATCGGCGGGAGAGAGACAGAGAAAACACAAGAAATCTTACGTGACGCGACGACGGACTGCATCGATCTCAAGTCGAACACTCGAAACATCGAAGAAACGAAGAAAGAAGTTCCGAAGACAGAAGAAAGAGAGACAGGTCTCGTCACCCATCAGCGACCTGACCACGCTCACCTTCCTCAAGTCGAGCGTTTTTCCTCGTTTTCACGTTTGCTACGAGCTACGGCGCGCGTGCTACAGTTCGTCGACCTGTGCAGAAGAAAGAAAAGTGCATCGAACCGAAAACGAACGCGAGAAAACAAGAAAAACGACTCCGATTGGAAAACTGATAAGAAGACTGATAAGAAAGCACGCAAGAACGAGACGACACACGCGAAGAAAAGAGATGGCAATATCGTCGGAATCGAGGCGCACTATCTCATTCGCGCCGAAAAACTGTGGTGGAAAGCGGTACAAGAAGATTGTTTTTTCGAAGAATTACGTCGAGTAAGGAGCTGCGCAGCGCCTCAGCCTGGAGACAGACTATCGGCGCTATCAGTAGTGGTCGGCGAAGATGGAGTTCTGCGCCTCAGGGGAAGAATCCACGCTTCGCCTGACATCGACGAAGAGACGGCCAGCCCGACTGTACTCGACGGGAAGCATCTTTTTACGCGACTGTACATTCAACACGTACACGAGCGGCTACACCACGGCGGTATCGAGACCGTAGTGAACGAGCTACGAGAAAGAACATGGATAGTGAAGATACGACCGACAGTGCGTGACGTCATCAAGCGCTGTCGACGATGCAAGCCGAGTAGAGCGAAGCCCGCCTCCCGGGCCACCGGAAACCTGCCTCTGGCGCGTGCATCTCACCACGCACGCCGCCGAGGCAAACGCAGTAAATCTCCGCCCACTGACATACGGGGCGGTGACGCCGAGGCGCTCACACCCAACCACATCCTGTTGGGACCCAACTCGCACGTTCAACCACCTGGCGAGTTCACCGCAGACGACCTCACCGCGCGCAAGCACTGGCGGCGCGCACAACGCCTGGCAGACGTCTTCTGGAGCCGCTGGGTCAAGGAGTACCAGCCGCTACTCCAACACCGGCGGGAGCCTCGCACGACCGGCGCGCCACCCGCTGTCGGCGACCTGGTGCTCATCTGCGACCCCAACCTGCCGCGCAACACATGGCCGAGAGGACGCATCATCGCAGTCTACCCAGGGCGAGACGGCGAGGTGAGGATCGTGGACGTCGAGACCAGCAACGGGCACGTCCTCCGAAGACCGACCAAGAGGATCGTCGTGCTACCTGTTGGATCGCAGAGCTGCGACGGCGGGAGAAATGTGCACGACAGAACATAACTTCGGTCATTTGTACATAGTTTTTATCAATTTACTTTACTTTGCATTGTTTTGTATTGTTTTAGTTATAGGATAAGTTTCTATTTGAATAAAGCCATAATTTCTTATTAGGATTAGGGCCTAGTACATAAGTTATGTAAATAGTTAGAATAGGGCTTGTATTTCATTGTTTAAGTGATTTCCCTTGAGATTCCTACCCCAGTTAGATAGGTACACATTTCCCTAGTTAAATTAGCACATAGATTCATCAGATTTTAAAGTAAATAACACGATTAGCTTACATAATTCCAGTTAGAAATAACCCTGATTAGACTTAGTATCTCATTACAAGGGGAGGAACTTAAGAGAAATCAACGTTAGAAAGAGACAGTGCAACTGTCCCTGTCGGCGCATACAGGCGAGCGAGGGGGGCCCCGACTCCCGCGAATCCGCGGTATGCGGAAGCGGGGGACGGGGTCATATAAATATTGAAATCTTTCGCGCGCGCTCCTCACTCTATTTTGCGCCGGCAGACGACGGGAATGATATGTTTGGATGTTAGAAAATAAGTAAGTAAGTAATGAACATTGTTTCTTTGCTGTAGAATGTAAGATTGAGATAGAAATAAAGAGATTTTAGTCAAGGGGAAGAGTGCGGGGTGAAGGGGAGTGGTCGCTCGAAAATCATATAAAAGAAGCGCCGATTCGGCGCAGATTCAGTCCGGATCCAGCACTCGAGAAGAAAACATCTTGAAGAAAGAAAACTCTCTGCGACCACTAGCCCTCTCTACCCCACCCTCCAGCCTGGCTCACATTCGGAAAACCGCATCGGCATTTTCACTGAAGAAACGAAACCCCTACTTACAGTCCACGCTCCACACTATTATCGAAGCTGTACAAGAGTTCCTAAGCTTTAAGTTCTTTTTGAATCTCCTACAATATCAACTAATAAAAACAAACGAATTAAATTGCCTCATTTGTCAAGCACTTTCAATTGCGACCCATTGCGTCAGATGGATTCGTCCGCCACGTGTCAATACAATACTACGATGCGTAAATCATGACCTGCGGCTCTCAATAAATAGAAACGATTTGGCAATCATATGTCGATTTGACGCGTAATTGAGGAAAGGTACAACGACGTTTCGAGCTATTTCTGTTTCGTTGCGTAAGTAAAAGTGGATTTGACATTGTTTTCACATCAAACATAGGTTAAACATAGGCTAGCACCTCTTATAAGTACGACTCCGCTTATATGAAGTGTCCGTCATGCCACTATACTATACTGAAGTGAACCTGGCTGCAAATGTAGGTACTACATTAAAAAAGTTGGTTTTACATTCTAACTCTATTGAGTACAGTGAAATATTATAGTCATGAGTTGTTTATGTAGCAAACTGTAAAAATTAAAATAGTACATATTGCATAACAACTATATTCACGACTATTATTATTTAGCGAGGGAAATAGTCAGAAACATTCTAAACATAGAACATTCATATATGAGACTACATTTTTAAATGGAAACCTGTAATTCCCTTAGCTTTCCCTGAATTCTATTTAGGATTAAATAAACCTAGCTATCTAGCAAACGTCCTGTCTCTCGCACTGCGCATACTAATTGACAGTCTGACCACAGCCCGGACAATGCATACAAAAAAATTTATTTGACAAGATGACGTCAGCATATGCGAAACCAAAGAAATTGAACCTTATGCTTCTTCTTAGGTAACGTGTAACCAGTGCGAAGTAACCAGAGGGTGCGAAGTGACCAGATAGAGGTGGTGAGGTAAAAAGTTGGTGGGAGGAAGGGAGTCTCCGTACTGTATCTAGTAATAGATACTCTTTCTTATACTGTGGTCTGACAGTGTAAATTACCCATATGGTATGATGCTGATCACCAAAGCTTCGTTTTCCTTTATTATCTAAACAGATAGGCTACGTATTTTATCAAGAAATCAACGCAAATTCGCAGTGTCACTATGTTTCGTTATTTCTCATACCCAAATTAAAAGATTATAATATCGATAAATCACGAAAGCAGATAATGGTCGCAACACTAAAACGTGCCACTTTCCCGCCACACGTGTTTATTTTAGTTATGGGAGTGCCAGTGACCTTAGTCAGGGCTAATTTTAATTTTACTTCATACAGCTTTGTGTTCATCTTACGAGGCGTTTACTTTATTCGGCTAATTAGGTGCTAGACTAGACGATGATGAGACTGAACGGTTTTGAACTCTGTGTGATGGTAATTAGGTCTAAGTAATTAGTTATTAAGATACAGAATGTCTTATAATTGATTGACTTTAGTAAAATATTTTATTTTTAAATTGAATTTTTAGATATGATTTATTCGTTCACCATGCACGCTAAACGTTATGCTTATTATAGGATATGCTAAGGATAGATTTAACTATAGTTCAAGACCTAACACAGGTTGCATTGCAATATTAGGTACCTATATAATATGTTATCAAGTATAAAATAGAGATATAAGGTAGATTTCAAATATTATTGATTTTGAACATGTTACAGCCATGTTGTGTTATTTCGAATCAAATTAAAGATTGAAAAATTCAGTCTCGGGCGGGACTTGAACCCGCGCCCTTCCAAACCGGGGAAGTGCGTTATCCAATTTCGCTACCGAGCCCACTAGCCAGAGAACGAATTTTTCAATCTGTTGCGTCTTGAGGGGACGTGAGCGACAAGTCCCGCCCGAGACTGAATTTTTCAATCTTTAATTTGATTCGAAATAGCACAACATGGCTGTAACATGTTCAAAATCAATAATAAAAATGTCAAATGTTTACCTATCGAACATAAAAAAAAAAAAAAAAAAAAAAAAAAAAATTTAAATTGGAACAGGGTGTGTCATCCAGTGTTGCCACCTTAGCCCTTTTGGGGCTAGATCTAGCACTTTTTACTGTAGGTTAACTCGTTGTTTAATGATTTAGCCCGGAAAGGGCAATCTAGCCCTTTTCAGACTTTTCATTTTCTTAAAAATATTGCACCAAAATCTGAAATTTGTGCCATGCTAACATCGCAATAACATCGAACTTTGGCGATTTGTGTCATACATTGATTTATTTATATTTTTGTGGTATTTGTTCGATTATGGCAACATAGCGCATCTCTACGCCGCCGCGCCGATCCGGGTTTAGTTTGTTAAATAACTAAATAATGTTTTTAATTTTTGAACCTATTAACTAAATTGGTAAATTTTTTCTTCAAATTCTGTTTAATTTTGAAAAATGTTATTGTGATTCAATAAATACATAATTGAAATCATTAGTACCTGAAGGTGTTTTTTTTAGCCTCTTTTTTTTACACCAAGTGTTTTCTTGGTAATTTGTGCGCTCCATCCATCTAGCCCGATCTAGCCCTTTTTAGCTTCTTCAACAGCCCCTATTACTTAAACTAAGGTGGCAACACTGGTGTCATCTATACCGTATAAATTTCAGTTGTAATGCTGAACTTGCGGGTTGGCTAGTTTGTAATAACTGCCAGTAGATGTCGCTCACGTCCCCTCAAGACGCAACAGATTGAAAAATTCGTTCTCTGGCTAGTGGGCTCGGTAGCGAAATTGGATAACGCACTTCCCCGGTTTGGAAGAGTGCGGGTTCAAGTCCCGCCCGAGACTGAATTTTTCAATCTTTAATTTGATATAAGGTAGAGTTTCATAATAATCATAACGGACCTTCATTCAATCTTTATTTAATACGAGCTTTTACCCGCGACTTCGTCCGCGCAAATTATATACTTAGGTACCTACTATATTTTAAATCAAATCAATAAGCATTCAAACAAAAAAAGTTTCATCAAAATCGGTTCAGTAGTTTTTGCGTAATGCTCGAACAAATAAACAAACAAAGTATAATCTTTTTCTTGTAAGGAATTTAAGATCAAAACCTCTTTTTTCAGAAGCAAGTATTTTGATAGATTTTTAACAGAAAGAAAACATCGTGAAACGGAAGTTGTAAAATGTAGGTAATCAAAATGGAGTCGCCATTTCTAAATTTAGCTGACATTGAATGTTTACCTACTTCAAAGTTTTTGTTGAAAATACACTAAATCACAATTTATCGTACATTTCGTGATCATCTTTCAAAACTAAACATTTTAACGGGTTCTTACCGCGTTTTGGTGTTTGTGAGTTACCGATATGGTAGTTGTAACACTGCCGAAATATCGGGAACTCACAAACACCAAAACGCGGTAAGAACCCGTTAAAATGTTTAATTCTAGATTAAATAATAACCGCGTAACTCTAAAAAACTGTATTATCTTTCAAAACGTCATCAAAACCACACAATCGAGATTTTCTGATCGGTACAGAAGTAAAGTCATTTATACAGGTTGTAAAAGTGGAGACGGACTCAGGAGACGCGAAAAAAGTCAGCTGTCCCATACATAACTGCTGTACCTACCCGACTAAAATGTATGGGACAGCAGACTTTTTTTCGCGTTTCCTGAGGCAGGCTCCATAGTGAAAGTTGTTCAGTTTGATGGTCTGAGTTCACCGTTTCAGTATTTGCTAGGCTGTCACTTACACCCTGAATATTTAGACGCAATAGATTGAAAATTTCGTTCTCTCGGTAGTGGGCTCGGTGGCTTGGAAGAGTGCGGGTTCAAGTCCCGCCCGAGACTTAATATTTCAATCTTTAATTTGATTCGAAATATCACGACATGGCTGTATATTATTATTATATCAGCCGTCGCTGTCCCATTGTTGGGCTAAGGCCTCCCTCCGTTCTCTCCATGCGTCCCGGTTTTGCGCTTCTATAGGCCAGTTCTTTAAGAAACTATCGATTTCGTCTCGCCATCTTTTTCTTGGTCTGCCTCGACGCCGATTTCCTTGGCATGGACATGGACATGGCTGTAACATGTTTAAAATTAATAATATTTGAAATTAAGACATTTATATAATTTGTATAGTTGGTTCGAATCAAGATTACAAACAAGGTCTTTTATCGACACACTGCTGGATAAATTTTTGTGCATCGCAGTTATTGACGTATTCTAATGCATTCAATCGATATATCAATCATTTTATTGCACATCCATCGTACAGTTTTGGAATAAAGCCAACGGTAAAGTTCTAAATATGAATTGTGGTCATAAAGACTGGAAATTATATCAGAATTTATGTTCGACATGTTTACTGTTTCAATCATCAGTCATATTTGGTATCTACCATAAAACAAACATAAAATATGGTAAACATTTAGAAAATACTCCAGAACTCCTATTGAATTACATAAGTAGGCTACCCCTATACCCTGAATATTCCCTTGGGGCAATGTTCCTAATCATTTTAGCGGATGGGCTGGAATCTGTCCTAGGCTAGAATGGGCAAAGTTACGTGAACATTTCAAACGAGAAAAATAAGTCAAAACAATAAATTGCTAGTCACCGTTGCCTTTACTTTGACGAAACGTCAGCTAGGTACACCGTATACCTACTATACTTCAATAACTGGCCAAGTGCGTGTCGGACCACGCGCAGTGTAGGGTTCCGTAGTTGCCCGTCACACAATACAATTTAGAAGGGGGCTTTTTTAAGTTGTTCGACTAACTTGTAAAGCGTACTTAGTCGTTGTCGAGACCCTCCAGCATCTCGGCTCTCGCTGAGTCCTGGGCGGTGCCCATTGCCGACTTGAGGACCCTCTTTGCCTCTACGTATAACTCGTAGAGGCGGTCCTCGTTGGCCTCGTCTCGTGTGCGCAGCCGCCGGCTCCTCGTGAAGGCCCTCCTGGCCGCCACACACGGTTTACACGCACGGGTTGCTCGCACGGGTTGCTAGCACGGTTCACACGCACGGGTTGCTCGCACGGGTTGCTAGCACGGTTCACACGCACGGGTTGCTCGCACGGGTTGCTAGCACGGTTTACATGCACGGGTTGGTCGCACGGGTTGCTGGCACGGGTTGCTAGCACGGGTTGCTCGCACGGGATGCTCGCACGGCTTACACGCGCGCTTTACTCGCACGGTTTACACGCACGGGTTACTCGGTAAAGCGTCTCTGAGCTAAGCCATAAGGCTAAGCCGCGGATAGACGGACGGACATAGCGAAACTATAAGGGTTCCTTGTTGACTTCGGAACCCTAAAAACGTATCGAAATGACAGACCGCACGTCGTGCTACTTTTGTATGGACCAAGTGTCCTACTTTGTGTGATTTTACTTGCTTCAACTATTTGGGCCCATCCATTCGTTTTACTTTGAATAAAGAGGGTGCTTCAGACCATCAAACTGAACAACTTCATATAAGGGACCAAGCAAAGTCGACCAATTAAATCTCGATGAAAAAATCAGCAGTTCCATACATTTGGTTCAAATCGCTATCCAACTAACAATTTGGCCGTAAAGTTGTCGTATAGTCGAACATTAAAGGCATAAATAACCAGCATATTATGAAGAAATTATAGTAATATAACTTTTATAACTCAAAATGGGTATTGACATGTTTTCAATGATAATCCTAGGGGAGTGTGTCAGCCTGACTAGGTTATTATATTATGTAAGTAAGTAGGTATTATAATAATTACAGCAGCGCAAAGAAAGCTGACATGAAAAAAGTTCAAGAACTATTCTCGTGTCTATTTCTCCAGGAACGTTAAACAAAACGCCAGGAAGGATACAGGACGTGTTAAGTATCAAGTCAAGACGACATCAAAGCGATCTGGAGGAAACACGAAAACGGACAAAACTGTTCCCTGAATAAGTCGCTTTAGAAAACGGATGCCCTTAATTAGAATTATTTTTAAATTTAAACTAAGAAACTTGGGTCTGATATAGGATTGAAAATGATCCTGATTTGGTATTGAAAACTATCATTAAAGTTATGCGATCCTGGTTGCTCCATTTTGGATGGGTGACCGATTTACAGGTCATTTCGAGAGGAAAGAATCGTACTTACACGACAAATTGACTTAAATATCTACATTAACTTACCTATATTCCTATAGGACTTAAATATAAGATAATGATAAGACCGCCTTTATTTTGTGCCTCTTGTATTTTTTTCTCCATATTTTACTGTTTATGTTTTGGTATAAAATAAAGAATTTGGATTAAATAAAAATAAAATAAATAACGCTCTCAGGCACATACATTGTAATGATCCCAAGCAAGCACTAAAGGCTTTTTATTATGGAACCATACAATAACAGCACGAACATTAATATCCATGACGAACCGGGATTCGAACCCAGGACCTGGTTTGGCAGTCAGGCGTGGTAACCATTCGGTACACCAACCGGGTCGTCAAATTGATTGATTGATATAAGGATCTGTCTTTTATGCCAATCACTACTTTAACCATCAATTTATAAATGTAATGCAGACTGCAGAAGCTAAGTACAATTAGCAAAAAATCTGAATTTGGCGTGCAAGTCCAAACGATCAGCTTTATAAAAACTACAAGCATTTACCCGCGACTTCGTCCGCATAAATTACATACCAGATTTTAAGTCGGATCATAAGCTATCAAACAAAAAAAGTTTCATCAAAATCGGTTCAGTAGTTCTTGCGTGATACTCGTTCAAACAAACAAACAGACAGACAAAAAGTCCAAAAATTTGTGATTTGGAATCAGGGACACCTAAAAACCATATAGTAATCTTTTTTTTTGTTTGTAAATATCTTCAATGTACAGACACACTTCTGTTACAGTTTTATAATCTAAACTATTATAAAGCTGTATCCAAAGTGTCTGTACATTGAAGATATTTACAAAAAAAAATTACGACATGGTTTTTACCTGTCCCTGATTCCAAATAACCAATTTTTGGATTTTTTGTCTGTCTGTTTGTTTGTTTGTTTGTATGTTTGTTTGTTTGTTTGTTTGGGTGTTTGTTTGTTCGAGTATCACGCAAAAACTACTGAACCGATTTTGTTGAAACTTTTTTTGTTTGATAGCTTATCATCTGACTTAAAATCTGGTACATAATTTATGCGGACGAAGTCGCGGGTAAAAGCTCGTAGTTTAGATAGATACTGAGATATACTGAGATTGTGAAACGGTTTGAACTCCCGTAGGTATATCAAAGCAAAATCAATACGTTTCCGATCCTCTAGTCAGACTCCATTCGCAATCAAGTTCAAAAGAAGTCTCTGAATGTCGACCTTAATCCGCCACAATACCTAGGTACTAAAATACCCAATCATAAGCTTACCCGGTTAGCCGATTGAAAACAGTTAGCAATCAAACGATTTACACGAAGTTACTTATTAATTTATTATTAATCTGTGGATATACCTACAATCTTGCGCAACGCTCATAAAGTCCAAATTATGCTATCACCGGCTCGACTGACCCCGTGCGAGACTAGGCGACCAAACACCTGTTTTTACAGTTACCATACTTAATATTATAATACCTAACATCTCTCGATCATGGTCTAACGGATCTTAAATACTTTTATCAATTCTATATAGTGCTAATAATAAAAAGATTTGATTGCTTTGCGTTTATTGCTGATAATTGATTGATTAAATCTTTACCACAGCTATGATATGACTTGCTTGATTAAAAAATCTGTTAAGTAGGTACGCTGGATATTTTTAAGTGCATAAGTTGTGAGACGTTACGAGCTAGCCCAGTCATTTTACGGACTTTTGTTAGGAGAAGTAATTATTAATTGGACTTTTAATCTGCAACCGATACTATTTAGTGACAAAAAGACTATCTGATAAGAAATTAAAAAAAAATCGCAACGCAACATTGAAATCAAAATTGTAAGTCCCAGAAGGCTTTTAAATTAATAATATTAATACCATGCACTCATTTGAATAAGATTTTACAATATAAATTATTGTTGAGCAATAAAACAGTCATTGAAATTTAAAAAATGAGGTTTTTATTATAAAATACGAATGTATTTTTCAAAACCTTCTAAGTACTTAGACAAAAATATTTACACCATGTTTGAAGTATGTATAATAATAATGCCTTACATGTATGCAAAAAAAAAATACCATCAGGTTTTTTTATAACGAGATAATACCAAAATTTTAAATTTGGAACTGTTGCTGACGAGATTTTTTTTAAATTTTGGTACATTTTTAAGCTCAAATTGGCTCTTAAATACTGTACCGAAAAAAAAACCAATTAGTAATTAAATTAGTCCCGGCTCAAACCGTAAAATGACTGGGCTAAGCGTAATTTTGTGAGTAGTGATTCGCGTATTTTGAGTCCGTTCATAAAAAATCCGGGAATGCATTGTCTGTGACCTCAGATTTTATATGAACGGACTCAAAATACGCGTTCACAACTCACAAAATTGCACTCGTTTGGCTGCACCCTCATACCCGACTGCCCCAGAAGGGCGTTTATTCAATCATATACCACACATTCCTGCCGTTGTTTCTTGTGTATACCAGGATCAACAATGGCGACCACTCATAACACTAGACAATGAAGTCCAGCGAACGATCGTGGGGTGAATGTGGAACCAGCAATGAATTTAATCAAAGAAGATATATGAGGAGTAAAAATATCCCTCTTCCCTCGGCTATTAGTAAGTTAACACCAGATATAATTTATGGCAGAGTTGAAGACCCTACCGCAAAAGCACCTGGTACGAAAACAAAAGAGGAACCTAAACCTATTGTACCGAAACAATGACCCTATAGTTTGCTTCCAGCGCTAAGTATGGTGAAAACATCGGATGCTCGGAAGTTATCGCTAGTTTTGCAAAAAGATTAAAGTCAAAACTCAAAATCCCCTGCCTGAGTAGGTATTCTTTGGACAGATACTATATAAATTTTTTGGTCTATTCGTGTGAAGGACCAATTTTTGTGAAGGACCAATTTTTGTTTGCGGTTTCAACTATGTTATACAGGGTGAAATTGATATCATTAGCATCCTTTTAAACAAAGAGTCTACCCATCAAACTGAACAACTTAGGGAGCAAACCACTCGGAGCAAAAAAAAAATCTGCTGTTGCATACATTTCTGTCGCGTAGGCATTGCAGTTTAGTATGGAACAGCAAATTTTTTTGTTCCTCCGATCGGTTTGCTCCCATAGTGAAAGTTGTTCAGTTTGATGGGTAGACTCTTAGTTTAAAAGGATGCTAATGATATCAATTTCACCCTGTATACCTGTGTGAGATATCAAGTAATGTTCAGTTATAGCCATTTTGGAGGAACGGTTTTTAAAATTATAGATTGGTATGGCGACTTTTAAAAGCTGTTTTTGGTACCACATCTAAGAGCAAGGAAATTAATTTCCTAGCACCACATGGGCACCATAGAGACATTACATTAGATACACGCACCTCTACGGTTGGCACATAATATACCGAAAGTATAAACCGTTAAAATATTAACAGTAAGTATGAAGTCAAAGAAATTACACACTAACGTCAAATTATAGAGTCTATAAGGCACGCAACATGAACTTTCATGGAAATACCAGTAGGTAAGTGAAAATAGATACCTAGTAATTTACTTTCAGTGAGAGTAGAAATGCTTCAACCACGCCCACGTTGGATTGCGTAGGTACTCTAGGTACCTACTTAATTACTAACTTACTAAAATGTAAGTAGGTATAGGTATCTAATAGAGTGAATAATAGGTAGGTATGTATTTTTTTAGATTGGTCTTTACATTTCAATAACGTCCGAGACAATATCTTTTGTATACAAAACTCATTGTTTGTATAAGTACCTAGGTATAGTATCTTTGCTATTTAAACATTCTAATAGCCATCTAAAAACAATTTCGAGCGTACGAATTTACAATAAAAACAATCGCAAACTTTAAAAATTAAGTAAGTAAATATGCAACGGTATTAAATTAAATAAACTGTATAATTTCTCAATTTCCCAGAAATTCACCAAAAATAATGTCAAATCACTAAAGCACAAACAAATCACCAAACACTGCTTTGTTTACAAACTTTCCCGCGCGGGAAAATGTGACAGTTATGTCGCCATTTTCCTCGATTTCTCGCCGTTTTACGATGACACTCTAACAAACTTTTCGTAAACTTTTTTTGTTGTTTTTCAACTTTTTAATAAAGGGTGTTTTATGGTGTCGCGGCCGCTCGTCCGTTAGCAGACGTCAGACTGCTGGACGTAGTTTCATGTTACTGTGGGATCTAAATAGAAACTTATTTGCGTTGTCGTTGCCGGTTATTTTGTTAGTTGTTTCGTTTTGCATTGCTGTTGGTAAACGGGCACAGTATGTAGTGAGTCAGTGGTCTTTACTGGGGACACATAATTTAACGTGTCAGTCAGTGTTTACTGGTTAGTTGAAAGACCTAGCGGGTTTAGTTAAATGGTTAAATTCATCAGTGATTCATTGAAATTAAATGCTCAATTCGACGACCCGGTTGGTGTAATGGTTACCACGCTGGACTGCCAAACCAGGGTCCTGGGTTCGAATCCCGGTTCGGTCATGGATGTTATATGTTCGTGTCGTTGTTGTATGGTTTTCATATTAAAAAGCCTATAGTGCTTAACTTGGGATCATTACAATGTATGTGCCGTGAGCGTTATTTATTTATTTATTTAATCAAATGTTTTTGTCTATTGCAAGCAAAGAAATGAAAGAATTTAAGCCAAATAAAGTCCGGTAATAATATATTGATCATGAAGACTCATGAATCTTAAAGGTGGACTTCCGATGCTAGCGGCCGACGCGTTTGACGCGCGCGGCTCGCGGCCGACGGCCGATGCGGCCATACTAGTTACTATGAAAACGTATGGCGCCGCTTCCGATGCCAGCGACTGACGCGTGCGTCAGACGCGCGCGGCCGATGTCTATCGCATCGGCCGCGGCCGCGCGCGGCTATGCTCTGACGTCACGCGAACAAGAATGTTTGCCAGAAATATTACGAAGTTTTTACCGAACATTTGCTTAATTTTTACACGACTGCGCCAGAAGGAGGGTTATGTTTTTCGAGCGTATGTATGTATGTATGTATGTATGTATGTATGTTTGTATATCTATTTCTTTGGCACGACCTACAGCCTAAACGGCTTGATTGATTTTAACATATGAGGTGTCGTTAGATTTGTAAAAATTGTGAGAGTGACATAGGCTATATTATTTTAATAAGGGGGCTGCGATTTAAAAAAAGAGGGGGAACAAACAATTTTTTTTTTATAAAAATTAAAATATGGGTATCAAATGAAACCTTGTGATCAGACGATTCCAAAAATAATATAAATATTGTAGTACTTTTATGCTACCATTTCAACACAAGACTAAAAAGTAAGAAATAAACTAAATTATTAAAAAGAACAAAAAACCCGACTGCATAAAAAAAACTATTACTTATATTAACTGAAAAGAGAAAAACAAGCTCTTATATTCACTAATTAGCTATAACAACTTGGTTCGGGCAAATATAATTTAAATGTTATTAGGTAGGTATTGCAGGCGGGGACAAACCAAGGAAGGTAAGTAGGTATCTAAACTATTATAAAACTGTAACAGAAATGTGTCTGCACATTGAAGATATTTACAAAAAAAAAATACGACATGGTTTTTACCTGTCCCTGATTCCAAATCAACAATTTTTGGATTTTTTGTCTGTCTGTTTGTTTGTTTGTTTGTTTGTTCGTTTGTTTGTTTGTTTGTTTGGGTGTTTGTTTGTTCGAGTATCACGCAAAAACTACTGAACCGATTTTAATGAAACTTTTTTTGTTAGATAGCTTATCATCTGACTTAAAATCTGGTATATAATTTATGCGGACGAAGTCGCGGGTAAAAGCTCGTGTTTTATAATTCTTCTTTGTCCCCGTTTGCGATACCAACCTAATAAAATTAAAATTATATTTGCCCGAACCAAGTTGTTATAGCTAATTAGTGAATATAAGAGCTTGTTTTTCTCTTTTCAGTTAATATAAGTAATAGTTTTTTTTATGCAGTCGGTTTTTTTTTACTATTTTATTTGTATTTTATTATATGCAAGGTCGCTCATCCACGTTGCGATAACACCATTTATCGAACCACTTGAAAGTACTTTTTTTTTCGGAAAATCTCTCTTGCCTACATAATTATTAGCTAGACAGCGATCCATGTACAGGTTAAAAAGCCAAGGGTCTAATTACTCCCAAAAATGTATTTTATCATAAACAATGTAAAAAAAATGCATTCATATATTCTCTCTTCTGTATTGTATTCTCTAAACCTATCAATCAATCAAATATTATTTATTAAAATATGTATTGGTTTTTTGTTTGTGTTTTTATGTTTTTGTTTAAGCACCGAAACATAAAAACATACTCTAAATTTCGGGGAAAATACCCTAAAGTGATAACACTCTGCACAATAGGCACGCGTCAGTCGCTGACCTCGGAAGTGAGGTCTGTCGGCGGCCGCGCGCGTTAGTCGCATCGGCCGCTGGCATCGGTAGTCCACCTTAAAAGCTCCCGAGCTTTTTAACACGGATGTAGAGCCATAGCATTTTAGTTCCAATATGGTCTAACTCCACGCGGGATGGAACGATTACGAAGCGGTGCATCGTTTTGCATCTGTAATCGTAATAATCACGATTAATAACGATGCAATGCACCGTAGTAAGAATCGTACGATTATTAAATCGAATTTAAAACGTCTTTCGGATTGCACTTGTTGACAAATACGAAATACCAGACCTGAATACTAGATTTCAGACCCAAAAAATAAATTTAAAAAATTCTGATCTCTTGCTGCCGCTTTAAGCTCGTTTGGAGCTAAATCTGGCATTTATTTTTGTAGATTTAGGCTCTCATTTTCGTAATATTTTGTTAACATTTTGAATATGTGAAAAATATGAATCCTGACCAAGGACTTCAACCTCAAATTAGTAGAAAAAGCAACAAAGATCATGTAATTTATCTAAATATTTATTTTTTTATTTTTCTTTCATTGGAATGAAAAGAAATACTATGAAAACTCATTCTGAGGATAAACTCAACACTTTTTATTCAAATAATCGTAATGCATCGGTTATCTTAATAAATAACGATTAATATCGTGATCGTAATCGTAATGGCCGAATCGTTGCATCCCTAGTTATAAGCCCCCGATGCAAAAAGATGGGTGTTTTTAAGAGTTTGACGGATAGAATAGAATAGAATAGAAATCATTTATTTGCATGAATACAGTTCCGTTCAGTGTGATTCTATAGGACTGACTGTGTCCAGTCCACACAGTTCTGTATTTGCGTTCACTGAGTCCACATGACTGAAAAACAGGTTGACCGTTTTGGATAAAAAAAATTCGGAATCGAATGCAAATTTTTGCCAGATGTTTTATGTTTCGTCGAAATCGTTTCCACTGTTTTCAAGATCCTAATAAGCTTTTGCCCACACATGTAAATTAATAATCTTGAAGATTTCTAAATAGAATCCAAATGTAAAAAAAGGATTTATTACTGCGATTTAAAGAAGTCACTGATTTACAACCGTCATTAGGTATTTTATCGTCCCCTTATCTATTTATATCAAATTCGCAGTTAGGTATGTAGAACAACTTGATAGAAGGATATTATCAGTCCCAATTTACTTTATCTAGAGGTTCCCAAACATTTACATCTTCATCATTTTGGTGAAAAGAAAAAAAAAATACACCCCTCTAAAAAGGGAGAAAATCAAAGAAAATAAAATAATAAATATATGCAATAAATATTTGAAATTGAAATTGGTGTTCATCTTTGTTTTTTTTTTTTTTTTTTTTTATTAACTATGGGTTTGCTCTTGACCTCAATCCAGTCCTCAGGACGAAGATGGGGTCGTAGATGTAGCGAGCTTACCCAGAAGATGCCTATTCACTCGTACTTTAAAGGAATCCGGGTTGTAAGTACTCAGAAATACTGACGCAGGTAAGGCATTCCACTCCTTGGCTGTGCGCATTATAAAAGATTCAGAAAGGCGCTTGGTGCGGATATGTGGGATGTCAACCAAGAAGGGGTGATATCCCGCGGTGCGTCTGGAAGTCCGATAGTAGAAAGGGGAAGGTGGGATGAGCTCATGTAGCTCTTGGGCACACTCACCGAAGTACAATCTGTAGAAGACCGACAAGCAGGCCACTCTGCGGCGGTGGGCTAGGCTATGAAGCTTGGCCTCCACCAGCTTACTATCGCCAATGAGCCTCCTGGCTCTGTGTTCAACCGAGTCGAGTGCGGCAAGTTGATACTTGGCTGAGCCATCCCACATCTTTATCTATTCACAAGTAGTATAGTAATTATAACTCAATACTAGGTAATTGAACCTACTATCAGTTTAAAATAACAACATCGCGGGGCAAACATTAGGAACCGCACACTTTTCTCATTAGGCATAGAAGGATAGAAGGAATATAATCGAATTATGAAATTAATGACTAATAGAATATAGGTATATATCGAGTAGGTACCTAGATACCTAACGATAATTATTGTGCATCAAGTTTGATAGAGGTACGTTTACAAGTGGCGGACTCTGGGATGAGTTCAAGGGACCCCCCTTGACCTCACATATTTATGAAAATCTCGTAAAGGTAAAATATTTTGAGGGCGGGACCCAACTATAACCAATCTACTGGTCATCAAAACTTACCAATATACCAGGACAGCTGAAGTGTACAAGAGGTCATTAGGTGGTACCAATGGTGGTACCGACCTCATGCACGCATCCAGACTTTGGTTTCGGGGGGAGGACATCCATTTTTGGGGGGGGATTTTCATTGAAAAACGATGAAAAAATTATAGGCGTAATTACTGTTCCATACAAATATTCGGATTTCGGATTTCTGAATCCGTGCTTGGTTCGACCTCTTGTACACGTCTGCTCTCCTGGTATAATCTCAATGTTTTAAATTAGTAGTATAAAACGTTTCAAACAGGGTCAAACTTAATTAATGGTACTAATAAATTAGGAATGAACTTAATAAATTAGGCCATGAAACTGAACAACTTTTTCTATGGCACCAACCAACATCAAAATTGCGAACAAATGAATCTGCTGTCCCATATCCCATACATTTGGGCCGAGTAGAATTGCAGATTTGTATGAAAGGGCTGATTTCTTTTTCGCGATTTCGGTGTTGGTCCCATAGAGAAAGTTGTTCAATTTGATGGTCTGATCGTCCTCTTAAAAAACCGTCAGCATATTAAGAAGGCCCCCGTATATTTCACGGTACCTGTCAACGGCCCTGGACACATTAATACCTAAGTAACTATCTGTGTTAAAATAACGTTATCCTTATCTTCGAGATAAAAGATTAGTAATAGTTAGTTCTTTTGCAAAATCGACACAAATCGAACGTTTTGGAATATTTCATTTATTTGTGTGGAAACAATGGATTCAGTGATGGTGGTCGACGGGGATGGAGGCGGCGTGCAGGTAGCTTAATTATATTACAATAGGACTATCTTAAAATGAAAACAAACACCTAACCACAGATTAATAGTAAGTTACTACGACCTAACTCAATGCTAATCAGACCCTTCAAGTTCAGTATCCAGTAGATTAAGACTATAGGTACCTACCTACACTACAATATAGGGTACTTCTTAGTATAATGACGGTTTTTTAACAAGATAAGCAGACCATCAAACTGAACATCTTTCTCTATAGGACCAAAATCGCGAAATCAGAGCTATTACATACAAAACTGCAGTCCTACTCGACTTAAATGTGTGGGACAGCAAATTGTTGTATTGGCGATTTCGATGTCATTCCTATGCAGAAACTTTGTTCAGTTTGATGGTCTGACCATCTTCTTTTAAAAACCGTCAGCATATTAAGTTACAGGGTCCCCTGTGTAAATAAAAAATAAATTGATCAGTATCATCATCATCTCAGCCGATGGACGTCCACTGCTGGACATAGGGCCTCCCCCAAGGATCGTCATAGCGACCGGTCCTGCGCTGCCCTCATCCAACGGGTTCCCGCCGCCTTCACCAGGTCGTGGTCCACCGTGTGAGGGGCCTTCCCACGCTGCGCTTTCCGGTACGCGGTCGCCACGCGAGAACTTTTCGGACCCATCGGCCATCGGTTCTGCGAGCAATGTGCCCCGCCCACCGCCACTTTAGTTTGGCAATTCTTTGGGCTTTGTCAACTACTCTGGTTTTTCTGCGGATCTCTTCATTTCTGATTCGATCTCGCAGGGAAACTCCGAGCATAGCCCTCTCCATTGCCATTTGGGTGACTTTCAGCCTTTTTATGAAGCCTTGAGTAAGCGACCACGTCTTTGTTCCATATGTCACCACTGGCAACACACACGCTGGTCGAAGACTTTCGTTTTAACACACTGCGGTATATGGGACGTGAAATTTGATGAACCGACAGATAAATATAAGCTTAAATTGTATACCAACATAGCAGGTCTGAAGAGAACAACCCGAAAAAAGAAGGGTTTAATGGTGGGTCACATGTGACCCATTGTAACCCTCTTGGGGTTTTAAATATTTAAGGTGTCAATCAACATTGGGCGCGTAGTGGAGAGCTGCCAGTCCATCTCTATTCGTGAGCGTGACTAATAGGCCTAGCATACAGTCCACGAGAAAGATCGAGATGTGCTTCATTCTTTGTGTACACACGGTGACACATCAAGCTACGCAAAACCAAAATAAGCTGCCCGCTCGTAGGTAGAGTAATGTATAACGTCTCGCGGCCAGCTTATGTTTGTTTTGTTTAGCTTGATGTGACGCCGTGTGTACTTTACGCATGCAGACATGAGCGTTTTGTCGTGCGTGGTACGCTAGTTAGCTGTAATAGTTCACAATCATAAGAATGAGTACTTCATACAGTCCTGCCCCTCGCCAGATTCGACCTCGGTTGTCCGCGAAGTTGCCGACGACGACGGTAAGCGGTGTGGTGTTAGTTCTCTCTCATTCTCACTTACTCAGTACCGCACCTCTTGTCATTAAGAACCCATTTGTATGAAGTGTCCTGTGCTATTGTGATGACATCTATCTTTCTATACTTATCAGTTCCGTGGTATTTGCGTTCACTGGTTCCGTGACTGACTGACAGACAATGCGAAGCCTAGCGAGGGATGTGCTTTTCAAGAACCAATAGAATCGCTTCATTTACCTTGCCTCGCTCACACTTGCACAGCTCTTTTGAGCAAGGTTTTTGTACGTATAAAACAAGCGAGAGATGTGTGCGAGGAATGTGTTGCGAGGTTTGCGACAGATGTGTGCGAGGAATGTGCAACCAGCCAGTCCATAGATTCCTCCGCCGACACATTTGACAGCTTCGCAACGCATCCTCGCACGGCTCGCACCGCTCATTAATGCGCATTTTGACAGCATCCTCGTACGACACATTTTCCTCGCACAGCTTTGGTGGAAACCTGATTTTTCGAAAATCAACCCCTAAAAGGCCTAAAGTAAGTGGGGTATAACAGGGTGTTGATGTTTTCCGAAATCCACACGGACGGAGACGAGGCCAAAATTAAGTTAGTTATAAAACTTTTATATTTTTTTATAGGTAGTAGACAACAGTGGAGGTGGTGGAGTTAATGTGGTCGACGGCGGAGGCGGTGGCGGAGTCCATGTAGTGGACGGTGACTACGGGGGCGGGGTCAACGTGGTGGACGGTGACTACGGGGGCGGGGTCAGCGTTGTGGACGGTGACTATGGGGGCGGAGTCAACGTTGTGGACGGTAACTCCGGAGGTGGAGTTAATGTAGTCGACGGTGATTATGGAGGTGGCGTACAGGTAATTATCTGCTAGTCTTAGTCGGCAACGTGCTTTTGCTGGTTTGGATAGCTTTACGTGTTTCTGTGTAATACATAATCTGTGCCAATGATTTTTAGGAACTTATGTACGATTTTTAACACCACTGGTTTTTCGATGAAGGAAAATATCGTGGGGAAACCTGCATGCGCCAATTTCAGTGTACGCTATTTTCGAGGCGTAGTGTATACTGCGCATTATAAGTGGCGACGGGCTCACTACGCGTCATACTGGACAGAGTTTGGGCACTGTTAGTGAAATATGGACGGTAATATGGTATATTTACGACATCTCTGTTTGACTGAGGTCAGCATACCTTATAGTATTTGTATAGAAATTTTTTAGTTTAGTTCGGGCACTGTTAGCGAAATGTGGATGTTCTGTATCTAAACTATTATAAAACTGTAACAGAAGTGTGTCTGTACATTGAAGATATTTACAAAAAAAGATTACGATATGATTTTTAGATGTCCCTGATTCCAAATCACCAATTTTTGGATTTTTTGTCTGTCTGTTTGTTTGTTTGTTTGTTTGTTTGTTCGTTTGTTTGTTTGTTTGGGTGTTTGTTTGTTCGAGTATCACGCAAAAACTACTGAACCGATTCTGATGAAACTTTTTTTGTTTGATAGCTTATCATCTGACTTAAAATCTGGTATATAATTTATGCGGACGAAGTCGCGGGTAAAAGCTCGTATTTAATATAATGCTTGCATATACTATACATCAGTACTATACCTAAAATAGTGTAATATAGCAAGTAAAAAGTGGTAAAAATTAACAACAAAAGGTACCAGGAGAGTAGAACCGATAAAGAGATTATCAAGGCCACCTAAATATAAGAAATTTTACAGGCAACCTGTACATGCCTTCGAGCGCTAACAGGTCAGCTCACCAACAAGAATATCTTTAGATGATGATGATGATAATTGTAATTCGCAGGTGGTGGATGGAGATTACAGCGGTGGAGTCCACGTCGTCGACGGCGACAGTGGAGTGCATGTCGTTGAATAAATATTTTTATATATTTTTTTCGTTTTATTTCCAAAAGTGTGAGGTGTAATCAACTTGCATATTACATAAACAAGTGGCCAGTGCTGGGCCCAAAATAGGTATGAATAGAAAAGTAAAGGGAATGTTTTACCCAACAGTGTGATAAAGTAGTTAAGTAGCCTTAATGAGTTTTTTTTATCGAGCCAGTTTGTGAAACGCCTGCGAATAGTTTAAAAGCAAAAACATCAGCTAGCATCAAACTTATTCAATGTTAAATGTGTAGGCGTTAATAATAAAGCATTTTTTAATCCAACGATTTATAATGTTAACGTAATGAATTTAAGACCTTGATGATCAGAAGAATGACAGCTACTCTGGCCTGCATTTCAGCACAACTGAATAAGTAATTAAAGGGTGCAAAGTCGGATAGCAGCGATAAGAGGGCGAAAACAGTTAGCCTATATCCTGATTGGTCAATATAATTTCGCGCGCTATTAAAATTTTTCAACTGCGCAGGTACATCGGTAATACTTATAAACCGAGTACAACTGTAACATCCTTCAACTGCCTCCGTGGTCCAGGCTCTCGACACGGAGGTCGTGGTTTCGATTCTCACGGGGAACACCTAGTGATACCATTAGTCACTTTACACACAGTTGGTTAGGACATTGCAAGCTGAATCACCTGATTGTCTGAAGAGAAAAATGATTCCGTGCTTAGGATGGGACGTTAAGCCGTTGGTCCCGGCTACTATCTCTGGTTGTAGTGGTCGTTACATAAAAACCACGTCAGAGGCCGTAAGGCGGTCTGAAAAAACTCTGACACCAGGGCTCTGCCCACACGATAAGAGAGAAGAAGACTGTAACACCGTGTATAATAATCGTTATGATGATGATGATGATGAATGACAGACGCTAACACATGTGAATTTTTGAGTGGCAAGCCAAGTGCACAATAATACTCGCGGCCGAGCTGCAGTAGGTCAAAAACTATTACTGCCAGAGAGTTGGTACCTACCTATCCTATCCTATCATTGGTTTATTGGACACTTAGAACTTTATAGTCTGATTCTTTTGTACCACAGAAATACCAAATACAGGGTAGGTATCTCCCATACAAAACTGCAGTACCGGCACAGGTCCGGCACTTCAAACAACTTTTTAGATTTGACATGATGACGTTCGCACATGCGCACTTTGCGAAAATTGTGCATGACATATGTGTAGGGTTGACTTAACACGCATCGTATGAACTACATTATACATTTCGTTACTTTTTATAGTTCATTCTGTTATTAAAATAGGTTTTAAGCTAAAGAATCGCAGAAAATGTGAATTTAGCGTTATTTTCCAACGTTTATTTTTACTGTGAGGAGAAAAATAAAATATATTTTATGTAGTCAAATTCAACGGGTGCGCGCGCCTGACTGCCTTCCCTTGCTCGGCTTCCCTCAAGGTACCACAGATAGTGTGAGGGGAGGTGAGGTATCTGAAGTCAGAGGGGGGCGGAGAGTGGCCGTTCTGTATGTAGAACTATATACTATTACCTATTCTGTGGTACCGGCTCGACTCAAATGTATGGGAGATCCCCAAGATAGCAGATTTTTTTTTCTCGATGTTGGCTCCATAGTGAAAGTTGTTCAGTTTGATTGTCTGAAGCACCTGATTAAAAAACTTAACCAAAAGTTGCGATATCAATCAATCGATTAATTCGGTACACATCTAGTGTAAAAACAATTAGACGTGCCACACATACGAAATTTCGATCGAATCAGGATTGATTTTGTATAGGATTTGGAGTGCGATTTTTAAAAATCATACGAGCGACTCGGCAGTAGAAAATGTCAAAATTACTATGGAGATTATGCATCTTTCTACTACCGATTCGCTCGTATGATGTTTCAAAAATCGCACTCTTGATACCTCCGCAATTCCAAACGCAATTATGGAGGGGAAAAATCCATACAAAATCGTAATCTTGATTCGGAATAAAACTCCGGTATGTATGTGGCGGACCTTAGGCTTAGATTCACAGACGATTTTTAAGTCATAGTTCGAACTAAGTAGGGTAGAAAATGTATGGATTTTGACATACGGGAGTTCGAATAAAATTAAGACTTAAAAAACGTATCTGAATCTCAGTCTCAGCCTTAGTGCATAGTGTAAAGAACTAATAGTAGTGAAAATCAGCGGTCGCGGCAGGCCAATCGTGCGGGGGCCGGGAGGAGTGCGTCCCGGCCCACGCTGCCTGCGCGCGTACCGTAACAGCGAATTGAGTTAGAGTACGCCCGTCCCCCGTCGTACCCCGCACGCCACGCGGGCATAGAGCCGCCGCGACCGCTGAGCTTCAGTACTATTTTATTTACACTATGCTTAGTGTCCTAGTTTTGCAATAAAGGCACTTTGACTTAACATGTTATCAGAAATCAGAAATCAGAATTTTATTGGCCTTTTTATTTTTATTCTGTTTTTTATTTTATTTTAATTGAAGCTTTTAACCCTGAGGTTATGTCAGCCCCTTCGTGCCTTAACCTTGACTCTACAAAACAATAAAATGAAAACCTAACACTTCCTACCGAAAACACAACTAAACACTAGTACTATAAATAAAAAGGTACACCATTTTAGCCTCTCCCGACGAAGGGGCAACTAAAATGGTGACGAAAGGGCCTACATTCACAATATTTAGATTTAAACTATTATAGAGTAATCGCCTCTGCGACTGATACCGGACACATTCCACCAACAAATGCTGGACATCCTCCACAGTACCGCACACCTCGCAATTAGGTGAGGGTGCCTTTTTCATTAAAAACGCAAATTTGTTTAGTGGAATGTGTCCGGATCTCAGCCTAATCATAATTTATACTTAAATTCATTTACATTCACAATAATAAAAAAAGAAAAAAAAATTAACAAATAAGGGCCAGTGTCACACCTTCTGGATTAGTTTAGTACCTAATAGCTTATCTGCCATCGATTGACATATCTTTCATACGAAATATGTCAAACGATCTATCAGATAAAATAATAGGTACTTGTCCAGAAGTGGTAAAACAAACAAGCCCTAATTGACTAAGTAATTGTCCTAAGTGCCTATAACCGAAGCCTATAACTATAACGACTAGTATCTTATTCCATTACGTCGTTTGTGTAGCATATTAATTAAAGCCTTTACAAAAAACGTTGAATTAACTTATAAAAATGTTTATTTCACAGCCGTTTAAGTTGTCTATTTTAGGGCAGCTGCCCCCCATGGCGGTGGCCTTGCTTAGAATTTTAAATAAACATGGTGATAATTTCAAGACACCAATTTCTAATACGTTTTTCGGTTATAAAGGGGACATCACTTAGTTTCCCACGAAAAGTTGTTTTTTAGGGTTCCGTACCCAAAGGGTGAAAACGGGACCATATTACTAAACTAAGCCTACGTTGTCCGTTCGTCCGTCCTACCTATTTATGGCTGTAACTTTTTAACCGTAATAGCTAGATAGTTGAAATTTTCTCAGATTATGCGTTATTACAGCGGATTTGTTAACAAATAATAAAAATGACAAAAAGTTAAAAATTAAGGGGGGTTCTCAACAAGAAACTAGTTTTTATCAACGTTTATTCTTCACGCTCTATCTTAAAAACGGTAAATACATACAAGCTTCAAACTTACCGTGATTATACAGGGTGAAATTGATATCATTAGCATCCTTTTAAACTAAGAGTCTACCCATCAAACTGAACAACTTTTACTATGGGAGCAAGCCGATCGGAGCAACTAAAAAATCAGCTGTTCCATACTAAACTGCAGAACCTACTCGACTCAAATGTATGCAACAGCTGATTTTTTTAGTTGTTTCGATCGGTTTGCTCTCATAGTAAAAGTTGTTCAGTTTGATGAGTAGACTCTTAGTTTAAAAGGATGCTACTGATATCAATTTCACCCTGTAGAGCAAACTTTACAGAATAACAACAAATACTAAAAACCGGCCAAGAGTGAATCTCGCGCTAAAGGTCCCGGACAAAAAAGTTTTTTTTTCTAAGTTAATAATGTTGTGTTCTGTGGTGGTGTGATACGGAACCCTCGGTGCGCGAGTAGCCCGACTCGCACTTGACCGGTTTTTTTAAATCAGAACCGGCGAAGAATTAATCCCAAATGTATGTCCTCGCTCTAGTTTAGTGGTACTTAATTATTATTTACGATCCACGTATAACTAGTTTGTGATAACAAATTAAGTCATTTGTAACTCACCAATAACTGAAAAACTCTGACAAATCCATGCAGTCGACGTCTCTTCTCTGCTCCGTGACAGGCTCGTCGGCGATTCCAGAATCGACGTCCTCCTCCGAACTATCGGTATCCGATTCGGTATCTATTCGGGCGACTGGCACAACACTCATTGCACACGCGGCAAAACGGGTTCGAAATTTGAATTTTTTTTTACTTTATATAATTTTTTTTTTACATTGATTATTTCAAGATTATTTTTTCGATACTAATGTTGCCACTTGTAGCTTTTGAATTTCTCTTAAATCAATCGAATATTGCAACTCGGTCCATCAAGCGTGCACTAAATAAAAAAGTGAGGATTTAATTTCTCTGAGAGGAAATTATTTCTACTTGCTAGTCTTATGTAATTTAATATAAAACTTTTATTGTTTTTTTTTTAAATCTTATTTAGAGCCTACATTATTGACAAATCACTACTGTAGTTTTTACACAGTGATTGATCCACTCGACTAGCCTACTCAAAAGATTAACGATTTTTTTTTCGTATTATATACCCTCCTTCCTCCTTAATATGCCGACACTTTTTTAAGGGGATCAGACCGTCAAACTGAATAACTTTCTCTGTGGGACCAACATCGAAATCGCGAAAAAAAAATCAGCTGCCCCATACAAAACTGCGAACTGTGCGAACCTACTCGAGCCAAACGTATGGGACAGCTGATATTTTTTCGCGATTTTGATGTTGGTCCCATAGAAAAAGTTGTTCAGTTTGACGGTTTCATCATCCCCTTTAAAAAGTGTCAGCATATTAAGAAGGACCCTCTATGTAACTGAAAATGTCTGGAAAAAGCGTTCTACCAACAGACCTTCTCCCTTCATCTACCAGGCAACCAGGAAGTTCAAAGACGTCGAAACAAAAGACCCATCTAGGTCATTATAAATAAAACGGCCCGATTCTTCAATCTTGGCGTACAATGCTACTGCAAATGTCAAGTCTGACGCTGCCAGCGCCCAAACAAAATTAATGTCGTATAGGATTTCAGAACTGTTAACAGATGCAAGACGTCTTTGGCAAGGACTTTTGGTCTATTTGTTTGGTCTTAAGCCTATGTGACGCGAGATTTGTTTGCTAGGACGTGGAGCCAAATTCGTCGAATTGCGAGTGGAAAAGGATGTTTACAAAGCGGCATTTTCTTTGTTATGTTTTAATTAGTACAGTTATATTGAGTATTTACTCTAGATTCTAGAACGATTTAACGAAGGTTTTACTGCTTTATAATCCCATTGTTTGACAGACTTTAATGAAAGGATTGTTTTAAGAACCAAGCCTAAACGCAGCATCTCAAATTAGGGTTACTATGGTGACGTCATCGTGGTTGTTGTTGAATGGAAGGCGCTACTCGAAAACTCAGAAAACAATGGTCATATTCCGTAATGCTGATCATAATTTAACTTTCTTGTATTTCAAGATTTGAAAGAAACTTGTACATCAAATGATGATGAGATACGAGATTATAAAATAAATCAGAATCAGATTCGAGCTAAAAGTACAGAAGTAAGTGCGTAAGTTCCTTTTACATAAAGAATTACTGAAGTAGGTACACATAAAATGCCTCACGACTACGAATATTAGATGCAGATCAATTTATTCTTTTCGAAAGTTAGTCTCTTCGATAAGGAATATTTCCTACCATAAGTGGTAAATTTTAAAAATGACAACACAACGAAAAACTAACACATGTACGCATTTCACTGTAATTAATATAATTGAAGGCACTCACACACGCGCGTAATACTTGGCCCAATTAATTTTCAAATTTAGAATCGCATCTCGATAGACCGTGTTGCAATCTTTTGTTCTATGCTTTAGCTAGAAAAAAACAATACTTTTGTTTTTAATTTTGATTTTTTTTTTAATTATTTACAATCGTTTTACAATACACATGAAGCAAATGAAAAACTAACCTGAATTTTAAATTAAGAATAGAAACACTTTTAATTTTAAATGTTGGTAAATCACTTTTTTGTTAACTTTTATATGTATTTTTGTTGTTTTTTGTTTTAATGTTAGCGCGGACGTTGGTTTTGTTTGCGGGCGTTCACAAACTGTGTGCGTTTTATTCGCTCTACATTGGCTAGGAATCACAGGGGATGTATGGAGACGACTTTATCAAAGATTGATATTCTAAAGTATAAAAAGCATGAGTTTTTCGGAATTTATGGTTTTTTTAGGGCTTATCGGTGAAGGAAAACATCGTGAGGAAACCTGCATGCTTCAATTTCGAGGCATGTATTGTACCCACTATGCGTTACAAGTGGCGACGGGCTCACTCCCCGTCACACTGGACAGAGTTTCGGTACTACTAGTGAAACGTGGATGTTCTGAAGTTTCTAAATATCTCTGACTATCCCCTCGGGGAATATAGTCGTGAGCATATGCTATGCTATGATATTCTAAACACTAAATGCCTGTGTACCTATTTAATGCTGTAGCCGACTGTACTAACTATAACATTCCCGTACCGCTTCGTATTAAGAGTTATTTGTCCAGTTGAGACGAAGACTACCTATCATTTATGTTATCCTGGTACATAATAGTCTATAGTAGTCCAAGTTCTCTAGCCAGCCAAGTGCGCGCTTCATCTATTCTCGGGTTCAACGCCGCTGCACTGCATGATCAGCGAAGAAAGCTGATCATTATTTAACGCTTGAGTTCAGACCACATGTTTATCATTTATGTCATCCTGGTTGATCCTGGTGCATAGTTGAAGCTTGAGCTTCTTTTCAACGTCTGCGCGCTGCATCTATTCTAATGCGGGTTCAACGCCGCTGCACTGCACTTTCTTCGCTGATCCTATTAAATGCTTGAGTTCAGACCAGATGTTTATCATTTATGTCATCCTAGTGCATATAGGTATAGTCGAAACTTTAAACTTTTCATGTTCTCTAGCCAGCCAAACGCGTGCTGCATCTATTCTTACGCGGATTCAACGTCGCTGCACTCCTTCGTCTAGCCCTGTAGCCTATTTAATGCTTGAGTTGAGACCAGATGTTTATTATTTATGCTTGGCATTTGTCATTCTGTTGCATATACTTGAAGCTTAAACTTCTTTTCTACGTCTCCATATAGTCCATGTTCTCTAGCCAGCCAAGCGCGCGATTCTTACGCGGGTTCAACGCCGCTGCACTCCCTTCATCTAGCCTATTTAACAAGTTGAGACCAGACGTTTATCATTTATGTCATCCTGGTAGATATAGTTGAAGACTCAAACTTCTTTTCTACGTCTCCATATAGTCCATGTTCTCTAGCCAGCCAAGCGCGCGCTGCATCTATTCTTACGCGGGTTCAACGCCGCTGCACTCCCTTCGTCTAGCCTATTTAACAAGTTGAGACCAGATTTTTATCATTTATGTCATCCTGGTAGATATAGTTGAAGACTCAAACTTCTTTTCTACGTCTCCATATAGTCCATGTTCTCTAGCCAGCCAAGCGCGCGCTGCATCTATTCTTACGCGGGTTCAACGCCGCTGCACTCCCTTCGTCTAGCCTATTTAACATGTTGAGACCAGATGTTTATCATTTATGTCATCCTGGTACAAAACTTTATAGATTCTTCTGCATCTTCAATATACCTAGTAGTAGCCGTATCAAGTGCAAGTTGCACCACCACTGCAATTTGAATGTTGTTCCTATTATACGTAGAAATCTTGCAATGGGAAAGTCTATTTGGGTTTCAGCATAGAATTACTAGTCAAGTGTAGTTATAAAACTGTAAATAATTATCCGATGACTGTTCCGACCTTAAACCGATTGTCTCAGACGTTTCGGAGGCGTCCCACGCCGTGCAATTTGTTATTTTCGACAGCTAGTGATGATGGGTGACGGACGAGATTTCGCGTGACATTGGATCGCTTAGGTATAAATTAACCTACTAGCATTAAAAATTCGTTGGTAAAGCCTTGGTATTATAAGATATTGTAATCAAGAAGTCAAGCAACGCCCCATCGTCGGTCTTTGGATGGCGATGTACCGTAGTCCGTACCTACCCGCGGGATATCACCCCTACTTGGATGACATCCCACATATTCGCACTAAGCGCCTTTCTGAATCTTTTATAATGCGCACAGCCAAAGAGTGGAATGCCCTGCCTGCGTCAGTATTTCCGAACGCTTAGAGTATCTATTACTACATATTATTAGCATAGGTACCTTGGACATTTAGCTGTTATTTCATACAAATGGGAAAAATTTGATAATAAAACCGGTCAAGTGAGAGTCGATCTACTCGCACACCGAGGGTACCGTACCACACCACCACAGAACACAACATTATTAACTTAGAAAACAAACTTTTTTTGTCCGGGACAAGTTTGACGCTTTGTATGTACTATCAGTTTAAAATAACAATGTGCATGACCTTGAAGGGCCGTTGCATAACTTCACTCGGTTGATAAAGGAATGTAGACTCTATGCAAAGGAAATAATCATTTGAATGACTCGAGTGAAGTTCGTGTGATTGAGTGACGTCACATTTGCGAGCGAGGTCATGCACATTGTTATTTTAAACTGATAGTATTACCGTTTTTACGATAGAGCGTGAAGAAAAAACGTTGATAAAAACTAGTTTCTTGTTGAGAACCCCCCTTAATTTTAAACTTTTTGACATTTTTATTATTTGTTAACAAATCCGCCGTAATAACGCATAATCGGAGAAAATTTCAATTGCAATTGCTATCTAGCTATTACGGTTCAAAAGTTACAGCCCTTAATAGGTAGGACAGACGGACGGACGGACAACGTAGGCTTAGTAATAGGGTCCCGTTTGCACCCTTTGGGTACGGAACCCTAAAAGAGGTAAGCATGTGCGATACTGAGTAAGTGTGAGCGAGACAGGAATATTTTTATATGACAGGCTATTTGGCGACAGGCGAGGGGGAGAGGGGGTGAGGTTAAAATTGATGGGAGGCAGGGAGTGTCTGTACTGTGTGTAGTACTAGATACTCTTCCTTACACTGGGCTATTAGGTAAGCTAGGCTCGTTCTACGCCTAGTACATTAGGTTTTAAAATACTTTGCAAGTAGGCTACTATGGCGGTTGGCTTGAGGTCTGGGGTCGACATGCCATGTACCAATGTCGATTTGGCAGTACGGCGTTTTAACTATCACCCCAACTCAGTGGCGTAGCGTGGATTTCTGCCGCCCGGGGCACGGACTGATCTTACCTACACCAAAAAAACGGTGCGAACGAAGGGAGCTCGAAATTTTTTGCACATCAATTCGGGTTATGGTCAGACATCTTTTGGTTTATCCATGCAAAAATTGAAACTTAGAGCGAGCGAAACGAGCTCGACTTTTCTCCTCAATACGAATCGGTTAGAGCCAGAGGTTTTTACGTACAAAACATAAGTACGTTTTGAAAATTGCCTAAGTAAAAGTTTTGCAAGCTCGAAATTTTTAACACCACGTCTTAGCTGTGGACTCTTTAAGAGGGCTATCGCAGTTCAGTGGCGCCCTTAAAAATATCACATTAAAAAAGATTTCTCAATCAAAAAAGCCTAACTTAAAAAGTAATCAACACGAACACTACAAAAGCCTTCAAGCTATTTTCATAGAATACTTTTATAGGTTTTTTAAAGGTCTAAACATGCAAATTGGGAAAAAAGAAAAAAAAACGGCCGCTTTTGTTTTTATTCGCAATGGGTCTGACAAACGTTTTTCACTTTACATGTCAAATAAATCTTCAAAAAATTACGAAAAAAACTGTGTTTTTACTTTTTTTATATCTTCAAAAATGGCTGAGATATTAACGATCAAATTGCGTATTTCCGGACGAAGGTTTTTAAAAACGCGGGCGGGCGCCCACTAGCCGATGACGTCACACCCCCGGTCATTCGTCAGTCGCGCTCTCGTACGCTCGCTGCTGTGCAGTAAACATCGAGTTCTCTTCAGTGAAAATGGAAAAAAAGTATTGTATTGTGCCTCAGTGTTTCAATTCAACTGTGAAAACACCCGATAAACTCTTTTTTTATGTGCCTGAGGACCCAAAAATGAGAAAGAAGTGGATGACGGTCATAAAAAGAGTAGATGCAATAGGGCCTAAAACTAAAGTGCACTGCTGTGAAGACCATTTCGATGTTTTTAAACTAATAAAACACAAATAATCATCAACAACAACAACCTCGTACATGCAAGATGTGGATTGCGAGTACCTACCTAGATTTTTTAAATCTTTGTCCATAATGTAGGTCCTAAATACAACACACACAGACACACTTTAAGGAAGGTTTAAGCTTGAACAAATACCTACCCGACAGTAGGTAATGCTTACATAAAACATACACACCTTTTCATCTTTATTCCGCGAATTTGACAGCCCGGTAGCACAGTCGGTACGGTAGTGAACCTGCCTGCTGTGCCGAGTGTCGCGGGTTCGAATCCCGTAAGGGACAAATATTCGTATGATGAATATGAATATTTGTACCAGAGTCATGGATGTTTGTATCTACAGGGTGAAATTGATATCCTGTGCATCCTTTTAAACTAAGAGTCTACCCATCAAACTGAACAACTTTTACTATGGGAGCAAACCGATCAAAGCAAAAAAAAATCAGCTGTTGCATACATTTGAGTCGAGTAGGCATTGCAGTTTAGTATGGGACAGCAGATTTTTTAGTTGCTCCGATTGGTTTGCTCCCATAGTGAAAGTTGTTCAGTTTGATGGGTAGACTCTTAGTTTAAAAGGATGCCAATGATATCAATTTCACCCTGTATACAACGTGTTAATGAATTAACGCAAAACTAGAAAGTAGTTTGTTTAGAATCGAGAGCAGAATCGAATTATCATGGTTTCAACATAGGTAATTTTTTTCAAAATATTAAATTATTTTTTTGCAAAATTTAAAATTTTCTGAACCCGATGTCAACCCACCGCACGTGCACACTTACCCTACTTACTACCAAAACATGATTATAAAAATGTATCCATGAGCACGTTAGCGCTTTCTTTCAGTGCTGAAATGATAACAAATCATTTTTGCCTCAAAACTTAAAATGCGAATAACTTTAAATTTTAACTATAAAAATAATGAAATTGTAGGGTTTGCTAAATAAGTACACATTTACTGTTGCTCACTAGGCAGGTAGTATATGCGGAGCGCGCACGTCCGCACCCGACAAAGGCTGGCAGGCAACTGCCCCCACTACGCGTTCGCACAGACACTACATCCCTTCTTTATTTTAATTTAATTTAAGATGTAGTTTGTAACAGTACACTTAATATCAAAACTATAAGCAATACAGGTACATATGAATATAATTATTATTATAAAGTCAGTAGTACTACAGCTTGCATTTATTTTATATTTTCTTAATATTTTATATATTTCTATATGAATCTACCACCGCTTCGGAAGGTGCTTCACTTGGGAGAAGAAACGGCGCAAGAAACTCCACTATGCACATCGCTATAACATAACAATATAATGTATTATGATTGATAATCTTTGATTATTAAAGGTTACGTTTCTTACTGCTTAATTTTATTTCATTAATAGTTAATAAAAGCTTTCCAGTACCCATAGTACTCTGTGCCAATACTGAGCCCAGTAGGCATTTACATTCAACTTTAGCTTACTACTCTAGAGTCTAGACTATCCCTTTCCTTTTTATAATATTTCAAGATTTTAACTACAATTTGAATTATTACAACATTTAGTTTTATTGCGTAAAATTTAAAGTCTAGTCCCACTTTATATGACACAATATTAATTTTGTAACCTAATTACATTAAATTAATACACCTTAATTTATTTTTCCTCTTGACCTGTGAACTGTGATCGTTATTTCAGGAGTGAGGGTTGGTTAAGCAAACAGCAAGATAAGATTGACAAATCGCGATCAACTTCCATTCCAAGTAATTTTAAAACTTTGTGGTAGGATAGTACAGTTTATATACTTTTGTCACGTTTGTTAAGTTTGGATTTAAGTTTAATTTTGTTAGGTACTTATATAAAATCCAACTAAGTTTAACCGTACGTAGAACAATTTAAAAATATAAATTTTATCTAAGCTGGTTTTATTAAACCAACGTGAGATAGCACATTGTTACTAGAAAAGGTGTACTGTTGAACTACAAAAGTATTAGCAAGACTACTCATAATTTCTAATTAGGCATATGCCTTATTCAATTTTTACTTCAATAGGTAATTGGATTTGATCACAAAACATTTTCATTAAGTATCACTTATACCTTGATTTATTCTCTGGCTAAAATATAAACATTTTCTTTTGGACAATATTGGTGGTGCTCTTAAATTGAAAAGAGTGGCCATTCGAAAATAATTTGTTACTCAAACAAACTTTATTATGACTTCGTAAAATATCGTTGTCCATGGCACTTAGCGTCAAAATCAATTTCAGTGTGATACGCTCCTTGTACCTGTAGACAGATTTCGAGTAGTATATTATTATTAGCTAGATAGCTATAATGCTTGCCTCATGTTTCCAGTTTCTGCAATGAACTTTATGGAATAATAAACAAAAGGTGTTCAAAAGAAACCTAGTATAGGTACAGGACTATTGCATATAATTGTATGTCTTGTGTGTTCAATTTCGTTGCAAATTTAAAATAAAGTGTTTAGTCTATGTTTTCGCTGTTTATCATTGCATTTTAGTACATAAAGACTGTGACTATTGGGTCACGTTACTTAAATTGGTACATATGTTCCATTTGACAGCATAAAATATAGCTCTAGTATTTGCCAACATAATATAGATCTTTATCATTTCTTATTTATTTATTTTATATTTATGTCCAATATATATTTATTCTAGACATTTAATAGCCCATAGTTTTAGTTTTACATTGAGTTTTTTGCCTATGGCTCATTTAGGATTATTTGAACCCGAAAGTCTCTGCTTGTTAATTGTCCAGTTTTGACTAATTTTCATGGCCTGTATTAGTTTCGATACTATAAACATAGTTTTTTTATTTTTATTTGGTCCTTTGCATTTCGTGTATCATGATGACACTTTTAAGTAGGTATGAATGATCGTATAATGTCCGGCTTAGAATAGCACCAAACATAATATTAATGTCGTAAAAGGAGACTAAGCAATCCCCTCAGGCTTCGTCAATATCTCGGATGTGCACCGGATGCTCGAATAATGTTTTAATGTCACATTAATATATGCACGCAATATGACGACCCAAAATTACTTTTGGACTATAAATTGACCATTATTCTTTCAATGAAAAGATTTTAACATTTTATTTGATTTAACTCGAATTGATTTGATTTCATTTAATTTCACTCGAATTTATTTGATTCTATTTGATCTCCTCTCATCTCATCTCATTCCTTTCCTATCCTTTCCATTCTTTTTTTTTATTCATTTCATTCAGATAACTACTGGTCAGAGTTACTGCTTCAGGATCGTATCAATTTACGATTTATAATATTAAGGAAGTAAGGACAAGAGAGTAAGTCTGTGATAAGCACATACACTTAGGCACTTAAAATATTCAGCGTAGCCGCCAGCCCCTGCAATTAAGGACTTTTAATTTAACTGCTGTTATAGTTCATGTACAACTATATAATATGAGTGCAGTAACTATTTTATTTTCATGACCCTTTAGCTTTTGCTAACAACTTGATAGTTGCATGATTCTATAGGTTATAACCCATATGATTTTATAGTTGTATGACACTTTAGCTTTAGATAACGACTTGATAGTTGCTTGGTTCTGTAACCCATATCATTTTATAGTTGCATGATACTTTAGCTTTTGCTAACAACTTGATAGTTGCATGGTTTTATAACACGATGATGATAAGATGATGATATCATTTTATAGTTGCATGATACTTTAGCTTTCGCTAACAACTTGATAGTTGCATGGTTCTTTAACCCATATCATTTTATAGTTGCATGATATTTAGCTTTCGCTAACAACTTGATAGTTGCATGGTTCTTTAACCCATATCATTTTATAGTTGCATGATATTTAGCTTTCGCTAACAACTTGATAGTTGCATGGTTCTGTAACCCATATCATTGTATATTTGCATGACCCTTTAGCTTTCGCTAACAACTTGATAGTTGCATGGTTCTGTAACCCATATCATTGTATATTTGCATGACCCTTTAGCTTTCGCTAACAACTTGATAGTTGCATGGTTCTATAACACATACTTATTATCATTTAATAGTTGCATGATACTTTAGCTTTCGCTAATGACCTGATAGTTGCATGGTTCTCTAACCAATATCATTTTATAATTGCATGACCCTTTAGCTTTTGCTAACAGTTTAATAACTGCATGATCCTGTCACCATTGCATTTGCATGGGTTTGCATGGCCTTGCATGGCCTTGTATGTAACTGCATGACCTTTTTGTTTTTACTAACAACTTAGTTACTGAATAGTCCTTTAACTATTGTAGTTGCATATATTTGCATGGCTCTGCATGGCCTTGCATGGCATTGTATGTAACTGCATGACTTTCCCGTTTTTACTAACAACTTAGTTATTGAATAGTCCTTTTACTATTGCAGTTTCATATTTTTGCATGACTTTGCATGGCCCTGCATATCCCCGCATGTATGATGCATCTGCTTGACCTTTTAGTTTTTACTAACAGTTTAATCACTGCATGGTCCTTTAACTACTGTAGTTTTACCTACTTCGCACTTTATACTTATCGCCTTTTAGTTAGCGTGACTCGCGCTTGGAACCTAATATTCGGTAGGTATGTATAAATACTGTATATTATACTGATACGTAGTCAAGTCAGTAACGATCGGTGCAAACGATATAGCATATTCAACAGTGTATTTAGAATTGAATTCATCTTGAATCGCTAAGTTAGACATATGGTATAGATGTAACGGAAATTTGCAAGCAATCCCTTTTTGCCCCCTTGTTAAATAGTTGCAACTTTGCAAGTCACTCCCTTATCACAAGTCCTTAGGGATAACTAGGTACAAACAATATTGATTGTGATTGAATATCAAAATAGTTTTACACTGACATACCTATGCAGAAACCTTATGTAATCCGGTAGGTATTTGTGTTAAATTTTATGAGCATTGGCTACTGTTTTGCACCGATTTACTCACTCGTATCTATACGTACGCAGCTTTACATAATATTTATAATAAATAACACTATAATATTCAAGATGTTATTATACGCCTGTTTTCTACAATTTATAGTATTAATCATTGTAACCAGACAATTAGTAGTCTTCGTAAATATGTATCTGTCTGTTTAACCTTAACCTTAACGGCAACTGTAACCGACCGACCAACCGACCGACCGACCGACCGACCGACCGACTGACCGACCGACTGACCGACCGACCGACCGACTGACCGACCGATCGACCGACTGACAGACGGACCGACCGACCGTATCTGACCTTCAGCTTAACCTTTAACGGTACGCGAGTGCCATAGGGCACCTATCGCTACTCCGTCGAGTTATGTGTAGGTAGGTAACATTGACAGAGTCACGATTACGACACTCTTACGATTTTATGTATTCTGGGATTTCGTAAGAAAGGATTTTGTAAGATCCTCAGACGGCGTCGACTGTTATGTCGAGGTCCTAATCAAGCGGCTTGCATAGATATACATACTCCTCAATCTAGCTGAATAACTTCATATTATGAGATAGTCATTGTCGTAGTCTGCCTACTCCGTAGGATTATGGCTTGAGCGTAAGTCTATTATAAAAATATGTATGGTAATGTATTGTACATGACCTTTAGGATTGGAGTCTAGTCGCAGCAATCGTTCGAACTGGTGCTCGATTTGTGGTATATTCTTATAAGCTCGACCGCAGCATAGCGTCTATCGTCCTGATGTGTCCCCTTTCCTCTTTTTCCTCCAGCGTTTGATGGTCATAGTTCATGAAAAGAAAAATAATCACTGTTATAGATTGTCAACCACCGCACAAACTAAGAATCCAATGCTTTTTTGACATGAAAACTAATGAAATAGGCATAGTAAATAAATGGAAGTACCATGATAGCCCTCGTGGATAAAATTATAATGAATTATCGTTATTGTCCTTTTAAATGAAAATAGAACGTTATTTTAGATAATAGATATTCGCTTTGTTCGTAGTTTTCGGAATATCACTGACCACCCCCTCGGGGAACATAGTCGTGAACACACGCTACTCTGCTGCGTGAAATAATACTTTACAACGTCGCTTTAATTTCAAAATTCCGACGTTGTATTTTGTTTTTATTTCAAAACCAGATAAAATACAGTGTGCACTTACGTAAAATAAGATCCCGTCGTCGCCACATGTAGGGTTTGCTAAATAAGTACACATTTACTGTTGCTCACTAGGCAGGTAGTATATGCGGAGCGCGCACGTCCGCACCCGACAAAGGCTGGCAGGCAACTGCCCCCACTACGCGTTCACACAGACACTACAGAAATTATTGTTTCAATCTAATTATTTTGTTATAAATCAGTTTGGGTGTATGAGGTTTTGCGCTAATTCATTAACACGTTGTATATGTATTCTATATCGTTGGCCAGTCATCATAATACAAGTCCAGGCTAGATTCTGGTACTTTAAATGTGACTAGATAATTTGTGTGACATTGTCCAAGAAATTATTATTAATTATTATTATTTCGGCAGCCGTAAAATCCTTATTCTTAATAAAATATTGTGCCACCATCAAACTATCCACTCTTGGCAGATTGTCCGACTGACCTTTTTGAAAACCTTCATCCATTCTACACACCACACGGTTTACTTTAGTGTAATCTACACTAATATTATAAAGAGGAAAGATTTGTACCTATTTTTGTATGTTTGTATGTTTGTAATGAATAGGCTCAAAAAGTACTGGGCCGATTTAAAAAATTCTTTCACCATTAGAAAGCTGCATTCACCCTGAGTAACATAGGCTATATTTATTGCTAGAAAAGATTAGACGTCCACCCGTGCGAAGCCGGGACGGGCCGCTAGTCGGTTATAAAATTAATGTAAAAGTATTATTTCCTTGAAATACAAGCATATAAACGAAATTAAACGAATTTTTGACGAACAAACGAAACAAAATGCACCGGACCGAGCGCCGCGCTGTGTCGCGGTCGCGGGCTGAGCGGGGGTGTGACGTCAAAGCGTGAGCGCGCGTAAACTCGGAAATTTTAAAAAGCGCTTAAACTTCTCGTCGTCATAACTTCGGAAATACTGCATGTATTGAAGTGAAATAAAAACTAATGTAATGTACATGATCTACGCTAAGATTTTAAGTGTATTTTTTAGTAATATTTTGACCCTTTTGTGTTCCCCATTGTATAAAAGTGGAATGTTTAGAACCTATAAAAGTATTGTATAACAATGGCTTGAAGACTTTAGTAGTGTTCGTGTTGATTACTTTTTTAATTTAGGCCTAAAGGCCTAGGCCTTTGGCCTTTCGTTATTGAGAAATCTTTTTTAATGTGATGAGGGCGCCACTGGACTGCGATAGCCCTCTTAAGATTATGTGTAGGCACAGTAATTAAAACACCTAGTGCCGCCCCTAGTAAAGTGCCGCCCGGGGTATTTGCCCCCCCCCCCCCCCCCCCCCTCGTTACGCTACTGCCCCAACTGGGTCGGTATTTAATAGTTGTCAACTATGCAGTCTTGGATTCGTTCAAGTAATGTAGTACAGTTAAGTACAGGGCAGGGTTAACAACATTTCTGGCGATATTTCACAACACATCACGCCTTGCACCGCATCGGTTCCCCAGCATCGCATCGCATGTAATCTATTAATAACCAGTAATTATCGTTTATTAGAACTTTGGCTTGCGTCCGGATGCCCCAACCAGTTATATTTAGTTCTTACGTGGTTGTACACCTGATATTTACTAATGTATTTTTTATTTTACACATGGCACGTGGTTTTGGCGATATTACGCTAGTAATTATTACAAATTAGATGATATAAATAATTGGAGGAGTTTTCAATATTGATAGGTATAGTTGATTCCCAGACAATAAGTATGCCTATCTACACTACTTATTATAAAACTAACAAAAGCGTGTCTGTAAATAAAAGGTGTGTACAAAAATAATAAAAAAAAATTAAAAGTATAGTATATATAAGTAGTAAGTAGTAGTAGTAGTAGTAGTAGTAAGTATAGTATAGTAAGTATATTTTCTCAAACATGCTTGGAAATGTGAGCATTATTTTGACAACCTTCTTCGAGATAAATCGAAATTGCTGTACTGGCCAAATACATGCGCGCAGCGGCCGGCAATGTTGTATGAAAATCCATATCTGTCGTGTTTAGCGGCCAAGTAAATTACATAGTAAACTCATATCTGTCGTGTAATTTAAAAATGGAACGATCGTTTTTTTCGGAACATGGCGACCAAGGAGGTAACTCATCAAAGGTTTTATTTAAATTTCGAACTGGCTTGCAAATAGAAAGCTGTTTATTGAAAAAAAAAATTTTTTTTGTTCGTTGTTCGTCATTGATTTTGAAAAGAGTTTTAATTTCCGCGAATTATTTGAGAAAATTGACTGTTTTAATTTCCGCGCATTATTTGAGAAAAGTACTATACAAGCCTTGGCCACAACAAGGCATTGATGGACTTACGTATTTACACGTTCGTCCATCAATGCCTCTGTTGCTGGCCGCTGCAGTAATGTACTATTTTAGACTCTTATTTTCATAAGCTTTCAATTGACACCCCACACCATAGAGTAGAATTTTTTTTGTTTCTTTCTACCTCGCCAAATTACCGCCCAATATAAAAACAAGTTTTTTTTTACTTCATTTATGATATTGGACCAGCAATTGTTATATTTGTACCGAGTTTCAACTTCCTATGTCTTACGGTCACTGAGAAAAATGCCTGTGACAGATGGACGGACGGACGTACGGACTACTACGGACAGACACTGAGCTGATTCCATAAGTGTTCCGTTATGCCAATTTTGGTACGGAACACTAACAAGTGCGAGTCAGATACGCGCAGGTTCCGTACCACCATATGTATAATACCACGATAATACCATAAAAATTGTTTTCTCCGGTATTCTTGAGCCGACACACAAACATGACAGATTTTTATTATTTGTTGTTTTACTTTAGAGAATGCTCTATAACTATATTAGCACTAAGTTTAAAGCTTGTATGTATTGTTGTTTTTATTACTATAGAGAAAAAACAAAAAACAATGGAAAAAAAACATGTTTCTTGTATGGGACCCACCTTAATTTTTAGAGTTCCCTACCGAGAGGAACAGGAACATATATTACTGAGCCTATGCTCTCCTTCCCACTGTCACAGCCATGACACTGCGTGTACGTGAAAGATCCCGCTCCGGTGACCTTGGGCCAGCGCGAGTATGCGATATGGTCGATACTTTCCGAAAACGAAAAATACATATGTATCTACCTACCTATTATATTTAATTTACGTAAAGTAAATATAATGTATTATCATTGCAGTTAGTATTGTAGTGTCAATTTCACGTCATGCTCGATACCCATAATATAAGTGTAGGCAGCAAATGTAACAATCAATTATTATATTTATTATAATCCAAATCAGGTACCTAGGTCGTGTATTTTTTTACATCGAGGTTGTAGGTGGGTATCATCGGGAAAAAAGTACCTAGGGGGCGTGATCAATCATCAAAACTAAAATACTTACATTTTGAATTAACTGTTTTAAAGGACGTTAAGTATGAGTAGGCAGGTAGGAAACAAAACAATAAACTCGACATGACATGTTTCCGCACGTGCCAATAAAGTCGCGTACCTACTCGCGTCGTCCACTGAGTCGAGCGAGCGAGAACATCCTTGGGATTCGGCCGTCATTGACATGACGTCCCACCCGCTCGTAGCCCGCGTTCCTACCCGCGCTCGCCCCCGACCCGCACACATAGCCGCGAGCGCTTTTACGAGCACACATGCATGAGTGTCGCTTCTTTTCGCGTAGTGTATATTTTCTTTGCCACTGTCCTACCTATAAATGGCTGTATTTTTTAAACCGTATTACAGTTGAAATTTTTACAGAATATGCATCATAGTGTTATTACGGCGTATTTGCTAACAAATAATAACTAAACCGCAAGCAAAAGAGATGAGAAAGGGCATGTAGGTGACGCCCGCGTGCCACTGGTAAGTCTGCCCGCCATATCTGTCCATACATTTCGTTCTTATAAAAGGTCATAAGTCACTATGACAATTTCATGAAAATTCAGTCCCAAGTCTCATGAAGATAAAGTTGATTTTACTGTTACTGTTTTTTTTTGGTCACATAGTTCTCGAACTAAAGCATAGACATTCAAGCAAGCATTTTTCCTTGACATTGTATTTTAATCGATTAAGAATGTAGCTTATTATTATTATTATTTTTTTTTTATGCCACTATTGTAGGTTAACTGACATAGGTTCAATTAATTATTATTTATTTGATGGTAAATGTTTAAATGGCAACAAGTAGATATTTTTTTTTTTTTATATAACTTCCACTAGACAATTGTAAATGCCTGGAAAGGTAGGGTTGCATTGGCTCTAATTGTTAATTGTGTATATAAATTCTGCACATGTAAACCTGTGACTCATACAATAAATAAATATAAAATAAAAAAATATAAATAAAAAATAAATAGAGTAAAAAGTCCTCATGCTATTTTTACTAGTTTTCATTTCTGTGTTAATACAGAGTGTAAGTGACAGCCTAGCAAATACTGAAACGGTGAACTCAGACCATCAAACTGAACAACTTTCACTACGGAGCCTACCTCAGGAAACGCTAAAAAAAATCACCTTTCCCACACATTTTAGTTGGGATGGTACAGCAGTTTTGTATGGGACAGCTGATTTATTTTCGCGTTTCCTGTATACATACAGGCTGTAACAAAACACCCTAGTAATATTTAAGGGGTTGCTTCAGACCATCAAACAGAACAACTTTCACTATGGAGCCAAGATCGAAATCGTGAAAAAGAAAACAGCTATCCCATACATTTTAGTAGAGTCGATACTGCAGTTTTGTATGGAACAATTGATTAATTTTTCGCGATTTTGAAGTTGGCTCCATAGTAAAATATGTTTATTTTGATAGGCTCAAGCACCCCCTAAAGTATTACTAGAGCGTTTTGTAACGCCCTGTATAAGGTCCTTCTTAATATGCTGATGTCTTTTAAGAGTGTGACCAGATAACCAAACTGAACAACTTTCTCTATGAGACCTACGTCAAATTAGCGACAAACAATTCAGCTGTCCCATACATTTGGATCAAGCAGTATTACAGTTTTGTATGGAACAGCTGATATTTTGTTTGAATTATGATTTTTTATGTTGATAACTAAAGAAATATTAATTTTTACCTGCATTTCCTCTTGTGGAAATCTTGAAAAAACGAAAAAGCTGTCGAGGACTTTCATTTGCAGATGAAATAAACTCACAAATAATTACAATCTACTTAATTTATTAAAATATTTCAATTTTCTCCTCATCTGTTTCAAACGGTTTTCATTACCGCTACAATTCTGTTTTTTAAATTCACCCTTGTAATGAAATTCCTTTTTAGGTATTTGCTTAATCACCTTGATATTAAAGAATTCTTTACCACAGCCTTCGCATGTTTGCCTGGTACCCACTTCACACAATTCCCCAAGGCATACCAAATTGAAATACCTCGTATTATTTTGTTTGAACATCGAACACACTTCGCACAATTTGATAATTTTGAAATGTGTCGTCGCTTTCACATTGAAAACATTGTCATTTGCTTCTCGGTACGTATGTGGTAATATGTAGTCCGTATCAATATTTAGCTCGTTGCAATTTCTAGGTTCAAGATTGCAGTTTCTTACGTGTATTTCCAAAAATTTCTGATTCAAAAATCCTTCTCCGCACTTACACTGGTATACGTAGTGATAATTTTGTGCATGTCGTTGATAATTATAGTATTTAAGGCCGCACTTCTTGCAGCGACTACGGTTGGATTTGAGTCTCTCTGTCGAATCAGGGTGATACCTGGAGATGTGCTGGTGTAAATTTTTGTAGTACCCAGCGATGTAGCGATCGCAAACATAGCACACTAGTGGTCTACCTCGCTTTATTTCTATGTGAGTTTTTTCATGGATTACTAATTCGTATCTGAAAATTAAAATTGTACACATTTAAGTGGTGGTTTAGACCGTCTAACTGACCTATGGGACCAACATCGAAATCGCAAAGAAAATCTGATGTTCCATACTAAACAACAAATCTACTCGAGCTAAATGTATGCGCACAGTATAAGAAAGAGTATCTATTACTAGATATAGTACGGACACTCCCTTCCTCCCACCATCTTTTTACCTCGCCCCCCCCCCCCCTCCTATCACCCTCTGGTTACATCGCACCGGTTCCTCGTTACCTAAGAAGACTTAAGGTTCAATTTCTTTGGTTTTGCATGTGCTGATGTCATCTTGTCAATTTCAAATTTCTGTATGCAGTGTCCGGGCTATGGTATGGGACAGCTGTTTTTTTTTGTGATTTTGATTTTGTTGTTCCCATAGTGAAAGTTGTTCAGTTTGATGGTCTAAACTGAAGTCTAAACAACCCCCTTAAAAGTTTTAAATGTTTATTTTTACCTTTGTAACACCCTGTATATGGGCCGGTTTACAGATTCTGGCTTAATGACTTATCTGACAGATAGTTATAGATATTTCGTTTGAAAGATATGTCACACGAGCTGTCAGATAAGCTATCAAGGACTTATTCAACAATGGTGAAACAGACTCTTAAACTTCGGAAAACTAGTCCATTCTACCAATGCCACAGCATAGATAAAATAAATCTGTTATTAGTATGCAGGTTACAACTTAATATTCTGACGATTTTTTAAGGGGATGATCAGACCATCAAACTGAGCAACTTTCTCTATGGGACCAACATCGTAATCGCGAAAAAAAACCACTTCTCCCATACATTTGGATCAATCAGGTTTGCAGTTTTCTTGCCGAGGGTATACAATTAAGAGCACGCTCCATACAAACTAATTCTGGTTATACAGGGTGTTAGGCAAAACAGTTGCATTACTTTAAGGCGGTTGCGGGTCAATTTTATACAAAACTTTGACGCACAATACGCGTAGACGGTATTAATATGAGTAACTTTGTATACACCACTAGTTTTTAATTACTAACATAACTTTAAGGGTGTATTCAGACCATGAATCTAAACAACTTTCCCAAAGAAACATGGGTCGAAAAATGAGAAAAAATTTTGGATCTTCCATACAAAAGTGCGGATCGGCCGATCGATTTTCTATGGGAGGTCCAAAAAAAATTCTCGTTTTTCGACCCATGTTTCTTTGGGAAAGTTGTTTAGATTCATGGTCTGAAAACACCCTTAAAGTTATGTTAGTAATTAAAAACTAGTGGTGTATATGGAAAAATAGTTCAGAAAATCTAGTTGTCGCGTATCAAAAAACATTTGAAATTTATAATATAATTACGAAGATGCAATTTGCAATTTTTCATACAACATTTTCAAAGTTTTATATCTTCGTAATTATATTATAAACTAGATGTTGCCCGCGACTTCGTACGCTTGGAAATTTTATTTTTTCGTTTATTTTCCATAGTTTTTAATAGTTATTCTGCTATTCGGGACGGAGAAAAATACAACAAATCAAAAATCATGAAAATCGGTCCAGCCGTGCTCGAGTTATAAGTGTTCGAACAAACCCGACTTTGTTTTATATATAGATTGCAAATGTTATTTAAGACGCGACATCTAGATTTTCTTAACTATTTTTCCATATATAACATATTACTTTTATTAATTCTGTCTACGCGTATTGTGCGTCAAACGTTTGTATGGACTGAAACCACCTTAAGAGGTGTTTGTATCCATGATACTGAACAAATTTCCCAAAGAAACCTATAGAAAATTCTCTTTTTTTCTCGACTTTTTATTGAAAACTTCGATCAGCTGATTGCATTTTTTTCACGAATTTCCTATAGTAGCCCAGTCATTTTACGGTTTGAGCCGGGACTAATTACTAATTGCATTTTTTTTCCGCTATAATATTGAAGAGCCAATTTGAGCTTAGGAATGTACCAAAATTAAAAAAAAATTACGTCAGCGACAGTTCCAATTTTAAAATATAGATATTATCTCGTTTTAAAAAACCTGATGATAATTATTTTTTTGCTCACATTTAAGGCTTTACCGTCATACATACTTCAAACATGGTGTAAATATTTTTGCCTACTTAGAAGGTTTTGAAAAATACATTCGTATTTTCTAATAAATACGACATTTTTTTAATTTTATTGCCTATTTTATTGATCAAAAATAATGTATATTGTTAAATCTAATTCAAATGAGTGCATTGGTATTAATATTATTAATTAAAAAGGCCTTCTGGGATACACAATTTTGATTTCTATGTTGCGTAGCAAATTTTTTTAAATATGGTTTAGGATAGTATTTTTGTCTTTAAATGGTGCCAGTTACAGTTTAAAAGTTCAATTAATAATTACTCCCTACCCCGCCTAACAAAACTCCGTAAAATGACTGGCCTATTGGTTTCTTAGGGAAAGTTGTTCAGTATCATGGGTACAATCACCCCTTAAAGTAATGCAACTGTTTACCCTGTATATTTTCGATACTAACCAATTAAAGTCAATGACAAGAAAGAATCTAGAATAGAAACTAATTTATATGCTTGTATGTTGTCAGATTTTCGGTAAAATATACGTTTGCCCTGCAGTGGGATTCTACAGGCTTCAACTTATGAAATGTCTGACTACTTACCTATTAGGGAATGTCATAAAACACCTTTTGCAGTCATAATTTCCTGGTACTATCAGATCATCATACGGCACATTTGCCTGGAAATTAGCAACTTTACTCCCAAGTATAATCTTTCCGTTACATGAATCAACTTTTTCATCAGATAAATCTCTTTCTACTCCGTTGAACAGTTCAATCGTTCCCAAATCAACTTTACAATCCGTTGTTAAGTCAACGAGCATTGGGTTCAACGATATAATATCATCCTCTTCAATATCTTCTTCGAATATTATACGACTTCTAATATTGCTATTAATCAATTCTGTTACGCTATTATCACATTTTATAACAGGCTGTACATTAACTATACTCTCTAAGTTTGCTTGCATTTCTGTCATCCAGGTATCATTTTCGTAGGAAGGTGTTTCTTTTACTAAATCTTTATTTGTCACTTCCATTGGTACATCCTTTTCAAGGTCTGGTGCATCTTCAAAATTGGCATTTTTCGTTTTAAGCAATTCAGACAAATCAAAACATTTTATAACTGGTTGGTTCTTAATTATACTTTCTAGTAAATCAGGTACTTTAGGGTGTTTCTTTGCTTTGTGATGATCAAATTCTTCTTGCGATGTGAAATAAATAGAGCATGTAGTGCATCGAGGTATTTGTTGTTTTAATAACGGAATAATGATGTGCTGAGAGTTGTGGACTAGAAGGTCGTACCTGAAAATGAAATTTTATTTACTTTTATTAGGCACGAGCTTTTACCCGCGACTTCGTCCGCATAAATTACATACCAGATTTTAAGTCAGATGATAAGCTATCAAACAAAAAAGTTTATGGCAATCTGTGTGCGACTGTAAGGAATGACTATACATGTTTTTGTACAGTTTGATATTGGGTAGACCTGGTAAGAGATGAGCTTGCTTAATTTCTGCCACTCGCTTGAGGCGGCAATGCTGTGGCTAGCTTCACTAAGAAAATTGTTGCATGTACCGTCTGGCAATAGGTAATATTAAAGCATGAGAATTTACCATTTTCTAAGGAAGTATCTGTGTAACTGTGCTTAAAAGATACTTGTATGTGTAGGAATATTTCTGACGGATTATGGTCGTATCTGTGTGTTAGAAAAATGGGCAAACTTACTTATTTATAAATGCACGATCACAAAAATCACATTGTTGCAAGTTGTATGAGAACAAGTTGTTTTTATCATGAGTTTTATATTTCTTCACTATCAAGGGTTCATCGTCATCACTGCTTGACGAATAATACTTAGTCTTCATCTTCATTGTGCTGGAATTTAAAGAAAAATAAATGTTTAGAGTATGCTCTGTATTTGAATAACCCAAGGGCTCATTTTCATTGGTCGATAACTTTTTCGTTTTCTCGTTAAAAATGACTTCTTTGAACCTGGCAACCCTAGAATTGCGGCAGTCTGAGAGGCGGCAACACTAGTGTTTCCAGATCTTTAGATCGGTCTCCTTCCGATGGCACCTCATTTGCTGGCCTAACAGATAGGTGCATTTTTTGTTAAATATGGTACCATAAATCATCACGGTAAAGGTACTTGCGGCAAGATTTTGCTAGGCAACCCGGTGGCACTGTATGAACCCCTGTGTGAACTTTAACATGAATCACACTTCGTACGCCTAAGGATAGGTGCATGATTTTACAGTTGGATCTGGTACTATACGTGTTAAACACATTTGTTATTAAATGTTTTAAGAAAATTAATCTATATAATTTATTTCCGTGGAACAAAACTCAAATAATTGTGATCTAAAAACGTTTAATTAAGATTTATCTCTCGTTCAGGCCAGATGAAACTTGTAGCGACATCTGTTTGCACCAAGACTATACTAAATCTAAAATGTATGGAACTGACCAGGACCTCAATTGCGCAATTTTATACGGTTTTGGTTTGGTTTTGGTTTTGGTTTAGTTTTGGTTTAGATTTGGTTTAGCTGAAGTAAAAAAGCTATCGTGATATTTTTTTCTGAACGGTTAAATTGCACAATACAGAAAATTCGATCGAACGGACATCAAACGTTATGCCAACGTATCTTCCGAAATAAAGCTAAATCCGTAAATATATACCGTTAATATAATTTGCACGATACGAATTGTGCATAACGTAATGTTTTTGGTTGTGGTTTTGTTTTGGTAGTATCGTTCAAACTTAGGGCGATTGAGGCATGAGAGACATGCTATCACTATCTCATATGCGGTTACACTGATGTTCTGTCTACCAGCGGAAGAGAAAATTCTTTCGTCTATGTTGATTGGTGAATATAATATTCATTTTCATATTTATTGCAATCACATGGTATGGTTAGGTTTTCACAAGGTGATTGTCAGGTGCTGTAATACCAATTAGTTTAAAGAGTAGATAAATTCAAGTGTGTCGATTGTGGTGTCAATCTAGGCTACAAGTCACCATGAATCAACCAGAAGGGGTGAGGAAAAAAATTGATGGGACGCAGGGAGTGTCCATACTGTATGTACTATCAGTTTAAAATAACAATGTGCATGACCTCGCTCGCAAATGTGACGTCACTCAATCACACGAACTTAACTCGAGTCATTCAAATGATTATTTCCTTTGCATAGAGTCTATATTCCTTTATCAACCGAGTGAAGTTATCCAACGGCCCTTCAAGGTCATGCACATTGTTATTTTAAACTGATAGTAGATACTCTTTCTTATACCACTTTGTCTTATTGTGTGGGTCAGAGCCCTGGGGTCAGAGTTTTTTCAGAAAGCATTGCCTCTGATGTGGTTTTTATGTAGCGACTACTACCACCAGAGATAGTAGCCGGGACCAATGGCTTAACGTGCCATCCGAAGCACGGAATAATTTTTCTTTGAATCAGGTGATTCAACCTGCAATGTTCTAACCAACTGGGGAAAAACGCACAAAGTGACATATCACTAGGTGTCCGCCGCGGGAATCGAACCCACGACCGAGAGAGCCCAATGCTCTTAAACATTAAACCACTGAGGCAATTCGCCCGGTTCTTATACTGTGGTTTGGACTCCCTGCCTCCCACCGACTTTTTACCTCACCCCTGGCTAAATTGTGTCAAAAATGTAAGCAAGTCCATATTCCTGTCTCGCTCGCACTCAGCATCGCACATGCTTAACTCTTCTTTTAAATTTTTCCCTTTTGTATGAAATGACAGCTATCAGCTGACAGTGTCCAAAGCATAAAGATATTATACCTTACGGAATAGAGTAAGTGACATGAGTTGTCAAATGAAACCATTTTTGGATGTTTTTTGGAGTCCTCGGCATGGTAAAAATTCGATTTCTGTGTATAATTCTCAATCTAACGTGAAATGGTGAATAATTTAATGAAACAGTGTTAGTATATTTCACAAAATTATCTACGATTTCACTTTAGGTTCACGATTATTCACAGAAACCGAATTTTTACCAGGACTCCAAATCTCCAAAAACGGTTCTATTGCCTCGCGTCACGTATCTCTTTCTATTATACAGGCATGCCGCTAGGTACATCTCGCTCTCTCAGCTGTCACTGTCTCTCTTACGTAGTATAATACCTTTATGGTCCAAAGTGTGGATTGGTATAGGATATGCCAGGTAACTTTTATTCAAGAATAAACTGCTAATTATCGAACATTCAGAGTAGAAAACTACAAAGTTTTATTTTGTACAAGCGAATTAATTAAGTAACTAAAACACAGGGCAGGGCTGAATAAAGTTATAGAACGTAACTGTAATTTTCTTGGGCGCCAAAATATCACTTACTAATCTTGAGGAATATGTAACTCATATGGCATCTACATTATAGAAACTTCATATTTCCTTTTCTACAGTAGGAAATACGCGTTTCTTGTGAAATTCGTTGGAATTCATCAACATTTTAAACGGAGCAAGGAGCAAAAAGAATATCCTAATATTCCTAATAGGTAGGTTTTACCTTTGCTTTGCTTTTACATCGATAGTTGAGGTTAGGCGCAACTTTTAATGCGATGCATATGCCATAACGTTATTTAATTCAAAATAGCTTAATACATACCAAGGAACATATGTACTCTCTACCGAGAGAAGAATTATAACTCCTTAATAAAAAAAAGCAAACACACACTTATTCACGCATATACGTTAGTGCCATTGCGGCCTCTCAGTAGAAACTACGAGAGCGGGAAAATTCGAATAGGGAATTTTAAATAAATTTAGAGATACCTTAGCGCGCACGAGAAACCTTTGTCTCCGCAATTTATTTGTCTCTCACAGGGTATGTATGAAAAGTCGCGTCGCTACATACGCGCACTTTCATACAAACCCGTAGACTTGATGTGAGAGACAAATTAGTTGCGGAGACAAAAGTTTCTCGTGCGTGCTATCTTTGGAATTTAAAAGCATGAAAAGAAATTCACATTTTAGAGAAATAAGGAACATACCTACATAATGTAATGATACGTTCTATATTTCTCCGTTTTATGGACTTCTTATCGTGCTATAAATTCAAATACTCTTATAGTATGAGGTGATGTCCTATTGCCATCGCTCGCGCGATCACTCGTGCGTCCGACGAAAATGATTGTGCGACCGTGCGTTTAAACATACTCATATCTGCGCTCTGCGGAATGTCTTATTGAAGGTCATGCGATCATGTGATGCGATCGAATTGTTCTATTTCTATTCAGATATAAGTATATTTAAACGCACGGTCGCACAATCATTTTCGTCGGACGCACGAGTGATCGCGCGAGCGATGGCAATAGGACAGCGCCTGATAGTAGTTAGACTTTGACTAGGTACCTATTATAAGGACTGGCCTTGCGGTAGCATTTCCCATCTGCCACGATCACGGTATCGGTATAAGACAAATTGATCACGTGCATTTACAATCAAACCTTATCACTAAACGAGACAATTTATAATTGCGAAACAATAATTTTGAACGTAGAACGTTTGAGGTTCACACGAGACTACTTTTCATGATTTTTAACATTCAAAATTAGAATTAAAGTTATGGGGAATAAAATCCAAAGTTTCTGATTTCATGTTACCTCGCCCCGCGCAAAAAGTGGCAGAAATGTTTGTTAATAGAATGATACGCGTAACTAGTCCCCATATAAGCAGTCAAAGTAAGTACCTAATAAAAACAAACAAAATACAAATACAAAATCATTTATTTGTGAGGGTGTCCCTTAGGTTCCATACATTTAAGTCATATTTTGAAAATCCATAACAGTCATGACAACGTTAATCAGTATAGCAATTAAAATGTTTAATATGAAAATAATAAATTATTATTATTATTTGCCAAAGTAATAAAAATCCATAATTAAAAAACCCATGGCAGCTCATAATGGAGTGTTAGTCCCGACATTGATGTATGGAAGTGAATCTTGGGTATGGCAGAAGACGCATGAAAGTAGGATTAACGCAGTGGAAATGCGCTCATTGAGAAGTATGTGTGGTGTAAATGTGATGGATAAATTGAAAAATAGTTTTATTAGAGAACGCTGTGGTCTGAAAGAGGATGTAGTGACAAAAATAGAGAAAGATATGTTGAGATGGTTTGGTCAAGTGGAAAGAATGGATAAGAGCAGATTGACGAGGGAAATCTACAGGGTGAAATTGATATCATTTGCATCCTTTTAAATAAAGAGTCAACCCATCAAACTGAACAACTTTCACTATGGGAGCAAACCGATCGGAGCAAAAAAAAAATCTGCTGTTCCATACTAAACTGCAATGCCTACTCGACTCAAATGTATGCAACAGCATATTTTTTTTTTGCTCCGGTCGGTTTGCTGTATAGCTTTAACTTTAATTTCAGATTATTGAAATTATGGGATCAGGGACTCAATCGTCCTAAGTTTGAACGATACTACCAAAACAAAACCACAACCAAAAACGTTACGTTATGCACAATTCGTATCGCGCAAATTATATTAACGGTAACGATTTAGCTTTTTTTCGGAAGATACGTTGGCGTAACGTTCGACCGCTGTCCAACGAACGTTTTTTGATTTAGTTGGTGTCGGGAGAGGTGTATAGAGGTGTATGGAGGTGTATGGAGAGGTGTATGGAGAGGTGTATGGAGGTGTATGGAGAGGTGTATGGAGAGGTGTATGGAGAGGTGTATGGAGGTGTATGAAGAGGTGTATGGAGAGGTGTATGGAGAGGTGTATGAAGAGGTGTATGGAGAGGTGTATGGAGGTGTATGAAGAGGTGTATGGAGAGGTGTATGGAGGTGTATGGAGAGGTGTATGGAGAGGTGTATGGAGGTGTATGGAGAGGTGTATGAAGGTGTATGGAGGTGTATGGAGAGGTGTATGGAGGTGTATGAAGAGGTGTATGGAGAGGTGTATGGAGAGGTGTATGAAGAGGTGTATGGAGAGGTGTATGGAGGTGTATGAAGAGGTGTATGGAGAGGTGTATGGAGGTGTATGGAGAGGTGTATGGAGAGGTGTATGGAGAGGTGTATGGAGGTGTATGGAGAGGTGTATGGAGAGGTGTATGGAGAGGTGTATGGAGAGGTGTATGGAGGTGTATGAAGAGGTGTATGGAGAGGTGTATGGAGAGGTGTATGAAGAGGTGTATGGAGAGGTGTATGGAGGTGTATGAAGAGGTGTATGGAGAGGTGTATGGAGAGGTGTATGGAGAGGTGTATGGAGAGGTGTATGGAGAGGTGTATGGAGGTGTATGGAGAGGTGTATGGAGTTGTATGGAGAGGTGTATGGAGTTGTATGGAGAGGTGTATGGAGGTGTATGAAGAGGTGTATGGAGAGGTGTATGGAGAGGTGTATGGAGGTGTATGGAGAGGTGTATGGAGAGGTGTATGGAGAGGTGTATGGAGAGGTGTATGGAGGTGTATGGAGAGGTGTATGGAGAGGTGTATGGAGAGGTGTATGTAGAGGTGTATGGAGAGGTGTATGGAGTTGTATGGAGAGGTGTATGGAGTTGTATGGAGAGGTGTATGGAGGTGTATGAAGAGGTGTATGGAGAGGTGTATGGAGAGGTGTATGGAGGTGTATGGAGAGGTGTATGGAGAGGTGTATGGAGAGGTGTATGGAGGTGTATGGAGAGGTGTATGGAGTTGTATGGAGAGGTGTATGGAGAGGTGTATGGAGAGGTGTATGGAGAGGTATGGAGAGGTGTATGGAGAGGTGTATGGAGGTGTATGGAGAGGTGTATGGAGAAGTATGGAGAGGTGTATGGAGAGGTATGGAGAGGTGTATGGAGAGGTGTATGAAGGTGTATGGAGAGGTGTATGGAGCTATGGAGAGGTGTATGGAGGTGTATGGAGGTGTATGGAGGTGTATGGTAGTGTATGGAGAGGTGTATGGAGGTGTATGGAGGTGTATGGAGAGGTGTATGGAGGTGTATGGAGAGGTGTATGGAGGTGTATGGAGGTGTATGGAGAGGTGTATGGAGGTGTATGGAGAGGTGTATGGAGAGGTGTATGGAGAGGTGTATGGAGAGGTGTATGGAGAGGTATGGAGAGGTGTATGGAGAAGTGTATGGAGGTGTATGGAGAGGTGTATGGAGAAGTATGGAGAGGTGTATGGAGAGGTATGGAGAGGTGTATGGAGAGGTGTATGAAGGTGGATGGAGAGGTGTATGGAGCTATGGAGAGGTGTATGGAGGTGTATGGAGGTGTATAGAGGTGTATGGAGGTGTATGGAGAGGTGTATGGAGGTGTATGGAGGTGTATGGAGAGGTGTATGGAGGTGTATGGAGGTGTATGGAGAGGTGTATGGAGGTGTATGGAGGTGTATGGAGGTGGTTGGAGGTGTATGGAGGTGTATGGAGAGGTGTATGGAGGTGTATGGAGCTATGGAGAGGTGTATGGAGAGGTGTATGGAGCTATGGAGAGGTGTATGGAGAGGTGTATGGAGAGGTGTATGGAGAAGTATGGAGAGGTGTATGGAGAGGTGTATGGAGGTGTATGGAGAGGTGTATGGAGAGGTTTATGGAGGTGTATGGAGAGGTGTATGGAGAGGTGTATGGAGAGGTGTATGGAGAGGTGTATGGAGAAGTTTGGAGAGGTGTATGGAGAGGTATGGAGAGGTGTATGAAGGTGTATGGAGAGGTGTATGGAGCTATGGAGAGGTGTATGGAGGTGTATGGAGGTGTATGGAGGTGTATGGAGAGGTGTATGAAGAGGTGTATGGAGGTGTATGGAGGTGTATGGAGAGGTGTACGGAGGTGTATGGAGGTGTATGGAGGTGTATGGAGGTGGTTGGAGGTGTATGGAGGTGTATGGAGAGGTGTATGGAGGTGTATGGAGAGGTGTATGGAGGTGTATGGAGCTATGGAGAGGTGTATGGAGAGGTGTATGGAGAGGTGTATGGAGAGGTGTATGGAGAGGTGTATGGAGAGGTGTATGGAGAGGTGTATGGAGAGGTGTATGGAGAAGTATGGAGAGGTGTATGGAGAAGTATGGAGAGGTGTATGGAGAGGTGTATGGAGGTGTATGGAGAGGTGTATGGAACTATGGAGAGGTGTATGGAGGTGTATGGAGGTGTATGGAGAGGTGTATGGAGGTGTATGGAGAGGTGTATGAAGGTGTATGGAGGTGTATGGAGGTGTTTGGAGGTGTATGTAGAGGTGTATGGAGAGGTGTATGGAGGTGTATGGAGCTATGGAGAGGTGTATGGAGAGGTGTATGAAGGTGTATGGAGAGCTGTATGGAGCTATGGAGAGGTGTATGGAGGTGTATGGAGGTGTATGAAGGTGTTTGGAGGTGTATGTAGAGGTGTATGGAGGTGTATGGAGAGGTGTATGGAGGTGTATGGAGCTATGGAGAGGTGTATGGAGAGGTGTATGAAGGTGTATGGAGAGCTGTATGGAGCTATGGAGAGGTGTATGGAGGTGTATGGAGGTGCACGCACAATCGATCGTTTTGGTTTTGCTTTGGTAACGTCGACTATTTAACCGTTCAGAAAAAAATAGCGCGATAGCATTTTTACATCAGCTAAACCAAATCTAAACCAAAACTAAACCAAAGCCATAAACGTTCCGTCCGAACGGTAAAACCGTATAAAACAGCGCAATCGAGGCCCAGGTCAGTTACGTCCTTTTCCCCGAACGTCTACTTCCCGGTTTCGTCCATTTCCCTTATGTGTACCCATTTTGGTTAGGGTGTCGCAAAGAGGGTGCCACACTTAGAAAAATTTTATGCAAATTTTATATGGAACTGGGACTTAGAAAAATTTTGATCGAAATTGTATGGAACCATCGACTTAGTCGAATTTTCGGGTGAAATTAGTATGGGGGCTGGACTTGTAAAATTTTCAAAACTTGTCGTCCATGTAGTAGTGTCGGAAGAAGGGTCCGAAGACTTAGAAAAATTTTGAACGATTTCGCATGAGCCATCGACTTAGACGAATTTTCGGGTGAAAGGGGTATGGGTAATATTGGCCCTTTTTTTTTAAGCGGCCAGGTACCAAATGTTGTGGGTATTTTAGGGCTCATAATTATTATGCATAAAAATAATAATTCTAATTCAAACGAGAGACTGCAAACTAGCGAGGATTGCAGTGCGTTCCTGCACAAAATGTGCGTGATGATATCATAAATTAATAATTAAAACTAATAATTCTGGGCTATAAATACAAATAAAGTGGTAAAAAAACCAAAACGAGTAACTTCTAATGACTTTTGTACGGTGATTTTTTTGAAACTTTAAAGTTAAATATCTCCGAAGCGTTACACCGTAGGACTATTTTTTTTGCATAATAATGTAAGGTAATATGAGCCCTAAAATACCCACAACATTTGGTAGCTGGCCGTTTAAAAAAAAAAGACACCACCCTCCATACAAAAATTACCCATAGGCCTTTGTATGGGGTTTTCAAAAATGTTTTTATTTTGAATTTTGCATGCGGAAGGGTGGGTTTATCGGTACCCCAGGGGTTCGAAAAATTAGCTATTTTTTCGCTAGGATTCACCGTTATCTAGTTATTTTATAAATCATGTTTTTTAATAATTTTAGGAATTTATTTAATTTCTTTGTATGGAGCTTCGCGAAACACGTACCTACTCTTCATTACTCGGTCAGGTTAGCGAGGAGCGAAGCGACGAGCATGTTAGGTATCTTGCGACCCACAGCGCACGAGCCGAGCGAGCGGAGCGAGCGTGCCGCGGCAGCGAACAGAACAGCGCAGCAGAACCGAATTGCTACTATTTACCCAGTCTACCCAAAAACATTCCCTTTAATTAAACCCTCCATTTCCGTGCTTCGGATGGCACGTTAAGCCGTTGGTCCCGCCTACTATATCTGATGGTAGTAGTCGTTACATAAAAACCATGTCAGAGGCCGTTAGGCGGTCTGAAAAAACTCTGACACCAGGGCTTTGCCCACACGATAAGAAGAATGTCAATGAAGTAAAATTTAATATTATATCAAAGGTAATGTCAATGTCATGCATTGTATACTATTTAGTCCAATCATCGAGGAGTTTCCTTGTATGGACATCCTAACAATAATTCATCGATCGCTGAAACTTTGCAGTGTGATAAAGTGAAGTGTAAAGATTACGGTTGACAAAATATCTAAGATTTATTTTTATTCGGAAGTTAGGTATTTGTACCAAAACATAAAAATCTTATAGCTCTTGGTGGAAAAGTGTTGGATCCGAAATCCCTTTGGTATACAGGGTCCTTCTTAATATGCTGACACTTTTTTAAGGGGATGATCAGACCATCAAACTGAACTTATTTCTCTATGGGATCAAAATCGAAACCGCGAAAAAAAAATTTACTGCCCCATACATTTGGCTCGAGTAAGTTTGCAGTTTTGTATGGAAGAGCAGAGTTTTTTTTCGCGATTTCGATGTTGGTGCCGTAGAGAAAGTTCTTCAGTACGATGGTCTGATCATCCCCTTAAAAAAGTGTCAGCATACTAAGAAGGACCCTATATGTCAGTATACATCGTGTTAATGAATTAGCGCAAAACCTCATACACCCCAACTGATTTATAACCAAATAATTAGATTGAAACAATAATTTCATTATTTTGATAGTTAAAATTTAAAGTTATTCGCATTTTAAGTTTTGAGGCAAAAATGATTTGTTATCATTTCAGCACTGAAAGAAAGCGCTAACGTACTCATGGATACATTTTTATAATCTTGTTTTGGTAGTAAGTAGGGTGAGTGTGCCGGTGCCATGGGTTGACATCGGGTTTCGAAAATTTTAAATTTTACAGACAAATTATTTAATATTTTGAAAAAAATTATCTATGTTAAAACCATAATAATTCGATTCTGCTCTCGATTCTAAACAAACTACTTTCTAGTTTTGCGTTAATTCATTAACACGTTGTATATTAAGTAGCATAAATATTAGGTGGGGGAAAAAGTATTTTCTCATTAAATAAATGGATAAAATGGATGCCATTTTTTAAAAAGTGGAGCAAGGTAGGCATATCAGTAGTTACGACGTAGCTGAAGAACTGGGAATTGACCACAAAACAGTTTTGGCGCAGAGCTATAAGATTTTGGTGTTTTGGTACAAATACCTAACTTCCGAATAAAAAAAAATCTTAGAAATGTTGTCAACCGTAATCTTTATACTTCACTTTATCACACTGCAAAGTTTCAGCGATCGGTGAATTACTATCAGGGTCAAACCCCTCGATGATCGGACTAATTACAAAAACAAACAGAAGAGTGCGTGTGCAACAATAACAAATTGTTTATAATTTATTTCTTAGGATTCTAATTTTTCTTTCTAATGCCTTCTTCTTCTCCTCTTCATCAATTTCTCTATTTTTGAGCACAGTAAATCACCAAGAAAAACATATTATTGAGAAGCACAGGACAGCAACACATAGGTAGGTACCTGCTTAAATATGTTTTCTTTTAAAAGTTCCTCCACTTCTGCTGCATCAGGAGCAGAAAATTTGAACAACTTTTGTCTCTTATTATCATAAAATTGAGACAAAGCAAAATGTCTCCCACACAAAACTTTGCTTGAAGTATTTAATTTAGATCCAATCTTGATCAGGCCAGCAATACTTAGCCCATGCAAGAGCCCTGAAAAAAAAAACACAGTGAGGCTCAAACATTTTTTACTAAATTTGTGCAATATTTTGCACTACCTTACTTACTATAAACGAAAGTGCAGTAGAATAGGACAGAGCCTTAGCCTTACTATAATAAGTTAGCCTTCTGGACTATATGAAAATGAAAGCTGGACGAATTGATACTTGGACTAAATTGCATCTGGACAGAATGATACTTGGACTAAATTGCACTTGGACGGAATGATACTTGGACCAAATTGCACTTGGACAGAATGCAAGTTTAATTGTTTTTCACGGTTGGACGAAATAAGACTTGGACTACTTGGTACCGTGACCGTTAGTTTTAGTTTCATGGTCAATAAGTTACAAGAAGGTTAGGTATACGGTATACAGAAGCCTATAATTATAACCCCTCCTTTTTATGCCATCGGGTGGGGGTTCTCAAGGGGATACATTTTTGTCCAGGTCACTTTTTCAGGAACTCCAGAGCGTCGCCGCCCAAGCGTCGGAGCCCAAAATTACTAATGACCAAAAGTGTTTCTATGGTCGCCGCCTACACGCTCGGCGCCCTAAAAATAGGGGTAAGGCTATCCTCCAACTCCAACAAACCGCCCCTTAGATGATACTCTGACCCTAAATTGGTAGTTTACATTTTATCAGTTAGGCCGCTACAGATTGTGTTTACTTACTTCGTAATATTGTTTTTTCCTGGATCTGGAAACCGATGATAGGTCACAAACTTATCGTTAGCTCATGTTTTGCCGCACTTGGAACATTTACGATAGTCAGAGCTAGACATCGTGAACAAACCGGCAGATAACACATCAACAAAATAAACTACGCAAATACGTGAACCACTAAAACTAAATAATAAAAAACGTCGTGTCGTAAATTATAAATACACTGTATGTATCCGTAACTCACAAAAACAATTAAATCGTATTTTTATTGTAATAAATGTGGAGAAATGCAAGAATTCGACGGACACAAATTGGACACAAATATGACAAGGAATGTCAAATAAAATGGAGGCGATAGACTCATAGTGAGTGACCAGTTCCGTAAATTAGGTACGTATAATTTTTTTCATCGGTATACATGTTCAACAAACCCATAAGAAAAAGAACATGTGTGTAAGAGCGAAATATCACATATGACAGATAACAGACACTGATACATACCTTACTGAAGACTCATTTTAATTTTAATCGTAAATATCGTAATTTTGTGAAGAACAGCGTGACCACTTTTTTTTCAGAGAATCTACCAAAATTACTGCTGAAATCTACCAAAATCTACCAAAACCTGTTTCAAATTCTACTTAAATTCTACCAACTAATATTTATGGCGTTTCTGATAGTTAAAAACACGTTTTTGAACAAAATATTATCATTTTTAAGTAAACGCTCATCATTGCTCATGTTATTTTCACATTTTTGTATAATTTTTTATCGGTTTTCATCACTTTTTGACATAGATGCTTCGATTTCCAAATAAATCTAAATAAATATAAATTGGTCGCCCCTATGAAAGCTTAAAGTTGGTACAGTTTTCTGCGTCTTATAAATCCTTTTTTGTAAAAAAAAAACAACATTACCTAGTTGATAGTATCAATTTTGCTGTATACCAGTTTTACTAGAAGCTTTACTAGAAGCCCTATGCAATCGTTTTCTCAGCTATTTGTATTGCCAGCTGTGATATTTTGCCTTGAATCCTTGCATTTTTGATCAAATTTTCGAATACCTAATTTCTACCAAAATCTACTAAACAATTTCCCACTACTAAATTATCGTTCTCTTTGCCTGAAATCTACCAAAAAAGTAGAAATCTACTAAAAGTGGTCACACTGCTTCTGAAAATCGCATGAATCTATAATTTTCAAAAATGTTGTATACTAACTAGATTGTACACTACGGTGCTGGCACCGGGGCAAGTGAGATTACCAAAATCCTTGTGTGTCCCTTTCTAACTAGGGAGTCCATTCATTCTCAAATTTGACGGGATATGTAATATGCATTTATTCAAGCCTGTTTCTTACCATCTCGGATCTCTGTTTCGTACCCTCAAGGTTCAATATTATCTTTTTATTCTGAAAATGTTTTTGGGGGGTAAGCTCAGACTACAAAAAAATATAATAGTAACTAGAGTTTACCCGCGACTCTTTTCTCGTTCATCCGCAAAAATTATACAACGTGTTATTAATGAATTATCGCAAAACTAGAAAGTATTTTGTTTAGAATCGAATTGCCATGGTTTCAAAATATTAAATAATTTGTTCGTAAAATTTAAAATTTACTGAACCCGATGTCAACCCACCGCACGCGCACACATACCCTACTTACTACAATGTATCCGTCAGTAGGTTAGCGCTTTCATTAATTGCTGAAATGATAACAAATAATTTTTACCTACCATATTATAAAGTTAAAAAGGAAATACGAGTAGCATGTACTCAATTAATAGGAGAAGAACTCGTATGCAGGTTTCCTCACAATGCCGATGGTTTCGATCAGTCGGTAGTATTGTATTTGTAGAATAGGTTTTTTTTTGAAAAGCATTTACATAGCTACATACAATGCTATTTTACACAAGATATGCCTTCATAGAAAATGGCGCGTTAAATTGTGCCGCGTCACAGCCGTCTCGTTCGTAGCATTTCTTGACGCGTACTATTGAAAGACGCCCCAATTGGGTCGTTTTCGAGTCTTCACTTTGCGCTCCTTAGTAACACATCTGCTTCTTTTTGGTATAATATTATTGCCTACATATCTAGTTTGTAAGAAAAGATAAAATAGCTTTGGAAAATATGGACGGTATTGCGTTTGATTTCAAGAATAATGTTTCGAGCACACGAGTGACGTCTTACTGGTTTTCCCAGGGACTACTTACGACCATTTTTCTCTCAGCGTTTCATCCCTGGGAAACCTACAAGCAAAACACATTTTGCGTTTATTACATAGGTCGCTAGAATGGTCAATTGGTCACCCTAGTTAAGAAAAGTTTTCCGAAATAATAAAATATCTAACCTGCGTAAAGAAAACCCATAGCCAGGGTAATATTCATTTTTGCACTCAGTGACACAACAAAAATTAACCATTTCGAAGGTTTACAATGTTATCACAACAATTTTAGTTATTTTATATGACTTTTCAAATATATCCGCCATATTTTTTCATAACACCAAAAAGTTGCCATTAAAAAGTTTTGAAATAATACACTAAAGTATTGTACTTACCTTATTAGTTTTGTGATAAATTGAACAAAATTAGTGTAAAACAAACATAAATTATCAATACTTAATATGCTTTAAATTATACATTTTCAAAAACAAAAATATTTTTTTAATTTACATACATCTTTTGTACAGTAAATTCTAAAGTGGTAGCTTAATAAGTTGGCAAGACGTTAGAAAGAGACACACCGGTATTCTGGTTATCTCACATTTGCTTGGTTGTCAGCTTACAACAACATTGAAGGAAATTAATACTTATTACGTAAAATTATAGTTTATTTTGTATTCTCCACGAAATTCGAGAGTTTGGTCCACCTATAGGATACTATATACAATGTCCTTGATAATTTTTCTAAAAATTTTTGACTTATTTTTTTTTTATATTTAGTGTTGTGGCTTGGTTGTGGCTGCTCCGCAGTCTCCGCAGTCCACGTAGATAAAATAAACCCTAAAATCTATCGATTTAAAATATGGATTTTGGATTCTCTTTCTCTTTCTGAATCGGATTTCAGGATCCGTTCAGGATCGGATTGGAATCGGATAGGTACTTTTTATTGCAAGCAATGAAGGCGCTACGCAGACGATGAACATTTTATCTACGGGCACCCGCGCTGCGGTCACGCAGCCTGAAGTGCGATTTTTGAAAATAATACGAGCGAATTGGCAGAAGAAAGATGCATAATCTCCATAGTAATTTTGACATTTTCAACTGCCAAGTCGCTCGTATGATTTTCAAAAATCACACTTCTGACCTCAGTATGGAATTTACTAAATTCGTACGTTAACAATTTTTTTTAATGAAAATGCCCTAGTAAACCTTAATATGGTACGCAGACGATGGACATTTTGTGAGTGGGCAAAGCGACAGCGGGTGCCCGCGGGCAAAAAAAAATGTATCTCGTCGTCGTCTGCGCAGCCCCTAAATAAAGAGTTCCATTTGTCGGCCGCCACGTTCAAAGTATTTTTTGCCAAGCTGTAATGGGTCTGACAAACGTTTTTCACTTTACATGTCAAATAAATCTTCAAAAAATTACGAAAAAAACGGTGTTTTTACTTTTTTTATATCTTCAAAAATGGCTGAGATATTAACAATCAAATTGCGTATTTCCGGACGAAAGTTTTTAAAAACGCGGGCGGGCGCCCACTAGCCGATGACGTCACACCCCCGGTCATTCGTCAGTCGCGCTCTCGTACGCTCGCTGCTGTGCAGTAAACATCGAGTTCTCTTCAGTGAAAATGGAAAAAAAGTATTGTATTGTGCCTCAGTGTTTCAATTCAACTGTGAAAACACCCGATATACTCTTTTTTCATGTGCCTGAGGACCCAAAAATGAGAAAGAAGTGGATGACGGCCATAAAAAGAGTAGATGCAATAGGGCCTAAAACTAAAGCGCACTGCTGTGAAGACCATTTCGATGTTTTTAAACTAATAAAACACAAATAATCATCAACAACAACAACCTCGTACGTGCAAGATGTGGATTGTGATTGCGAGTACCTACCTAGATTTTTTGAATCGTTGTCCATAATGTAGGTCCTAAATAAAACACACACAGACACACTTTAAGGAAGGTTTAAGCTTGAACAAATACCTACCCGACAGTAGGTAATGCTTGCATAAAACATACACACCTTTTCATCTTTATTCCGCGAATTTGACAGCCCGGTAGCACAGTCGGTACGGTAGTGAACCTGCCTGCTGTGCCGAGGGTCGCGGGTTCGAATCCCGTAAGGGACAAATATTTGTATGATGAATATGAATATTTGTACCCGAGTCATGGATGTTTGTATCTACAGGGTGAAATTGATATCATTGGCATCCTTTTAAACTAAGAGTCTACCCATCAAACTGAACAACTTTTACTATGGGAGCAAACCGATCAAAGCAAAAAAAAAAATCAGCTGTTGCATACATTTGAGTCGAGTAGGCATTGCAGTTTAGTATGGGACAGCAGATTTTTTAGTTGCTCCGATTGGTTTGCTCCCATAGTGAAAGTTGTTCAGTTTGATGGGTAGACTCTTCGATCAAGTATAGTAGGTAGATTTTGAAACGCCGCTCGAAAAATGGCACCATCTAAGCAATGCACAATCTGGCAGCGTGGCTTGTATCGCTCTCAGTCGCTAATCGACCGTGCCTGCAAAAACAACTCACGAAAAGTGCAAAAAACAAGACGGAGTGTCATACTTTCAGTAAGTATCGCTTTGTAATCACATTATCTTCAATATTTTTTATATATCATGGCATTTAATCGCATTTTTTCTAATATTTTTGTTCATTTACAACCTCGCGGCAAGCACGCAACTATCCCTTTCACTCTCGCCTACGCGAGAATAGTGAGAAAGAACCGAGGATAATGCCTTAGAACAAGGTCGAAGGAGTCGTCATTACTTTTTTTTTTTCGTTCTTTTTAATGTGTTACATTTTATTGACTTATTTGATTAAATGTTTCGATCATTATTGTTTTCCGCAAAATGAAACTTAACTCTAATAAATTAATGTTGAAGTTGAAAATATGTATTTATATCTGTATAATGGCCGGTTCACACAGAGGCGGTTTTGCGGGAAAGCGGGCCGGCGGCGGTTTTGCGGAAAGCGAAGGCGTTCCGGAGCCTGCCACACAGGGTCCGCGCGGCGCGGTAGCGGCGCGGAGGCGGCCGGTGTGACATCCAAAGCGGCGGCGGGGCGGCGCCGCTTTTTTTTAACGGCTCTGGAATCGATGACTGAATTTTTTTGTTTCTCAACCGATTGCTTCCAAAATCGATATCTGGCGGTCCGCGTGGACTCCGAACACGAATCCGATGTCAGATTTGAGAAAAATGGCCGCCATCTTGAACTTTTTTGATTCTCAACCGATTGCTTCCAAAATCGATATCTGGCGGTCCGCGTGGACTCCGAACACGAATCCGATGTCAGATTTGAGAAAAGTGGCCGCCATCTTGAACATTTTTGTTTATCAACCGATTGCTTCCAAAATCGATATCTGGGGGTCTGCGTGGACTCCAAACACGAATCCGATGTCAGATTTGAGAAAAGTGGCCGCCATCTTGAACTTTTTTGATTCTCAACCGATTGCTTCCAAAATCAATATCTGGCGGTCCGCGTGGACTCCGAACACAAATCCGATGTCAGATTTGAGAAAAATGGCCGCCCATCTTGAACTTTTTTGATTCTCAACCGATTGCTTCCAAAATCGATATCTGGGGTCCACGTTGACTCCGAACACGAATCCGATTGTCAGAGTTGAGAACAGTGGCCCGCCATCTTTAACTTTTTTGTTTCTCAACCGATTGCTTCCAAAATCACTAACTGACTAACTGATAACTTCTCAAATCTGACATCAGATTCGTGTTCGGATTCCACGCGGACCCTCAGGTATCGATTTTGGAAGCAAACGGTTGAGAAACAAAAAAGTTCAAGATGGCGCCCACTTTTCTCAAATCTGACATCGGATTCGTGTTTGGAGTTAACGCGGACCTTCAGATATCGATTTTGGAAGCAATCGGTTGAGAAACAAAAAAGTTCAAGATGGCAGCCACTTTTCTCAAATCTGACATCGGATTCGTGTTTGGAGTCCACGCGGACCCCCAGATATCGATTTTGGAAGCAATCGGTTGAGAAACAAAAAAGTTTAAAATGGCGGCCACTTTCCTCAAATCTGAGATCGGATTCGTGTTTGGAGTCCACGCGGACCCCCAGATATCGATTTTAGAAGTAATCGGTTGAGAAACAAAAAAGTTCAAGATGGCGGCCACTTTTCTCAAATCTGTCATAGGATTCGTGTTCAGAGTCCACGCGGACCCCCAGATATCGATTTTGGAAGTAATCGGTTGAGAAACAAAAAAGTTCAAGATGGCGGCCACTTTTCTCAAATCTGACATCGGATTCGTGTTCGGAGTCCACGCGGACCCCCAGATATCGATTTTGGAAGCAATCGGTTGAGAAACAAAAAAGTTCAAGATGGCGGCCACTTTTCTCAAATCTGACTTCGGATTCGTGTTCGGAGTCCACGCGGACCCCCAGATATCGATTTTGGAAGTAATCGGTTGAGAAACAAAAAAGTTCAAGATGGCGGCCACTTTTCTCAAATCTAACATCGGATTCGTGTTCGGAGTCCATGCGGACCCTCAGATATCGATTTTGAAAGCAATCGGTTGAGAAACAAAAAAGTTCAAGATGGCGGCCATTTTTCTCAAATCTGACATCGGATTCGTATTCGGAGTCCACGCGGACCGCCAGATATCGATTTTGGAAGCAATCGGTTGAGAAACAAAAAAATTCAGTCATCGATTCCAGAGCCGTTAAAAAAAAAGCGGCGCCGCACCGCCGCCGCTTTGGATGTCACACCGGCCGCCTCCGCGCCGCTACCGCGCCACGCGGACCCTGTGTGGCAGGCTCCGGAACGCCTTCGCTTTCCGCAAAACCGCCGCCGGCCCGCTTTCCCGCAAAACCGCCTCTGTGTGAACCGGCCATTAAGTAAGAATTGACGCGGCGCGCCGCAGATTGGGTTTGGTTTAAGCGAGCGCGCATGATGGTTTTCTCGTTTTGTCGCTTTGTCGTGCGTGGAATGCTAGCCCTACTATTTATCTACCCTGTATTTGATCGCAGCCTACAACCGTTCCTTTAATATTTGAGAGTCAAAGCAATATTACTTCAAGTTTACTATTCACCCTAAACAATTGCATAATAAGTACAAAACAAAGGTAGGTACTTAATCAGGTAATCAGGGAAGCACCATAATTCTTCACCCCAAGAAATACAAGGTTTTATAGGGAACGAGCTTTTACCCGCGACTTCGTCCGCATAAATTATATACCAGATTTTAAGTCAGATGATAAGCTATCAAACAAAAAATGTTTCATCAAAATCGGTTCAGTAGTTTTTGCGTGATAGTCGAACAAACAAACATTTAAACAAACAAACAAACAAACAAACGAACAAACGAACAAACAAACAAACAAACAAACAGACAGACAAAATTTTTGATTTGGAATCAGCGAAGCCTAAAAACCATATCGTAATCTTTTTTTTGTAAATATCTTCAATGAACAGACACACTTCTGTTACAGTTTTATAATAGTTTAGATAGGGCTAAAGATGCATTCAGTGTCATCCAATATTTTTTCTTTACATAAAATCTTATCACAAAGAATCGCTCTTCTGATGAGATTTGTTTAATGAAATTGTAATTTTATCACGTATTATTAGTTTATTACAAACTAAAAAAAAAAAATCTCAGCGACTCCACACCTCCTATAATCCATGTTCCAAGCCACAGTGACAAGCACATGGCGCCAGTGTGACCAGATACAATTTTACGAAAATACCGAGCCACCGAGGAAAACATCATGAGGAAACCTGCATGCTTCAATTTCGATACATGTATTGTACCTGCTGTCCGTTACAAGTGGCGACGGGCTCACTCCCTGTCGCACTGTACAGGGTTTCGGTACTACTAGTGAAACGTGGATGTTCTGATGTTTCAGAATATCTCTGACTACCATCGGGGAATATAGTCGTGAGCATATGCATGCATGCATGCCGAGGCACCTCAAAAATACTGAAATATACCAACTTGCACAGGGAAAATATACCAATAACAATACTGATTTGCAAATCAAGTTTTATTCATTTAACATCACAATAAATGTTAGAATGGATATTTTAACATTATATTCGGTTCGGAGGATTAAAATGACAAAAACGTAGGTACTATAAATTTGGGGATCTTTGCTCCAGAATGAAAATGTGGACTAAATCCGGGATTCCCTGAAAATGTTCACGAGGACGATCGCTACGGTGCTGCTATATCTTTTTATGCAAAATATACCCAAAAATACTGACTTCCGCCACTACATCTACAAAAATACTGATGCTCGGAAAAGTCGATAAAATATACCAAAAAAGTATTAAAATACAGAATCTGGTCACACTGCATGGCGCGGCGGCACGGATTCCGGCGGCGCACTGCCATTTTGCCGCCATTGGCTATATATCGCCTTACTATTCTAACGCACGTCCAATAAAATGAGCACGTCTCACTCCTGCGTGTGCACGGTTTGGTAAGCAGTTCCAAAATGACGTTACACGCATATCCTTTGTGACGATTTTGTACTTTATTACTTTAACCGTAAAGGTCATTTCAAAATGAATATTTTTTAATAAGTAAAAAGTGAAACAACTGGCTTTCGACGTTATCACTGCGCATTAAGGTCTATGTTAAGATGAAAGGCTGACGAGGTATATACCTGAATAAGTATGAATTGACGCGGCGCCGCAGATTCGGTGTGGTTTTGCATAAGACTGTACGTCTATCCTATATTTGGTCGCAGGGTAGACTCTTAGTTTAAAAGGATGCCAATGATATCAATTTCACCCTGTATATAAGGTGAAATTGATATCATTAGCATCGCTTTAAACTAAGAGTCTACCCATCAAACTGAACAACTTTCACTATGGGAGCAAACCAAACGGAGCAACTAAAAAATCTGCTGTTCCATACTAAACCGCACTGTCGACGCGCGAGTTCGCGACTTAAATGTATGCAACAGCAGATTATTTTTTTGCTCCGATCGGTTTGCTCCCATCAGTGTCGGTCTGGGACTCAAAAAACTACCGGGAAAATTCAAACAAGCGGCCCACTGACTTTTTCCCCGACCATGGCAAAGTCAAAAGAAAGGGCATGGATGGGCGTAGAGAGGCTAGGTATAGGTCAAAGTCAGGTTGCAAAACAATCTAGGAGCCAGGAGAGCCGGAGCGAGCGAAGCGAGCTCGAGTTTTTCACGATCTAAAATATCCAAGCTAGCGAATCGCGCTTGAGATTTTACTACAATACGACTAGGTCGTTACAATAAAAAACGCGTGTGACAGAAGAAACATGGTTCCATAAGCGACTAAAAACCAAGAGCGAGTGAAGCGAGCTCGATATTTTACTATGATATTTTGGCCATTCCAAATCTGCAATAAAAAGTCTATGTAAGTCCTGGAGCTTGAGATTTTACTCCAATAAGGCTAGGTCGTAAATCAAGAGCGACGAAGCAAGCAATGACCACACAATCCAGGAGCGAGCGAAGCAACCTCGAGATTTTACTGCAATGTGACTTGGGACTAGGACGCCGCAATACCACCAAGAACAAGGAGCGAGCGAAGCGAGCTCGAGAATTTGCTACATTGTGTTTTTTAAGGGGGATGATCCTGTGATAATTAGACCATTTTGATCCTCAGATTTCGATATTGTTCCCATGGAAACAGTTACTTACTCAGTTTGATGGTCTGATCATCTCCTTAAACCACCGTCAGCGTATGAAGAAGGACCCTACGATATGCTGAATTTAAAACCAGGATCTTTCAGCTCATGCCGAAATCGAGTAGACATGTTCGTGAAACAAAAAGATTGAGCGAGCGAAGCGAGCTCGAAAATTCGCAAAACAAATGACTACGCAGGGGGCCTCCGACTCAGTTACTTACTGAACATATTTTTGCCTTGTTTTGAATTTGATCAAAAGGGTTCTCCAGGTTTGGAGGCCCCTTCAACCAAACTTATGATTAGAGAGCAAAACAAAACTGAACGAGCTCGAGCGAAGCAATTTTGCAATAAGCACATTTTTCTGAATTTCCCTGACTTTTTAAGAAAGTGAAAAAAAAAATTACTTAAGGTGGACTTCCGATGCCAGCGGCCGATGCGACTAACGCGCGCGTCTGACGCGAGGTTCTGTCATATTTGACAGAACCTCGCGTCAGACGCGCGCGGCCGACGACAGACCTCACTTCCGAGGTCAGCGACTGACGCGTGCCTATTGTGCAGAGTGTTATCACTTTAGGGTATTTTCCCCGAAATTTAGGGTATGTTTTTATGTTTTGGTGTTTAAACAAAAACATAAAAACACAAACAAATAAAAACCAATTCATATTTTAATAAAGAATATTTGATTGATTGATAGGTTTAGAGAATATATGAATGCATTTTTTTACAGGATTTTTGATTAAATACTTTTTTAAGAGTAATTATCATTAGACAGGGATGCGTTGCGTCCCCTGGGCTTTTAAACCTATATAATATGGATCGCTGTCTAGCTAATAATTATGTAGGCAACTTATTCATCAAAATCCCTCTGATTTTCCGAAAAAAATTAATAAGTTTCAAGTGGCTCGATAGATGGTGTTATCGCAACGCGGATGAGCGACCTTGCAGATAATAAAATACAAATAAAAAATAGTGAAAATTAAGCAAATTTTCGTTAAAAACTTCGTAATAGGTCTGGCAAACATTCTTGTTCTGCGTGACGTCAGAGCATAGCCGCGCGCGGCCGCGGCCGACGCGATAGACATCGGCCGCGCGCGTCTGACGCGCGCGTCAGTCGCTGGCATCGGAAGCGGCGCCATACGTTTTCATAGTAACTAGTATGGCCGCATCGGCCGTCGGCCGCGAGCCGCGCGCGTCAGACGCGTCGGCCGCTAGCATCGGAAGTCCACCTTTAGTTGTCGATTATTTTATTGTAGATTTCTTAATTTTTTTTTTAAGTTACTCTTTTTAATCCTGGGGCCAGAAAGATTCTGGAGTGGGCTGAGCTGTGTCATTTGTGGGATGAAAATGAATAGGGAAGAAGAGCTGGGCCGGACCGGCCCACGAGGGTACCGGCCCACCGGGAAAAGTCCCGGTGTTCCCTGGGGCCAGACCGACGCTGGCTCCCATAGTAAAAGTTGTTCAGTTTGATGGGTAGACTCTTAGTTTAAAAGGATGCTAATGATATCAATTTCACCCTGTATATGTATTCTATATCGTTGGCCAGTCATCATAATACAAGTCCAGGCTAGATTCTGGTACTTTAAATGTGACTAGATAATTTGTGTGACATTGTCCAAGAAATTATTATTAATTATTATTATTTCGGCAGCCGTAAAATCCTTATTCTTCATAAAATATTGTGCCACCATCAAACTATCCACTCTTGGCAGATTGTCCGACTGACCTTTTTGAAAACCTTCATCCATTCTACACACCACACGGTTTACTTTAGTGTAATCGGTTATAAAATTAATGTAATAGTATTATTTCCTTGAAATACAAGCACACTATTAGGTATAAACGAAATTAAACGAATTTTTGACGAACAAACGAAACAAAATGCACCGGACCGAGCGCCGCGCTGTGTCGCGGTCGCGGGCTGAGCGGGGGTGTGACGTCAAAGCGTGAGCGCGCGTAAACTCGCAAATTTTAAAAAGCGCTTAAACTTTTCGTCGTCATAACGTCGGAAATACTGCATGTATTGAAGTGAAATAAAAACTAATGTAATGTACATGATCTACGCTAAGATTTAAAGTGTATTTTTTAGTAATATTTTGACCCTTTTGTGTTCCCCATTTAAAATATAATCGATCAAAATTTTCTCATCACTAGATAAATTCAGACGTGTTAAATATTCCGCCAATTTAGTACAATCAAAATGAGAGAAAGAAAAAGCTACAAATAAAACGAAAAGAAAAATTGTATCTCTATCTCATTCTTACTAAAAGTGGGCGGTGGTATTGTAGGCAAAAAAATTGTTTTGTGTTTTGATGTCACGTCAACAGCCGGGTTCTTATTTATTTATATTATATTTTCTTGCAATTTTCCATCGCTTTTCCTAGTAAATTCGTAAAAAAATTACGATCTAAAAGGAAGAACAATATGGTACGACCTACTAAATACTGTTTTTGACCATGAAAGTCTTATTATAATCAGAAATTGATAATTACTTTTATATTTATAGGAGTTAAAAACGTTCGCGGAAGACGATTTTGACCCTAAAAAATGGATAAATAAAGCTTGGAGTTCTAGCGGTAACCAGGAGAAAGAGGTAAATATTGTCGCTATCAATCAAACAAAACCTGAAATTAAAATAACCTAATCAAAAGTGTTTTTTCAGATTTTTGTCGCAAACACTGTAACTCGACTTCAGTTGTACATGAAACAACTTACAAATTCACTAGACGAGACTACTACACAGGTAATCATTTTATTTATAGAACCACCAGCTTTCTCCATACTACATTTCATTTCATTACAGATTTCTCACTATCGTTAGCACAGAGCAGACGTGTTTTTCGTTTAATCGTGTTTATTAAGAAGTGCATACAAGCAAGTTTGACCTATATTCCAAAAGTTAAAGTGCGTTATTACGGTGAACAATAATTAACAATTTGTTTATTTCTCGACCTCCTGCGCGAATTTCGTCCCCCCGCGCACCTCGGGTGAAAGAGACAGTGGACATTTTTCATCTTAGTCACTCCTGCGACTATATACCGGTTCGGACAATGAATAGTCTGGGGTCGCCTACTCGCAGCTCTTCTAACCCGAACCTTATATATACGGACATGGAGTCTAAATCTGCGACTGGCAACACGGGACCACGCAAACGCAAGTTTGAAAACGTAGATAACTCATATGTTGCTGCCCTCAAATCTTTTAAAGATGAAATGTTGGAATGTTTTGTCCAAATTCGAGCGGAAAATGATATGAAGATAGATAAACTAAATGATAGCATAAACACATGCATCAAAGAGGAACTTTGTAAGCTAACAACCTGTTTTGGAGATTTAAAATCGTCCCTAGAACACACAGACGCAGAGCTTCAAAACACAAACAAACGGGTATCCGAACTAGAAAAACGCGATGTCCATATTAAAAACCTCGAAGCTCAAATCGTCGAAATGAATAGCAGCGTATCTCAACTTAGGCGTGATTACAGACAGCAACAACAATGGGCCAGACAGTTAAACGTTGAATTAGTAGGTATTCCCGAAAGTAAAGACGAAAACCTGCAGGGCATCGTTTTTCGCCTGGCCGAACACGTAGGGATAACCCTGACTGCGAATGACATCGATCATACCACCCGAGTGCAGCCAATGAACCGAGATACTAAACGTCCTCGCAACATTATTATAAAAATGAAGCAGCGCAAACACAAAGATAATTTCATCGCGGGAGTCCGGAAGCATCGGGGCATTACATCAGCTGCCATCGGAATGCCTGGAGAACCATCAAAAATCTACGCAAACGACCACCTCATACCGGAGAATAAGCTCTTACTGAACTCATGTCGCAATCTAGCTGCCAAAAACGGATTTAGCTACGTCTGGGTAAAAAACGGAAGAATCTATGTGCGCCGGAACGACACCTGCCCAGCATTTTTAATCGATTCGGAAGTGGACTTAAGAAAAATCGTTTAAATATTTTCTTTTTATTATTCTTTTTGGTTTACTCTAAGTTATGTGTTTCTATATCCATTATGTCAAAACAAGGTACGGTACTCAATTACACATGCTTCTCCTTTACACAAACACGGTACATGAAAACAATGAACAAACATAAACACACTATTTCTTCAAATAATATTAATAAACAATTTCAACTTTGCTACCAGTATGCGTTATCTAATCACCCGATTCCTTTGTATTCATGTTGTTGTTATGCGTTGCGATGCGCTTTGGTTATGGTTTTGGTTATGTTTATATTTTTTATTAACCTAACGATGAGCATACATACTATGTTCAGTGCGCACGCCGCGTTATTTGTGGTAACATTTATCAGACATTCTTTTATATACGTTTTTTTGATATTACATTATTATGACTCATTTTTGTAATCAATGGATCCTCCATCTATCAGGATATATTACCAAAACGTGCGCGGTTTGCGTACTAAAACGAGGGACCTATATTTGGACATACTTGGTAACGACTACGACATAATTATCATGACGGAAACGTGGCTTTATGATGGTATTTTTGACTCGGAGCTATGCGATGACCGATATTTGGTTTTTCGCAGTGATCGTGACTTGGCTGCGACACGTAAGCTATCGGGCGGTGGTGTTATGATTTTGGTTCGCCGCGACCTCGGTGCAATGTTGAGCTCGTGGCGGCCTAGTGCACCATCCATTGAAACATTATGGATAACTATTCCTAAGCGCGTACTCGCCTTTTCTCGCGGGGATGATATTCATGATTCCGGTCCTCGTAGAATGAACACTGCATGCGGAGACCTTCATATTATTGCCGTTTATATACCTGGTAAGTCTTCAAAACACAAGCGCACCGACGACACTCACGCGCGCGATATTCAAACATTTCTAGATGATATATCGGGCCCATTTTCAGATAAGTCACTGGATAATTACATAGTGGCTGGTGATTTTAACCTATTTAATATTGAATGGAATTCCGGCTGCCCGACATATTTAAAGAAGGGATCAGTAGAGCTACAAGGTGCGGGTCTTCGTTTGGTTAACGAGTTCGCGTTCTTTGGCCTGAGTCAGTACTCGGATGTTCATAATTCTAGCGGAAATACCTTAGATCTCATTTTTAGCAACACTAACACCGATGTATCTGTATGTAGTGCTCCCCTATTACCTGTTGATGAGCATCACCCGGTTTTGATCTTTGACCTGGATGACATAATGGTGTCGGGACTCAATGAAACTGCCTATACTAAATTTAACTATAATAAATGTGACTATAATGCTATTCAAAGCTCATTGAATAGCATTGACTGGCATACTAACTTAAATTCAGGGTCTTTAGATGAAGCTCTTGATTTTTTCTACGATAATTTACATAATGTGATAGAACTGCATGTGCCAAAAACAATTAAAAATAATTCAAAAAGGATATGGCCCCCATGGTATTCTTCTCCACTTAAGAAAGCAATTAAGGAGAAATTTAAAGCACACAAACTATGGAAGAAATTTGGTAATAATGCAGACTATACGACATTCTCGATGCTCCGTAAAAGGGTCTCAAAATTACAGAAACAATGCTACAAAAAATATATAGATACCACACAATCAACAATTATTGAAAATCCCAAGCACTTCTGGACCTATATTAAATCGAAGAGGGGTAGTAAATCAAATTATCCCTCTAAGATAACATATAATAATAATACCTACAGTCAGGGTTCGGATATTGCTAATACTTTTAATTTGTTTTTTAACAGTGTTTTTTCTGCACCTGCATCGTCTTATGATAACTTGAAATTATTAACCAATAATAATAGCTCTTCCTCTGATGTTCACAGTCTTTATTTAACCAGGGATCAAATCTTAACAGCACTTAAAAAACTAGATATAAAAAAAGGGCCTGGCAGTGACGGTATACCCCCTATTTTTATTGTTAACTGTGCAAAATCATTAACCTACCCCTTACACATTATGTATAACCGCTCCCTTAAGGAAGGTTATTTTCCTGCAATTTGGAAACAGGCACATATAGTCCCGATCTTTAAAAAGGGTTCCAACATAAAAGCTGAAAACTATAGGCCGATATCCATCCTAAACATATTTGCCAAAATAATCGAAAAATTTGTATACAATGCCATATATCAGACTATTTCTGGTAGCATACCTGAGACCCAACACGGTTTTATGAGGGGACGGTCAACTACTACAAACCTAGCTCATTTTGTTACAAGTACTTTGTCCGACATGGACTCTGGTGGGCAGGTTGACGTGATCTACACTGATTTCGAAAAAGCTTTCGACAGGGTTGATCACGTCATCCTGCTCAGCAAACTTGAGATACTAGGTATACACGGTGACTTGTTGCGCTGGGTAGAATCCTACCTTCGCAACAGGTCTCAGGCTGTTGTTTTGGGCGGATTCAAGTCTTCGTTTATCAAAATTACCTCAGGGGTTCCGCAGGGATCCCATTTAGGGCCCCTATTTTATAATGCGTACCTCTATGACATACAGGACTGTTTTAAATACTCATCACATGTCTTATACGCTGATGATAAGAAAGTGTTCCTTAAAATACGTACAGCAGAGGATTGTAACAGATTACAAGATGACTTGAATAGATTGACTAAATACTACAGTGACAATAGAATTACCGTAAACGTTAAAAAGTGCCAATCTATTTCATTCACACGCAAGACGAAACCTTTATCCTTTACTTATATGATGAATGGTGTAGAAATAGAAAAATGTAATAAAGTTAGGGACTTAGGTATAATGCTTGATAATAAACTCTCATTTAATGATCATATTAATGCTATAACGGATAAAGCTTATAAGAATTTAGGTTTTGTCTTGAGAATGTGTAAGCCGTTTAGTAATATTTTATGTATGAAACTACTGTATTATTCTTTTGTGCGTAGCACACTAGAATACGGAAGCTGTATTTGGTCTCCTACGTATCAGGTTTCAATCAGTAAAATAGAAAATTTACAAAACAAATTCCTTAAATACTTGTGTCGAAAAACGAACCTACATTATTTACAAACGTATGAGGAAAGATGTGCCCATTTAAAACTTTTGTCCCTATCCGATCGGCGACTGCTAACGGATCAAATGTTTCTGTATGACATTGTGACCAGCGGACTTGACACCCCACATCTACTATCTCAAATTAGTTTCAGCGTACCGACTCGTCGGACAAGACATACTAAACTTTTCGCTATAGGTGCCAGTCGCACCAACTATGCCCAGAACCGTCCTTTTGTTCGTATTTGCGGTGCATACAACAACATGTTTTCTGAGTTTGACCCTTTCTATTTAAAGAAAAACGAATACAAGAACAAAATGTGTATCAAACTTTACGATCAAATGCAATCTACACGATAGACGTTGATATTAAACGTTAATGTTGAAGTTAAAATAAGTAAAAATAATATGCACCCCCCCCCCCCCCCTCCCGACATTCACATACATACATACACATACACACACACATACACACAATGCCGTACATTTATTTATTTAGTTATAAAATCGTTTAGTAAAAACATAGTTAATATAAAAGAGAAAAAAAAATGTCTATATCTAAGTACTTACTTGTTAAAACTTTTTATAATTTAAAAAACACCTCTGTCAGCTCGCTTTGAACTATATAGCTTACGATAAAGTAGATATGTCAATTACATAAACTAGCGAAACCTATTATTAGCTAAGGAAGTGTTAATATTATTCTTGTGTATATTTTTTGTAAAGCTGTTGGTTTTGTCAATAAATAAATAAAATAAATAAAAAATACATTCCTTTAGAACTTTAATTTATCATCTAACTAGCTTTTGCCCGCGACTCCATCTGCGTGGACATATAATATGTAGCCTATGTGTTATTCTGGGATAAGAACTGTCTATATGCCAAGTTTCATCGAAATAGGTTCAGCCATTTTAGCGTGAAAGAGTAACAAACATCCATACATCCAAACAAACATTCGCGTTTATAATATTAGTCGGATGTAGGGTTGCCAACCGTCCTGCGAGAGGCGGGACGTCCCGTTTCTAGACCCTTAGAGGATGCGTCCCGCGATAGATGTGTGCGGGAGGCCTGTTGTCCCATTTTCTGGCTAACCTTTGCAGCAGAAGTATTTGTGAGCTCATCAGTTGACTCAGAAGAAGTGATTTAAAACTTTATTAAGTTACTTTTCTAATTTATGCAGTCTTTTTTAAATGCAAAAGTTCATAGGTACATGTATTCTTCTTTTACTTCTAACATTCATGCTGTTTGGAAAGATTTGTCAGTCAGCAATGCTATCTGCATATGTTATCTGCACCCCTTGGTAGTAATTTTTATGTTTGTAACATCATACAAAGTAAAAGGCAACAACACATTTTTATTTTGTGTTCTTTGCCTCATTGTTTTTCGCCTTATACTAGCTGGGTCCCGCTTTTTTGAGCCACGTCCCGCACCTTGATTGCAAATTTCCCACTAATCCGTGCACTAAGGTTGGCAACCCTAGTCGGATGGTTGGTTGCACATATCTTGAAGCTTTACCTGTAAGTATAATTTAAAAAAAATTGAAAAAACATGATTTATCTGTCCTCTCCACAAGCCTCTTTGAATTTCTTTTCCCCTGGTACCATTGATTGAGTATTTTATAGATTCGCTATACCGACTGAAAATGGGATGGAGGTATGACAAAAATGTACGAAGAAATGGTGCCTTTGTTTGACTTAGTTGCAAGATTTTGTAAACTTTTGTCTTTTTTGTTTCACTAATTTTATCTGCAATCGGCCAACGATGGCCAAAATCAGTTTGTTTTTCTGTTGCTCATGAGTTTCTACTATGGGTATGCCTTAAACGCATTCTTTCACCATCTCAATTTGAGATCCAGTATATTTTGTTAACTGCGTCACGAAAAATACCGCATACGCATGGCATACGCAGTACAACTATCATAATTTGAATGCCTTTTCTTTTAGTCATTCTCTTTTTACAATAATTTATCTCTTTATCTCTCCACAAGCCTTTTTGAATTTCTTTACCCCCGGTACTTTTTATTAGGGTTCCGTACCCAAAGGGAGAAAACGGGGCCCTATTACTAAGCCTACGTTGTCCGTCCGTCCCTCCGTCCGTCTGTCCTTCCGTCTGTCCGTCCATCTGACCTACCTATTTAGGGCTGTAACTTTTGAACTGTAATAGCTGTTGAAATTTTCTCATATTATGCGTTATTACGGCGAATTTGTTAACAAATAATAAAAATGTCAAAAAGTTAAAATTTAAGGGGGGTTCTCATCTCAACAAGAAAGTAGTTTTTATCAATGGTTTTTCTTCACGCTCTATCGTAAAAACGGTAATACATACAAGCGTCAAACTTAGTGTGATTATATACATATTATATATAATAGTGCAAACTCTACAGAATAACAACAATATGTTGCGCTAAGGTTGCGCTAAGTTAATATGTTGTGTTCTGTGGTGGTGTGGTGCGGAACCCTCGGTGTGCGAGTAGCCCGACTCGCATTTGACCGGTTTTATTTAGTTTTATTTACTTTTTTACAGATTGTTTCATCAATCCCCCGTATCCTTCAAGATGCTTCAGGTCTTCAGGTGGAAGGAGCTCTTCTCCAGCAGAAGCTGCTGTCTCTGGAGTCCAAGGTCCAGGGTGTGGAGGAGCAGACCGGACACTCCATCGAAAGCCTGCAGAGGATCGATCAGCTCAAGAGTCGGTTGGAGGTACTAGGATAGCAGGATTTTATGGGATGTTGATGGAGGCCTATATCTTGTCTCTCTCTTCCCTCGTCCACTGTAAAGGAGTGAGTGTGAGGAGTTAAGCGTAGGAGATGATATCTATTATTTCACTCACTCATACAAAATAAAAAGAGACAGTGAGAGTGAAATTTTCTTGTTTATTCCTTCTTAATAAACTCTCAACTGTCACATAAAAATGGCAACATTTCCCTTGTTCCCTCAATCAAATAGGTTAGGTCCTTGGGGGCCCTGTAGGCCCCCCTGCCAGCCAATACTACCAGGATACCAAGAACCTTAAGGATAACATCCTAATCTCACCTCCTTTCAACTCTGAACTTTATCCCACTAAAGAAAAAGATCAAACTCCTCATTCCAGAATGCAGCCTCGGCGCTCAGGGAAGCAGACAAGTGGGCAGCTTTGGCGACCTCTCTGGAAGATATATTGGAAACTGGTGTTCCTACGCAGGCTGACAAATTGAATGAACTGTCGGAACAAGTCAGCGCTATGACTGCTAGTCTGGAGGTTTGTCTTACACTTGTATGAAATAGAAATTGGAATGTATGGTCTTATACCCAAAGGAACATTTTAGCTTCCACTGGTTAAGTCTTTGATTTAATTTGGCAAAGAAGTATTATCTATACCCATATTCATAAATGCCATCAGTTGGCATCCACTGCTTATCATCATCAGCCTGTGTCCATTCACTGTAGGATATAGGACCTCGTCCCATTACTGTGGGTACTTTATTGGCTATGTGCACGACACTAGCGCCACACTAGCGCGGCATACTGACAGAACTTTCTCGGACTGCCGTGAATTATTTACACTATTATAGTACTGTAAAAGTCTGTGTTTGTTCGAGGATTCTACCAAAACTACTGGACCGATTTTGATAAAACTTTATATATTTAAAAGCTCATTATTAGTCTTAAAAGCTAGCTTATATTTTATTCCGGTACGATGACGGGAGCGGATGCGGACGAAGCCACGGAAAAAATTTAATTTGTATGGGAATTCCCATACAAACTTTTACCTCAGTTTTAACACCTTTGGGGGGTTAAAATGCGACAAGTCTTTTTTAAGTGAGCATCTAGATGCCAATAGAAACTTCCATGCCAAATTTTTAGTTTGTAGTCTTGATAGTTTTGGAGATTTCGTGGTTAGTTAGTGTGCGGATTTGCATAGATTCAAGCATATTTTCACAGCTTGTCTGGCAAAAGTACAAATTTCTGCCACCCCGGGCGCTGCGATCGACTTGACAGTTCCCAACACCCACTTCGCACATAGCCAATACCTCTCGTTTTAGTGGCACCATCTATTGCTCATTGTAAGCCAACAAAAACTTTTTCAATCAATTTTAGTTTAAAAGTACCAGGCTATCATAACTATCAAGAGTTCTAAAAGCGGAACATTTGATTGCAGGTGCTAAGCGACGCGCCAGACTACGACAACAAGAGGTTGCAGCTGGAGACTCTGTACAACAGATTAGAGGCCGCCGTCAGCCCGCCGCTCATCGAGGCCTTGACTCAGATGGACGCCGGTATGATTTCACATTCCTACACTATCGCAGGTACTAGGACAACAAGAGGCTGCAGCTGGAGACGCTGTACAACAGACTAGAGGCCGCCGTCAGCCCGCCGCTCATCGAGGCCTTGACTCAGATGGACGCCGGTATGATTTCACATTCCTACACTATTGCCGGTACTAGGACAACAAGAGGCTGCAGCTGGAGACTGTACAACAGACTAGAGGCCGCCGTCAGCCCGCCGCTCATCGAGGCCTTGACTCAGATGGACGCCGGTATGATTTCACATTCCTACACTATTGCCGGTACTAGGACAACAAGAGGCTGCAGCTGGAGACTCTGTACAACAGACTAGAGGCTGCCGTCAGCCCGCCGCTCATCGAGGCCTTGACTCAGATGGACGCCGGTATGGTTTCACATTCCTACACTATTGCAGGTACTAGGACAACAAGAGGCTGCAGCTGGAGACTGTACAACAGACTAGAGGCCGCCGTCAGCCCGCCGCTCATCGACGCCTACCAAAAACGCATCAGAATTTCTTTTTCAGCGTATTAGCAAAAGTTGTTCAGTTTGATGGTCTGATCATCCCCTTAAAAACCGTCAACATATTAAGAAGGACCCATGCTGGGTCTTAAAAATATATCTACCAGGATAACATAACATCGCGCATGTTATACAGATCGCACGTCGACCTTCGTGTCTACATTCGCGGGCATTTTTCGCGATTTCGACGTTGGTCCCGTCGAGAAAGTTGTCCAGTTTGATGGTCTGATCATCTCTCTAAAAACCGTCAGGATATTTAAGGCCAGCCTTGGTTACAAAAATATATCTACCAGGATATCATAAGATGGAGCATGTTAAACAGATCGCACGTCGACCTACGTGTCTATTCGCGGGCATTTTTCGCGTTTTCGACGTTGGTCCCGTCGAGAAAGTTGTTCAGTTTGATTGTCTGATCATCTCTCTAAAAACCGTCAATTAAGAAGCCAGCCTTGGTTACAAAAATATATCTACCAGGATAATATAAGATGGAGCATGTTAAACAGATCGCACGTCGACCTACGTGTCTCTATTCGCGGGCATGTCGCGCAGTGTATCTGTCAGTCGGTGTTGGCGACGCGCCGCCGCTGCCAGGCTGGCGTCGGCTTGGCGGAGGCTTGACAACCATTCGCTCCACGCCTTGACTAGGCTGTTGACCGCCGAGGCTAATAAACAGGTGAGAATGACCATTTATTTAGAACGAGCTTTTACCCGCGACTTCGTCCGCATAAATTATATACCAGATTTTAAGTCAGATGTTACGCTACCAAACAAAAAAAGTTTCATCAAAATCGGTTCAGTCGTTTTTGCGTGATACTCGAACAAACAAACACCCAAACAAACAAACAAACTAAATATGCATGAACTTTTTGCTCTATAGTTACTTCTGTCATATTTAGTATGATCTTGTTTTGTTATTCCTTGTGACGGACGAATCCTAAGAGATAATTTTATCATTGTTGTATTTCCTGAATAAACGTATTTAAAGATGCTGATCAGAGTTCGTCATTAACGGCAAGATTAACGACACCAAAGTGGTCGCTACCCAATTTTGTTTCGGACTCAATTTCCAAATTTCAAGAATCTTCAAGCCGTCTTAAAGAAATCAATCCCCATATGGCATACTGCATCATAAAATTTTGTTTATTCGTACCTAAATTAACGTATGTATTACGCTGTTCAACCCTCTGGAAACACACTACACTTTTGCTTCTTTTCGATAACGCCATGAAAATCACCCTATCAGAAATCCTAAATTGCCCCCTGTCTGATAATGACCATAGTTGGTGCCAAGCCACCCTGCCTATCAGGTTTGGCGGTCTTGGTATCCGAAAAGTGTCTGATGTAGCGCTACCGGCGTTTCTGTCTTCAGTTCACAGCACGCTTGACCTCTTCGGTAGAATTATAAACCCATCACTTGGTGATGCGGAGGTCACGTACTTGACTGAAGCCAAAAACTCCTGGACAATTGCTGCCGGTCCGAACTGCAATGTCCCCGTAAACCCGGCCTCGCAGAGGTTATGGGACGAGCCACTCTGCATTCAGCGTCAACAAATCCTTAGGGACAACGCTCTCAATCTTGCAGAGAAAGCCCGCCTCCTAGCCTCAAACGAGCCAGAGTCTGGCTATTGGTTGAACGCGTTGCCATCATCCACGTGGGAACACTCCTCGACAGAACTTCTTTTTCGTTAGCAGTAAGCCTGAGACTCGGCATTAAGACAAATGAGCCTCACCGGTGCCGCTGCGGCGCCAGCGTCGATCCACTCGGCCACCATGGCCTCTCCTGTCGACACAGTGCCGGCCGCCTCGCCCGCCACGCCACCTTAAACGACGTCATCCGTCGGGCCCTTGTCAGCATCAACGTGCCAGCCATTCGCGAGCCCAATGGCATTTCACGGGACGATGGCAGGAGGCCCGATGGTATGACCCTCATCCCCTGGAGGAATGGCAGAACCCTGGTGTGGGATGCTACCTGCGTCGACACCGTAGCGCCCTCACACCTCTCTGCCACTTCTCGAAGGGCCGGCTCGGCGGCGGCTGCTGCAGAGAGCGAGAAGCGGCGCAAATATGTAACCCTCGGCGAGGGTTACTTATTGGCGCCGTTCGGTGTGGAGACTCTGGGGCCATGGGGACCAGACGCCCGACAACTATTCAAAGAGCTGTCGTCGCGATTGGTCGAAGTGTCCGGCGACCGAAGGGCTGGCGCGTACCTCGGGCAACGGATATCAATCGCCATCCAAAGAGGTAATGCTGCCAGCGTCGTCGGCACACTCCCACAAGACGGCAGCCTCGAGCACATCTTCTATTTAGCATGAGCCGAGTAGAAGATGTGCTCGACGAAGACCCTCCCGGGACCCTGTGCTCCTTTGCCTTTATGTCTTATTTTTTCTATTTTATAATTATTATTTTTTTAAAGTTTTTTCTCAGTTTGACTAGGCTAGGCTATTGTTAAGATTATTGTTAATGTACCTACACTGTAAATATTGTAAATAAATTGTAAAACAAACTAAATTCTTTTTTCAAATTTACAGTTTTATAATAGTCAAGATACAGATTCTACAGAGCTAATACAGGTAGAGATGCACTAAGAATTGATTTTTTGAAAATAACCCCTAAAGGGGTTTTGATGTTTTCCAAAATCCACACTAATGAAGTCCCGGGTAAAAGCTAGTACACACGGCGACACATCAGGTTACGCACCCTATATACCCATAACTACACTACGCACAAAAACCAAAATAGTGCGGTAGAGAGCCTGCATAGACGCGGCTGCCGGCGCGGGCGTTGCTGCGAGACGAAACAACAACAACATACCGCACCCTCTCGCACGATTCGCAGCGTTCAACTTCTAATAGTTCAAAATCCAAACAGGGTAACCTGACCTGTCGCCGTGTGTACATATTTATACAAAACTCGCGATAAGAATCCTATTGGGTGGTCGCCATTGTTATATCATCCTAAAACGCAAATGAAAACACTGCATAAGAGCCCTTATGCCCTTAGTCGCCTCATACGACACCCACTTGACTATGCCCACAGTAAGAATTGGGGTTGGTCTAAGCTGGAACCACACGGCTATAGCTTTAGTAGCCGGAGATCATGAACGTAAGGAAATTATATGTTAATATATTTTCAGGTTGACTGGTTGACAAATGTGCTGAAATCAGAAACACCTCTATCAGAATTGATACGGCTTTACACGGATCTTTTGCTGTCTTTGGAGCCATCTCCTAGCAAGGTAAACTATTTGAACAATCCTAATTTATTGATTATCAAGATATATTTAAATTGAAATCAGGGTGAAATTGATATCATTAGCCTCCTTTTAAACTATGAGTCTACCCGTCAAAATAATCAACTTTTGCTATAGGAGCAAACCGATCGGAGCAAAAAAAAACAGCTGTTACATACATTTGAGTCGCGAACTCGCGTTTCAGTTTAGTATGGAACAGCAGATTTTTTATTTGCTCCGATCGGTTTGCTCCCGTAGTAAAAGTTTGATGGGTAGACTCGTTTAAAAGGATGCTAAGGATATCAATTTCACCCTGTAGATTCGAATGATAAAGTCATCGGCTGCAATATAATTTTTTTCCTTTTTAGTTTTTTTTAAGGCGGTTTAAGTTTTTTGCTACTTGTTATTTTGAAACTTGCTTAAAGGCTTAAAGTGATAATAAAAATTGCAGGTAGTGTCAGCAAATCTAAAGCTATGCTCGTCCCCGGATGAGGGTATAACGCTCCTGACGGATTTGAAGAGAGACGTGGACGAGTTCATCGCGTGTATTAGAGGCGTTATGGATGCTCCGAGGCAGAATAAAGGTAAGCTTCGACCTCTTCTAAAGGTAGCGTACATTTATCGGCTCCAAATTGCCTCTCCTGAAAGTGAAATATGCAAATATTAGATTCTTTTTACCCGACTGCGTTAGAAGGACACTCGAAAAACGGGTAATGTATACAGGGTGTCCCAAAACTCTACGTCAGGCCGCAAATACGAGATAGGTGAGTTTATAACTGTTCAGGGAAAAATACAACAAAAATTCCAAGTTTTGATAGTTTTCGAGATTTTGTAATTTTTTAAACATTGGAAAATTTCGCCATCCTGCGCTCAACTTTTAGATGTAGTTTGTAAATTTATTCATGAAAATACTTGTTATGCAATCCTGAATAACCTTTTTTGACGACCCAATTCAAAAATAAAGGATTAGTGCCATACTTTTTACAGAAAACACTATTTTCTGTCTGTCTGGTAAATTTTTTGGTATTGCGGGGGACGGGCGTACCCTAACTCAATTCGCTGTTAGGGTACGCGCGCAGGCAGCGTAGGCCGGGACGCACTCCTCCCGGCCCCCGCTCGCCCCGCACAATTGGCCTGCCGCGATCGCTGAGCTTCACCACTATTAGTTCTTTACAGTATGTCCATGCTTAACTTTAAATATTGAAACGATATTCCCTTTGTAACAGAAACTCTACTGGCAGCGACGGTGAAGGAACTAGGCAGGGCCGCCTACGCTCCCCTGCGAGATCTGCTGCCCCAGTACACAGAGATGCAGAGCCAGTTATACCTGGCCTATCTGAACAATTCGCAGTTGAAACAGGTGGGTACTCTTGGTGCGTTGTGGACTCTTGGTTCTTTGATTGTTTTTCAAAAATATGTAGAATAATTCAGCGAGCAAGCTACAGAAGAAAGTTGAAACAGGTGGGTTATCTTGGTGCATTTTGGGCTCCTGGTAGTTTTGACTGTTTTTCAAGGACACGCAGAATATGTCTGCTAGCAAGCAGCAGAATAAAATCCTTGGCCACAGAATATAGTTTGTATTATCAGACTAGACAGACGAGCGACACTGCGGTGATGTGTCGCAGACGGTCGCGCTCATAGACTTTACGGTCGCCGTGGGTCGCGCGACCCTCTGCTACCGCAAAGTGTCGCTCGTCTGTAAGAGCGCTAAGGAACGTCGGTGGCGCATTGCGAAGAGTTAAGACAAGAAATCGACAAACAATTATATTCCTTTATTTTGATAACAGGAGGATCTTCTAGAACATTCCAGAGCGTTGCTCGCCGTAGCGGAGAGATGCGGCGGTTGGCTGGGCGCCGGGTACAGCAGGGGGAAGAATATCGCCGGTGTTGCTATATACCCGTTCTACGCTCCCGCTGTTGAGGTAAATTACCCACATACGAGGGTCAATCTCATGCTTTCATCATCGGAATTAAGTACTAGACTATAAAATAGGGTGATAGTGTAGACAGTTGCATTAATTCAAAAGAGTGATGGACTTGCTCGGAACAACTTTCCCCAAGGAACATTAGGGAAATTCGAAAAAGAAATACAACTTTTCATGAAAAGTCGATTGTTGCTCCCTAATACCAGGTTTTTATATTTCTAGTCAGGCTTTTAAATAAACTCATGAACATCCCTTTTGGGGTGGTCAAATACTTTGCTACAACTACCAACACACTACCAGGCTACCATAAACTAAACAGCTTCTCCTCTCCAGGCCTTCATCACATCCCTGTCGTCATCAATATCAAGCCACAGTCGCCGTATCGAAACAAACTTCCTATCATCAGTGACCGCTGGGCAGACCACCGGAGTGCTGTCGAATACTTTCCCAGCATCGCTGGTGCTGGAGACCGCAGCTGCTGTCCTGCTGGACACCCTGGCTGAACGACAGAAGATTGAGCAGAGTGAAGAAGGTAAAGTACCAGGCTAGCATAAAAATACAAGAGAAAACGTTCCCAGCATCGCTGGTGCTGGAGACAGCAGCTGCTGTCCTGCTGGACACCCTGGTGGAACGACAGAAGATTGAGCAGAGTGAAGAAGGTAAAGTACCAGGCTAGCATAGAAATATAAGAGAAAACGTTCCCAGCATCGCTGGTGCTGGAGACCGCATACCCTTTGAATGGCAGAAGAAGAAGATAAAGTACCTGGCAAGCTTGGAAATATAAAAGACTTTAAATGCATTCACGTAGCTGCTCCAGGATCAAATTGTTGCTGTTCAGTTTTTGGGTGCTTTGGGCAAAAATAGAACTCATTGGGGGCCCCAGCTACATTACTACTAGAAACTTGAAAATGGCTCCCTAATTAGAGGGCGGAGCCTCAAGCATCAAGCGAAGCAGGAGGACCGCTAGAAGCCCAACACACTTGCTCAAATAATCCCTCATACTACCAGGCTATCATAACATCACAGAGCCCATTAACCAGCTGCCACTGCAAGAGCAGCCGGTTGCTGAATCTTAAAATCATCCCTCATATAACACCAGAAGCCGTAGCATGTTGCTATGGCTGTTCATACGGCTATATCACGCGTTTTATCTCGTTCATTCGCGCGCAAATAGAAAGAGAGCTAAGGAGAGATTGCGCTATATATGACGCTGCCACGACCGCAGGATAACATAACTAGAGTCCTAAGATTACTAGGAGCGTTAATATAAAAAAGAATCCTCTCGAAGCGTTAATCCTTTATAGTAGTAACCAGGATAACATAACTCCGCAGAGCCCTCCAACCAGCCGCCACTGCTGGACCTGCCCGCGTTACTTCTGGAGCCCGAGGCGAGGCAGCGGCTCCCGGCACTGAGGGCGGAGCCCCTGGCCTGCGTGGCTGTCCTGAGACGAGTCAAGGACCAGCTGAGAGGGCTGGCGAGGGCTATTCTAAGGAACCCTGTCGATGCTCAGCTGGGTAAGTGGGTTACATTTCATTTGACAATATTGAGGTTGTGCAAGAAAGATAGTACGTTTATGCACAGTCGGTATGTGAGACGCAAAATCGGAAGAGTCCGCTATTTCGATGTTTCACATCTGCCGGGCGTCCCGCGACGTTTTTTTATTTTATCAACTTTATTCTATACTCATTACTTTAACGGTGAAGCAAAACATCGCGAGTAAATATGCATACGCTGAAGAGGAAATTCAGATGCTTATGTGTAGTCTACCAATCCGCATTGTGCTCGCGTGGTGGACTAACGCCCATAAAATCTTTGCGAGAGTAAGCCTGTGCCCTGCTAATGATAATGATTTTACACTACACTTGCGTGAGCGAGTGAAGGTACTTTCGACGTTTAAAACTGACTAACAAACTTACATTGCAGACAAGATATCTCAACTGCCGGTATGGAACAACAACGACGCGCTGTCTACTGACTTGCCCGACTTCGCTCTATCGCCACAGGAGTACATCACAGAGGTACTTGCATTATAATTACCACAGATTTCTTTTGTCTTCGCTGCGCCCACAAAAATTCTACGATAATTACCTTTTCAACAATATTATACAATACTAGAGTTAACCCGCGACTTCGTCCGCACATACCAGATTTTAAGTCAGATCATAAGCTATCAAATAAAAAAGTTTCATCAAAATCGGTTCAGTAGTTTTTCGTGATACACGTTCAAACAAACAAACAAACAGACAGACAAAAAATCCAAAAATTTGTGATTTGGAATCAGGGACAATGACATTAGTAAACAAGAATGGACAGGCCTTACGCGAACATTTCAAACCAGAAAACTGAGGCAAAACAATTGACAGTTTTACTTCGAAAATGTACTGAGATGACAGACCAAGTACCCTAATTTGTATTGAAGTGCCCTACCTAGTTTTGCGTGCGTCAACTTAAAGCGCTTTGGGCCTATCCATTCATTTTACTTTGATCTAAGATCAGGGACACCTAAAAACCACATCGTAACTTTTTTTTTGTTCATATCTTCAATGTATAGACACACTTCTGTTACAGTTTTATAATAGTTTAGATTAGAAAGAGTATCTTAGTACTACATACAGTACGGACACTCCCTGCCTCCCACCGATTTTTTACCTCACCCCTCTGCTCTGGTTGAATCGTGGTTCCTTATAAGCAAATGCGTATACCTGTCTAGCTTGTACTCACTCTGTTGTATGAAATGACAGCTATCAGTTGACAGTGTCCAAAGTGTGCCCTAGTCGTCCCGCTAGGCGTATTAAACTAAACTATATTTCTTTGTAGATCGGCCAATATCTGATGACTTTGCCGCAACATCTGGAAATGCATTTATCAGAGAAGCAGGCGCCCTGGCAGTTCCTTTCTGAGGTAAAAATATTATTTTATTTTTCGAAAAAAATCGGCATTTTGGTCAATGACGTTTTACAAATAGACGCGTCATACGCTAACATCACTGCACTTTAAAATGGCGCAATACAGTAAAGTGTAGCCCGTACACTAGACGGCGTGTGACTATGTGAAAGTCGGGCAATTACCTTGCTTTTTGTTGCCATTTTGGAGCGCGGGCAACGCATCTACATCATGGTACAATAACATACTGCGCCTGGTATTCTCTTCCGATCACGTGACTGACACAAGCCTACGTCATCATACCCTTTTGCCATGTTTAGTGGCCATTTTTTTTTGTGACGTAGGCTTGTGTCACTCTGGGAATAGAAGACCTTGTTTATTTAGACCATGCATCTACATATAAAAACATCTTAGATTTTGGTCGAGTAAGTTTGCGGTTTTCGCGATTTCAATGTAAGTTCCATATAGAAAGTTGTTCAGTTTGATGGTCTGATCATCCCCTTAAAAATCTTTCAGTATTGAAAAAAATACATTATAGGCACATATATCTTCTCGACCTCGTCCCAAATACCGCAGTCTTTGACCAGCGTATGCTATTGCCAGTAGTGATATATGGAACAGAGATGTGGGTCGCTCACTCAAGGCCTCACAAAAAGGCTGAAAGTAACCCAAAGGCAACAGAGAGGGCTATGCTCGGAGAATCAAAAATGAAGAGATCCGCAGAAGAACCAGAGTAACCGACAGACAGGTCAAAGAAGTGTTAAGAGCCTATGTCGGAAAATAATTTAAGCGAAACAGGCGTGGGATAGCTTATATTACGGCCGGTTGCGAGAGAAAGAGATGGGGCGGCGCGCGCGCCTGAAACGAATCGAGCGCCAAATCAATCTTTATTTAATTGTGATTGTACTATTTATGTAAGTTCAATTCTGCTCTAATCAAAATTTAGAAAATATCAAACTCTTTTTTTTAAATCAAGTCTTGTGTTTCTATTATTCACCGTTTAGCAGTTACAAGCGTTTATAGATAAAAACGGAGGCTACTTTGGCTTGTTTTTCTATCGAGAAAATGTGTCTTAATCGTGTTTTGGCTCTAATCAAAACTTCAATTATATGTTCAATTTACACATATCCGAAAATCATACTCCTACTGTTAGTACTTCATGATATATGAAGCTTTGAAGAACCCAATTTTTTTCACATAGCCCCTTAAACTAAAGTGGCAGTGGGCGGGGAACATTGCTCGCTGAACCGATGGCTGAGGCCGAAGAGTTCTCGAGTAGCGACCGCATACCGGAAAGCGCAGCGTGGGTAGGCCCTCCACAAGGTAGACCGACGACCTGGTGAAGGCGGCGGGAACCCGTTGGATGAGGGCAGCGCAGGACCGGTCGTTATGGCGATCCTTGGGGGAGGCTATGTCCAGCACTGGACGTCTATCGGTTGATATGATTATGAATAACGGCGTCTGACGCAACTTGTTTGAACTAAAAATATAAATAGTACAATTCTTTCATTTTCAATTTTTCAGGTGTGCACTCACACGTGCGAGGTGTACGCTGAGAAAATACTGAACATAAGGAACATGGACGAGCTTGGGACCAAGCGGTGCCTCACAGATATTGGTAAGTGCGGTATAGGTAATCAACCTGCACAACTCTCAAATTGTATGGGATAGCAGATTTTTTTCAAATATTTCAGATAAATGGTAAGGGTGCACTAAGAAAGGATTTTTCGATATTCTAATTTCACGCGGACAAAGTCGCGGGTAAAAGGCTTTTCTACATTATTATACAACTGTAAATTAAAAAAAAAAAAATTCTCAGTTTGTGTGTTTGAACGCGCATCACGCAAAAACTACTGAACCGATTTTGATGAAACTTTTTTTGTTTGATAGCTTATCATCTGACTTAAAATCTGGTATATAATTTATGCGGACGAAGTCGCGGGTTAACGCTAGTACATAATAAAAAACTTATTGATATACAGGGTCCTTCTTAGGGTTGAACCTCATCTGGCAGCACGGCATCGCCTTTTTCCGTCGCTCCATCCTTTTCTGTCACTCAGAGACATCATTTGCTTGAGCAAATAAGATAGACGGAACGCGATCGCGCGCGGCGGTGCTGCGGCGTGCGGTCGCGTTCCGTCTACCGTCTGCCAGATCAGGTTCAACCCTTAATATACTGACACTTTTTTCAGGGGATGATCAGACTATCAAACTGAACCACGTTCTCTACGGGACCAACATCGAAATAGCGATAAAAAAACCGTTCTCCCATACATTTGGCTCGATTAGGTTTTCATTTTGGTATGGAAGAGCAGATTTATTTTTCGCGATTTCGATGTTTGTGCCATAGAGAAAGTGTTCAATTTGACAGTATGATCATCCCCTTAAAAAAGTGTCAGCATATTAAGGACCTAAGGACCTCAACATATTTATCTAAACTATTATAAAACTGTAACAGAAGTGTGTCTGTACATTGAAGATATTTACGAAAAAAAGATTACGATATGGTTTTTAGGCTTCCCTGATTCCAAATCACAAATTTTTGGACTTTTTGTCTGTCTGTTTGTTTGTTTGTTTGTTCGTTTGTTTGTTTGGGTGTTTGTTTGTTCGAGTATCACGCAAAAACTACTGAACCGATTTTGATGAAACTTTTTTTGTTTGATAGCTTATCATCTGACTTAAAATCTGGTATATAATTTATGCGGACGAAGTCGCGGGTTAAAGCTCGTTATATATATTTCATTAATATCTTGTGTAGGGATGCAACGATTCGGCCATTACGATTACGATATTAATCCTTACCTGCCAGTGCCTTACCTGCGTCAGTATTTCCGAGTACTTACAACCCGGATTCCTTTAAAGTACGAGTGAATAGGCATCTTCTGGGTAAGCTCGCTACATCTACGACCCCATCTTCGTCCTGAGGACTGGATTGAGGTCAAGAGCAAACCCATAGTCAATAAAAAAAAAAAAAAAAAAAAATCGTTATTTATTACGATAGCCGATGCATTACGATTATTTAAACAAATTTAGTTGAGATTATCCTCAGAATGAGTTCTCATAGTGTTTCTTTGCATTCCAATGAAAGTTAAATCATTAAAAAAAACTTTAAAAAATTCCAAGATTTCGTAACTTTTTCTACTAATTTGAGATCGAAGTCAAAGGTTCACTTCATCAAGATTACGATTTTTGGATGCGTACAGGCCAATTTTATTTGAAAAACTATGTGGAACATGATTCTGTATAATCTCGTTAATCAAGAGATATCTCGTCCAATTTAAGTGGGAGATTAATCTTTTAAAATGTAGATGAGATATCGCGGGAATGAGAATGTATGTAATATTTCAAACCGAAAATCTTATCATAGATCTCGGTAGAATTTAAAAATTATTTTAAAAGTTGTTTTTCGGCTCTGGAATCTAGTATTCAGGTCGTGTATTCGTCAACAAGTGCAATCCGATTGACTTTTTCAATTCGATTTAATAATCGTACGATTCTTACTACGGTGCATTGCACCGTTATTAATCGTGATTATTACGATTACAGATGCAAAACGATGCACCGCTTCGTAATCGTTGCATCCCTAATCTTGTGTTGTTTATTGCAGTGTACCTGTCGAGCGTGGTTGAGGACCTGGGCAGCAACATCACTCCGGCTCTCAAGAACCTGGAGAAATCGCTGCGAGCCGCCACGCCCGCTCCCAGCGAATAGTTTCAATTATTCACGTCCTACCAAAAGGGACTTCAAGGCGCCCGACTTTCAGATAGAACGCCGGGGGCCCATTTTCGCCGAGCCTTAGTCATTCGGAAAAAAATATCTATTCTACACTTTATCTTCGGAATTGATAGCATGCCATTCAATTTCAACTCTGATTTGCCATACTGAGCATTAATTCAAAGCTCGCTGATTAGAGTTGATCCACATCTGTCAGCACGGAATTGCGATTGCGATCGCGCTCGCTGGACGCCGAAAGCATGACGATAACCAAACATCGTCATAACCTTAAATTCGTCGTTGACACATCGGCGAGCTGACAATTCGGTATTCGCTATGGTGTTATTATATCATGTGTCAAACTCATATAAAAACTTCGACGATCTGTAGGATGGAAGAAGGATGTTACATTTGTGAGCTCGATGTTTTTAACTTGCACTCCATCGCCTCCCCGCAGGCGATCGCATTTTGGCCGTGGCTGCCGAGCGCATCACCGATGCTACCGCGCGCGATAGCACTCACGCTATCTTTCTCCCTCTAGCAAACGACGTTCCTGAGCGACAAGAAAGGATAGAGCACGAAAAAAATCTATTCCGGCCTGACTGAAGTGGGTCAACCCTAATCCTGGGTGTGCTACATATGTGTTCACTCCTGACAAGAGCTGTGCGATTTAGCGAGGCTTTGAGTGAAGAAAAAATCCACCAATAGCTGGTTCGCTCGATCGCGTTGTTATCGTTGTTATAAGGAAATTAAAGCTTTCCTATTGGTGGATTTTTTCTCGCTCATAGTCTCGCTACCAAGCACAGCTCTGGTGGGGAGACAGACTTCGTGCTCTTTTCGTGCATTCTAAAAATGATCTACAAGTAAAGCACTCTCGATTCCATTAAGAAGGTACCGAGCCTCTGGAACTGCTCTCAATGGTATTTTTTATTTCTAAACTTAATAGTTTAATGTGTGTGTTGTTTAGTTTAGTTGGTTATAATTACAACATTTCCAGCAATCAAAGAATCTCACATATTCATTGTTTTTCAATTTAATATAGTCACTACAAACAATATAAAACAAAACCGTAATGACCCGATATATTGAAAATCGGCAATGACTACAAAATGCAACATTTTTGCTTTTTGGAAATGTATTTGTTAAGGAATTAAAAAAATACTATTGAAGACAGAACCGGAGGCTCGGTGCCCCCTTAATACGCACTAGACCACATGTAAACAATATTTATTTAGACGTAAATAAAATATAAATGAAGTAAATAAACAATTTTTTATTAAATTGTTTCTTATTCTAAGATACACTTAGTGGTAAACTAAAATCACATATCATTGTCTTATAAAAAAATGTGTCCGTATAGTTAGCAGCCTCACCAGCTCATTTGAAGGTTTTGACTAAGCCACGATTTAGTGCCCAATTAGTGCAATTTGGTGCCCAAAGCACAGATTTGGTGCTCATGTAGTTTAAAAGATATTTGGGTACCTTACTGAGGCTGCTAGATAGACGTCAAGCTAGCAGTCGCATTTTGAAATACTGTTTGTATCGATGTGATTTATATGTCACGATTTAGTGCTCATTTAGTGATCCCTATATCCAAAATTTCATGAATATTGATCCAATACAAGCCGAGATATGATAGTACATTGTTGAGGCTGCTAACTAGACGTTTCTTCCAACGATGATTCCAATGAAACGGATGCACATTTGAAACAGATAAATACATAGCGATTTAGTGCTCGATTTGGTGACTCTTATGATATTTATGAAAAGTAGAATTTTCTTTCCTATTTCCCAAAAAAATTACGTAAACTTCTACATACAACGATTTTCGGTACAACCGTGCACAAAAATTATCATTTCTGGGAACTACTGCCATGAGCTAGCGCTTGCGCTCGCGCAAGTAGTTCATAGTTATACCGAGAGATGTTGGGACTGGCGGATTGTTTACGTGAGTTACGGAGATGCGAATACGTGTCTTTTTATTACATAGAATGAAGAACTAATTGCTTGATACAAATTAGTGCATTATAACTTATCGTCGTCTACAGTTCCACATTATATTATTTATCCTATAAATTAACTAACTGCCTCTGTGGTCTAATGGTTAAGAACATTGGGCTCTCGACACGGAGGTCGTGGGTTCGATTCCCACAGGGGACACCTAGTGATATGTCACTTTGGGCGTTTTTCCCCAGTTGATTAGGACATTGCAGGCCGAGTCACCTGATTGTCTGAAAAGAAAAATGATTCCGTGCTTCGGATGGCGCGTTAAGCCGTTCGTCCCTGCTACTATCTCTGGTGGTAGTAGTCATTACACGTCAGGCGGTCTGAAAAAACTTTGACATCAGGGCTCTGCCCACGTGATAAGAAGAAGACTAATGGAATGTTCAGACCCGCACGACCAAAGCGACTGGGAAGCGGGAGCGTCTACCGCGCGGCGGTCGCTGCCCATGTAATCTTAGAGCGCTTACAGACGAGCGACAGTTGTCTGCGACAGCTCGCGACAGTAGGTACAGTCTGAAGCACAAGTCTTGTTCTTGAGAGATTTCAGTTTGAAGAAAACGGAGGCTAAAAAATAACATGCTTGATATTTCGGGTTTTTAATTTTTATACGTTTTTCGTAGATTTTGGTTTCTTTAGATAATAGATAATCCAGAATTGATTATCTTCATCATCAAGTCCATAAAATATTACAGACTGGTAAAAATAGGGCAATTATAATATACATTGGTACCGATTCGGACTGTGCCACGACTTAACTTAACTAAATTTATTCCTGTCACTTTCTAAAATAAGATTAAGAAAAGAGACAGAAATCCAACAGCTGACTTTAGTGCTGTCAAAGTGACGTTAAACGCCCAAAATAAGATGCCATCATAATGTACGCCATCTTATTTAAAGCGTTTTTGGGCGTGTAACGTCACTTTGACAGCACTAAAGTCAGCTGTTGGTTTTCTGTCTCTTTTCTTAATCTTATTTTAGAAAGTGACAGGAATAAATTAAGTTATGTCGTGGCACAGTCCGAATCGAGGCCATTATACAGGGTGTAACAAAACACCCTAGTAATACTTAAGGGGGTGCTTCAGACCATCAATCTGAACAACTTTCACTATGGAGCCAACGTCGAGAAAAAAAATATATATTGCCGTCCCATACATTTGAATCGAGACGGTACTGCAGTTTTGTATGAAAGAGTGCATTTTTTTATCGCGATTTCGATGTTGGCTCCATAGTGAAAGTTGTTCAGTTTGATGGTCTGAAGCACCCCCTTAAGTATTACTAGGGTGTTTTGTTACACCCTGTATAGTTAATTAGTTATGATATAATACTTAACACAACACTAATAATTATAAAACATTGTTCGCGACATCGAGCTACCGGATTCGCGCGTCGACGCGGGCCGCTACGGTTTTTCCTCGCGAGTTCAGACACCCAACGTGATCAGTGCAAATTCCAATTAGATTATTGTTTTTTTAGTGTTTATTTGTAGATTATTGCTTGTGGAATGCACTGGTCATGTTGGGGGTAACGTATTTGTACAGTTCGTTATAGTTTTGTATAGTTTTTTCACGTGTTTAGAGTCGTAGTTTTAAGTTTTCTTTATTATAGTTTTTTGTTATTGTTTTATAAGTTATAGGTATAGTTATAGGTTTTGCTAATAAAGTTCGTTATTTCTCATAGTTAGAATAGGTTAGAATAAGTTTTTGCATTGTTTAGAGTTGTTTTTTAGGCGTTTCATTTCTGATATTTTCATACCCTTATTTCTCAAGATAGGTGATAGGTGGATCCTATCTAACAGCTTAGGTACACAATAGTAGATGATCCTTACCTATTTCACACACAACATATAGACTAGAGTAGTTAGATAGAAAAATATAGCAGTTTTAAAGTTCAGTTTACACCTTGCACTTTGACCCCGTATTTTACATAATAGATATATAGATAGAAACATAGAAATAGGTAGGCTAGGTGAGGATAACCCAGGTGCACTTAGTCAGAACCCTAGGTCATAGATAAAGTGCCTAGAATAGTCTAGAAATAGAATAGTTTGCAATGGCGCGGCAAAAATTGTGATATTTTTCCGCTTTATTCTGACTAGGAAACCTGGGTATCACACCTAGTATAGATTGTTATATGTCAAAATACGGGTAATTGTAAGCTCTTTCTATAGAACATCGTAGCTTTGAACTACCTCTTATAGTTTTTAAGATATAGCCTAAAATGTCAGAACTTTGTGATGAAAATGTACAACCAATTTGAACAATAAAAAGCGGCTCTCCTTACGGTATTGCGCTAGGTAGGACATAGGCGCGCAAAACAGCGCAGAATCAATCAGTCGCAACGAGTCCTCCAGCGCAACATCGGAAGAAAAGCTAGCGAAGAAAACTGAAGAACCTCTTTCATTGAAGAACCCTGCTCCCTGCTCCATCAAGATCAGCTGCCTCAGCCTGCTCTCTGCGGTCTACGATCTGCGTCCCACTCTCACAGTACCGCCGTAATCGGGGCGTCATCTGGCGATAGTTAATAGTTAGCTAAATGTGCTAGACCAGGCTTTTTCATATCGAAGGTGGTCGACCACACACATAATATTATACACATAATATTATACACATAAATATTTATAAATACGTATACAGGGTGTAACAAAACACCCTAGTAATACTTAAGGGGGTGCTTCAGACCATCAAACTGAACAACTTTCACTATTATGGAGCCAACATCGAAATCGCGAAAAAAAATCAGCTCTTTCATACAAAACTACAAACCTACTCGGAGCCAAACGTATGGGACAAGTGTTTTTTTTTTTCGCGATTTCGATGTTGATTCCATAGAGAAAGTTGTTCAGTTTAATAATATAATAATAATTTAATAATAATAATTTTCCGAGTCATGGATGTTTGTATCTATATATGTATTCTATATCGTTGTCTAGTCATCATAATACAAGTCCAGGCTAGATTCTGGTACTTTAAATGTGACTAGATAATTTGTGTGACAATGTCCAAGATATTTATTTATTTATTTAATAGTCTGGTTATCGCCTTAAAAAAGTGTCAGCATATTAAGAAGGACCCTGTATACAACGTGTTAATGATTTAGCGCAAAACCTCATACACCCCAACTGATTTATAACAAAATAATTAGATTGAAACAGTAATTTAATTACTTTGATAGTTAAAATTTAAAGTTATTAGCATTTTAAGTTTTGAGGCAAAAATGATTTGTTATCATTTCGGCACTGAAAGAAAGCGCTAACGTACTCATGGATACATTTTTATGATATTGTTTTGGTAGTAAGTAGGGTTAGTGTGCATGTGCGGTGGGTTGACATCGGGTTCAGAAAATTTTAAATTTTGCAAACAAATTATTTAATATTTTGAAAAAAATTACCTACGTTGAAACCATGATAATTCGACTCTGCTCTCGATTCTAAACAAACTATTTTCTAGTTTTGCGTTAATTCATTAACACGTTGTATAGGATGTTACAAACTACCAAAAAAACTGTTTTGGATATGGAGGTCTATCTCTCAGACTATACTACACTACGTCACGGTCTTCAACTGTCGCGCGACCCTGTCGCGAGCTGTCGCAGACAACTGTCGCTGGTCTGTAAGAGCCCTTACGGCGTACCGCCAAGTCGCCCAAACCAACGCGACCATGACGCGGGAAGGCAGCGTCAGCGGAGCGGGAAGCGTGCGTCCAGTGGTCAGACGTGTACAATGTTAAGCTCACGTAACAAAATAAAATACAAATTTTAAATTTCAGTACATTTTGGTTCTTTATGATAGACTAGCGGCCCGTCCCGGCTTCGCACGGGTGGACGTCTAATCTTTTCTAGCAATAAATATAGCCTAGTTACTCAGGGTGAATGTAGCTTTCTAATGGTGAAAGAATTTTTTAAATCGGCCCAGTACTTTTTGAGCCTATTCATTACAAACATACAAAAATAGGTACAAATCTTTCCTCTTTATAATATTAGTGTAGATTTGGAACGTTTTTGGTAGTTCTTCCTAGATTTTTTGTAGATTTTGGTTGTTTTTGGTTCTTTTTTGTAGATTTTGGAAATTTTTGTTTCTTCTGGTACCTAGTTTTTGGTAATTTCTGGTAGATTTTGGTAGCAAAAACCATAAAACTATGTAACTATGTAACGGCTACTACCACAAGAGATAGTAGCAGGGACCAACGGCTTAATGTGCCATCCGAAGCAAGGGATCATCTTTCTTTTCAGACAATCTGGTATTTAGCCTGTAATGTTCTTACCAACTGGGGAAAAATGCACACAGTGACATATCAGGAGGTGTCCCCCGTGGGAATCGAACCCACGACCTCCGTGTCGAGAGCCCATTGCTCTTAACCATTAGACCACAGAGAGGCAGTTATTGGCAGGGCATTTCAATAAGAAAAGTCCTAAAATCCTCATTGCTTGATAGTAATGAGGATTTTTGCCGACAGATAAGGTAATTTTTTTGCAAACTACGTCCTTATTTTACTTTAAGATTACTATTACCCTCCTTCTAGCGCAGTCGGGTAAAAACTGAATGTTTATAAGAAAAACTAAATAAAACTAGGAGAATAATGAACAGATTTATTATAAGAGAATAAATCACACACAGATTTTTGACTTGCTTGCTTTGCAAGCTTGACACAAGAAATGATTTGGGACTAGTCAATTAATACAGTAATAGTCAAATAGTAGAGAAGAATAATGGACTCCTGGAGTGCGATTTTTGAATCTCATTCGCTGAGTTCAGCAGTTGAAAATGTCAAAATTACTATGGAGATAAGCATCTTTCTACTGATTTGACTTTCAAAAATTGCACTCCTGAAGTATGATTTTTGAAAGTCAAATCAGCAGTAGAAAGATGCATATCTCCACAGTAATTTTGATATTTTCAACTGCTAAACTCCGCGAATGAGATTCAAAAATCGCACTCCTGGACTCAAATTGAGTCACTCAATACATACATAAGAGAATATACAGGAAGATTTTTTTATCACCATCCAAATTTTAATAAAATGTTTGTTTATGAAAAAAAATCGATACGTGTTTTTTCTTTTAGCATCGATCAGTACTAAAATATTGAGATATGACTACGCAAAAATGTCTTAAGAAAAACAATTCGACTGGACACAGTACGCACCTACCTGTGCCACAGATTATTAATTAATAGTTACTACCACTCGACGCGATTTCGCGCGCTTTTTCGAATTTAGAACTTTGATTTTCAAGAACGAAAACTAACGAACGAATCTCTGTGGTCAGTAATTTTCTTTGGGTCAGAGCCTTTTAATTTTTAGAAAACGTTTATTATGTGTCACTGTGTCATTCAAAGAATACTTTATTATAACCGTGTCATTGAACAAAAATAAACAAAATAAGGGACTAGAATAACATTTTAACAATGTTTTGAAAGTGTTGTGTGTTCCTGTTAAGTTTACAATGCTTGGGACTCTGAAGCTAGGGCTCCGCCCCCCGGTCCTGCCACACCCGGTGGGTACGAATATGAAACTCGATGACCAAGCTTTATGGAAAATTCTGTAGGATAAAATTTTTAAATGTGCAATTTTGACCTGCCCTTTTTTTTAATGAAATGGGTTCTATAAGTGATACCAAACATGTAGAAAAAATATGGATGGTGATAAAAAAATCTTCCTGTATATACAGGAAGATTTTTTTATCACCATCCAAATTTTAATAAAATGTTTGTTTATGAAAAAAAATCGATACGTGTTTTTTCTTTTAGCATCGCTCAGTACTAAAATATTGAGATATGACTACGCAAAAATGTCTTAAGAAAAACAATTCGACTGGACACAGTACGCACCTACCTGTGCCACAGATTACTTATTAATAGTTACTACCACTCGACCCGATTTCGCGCGCTTTTTCGAATTTAGAACTTTGCTTTTCAAGAACGAAAACTAACGAACGAATCTCTGTGGTCAGTAATTTTCTTTGGGTCAGAGCCTTTTAATTTTTAGAAAAAGTTTATTATGTGTCATTGTGTCATTCAAAGAGTACTTTATTATAACCGTGTCATTGAACAAAAATAAACAAAATAAGGGACTAGTATAACATTTTAACAATGTTTTGAAAGTGTTGTGTGTTCCTGTTAAGTTTACAATGCGTGGAACTCTGAAGCTAGGGCTCCGCCCCCCGGTCCTGCCACACACGGTCAGTACGAATATGAAACTCGATGACCAAGCTTTATGGAAAATTCTGTAGGATAAAATTTTTAAATGTGCAATTTTGACCTGCCCTTTTTTTAATGAAATGGGTTCTATAAGTGATAGCAATCATGTAGAAAAAATTTGGATGGTGATAAAAAAATCTTCCTGTATATATAAAAATTTAATGTCATTTAACTTTTTTGCTTGGCAGTACTAACCATAAAATTAAAAACAATTTTAAACCCTATCACAGTTGAATAAAGTCTAAATTTGATCAACGGTTTCGTCAGACCTAAATTACGATTAGTATGTAGAAGTTTACGTAATTTTTTTGGGAAATAGGAAAGAAAGTTCTACTTTTCATAAATATCATAAGAGTCACCAAATCGAGCACTAAATCGCTATGTATTTATCTGTTTCAAATGTGCATCCGTTTCATTGGAATCATCGTTGGAAGAAACGTCTAGTTAGCAGCCTCAACAATGTACTATCATATCTCGGCTTGTATTGGATCAATATTCATGAAATTTTGGATATAGGGATCACTAAATGAGCACTAAATCGTGACATATAAATCACATCGATACAAACAGTATTTCAAAATGCGACTGCTAGCTTGACGTCTATCTAGCAGCCTCAGTAAGGTACCCAAATATCTTTTAAACTACATGAGCACCAAATCTGTGCTTTGGGCACCAAATTGCACTAATTGGGCACTAAATCGTGGTTTAGTCAAAACCTTCGAATGAGCTGGTGAGGCTGCTAACTATACGGACACAAAAAAATACATAAGTATTATTACATTTTAGAACTCAGAATCATTTCTATAACAAACAACAATTTTAAGCTCATAGCTACAGCATCAATCTACTTGATAGTTACACCATCTTGAATCTTGACTTGACCCTCTCAATGTAGCAAAACGAATGTCTGTCCACTACAAATAGTATAAGAGATAAGCATACTTTTGGTAACCATCAGCTGCAAGGCTGATTCAGTGTTCATAGAGTGTAGAGCATCTCTGAGAAGGGGATCTTCTCTTATCTTATCTTGTTGTGGGGGCTGGCAAGCCAGCAACACTTTACCAAAGCCACCAACCCAGTGGGATCTTTTGTGTTAGCCCCAATACTTTTTGCTTACTCCACCCTTCAAATACATGGTCAATGAAGGAGGCAATACCATTGAGGGGAAGAAGCCTAAGGTCTCCCGGTTTTGGATATCCATCACCGAGGAAGCACATGCGCTTTGCCGCCAAGACATCACAGTCACACAGGATATGCTCCATGGTCTCCTCATCCTCTCCGCACGTTCGGCAGCTGGGATCCAGGGTGAGTTTCATCTTGTGCATCATCGTGCCTGTGGCGTAGTGCCCAGTGAGGGCTCCGACGATGGCACGAGCCTTGCTCCTGCTGTTGTTCAGTATGAACTTTGATGCACGAGCTGTCGCATTGAGAAGGGGATGGACCAGGTCTGTCTGCATAACTCCAGTTGGTTTAGGAGATACAGCCGTTCAAAGGTAAGTAAAAAATTACGATCAGCTGCAAGGCTGATTGTATGATATTATTGTAGAAGGCACTGTAGCTATGTGGACAGTACAAAAACAAACATACAGTCAGCCTTGCAGCTGATCATCAATTTTTCACTGACTTAAAGGTCATCTATAACTCCTAAACCAACTGGAGTTATGCAGCCAGACCTGGTCCATTCCCATCACAGAGATGCTCTACACCCTATGAATACTGAATCAGCCTTGCAGCTGATCGTTGCAAAAAATATGCTTATCTCTAATACTATAAAGGCAATATGTTCATGAGTTCTCATATGTATCTATTGAACTAAAAATGTCTACTTTGACACAAAAGATCTTCAATCTTCAATCAATCTTGATGACTATAAGGGTTGAAACACATTGACCGACGGCGGATGAGTACAAAAAAAACACCTATGCTTCCCACTCGTGCTTGCAAACAAACAAGACATTCCGGACTGCATGGGCATCCACACGGTGAAGCCAATCTTCAACCAGAACGCTCATCTCATTGGTGCTCAAGATATTATGTTGATGGCTACATCGGCTTTGGTAATTTTTAGGGTTCCGTACCCAAAGGGTGAAAACGGGACCCTATTACTAAGCCTACGTCATAGTGTAAATAAAATAAGTGATGAAGCTCATCGGTCGCGGCGGGTCTATGCCCGCGTGACGTGCGGGGTACGGCGGGGGACGGGCGTACCCTAACTCAATTCACTGTTAGGGTACGCGCGCAGGCAGCGTGGGCCGGGACGCACTCCTCCCGGCCCCCGCTCGCCCCGCACGATTGGCCTGCCGCGACCGCTGAGCTTCACCACTATTAGTTCTTTACAGTATGCCTATGTTATCCGTTCGTCTGTCTGTCCTATTTAAGATTTTTTCTTGTAGATGGTGGTGGATGCGGATGGTGTCCTATACTAAACATGCTTTTTGTATGGGCCTGCCGTCGGTCAATGTGTCTTAAACCTAAGAGACCTATCAAATAAGTGATTTTCGATCATAGACGATGTTACAACAGCACTGCAAAGACATTGCAACTGGATCGGTTTGATTCCGCCACAATTCCTCTCAGAAATTAAAACAATATTGTTCCGTCAATGCCTAAATTAAATAATTACTCGTGTGAAACATTCAGTTAAAGGTCAGTTTCATAATTTAGGAAATTCTAGCTATATTTCATTATTACTATTTTGGTGATTATGGCTCCATCAGTTTGTCGATGGTTCTGCCAATGTTAAAGTTGAGAGACACGCGTTTCCATTTGTTGATTAACCATAACCAGTTACTAATCAACGGAACGGAAAAACAACAAAGATCTGCCAAAAATTTAAGATTATTCAAAACACTCCATATCTGATAGTTGATCCAACATTCACAAATGAATTGCCGTGATATTAACAAAAGGTTATTGCCACGACACTGATTGATATCAGAAATATCGCAGCGATATGGCTCTGTCAACACGTACGCTCAAAAATCAATTGTGATATCGCTCTAACCTTAATTAACAATAACAATATCAAATAAATTTAAAAAATACTTAAATTAATCGTCCCAAATTTCGTGGTTAGGATCGGTCTCCGGTAAATAATCTTTCTGCAATATCGGCTTTGGACGTGAGATGGCGCCGGTTTGCACCGGTGTGTTGTCTTCCGGGAACATGGCAGCTTTCGACGGACATGTCTTGACATGTTGCTTCAACTCCTCCTCGGGCATCCTGTGTGTCGCGTTGTATGGACATATGTGCAATTTCGGGTGATTTTTCTCACATTTGACGATGTGAGCTTGGATTCTGGAGCGCGGGACGCGGTGGACAGCGTCGTACGGGCACGAAACGTAGGGATCGTCCATGGCTGGCTGTAAGAAAGCGTAGTTTCAAATTTGGTTTATGTGGACGTAATAGAAGTGCGAACTTTCTAAGTAATATGAAAACATACCTGTCTCGAAAAATAGGTGGTTTCTGATCAATTTCTGATGTACGAACAAGGAACATATGTACTCTCTACTGTACGAATAAAGTCTATGGAATTTATTTTGGTTTACGTTACCAAAAAACTGAAGTATCTTTCATAAATTTCTGAAATTCCGAATGAAAAAGAAATTCTTTTTTTTTTAATACAATTTATCCTTTCGGAAATGCAATGGGAACTAGCCCTTACAGCATGGTCATAAGTTACATTTTTCTTTGTACTTAAAACTAACATAACCTAACTTAACCTACTCTTGAAATAAGTCGATGGTACACCCATTCCAATATTCAAGAGAGTTCCACGCGAAGATCAATCCGAATCAAACGGGAGCGCCTACTTTATTTCTCACTTTTACTATATTGTTCTTATTAAACTAATTCCACCACACTAACAAAATAATGACCACCGAAAAACGAATTTAGAAAATTAAGAAACAAAGCCCATTCTTGTCTTCAAGATTTCCGTGCAGAACTCTCCTCCTAGTCTAAAACCTAATCCTAAACCCTAGCACATTGAAATGCAAGGATGGAGGCATTCCAATGTTCAATGGAGTTTTACGCGAGAAGTCCAATCCAAATCAAACGGGAACGCCTTACTTTATTTCTCACTTTTACTACATTGTTCTCCATTAATGGCACATTATTACACAAATTCCACCACATTTACACAATAATAGCCACGAAAAACTAATTTAGAAAATTCAAGCTTTAGTCATACTACAACGGCGCGGAGACGGACGGAGGACGGACGGAGACGGGACGGCAACGGACGGAGACGGGACGGCAACGGACGGAGCACGGGCACGGACGGAGGACGGACGGAGACGGGACGGCAACGGACGGAGACGGGACGGCAACGGACGGGCGCGGGCGGAGGACGGGCAGGCACGACGCGAAACCGACACCCAGTGTTGCCAGACGTACTTTAATTATCGAATTTTAACGGTAATTTCATACCCCGTACGGTAGAACAGTCAGTACCCGGCAAACAGAAGTGCGATTTTTGAAAATCATACGAGCAACTTGGCAGTAGAAAGATGCATAATCTCCATAGTAATTTTGGCATTTTCTAATGCCAAGTCGCTCGTATGATTTTCAAAAATCGCACTTCAGACTTGAAAAATGCGGAAGAGTGCGGCAGCAGTTGAAAATGTATGGACATATTTCTACTGCTGATTTGACTTTCGAAAATCACTCTCCTGGAGTATGATTTTTTAATGTTAAATCAGCAGTAGAAAGATGCACGTCTCCATAGTAGGTACCTAACTGCCTCCGTGGTCTAGTGGTTAAGAGCATTGGCTCTCGATACGGAGGTCGTGGGTTCGGATCCCACGGGGGACACCTAGTGATATGTCACTTTGTGCGTTTTTCCCTAGTTGGTTAGGACATTGCAGGCTGAATCACCTGATTGTCCGAAAAGAAAAATGATTCCGTGCTTCGGATGGCACGCTAAGCCGTTGGTCCCGGCTACTATCTCTGGTGGTAGTAGTCGTTACATAAAAACCACGTCAGAGGCCGTAAGGCGGTCTGAAAAAACTCTGACACCAGGGCCTGCCCACACGATAAGAAGAAGACCTAATATTAAATTTATCAACTGCTGATTTCAAAGAGTTTCTATGAGTTTCAAAAATCGCACTCCTGGGAAGAAGATCAAGACATAAATCGCGCAAGAACTACCTTATATTATAGAGACTCAGGAGGTATAGGTACAGAGTGTACATTTAAATGCGCTATTACAGGGGTGCTTCAGATAATCAAACTGAACAACGTTCACTATGATCTAAGTTAAAAAAAAACAATGATTTTGTTTTTCAACCGATTGATTCCAAAATCGATAACTGAGGGTCCGGTCCGCGTGGACTCTAAACAGGAATCTGATGTCAGATTTGAGAAAAGTGGCCGCCATCTTGAACTTTTTTGTTTCTTAACCGATTGCTTCCAAAATCGATATCCGGGGGTCCGCGTGGACTCCGAACACGAATCTGATGTCAGATTTGAGAAAAAAGGCCGCCATCTTGAACTTTTTTGTTTCTTAACCGATTGCTTCCAAAATCGATATCTGGGGGTCCGCGTGGACTCCGAACACGAATCCGATGTCAGATTTGAGAAAAGTGGCCGCCATCTTGAACTTTTTTGTTTCTCAACCGATTGCTTCCAAAATCGATATCTGGGGGTCCGCGTGGACTCCGAACACGAATCCGATGTCAGATTTTAGAAAAGTGGCCGCCATCTTGAACTTTTTTGTTTCTTAACCGATTGCTTCCAAAATAGATATCTGGGGGTCAGCGTGGACTCCAAACACGAATCCGATGTCAGATTTGAGAAAAGTGGCCGCCATCTTGAACTTTTTGGTTTCTCAACCGATTGCTTCCAAAATCGATATCTAGGGGTCCGCGTGGACTCCAAACACGAATCCGATGTCAGATTTGAGAAAAGTGGCCGCCATCTTGAACTTTTTTGTTTCTTAACCGATTGCTTCCAAAATCGATATCTGGGGGTCCGCGTGAACTCCGAACACGAATCCGATGTCAGATTTGAGAAAAGTGGCCGCCATCTTGAACTTTTTGGTTTCTCAACCGATTGCTTCCAAAATCGATATCTGGGGGTCTGCGTGAACTCCAAACACGAATCCGATGTCAGATTTGAGAAAAGTGGCCGCCATCTTGAACTTTTTTGTTTCTCAACCGATTGCTTCCAAAATCGATATCTGGGGGTCCGCGTGGACTCCGAATACGAATCCGATGTCAGATTTGAGAAAAGTGGCCGCCATTATGAACTTTTTTGTTTCTCAACCGATTGCTTCCAAAATCGATATCTGATAATCCGCGTGGACTCCACACACGAATCCGATGTCAAGTTTGAGAAAAGTGGCCGCCATCTTGAACTTTTTTGTTTCTCAACCGATTGCTTCCAAAATCGATATCTGGGGGTCTACGTGGACTCCAAACACGAATCCGATGTCAGATTTGAGAAAAGTGGCCGCCATCTTGAACTTTTTTGTTTCTCAACCGATTGCTTCCAAAATCGATATCTGGGGGTCCGCGTGGACTCCGAACACGAATCCGATGTCAGATTTGAGAAAAGTGGCCGCCATCTTGAACTTTTTGGTTTCTCAACTGATTGCTTCCAAAATCGATATCTCGGGGTCCGCGTGGACTCCGAACACGAATCCGATGTCTGATTTGAGAAAAGTGACCGCCATCTTGAACTTTATTGTTTCTCAACCGATTGCTTCCAAAATCGATATCTGGGGGTCCGCGTGGACTCCGAACACGAATCCGATGTCAGATTTGAGAAAAGTGGCCGCCATCTTGAACTTTTTTGTTTCTCAACCGATTGCTACCAAAATCGATATCTAGGGGTCCGCGTGGACTCCAAACACGAATCCGATGTCAGATTTGAGAAAAGTGGCCGCCATCTTGAACTTTTTTGTTTCTCAACCGATTGCTTCCAAAATCGATATCTAGGGGTCCGCGTGGACTCTGAACACGAATCCGATGTCAGATTTGAGAAAAGTGGCCGCCATCTTGAACTTTTTTGTTTCTTAACCGATTGCTTCCAAAATCGATATCTGGGGGTCCGCGTGGACTCCGAACACGAATCCGATGTCAGATTTGAGAAAAGTGGCCGCCATCTTGAACTTTTTTGTTTCTTAACCGATTGCTTCCAAAATCGATATCTGGGGGTCCGCGTGAACTCCGAACACGAATCCGATGTCAGATTTGAGAAAAGTGGCCGCCATCTTGAACTTTTTGGTTTCTCAACTGATTGCTTCCAAAATCGATATCTCGGGGTCCGCGTGGACTCCGAACACGAATCCGATGTCTGATTTGAGAAAAGTGACCGCCATCTTGAACTTTATTGTTTCTCAACCGATTGCTTCCAAAATCGATATCTGGGGGTCCGCGTGGACTCCGAACACGAATCCGATGTCAGATTTGAGAAAAGTGGCCGCCATCTTGAACTTTTTTGTTTCTCAACCGATTGCTACCAAAATCGATATCTAGGGGTCCGCGTGGACTCCAAACACGAATCCGATGTCAGATTTGAGAAAAGTGGCCGCCATCTTGAACTTTTTTGTTTCTCAACCGATTGCTTCCAAAATCGATATCTAGGGGTCCGCGTGGACTCTGAACACGAATCCGATGTCAGATTTGAGAAAAGTGGCCGCCATCTTGAACTTTTTTGTTTCTTAACCGATTGCTTCCAAAATCGATATCTGGGGGTCCGCGTGGACTCCGAACACGAATCCGATGTCAGATTTGAGAAAAGTGGCCGCCATCTTGAACTTTTTTGTTTCTTAACCGATTGCTTCCAAAATCGATATCTGGGGGTCCGCGTGAACTCCGAACACGAATCCGATGTCAGATTTGAGAAAAGTGGCCGCCATCTTGAAATTTTTGGTTTCTCAACCGATTGCTTCCAAAATCGATATCTGGGGGTCTGCGTGAACTCCAAACACGAATCCGATGTCAGATTTGAGAAAAGTGGCCGCCATCTTGAACTTTTTTGTTTCTCAACCGATTGCTTCCAAAATCGATATCTGGGGGTCCGCGTGGACTCCGAATACGAATCCGATGTCAGATTTGAGAAAAGTGGCCGCCATTATGAACTTTTTTGTTTCTCAACCGATTGCTTCCAAAATCGATATCTGATAATCCGCGTGGACTCCACACACGAATCCGATGTCAAGTTTGAGAAAAGTGGCCGCCATCTTGAACTTTTTTGTTTCTTAACCGATTGCTTCCAAAATCGATATCTGGGGGTCCGCGTGGACTCCGAACACGAATCCGATGTCAGATTTGAGAAAAGTGGCCGCCATCTTGAACTTTTTTGTTTCTTAACCGATTGCTTCCAAAATCGATATCTGGGGGTCCGCGTGGACTCCGAACACGAATCCGATGTCAGATTTGAGAAAAGTGGCCGCCATCTTGAACTTTTTTGTTTCTTAACCGATTGCTTCCAAAATCGATATCTGGGGGTCCGCGTGAACTCCGAACACGAATCCGATGTCAGATTTGAGAAAAGTGGCCGCCATCTTGAACTTTTTGGTTTCTCAACCGATTGCTTCCAAAATCGATATCTGGGGGTCTGCGTGAACTCCAAACACGAATCCGATGTCAGATTTGAGAAAAGTGGCCGCCATCTTGAACTTTTTTGTTTCTCAACCGATTGCTTCCAAAATCGATATCTGGGGGTCCGCGTGGACTCCGAATACGAATCCGATGTCAGATTTGAGAAAAGTGGCCGCCATTATGAACTTTTTTGTTTCTCAACCGATTGCTTCCAAAATCGATATCTGATAATCCGCGTGGACTCCACACACGAATCCGATGTCAAGTTTGAGAAAAGTGGCCGCCATCTTGAACTTTTTTGTTTCTCAACCGATTGCTTCCAAAATTGATATCTGATGGTCCGCGTGGACTCTAAACATGAATCCGATGTCAGATTTGAGAAAAGTGGCCGCCATCTTGAACTAGTTTGTTTCTCTATCGATTGCTTCCAAATTCGATATCTGGGGGTCCGCGTGAACTCCGAACACAAATCTGATGTTAGATTTGAGAAAAGTGGCCGCCATCTTGAACTTTTTTGTTTCTTAACCGATTGCTTCCAAAATCGTTATCTGAGGGTCCGCGTGGAATCCGAACACGAATCTGATGTCAGATTTGAGGAGTTATCAGTTAGTCAGTTATCGATTTTGGAAGCAATCGGTTAAGAAACAAAAAAGTTCAAGATGGCGGCCACTTTTCTTAAATCTGACATTGGATTCGTGTTTGAAGTCCACGCGGACCCACAGATATTGATTTTGGAAGTAATCGGTTGAGAAACAAAAAAGTTCAAGATGGCGGCCACTTTTCTCAAATCTGACACCGGATTCGTGTTCGGAGTCCACACGGACCCCCAGATATCGATTTTGGAAGCAATCGGTTGAGAAACAAAAAAGTTCAAGATGGCGGCCACTTTTCTCAAATCTGACATCGGATTCGTGTTTGGAGTCCACGTGGACCCCTAGATATCGATTTTGGAAGCAATCGGTTGAGAAACAAAAAAGTTCAAGATGGCGGCCACTTTTCTCAAATCTGACACCGGATTCGTGTTCGGAGTCCACACGGACCCCCAGATATCGATTTTGGAAGCAATCGGTTGAGAAACAAAAAAGTTCAAGATGGCGGCCACTTTTCTCAAATCTGACATCGGATTCGTGTTTGGAGTCCACGTGGACCCCTAGATATCGATTTTGGAAGCAATCGGTTGAGAAACAAAAAAGTTCAAGATGGCGGCCACTTTTCTCAAATCTGACATCGGATTCGTGTTCAGAGACCACGCGGACCCCCGGATATCGATTTTGGAAGCAATCGGTTAAGAAACAAAAAAGTTCAAAATGGCGGCCACTTTTCTCAAATCTGACATCGGATTCGTGTTTGGAGTTTACGCGGACCCCTAGATATCGATTTTGGAAGCAATCGGTTAAGAAACAAAAAAGTTCAAGATGGCGGCCACTTTTCTCAAATCTGACATCGGATTCGTGTTTGGAGTTTACGCGGACCCCTAGATATCGATTTTGGAAGCAATCGGTTAAGAAACAAAAAAGTTCAAGATGGCGGCCACTTTTCTCAAATCTGACATCGGATTCGTGTTTGGAGTCCACGCGGACCCACAGATATTGATTTTGGAAGTAATCGGTTAAGAAACAAAAAAGTTCAAGATGGCGGCCACTTTTCTCAAATCTGACATCGGATTCGTGTTCGGAGTCCACGCGGACCCCCAGATATCGATTTTGGAAGCAATCGGTTAAGAAACAAAAAAGTTCAAGATGGCGGCCACTTTTCTCAAATCTGACATCGGATTCGTGTTCAGAGACCACGCGGACCCCCGGATATCGATTTTGGAAGCAATCGGTTGAGAAACAAAAAAGTTCAAAATGGCGGCCACTTTTCTCAAATCTGACATCGGATTCGTGTTCGGAGTCCACGCGGACCCCCAGATATCGATTTTGGAAGCAATCGGTTAAGAAACAAAAAAGTTCAAGATGGCGGCCACTTTTCTCAAATCTGACATCGGATTCGTGTTCGGAGTCCACGCGGACCCCCAGATATCGATTTTGGAAGCAATCGGTTAAGAAACAAAAAAGTTCAAGATGGCGGCCACTTTTCTCAAATCTGACATCGGATTCGTGTTAAGAGACCACGCGGACCCCCGGATATCGATTTTGGAAGCAATCGGTTGAGAAACAAAAAAGTTCAAAATGGCGGCCGCTTTTCTCAAATCTGACATCGGATTCGTGTTCGGAGTCCACGCGGACCCCCAGATATCGATTTTGGAAGCAATCGGTTAAGAAACAAAAAAGTTCAAGATGGCGGCCACTTTTCTCAAATCTGACATCGGATTCGTGTTCAGAGACCACGCGGACCCCCGGATATCGATTTTGGAAGCAATCGGTTAAGAAACAAAAAAGTTCAAAATGGCGGCCACTTTTCTCAAATCTGACATCGGATTCGTGTTTGGAGTCCACGCGGACCCCCAGATATCGATTTTGGAAGCAATCGGTTAAGAAACAAAAAAGTTCAAGATGGCGGCCACTTTTCTCAAATCTGACATCGGATTCGTGTTCGGAGTCCACGCGGACTCCCAGATATCGATTTTGGAAGCAATCGGTTAAGAAACAAAAAAGTTCAAGATGGCGGCCACTTTTCTCAAATCTGACATCGGATTCGTGTTCGGAGTCCACGCGGACCCCCAGATATCGATTTTGGAAGCAATCGGTTAAGAAACAAAAAAGTTCAAGATGGCGGCCTTTTTTCTCAAATCTGACATCAGATTCGTGTTCGGAGTCCACGCGGACCCCCGGATATCGATTTTGGAAGCAATCGGTTAAGAAACAAAAAAGTTCAAGATGGCGGCCACTTTTCTCAAATCTAACATTGTATTCGTGTTCGGGGTCCACGCGGCCTCTCAGATATCGATTTTGGAGGCAATCGGTTGAAAAACAAAGAAGTTATTGAGTACTACTACAAACGGGTACTGTTATGTAACTCGCTTCTGCGCCATCTATCGAGCCATTTTGAACTGTCACCTTCACCATATCAAATGGGGGATTTTCCAGAGAAAAAAAAAAGCTAGTTCATAATATCTCGATAGATGGCGTTGAACAGAGAGGGGTCGATTAGGTACCTATGGTATATTTATGAATATTATTAATAAAAAGACGCAGTATAAACCCTTTGATATTATTGTCGGTTTATTATTAACAATCTCGGTGTTATTGTCTGTCAACAATGAATCAAGTATCGGACGTGGCTGTATGGGCTTTGTATCCATTTTGAATATAACGACAATAACAAACTACAAAAACCTAAAGCCGGGTCCGCTGCGCCATGTTTTCGTGTTTGCTAACATCGTAACACGAAAACATGGCGCAGCGGACCCGGCTTAACAGAAAAACACAAATAAACCGGGAAACTTGTAATCGCTGCTTCATCAACAGCGGGGCTAGTACGCACGCCAACCCGCGATTGCGATATTTAACACATCCATCTGTCAAATCTTTTATCTTGTTCGTTCGTGTCGTGCGAAAATAGAAAGAGAGCGGAAGCGTGATAGCGATATATCACGCTATAGTGGGTTGGCATACTAGCCCCGCAGATAGTTTATAATAAACCAACAACAATAAGAAAGGGTTTGTTTGTACACACGGCGACACATCAAGCTAAGCAAAACCAAAATAAGGTGGTCGCGCGACGTTATACGTTATTCACCCTGCGCGCGGTCAGCTTATATTGGTCATACTCAAAGATAAAATATAGATAAATAATATAAAGCAAGACATAGAAACGCTACTTGACATCCATTCACACTTATGACAACCGCCCATTAGAATAAGTGAAATGTCAATAGTAAACAGCACTGGTAGCATGCACACCCGCGATAGCCGTGATACGGCTTTATCACGTATTTTATCTCGTTCTTTCGCGCGCAAAGGAACGAGATAAAAGACGTGATAAAGCCGTATCACGGCTATCACGGGTGTGCATGCTACCAGTGCAGATACCATCTTGAACCATTTTGTCACCAGACCTTCAGCTGGAAGACTCCGCTATTTCCTTACGTTAAGAACGAATTTTGCTTGAATTTGCTTAAAAAGTGGTGACATTTGTTTAACAGATTTACGTCTAATCTAGCTCTGTCACTCTTGTGGCAATCTGTGTGCGACTGTAAGGAATGACTATACATGTTTTTGTACAGTTTGATATTGGGTGGTAGCATGCCAACCCGAGATAGCCGTGTTACGGCTTTATCGCGTCTTTTATCTCGTTCGTTCGCGCGCAAAAGAACGATGTAAAAGAAGTGATAAAGCCGTATTACGGCTATCGCGGGTTGGCATGCTACCAGTGCTGGTCATACCTAATCGACCCCTCTCTTGTCAACGCCATCTATCGAGAAATTTGGAACTAACTTTTTACTTTTTTTTGCTTTTGGAAAATCCCTCATTCTTTTCACCATAAAATTTTCCTCGATTTTTCGAGATCAACTATTGGCAGCACCGCGCGGGCGGAGGACGGACGGAGACGGGACGGCGACGGACGGAGACGGGACGGCAACGGACGGAGACGGGACGGCAACGGACGGAGCACGGGCGGTGGACGGACGGAGACGGGACGGCGACGGACGGAGACGGGACGGCGACGGACGGAGACGGGACGGCAACGGACGGAGCACGGAGGCCGTTGGCCGTCAAAGGATTTTATACTCTCCTACTATGTAAATAAGGTTCATTTTTCATTGCTCTCGCTGGCTCCGTCCCGTCCCGTGCCCGTCCCGTCCCGTCAAATATGAATAGAGCTTAAGAAACAAAGCCCCGTCCATTTTGTCTCATTTCGCGCGTAAAAACCCAAAGAAATTCAAATCGGCACAACAAAACAGTTTTTCACTTTTCAGCAAGTGACATTGACAGTTCCGTCAGTGTTGCCAAGTCCCAGCCAGTCTGAATCGCAAAAAATCTCGGGCCAAGTAGCCTAAAGTCGCCTAATTTTTTCCCCGTGTAATATAGCCTAAAGTCGCCTAAAAATACAGCAAATTGGCCAAAATAAATGCTATATTGACTGCTCGTGACGGAATAATATTTTTTTACAACTACATTCTTTACTCACAATTTAAACATACCTGTACCTACCGCATAACATACACGTATGTTATATGGTACATAGTGTGTTGTAGTATACAGTTTATGCAGTCTGCGATAAAAAAATCATATAATTTTACTTACAATAAGTATAATATTTCAGATTTTTCTTAAAATAGCCTAAAATAACGCGAAAAAGTCAGTTTTTCTTATTATAGCCCAAAATCGCCTATTTTAATTTGGGATATAGCCTTAATGGCGACCGGTTGCCAATCTTATTTTTTGGTTGCCGATAGACCCCCTGATGTAGCCTAAAAGGCGATAAATCGCCTAACTTGGCAGCACTGAGTTCCGTTGTTGTTGTTGTATTATAGGTATTTATACTTTCAAAAAGGCATTGGGAACTAGCCCTTACAGCCGTTGTCTTGTTATATTTTTAATTGAACCTAAAAGGGCCCATTCACAGTCGTGTCCTACAAGTAGGACTATTCATACATTTTGCTCAAGTCAAGAAGTGCAATTTTTGAACATCATACGAGCGACTCGGCAGCAGAAAATGACAAAATTACTATGGAGATTATGCATCTTTCTACTGCCGATTGATGTTCAAACGACGACACTACTGGTTTGTATGTAATTCTATGAAATACCCTGCGCAGCCAGCGACACGCTGTTCGATTACACTGCGATGCGGCCGAGCTTCACTGTCGCTCGAGGAGTTGCACGACTCTACAATGCCATTCACGATCCGATATTGGTGTAGAACTGCAAGACGGACTAATGTGACTGGGCCCCTTAACCTTAACTACCTAATAGTAACTACACAACTCTTGAAATGCAAGGGGTGGTTCAAACATTCTGTGCAATGCAGTAGCGTAGCGAGGGGGGGGGGGGGGGAAGGGGGAGCAAATGCCCCGGGCGGCACTACACTAGGGGCGGCAAATTCGAGAAAAATTTAGCTTGATTGAGCTCTGTCCAATTCGTAAAGGAGTGAAAAGTCGAGCTCGCTTCACTCGCTTTAAGTTTCTCTTTTAATTGCTGTGCCTAAGCATAATCCTAAAGAGTTTTGACCACAGCTAAGATATGGTGCTAAAAAGAAACAATGCCCGCCCTTTTCTTCTCAATTCCCGCACAAAACCTTGACATTTCGTTGCTGTTGTTCAATTTGTCTTCATCGCAAAAAGGCAAAGAGAAAAGCCCATGCAGCCACGTATATATATCCGTTTCCGGAATGGTAAGGAGAACAATGCATGCAGCAAGAAACAATACCTACCACTCGATATTCTTAACCAGAAGTGCGATTTTTGAAAATCATACGAGCGACTTGGCAGTAGAAAATGTCAAAATTACTATGGAGATTATGCATCTTTCTACTGCCAAGTCGCTCGTATGATTTTCAAAAATCGCACTTCAGATCGATATTCTTTATTCTTTTTTCTTTGTTTATTTTTTGCTGGATATCATTGATATTATTTTAAACTTCTTGATTGATGTGTACCACGGGAAATGCCTGTATAAACCAATACCCTCCCCAGCTTCCTGCTGGATATCCAGCCGTTTGATTTTGAGGATTCTAAGGAGAAGCCCTTGTATAAAGAACAATATTATAATTACATAATATTCATAAAAGTTATTCCATTAACAAATACATTACAATATTTACAACTCCACCATGATATTTTTATTGAAAAACTATTTCTTCTGTTTCTCTAGATCTTCTAAAAATCCTTTGGAACACCTCACAGACTGTTGGTAGCATTTTTCGAAACCTTTGGCGTCACTGTCCTGTAAAAAAATACAAATTCATCGAAAGATATTTGTCTATTATACAGGGTGTTAGGAAGTCATTAAAAAAATGCCAGGTTAAAAGTAGCCGAAATCGACTATTATGGTAAAATATAAGCTTTTTGACTATTATAGAATGTATGACAAGATGTATGGACCTAGAGGAAGCAAAAGAGGTGTGTCAACCTTAGACAATTTAATAGGGACTCGCCTTGCGGTAGCATTTCTCCTCTGCCACGGTATTAGATCAATTAATCTTGCGCATTTACACCCAATTTTATACCTTATCACTAAACGAGACAGCCTATAATAGCGAAACAATAATTTTGAGCTTAGAACGTTTGGGGTTCACACGAGACTACTTTTCATGATTTTTAACATTCAAAATTAGAATCTAAACTTATGGGGAATAAAATACAAAGTTGCGGATTTCATGTTACCTCGCCCCCCGCAAAAAGTGGCAGAAATGTTTCTTAGTAGAATGACACGCGTAACTCGTCCCTATTAAATTGTCTAAGGTGTCAACCGCCCAAAGTGGAGATCCATAGTCTCTGCCTACCCCTCTGGGAAAAAAGCGTGAGTTTATGTATGTATGTGATTGTACCCATGATACTGAACAACTTTAGCTTAATTCTTTCCGTTTCCCTGAAACCTATAAGTAATAAGCAAAAATGACTTATTTCCTTAAGGTTTCTTAGGGAAAGTTGTTCAGTACAATCACCCTTAAGGGGCGTCCGCCCGGTTTTGAGTAACTTTGTAACCATTTTATACATTAACTATGGCACTTTTTAAGCAGAAAACAAAACTGAACAATCAACAGGATATGAGAAGTGATGTGGTTTTTCTCGAAATCTATTTTAATTATTAAAACTGAAGAAAAACGACTCCAAAGTCACCTCTTTTTTTCCAGTTGTAACCGTTTTACTCTTACATTGTTGATCAGAAGAATATAAAAATTTACAATATTCTTCACAATACAATATAAAATGACGTGGTTTTCTTATTTTTTGAAAATTCATAAAAAATCATACAGGTTTTCAAAGAAAACGGAAAATTCTGACCGGAGCCGCGCAATTGAAGCGGGATGGCTAATTGCAAAAGTTTGCTTGTAAGAAAGAGAGCCTTGCAGATGGGAGGAGTAGCCTTAAAGTAATGCAATAGTTTACCCTGACATCCTGTATATCAGTTTAATTAAAATCTAAACTATTATAAAACTGTAACAGAAGTGTGTCTGTACATTGAAGATATTAGCAAAAAAAAAATTACGACATGGTTGTTACCTGTCCCTGATTCCAAATCACCAATTTTTGGATTTTTTGTCTGTCTGTTTGTTTGTTTATTTGTTTGTTTGTTTGGGTGTTTGTTTGTTCGAGTATCACGCAAAAACTACTGAACCGATTTTGATGAAACTTTTTTTGTTTGATAGCTTATGATCTGAATTAAAATCTGGTATATAGTTTATGCGGACGAAGTCGCGGGTAAAAGCTCGTACTATAAAAAGGTAATTTGATTGTACTCATAATACTGAACTTTTAATTTTCAAACAAATATTCCATCAGCACATTGCATTTAGAAGCCAAACAATTTTTTTTTTCTAATCTATACTTTCCTTGGAGAAAGTTGTTCAGTATCATGAATACAATCACCATTGTAACTTTAAAGTATTGAAACTGTCGACATACACCCTGTACTTATTGAAAAGGAAAATAAAGTATTTTCTAAGCTTTCTTTCTTATCGTGTGGGCAGAGCCCTGGTGTCAGAAATTTTTCAGACGGCTTTACGGCCTCTGACGTGGTTTTTATATAACAACTACTACCACCAGAGATGGGAGCCGGAACCAACGGCTTAATGTGCCATCCGAAGTACGGAATTATTTTTCTTTTCAGACAATCAGGTGATTCAGACTGCTATGTCCTAACCAACTGGAGAAAAAAGCACAAAGTGACATTTCACTAGGTGTCCCCTGTGGGAATGGAACCCACAACCTCCATGTCGAGAGCCAATGCTCTTAACCATTAGACCACGCAGGTTTTTTCTAAGCACAAAATGTACAAATCTAACTCACATAATACGGATCCCTGATAATCTTGTCACCCTCGGGGTCGTAATCTCCGAAGAGAAGTAGCTTTGCTCGGGAGTTCTTCGGAGCCCGCTTGTTGAGGTCCTTCATGTTGGCTTCGTCCATGCCGAATATGAAATCATAGTGATTGAAGTCCTCTGTCACTATCTGTGGGATAGACAGTTTTTACAATGAAAAGCTGAATGCCGAAATGACTTTAAGACCTAGTATTGGTAAAATCACAACATTATAATGTGCTGTTTAAACAGAAGTGACGTGGCGCGGACGTGACGCGGGCGGGTTGCGTCAATATAAGCCTTATTGTACGCAGCATTGCGTCGTTTAGAGAATTACGCCCGCGCCTCCGCGCCATGCTACGTGCAGGTTGAATATTATGTTACTTTGACTATCTCTTCTGTATAAACAGCACCTAAGAGAGGTAAGAAATGCAAAGAAGTGCTTTTGCTTCGGAGACGACTGTCGCCACTCTTCTTCCCGCTCACGCTGCTACAACTACTCATGCCCTCTCGCTCGCACCACGCTGCGCGCCTTATGGTGTTATGTAAATTATTGCATAACAGTGTGGCACGCGTTCCACGCCTACTTTGCACGACATTTCCCAAGAGGTAAAGGTTAAAATTGTGTCACAATGTAAGGTACCTATTTTGCAATTTTAACATGTAATTATTTTCTTTGGATGAGTAACCATTTAGTAGTATTTCATCTACTCCAGAAAGCACGATAAGCAGTTGGTCCAGGATAGTACTGTCAGATGGTGGTGTAATTATTCGCTAAGTCAGGTCAGAGGCATATTGGCAGATTGAAAATTATCCGAAAGCAAGTTGACCACTAACTTGCCTCCACTAATCTGCACTTTGCCCGCGTGGTGGAGTATTACCCACTCCTCTCAGCCTTATTTGAGAAGCAGACCTTTGCTCAACAGTGGGATCCCACAGGTTACATCTTATTAATTAAATATTTTATAATTATGAGTTCACAAATTGTTGCTTCTTGTCAGCACTTCAGTAGTAGACTTGTCTAGTAGAAAAAAATAACTAAGATTAATATTTATTTATAGTTTTATCTTGTGTATGGTACCGTAGCAATGAGGTTTTATGTAAGCTACAAATAATAATAATAATAATAACCCCGCGGGGGCAGCTTGTGGCGAGCTGACGGTGAGTGGCGACACCGCGGACCCCTATCCAGGGGGACCATACAGACATGCGCTCACACACACACACACACACACACACCCACACACACACCCCCACACCCACACACACAGTAACACACCCCCCTACCTCTGGCTTGCCTTAATTGGCCGTCCAGAGTGGAATCGCAAGAGCAGAACCTATGCTCCAGGTTGGAAGTGTATTGCACGTAATGGCGTAATAACGGGGAAACCCGCTCACGGGGGTAAACCCCGCGATGGTGAAACCGGAGCCGCACCTCTCGACAACCTTCAGCCGCTCAATGAGATGTTGCCCCATTGTCGCACTTTGTGCGTGCGGCCGTTTTATGGGGCCCACTCGACGAGTCGGCGAGTCACCGCCTGCCCTATTTACAATTTTGAGACTAGTTGTCATGGCAGGCGTCCGTTAGTCTCCTCCCATAGCCCAGTATCCATCCATCCAACTTTCACCTCCATAGCCCAAGACCTTATTTTTCCATCGCGGCCATAGCGCCGTACTCCAATAGTCTTTACACAAATGGCGGGGACCATCCCCGTGGGTATCATGTTGTACGCTCGGAGATGGTATCCGCCATTTGTGTATCCCTTACATTTAGATTAACTTGTCTTTTGAACGGGCCTCTACATGTTGGCTTCGGCCCCATGCACGCCTTCCAAAGGTCCGGGACTTAATTGCCCGTGATTACGGAACGTAAGACATACAATAATAATAATAAATATCTTGGACAATGTCACACAAATTATCTAGTCACATTTAAAGTACCAGAATCTAGCCTGGACTTGTATTATGATGACTAGACAACGATATAGAATACATATATAGATACAAACATCCATGACTCGGGTACAAATATTTATATTCATCATACAAATATTTGTCCCTTACGGGATTCGAACCCACGACCCTCGGCACAGCAGGCAGGTTCACTACCGACTGTGCTACCGGGCTGTCAGGCCGACAGACAAATGACAGGCCATTTTCGGATTAACATTTGAAAACGACAGCGAACCCTGGGCACGTTATTCAATTATTACTTTTGTCTAGAGCCGATAGGAAGACACAATTTTCCTCTCAAAATAAAATATCTTCCAAAATATGATAACCTGGTATCATTCCACTGCTCTCCATCGGAGCTTTCCCTTTACAGTACCTATGTCAATATCCATTCAAATATTATACTTAATTATAGTTTCAGTTATGTTTTATCTATATAATGAACTATAAATAATTGAAGTTATGAACTTGTGACACAATTAGCGATCCTGCCCATGTTCGATTGATAATACTTTTGTAGTTTCAGCATGGATCCCTGACAAACAAGTATGTTTAAGTCTATGTGACTTTGTCAAGGTCAAATTAAAGTTTTATACAAATTTCTAATTAAATTTAAATACCTACTCTTGGTTCTATTTCTACTTCTGTCTACAAATAAATATGTAATTACACATAAAACATAATGAGTATTTTAAAACAAAGAATTATTTTGATCAATTCATTTCACCGATCCAAACCTCTCATGCAGATAGATGAATCAACAAAGGTTAACTGCATCCATCCGATCAGCGAACATCTTCAAGATTCTGTTCGATTTCCCCATATTCTGCACACAACAGACGCGGTCTTTTTGCATATTAACTCTAGAAACAAGAGAGCAAACAAACCTTTTTATAGGATACATTTCGGAGAGTGTGCGATGGAATTACACGATTTAATACCTCCGTCTCCCTTTCATCTGCGGGGGACGAGACGCAGGCTGAGTTTCCACCCTTATGTCGTTGACCTACCAGCAATTCGCATGAAGAAGTTTGCTTCTTTTATAATGCGCACGGCTAAGGAGTGGAACGCACTGCCTGCGGACCTGTTCCCTGAGCAATACAACCTGGGCCTCTTCAAGGCAAGAGTGAATAGGCATCTTTCTAGGTAAGCATGCTACATCTTCGGCCTCATCATCACTCAACATCAGGTGAGATTGGGGTCAAATGTTTACCTATCGAACATAAAAAAAAAAAAAAAAAAAAAAAACCTGTCTCGCGCAGTTATTATACGGCACTCCGTGCTTCTTCATGGTGTCTAGTGCGCGCCAGTCCGGCGGGTTCCCCACGTGCCAGCCGCCTATAGCTGCGCTGTCTATCTCCCACTGATCTCCTAGTCCTAAGTCATTGACCGTCTTCTGGAAAACACCTTCGGCTATCGGCGACCGGCAGATGTTTCCTGAAGAGGTAGAAAATTAAATTGGGTTTTTTGAGGTTTTCTAAAACCATATGGATTTAAAGTACTTTGTACTTACCGAGACAAATGAACAGGGCTTTCCTCTTGTCGTTAGACATAGTTTTTGTTGGATTTAGAGCAATATTTAAAGGGAAATCTTTGATTAGAAATTGTTTTGGAAATCGTTTTTTTTTTTTTGTTGACTTGACGTCGCAGTGTTGCCACCTCACCTCCAGAACAAGTAGCTAAACCGTACACAAAAAGTGGCTAGATACTGGAAATTTCACTGTCGCTAAAGTGGCTAAAAGTGGCTGAACAAAGTAAACAATAAAAAAATGTTAAAATATTGATTTAAAATCGTTTATTCTATAAAATTATGCACTTTTATAATTTAATGGAGTAAAAAGATTGAATTTTGAGTAATTTATTGACGTTATTGTAGCCCATTCTATTACTTTGTTTATGTTATACACTGCTCCAGGCGGAGGACATTTGCCTTTTGGTGGTCTTTCCGATTCAGTTTGCATAGAATGTGCTGCCATCTGTTAAATATATCTTTTACTATGAAAAAAAAGATTATATTGTCTATGTCAATGTCAAATTGACAAATTTACAAAATGGCGACCTACCTTGTGTAATGTGCGTGTTGTTTGTAGTTTTTGTTCAATTTTGTGCCGATTTAGTGATGTTCTGGAGTTTCAGTTGTTCTCTTACCAATGTACAGATTACAGGAATAGTAAGGATACTGGAATTTCACTCGATCGGTGCGGGATTGAACGAAAACTAGCATTCAAACAACGGTATGAGTATATAAGTATATATATAAGTAGGTATGTATAGTATAGGAAGAATTATTTTCAGAGAATCACAGATGGCGCTAGCTAGCCTTCAATTTGACACAAGATGGATGCATAATGTTGCCACGAGTGGGTTCTCTTTTCTAATATACTTATATTACTCTTTGCACTGCTCATTGTAGAAAATAGTCTTTCGACTTCTACGTTTGGGCAAGGCTATGACAAAAATTGTAATATCTCCAGTTTCTAAGAGTTATGCAGTTATATCGGAACTCAAAAGCAATAAAAAACGCTCTAAGAACCCGTTAAAATGATAAACTTTAACTTAATAAAGTGTTACTTACCACTAAATAAATAAACAAAAAAAGTGGCTAGAATAAGTGGCTAAAATATTTAGCCACTGAATATTTTTTCTGTAGCTGACAAGTTCGAAAATGTTGCTAGATCTAGCTAAGAAGTGGCTAAAGTGGCAACACTGTGACGTCGCTTGACGTGTTGTTGTTAGTTTTTTTTTTGGTTAAAATCAAGGCAAAGGGATCTTTATAGCCTATACAGCCGATGTCTTTAGTAAAGTTTTCTCTAGCAATTAAAACGTCGGTATTCGACGTTTTGACGCTTCTTTGGAGTTTTTGAAGACAATCGAAAGACGCAGAAAACGCAGAGAAATCCACAGGAAAAAAGAGGTGAAGCCGTGAAGGCACTTTGCCGCGCTAAAATCACGGAACACTCCATCATATTTCACTGAACTGTATATTGTTCACTTGCACGAGACTTTGTTACGCAAAACAACACCAATTTTACAAACCAAAACTCACTATACACAATAAAAATTCGATAAAATATGTGGACTCCAAAGGTAGGTGACGAGTTCCCGCCAAAAACTCGTCGTTGTCGTTGTTTCTTACGTTACGGTAAGGCAAAGGGTACATAGGTAACCCATGCTAATGTTAGCAATGATTTCTAATGAGTATGACCAAACTGCACTGGTAGCATGCACACCCGCGATAGCCGTGATACGGCTTTATCACGTCTTTTATCTCGTTCTTTTGCGCGCGAAAGAACGAGATAAAAGACGTGATAAAGCCGTATCACGGTTATCGCGGGTGTGCATGCTACCAGTGCAGGTCTGTTTGTTTGTCCCAGCACTGGTAGCATGCCAACCCGCGGTAGCCGTGACACGGCTTTATCACGTCTTTTATCTCGTTCGTTCGCGCGCAAAAGAACGAGATAAAAGACGTGATAAAGCCATATCACGGCTATCGCGGGTTGGCATGCTACCAGTGCTGAACCGATAAAACTTTTTTGTTTGATAGCTTAACTTAAGATTGCGGATGAAGTCGCGGGTAAACTCTAGTAAAGAATATTTAAAATGGTTAAATAATGCTCAGTTTAGAATTAATGCTCAGTTTTTACAGGAAAACCCAAAGAATAATTACAATATTTTGGGAAAAATATCGATAGTAATTTCTACGGCGCCGGCGGCGCGGCGTATCCAGAAAGTGTATTGCTTTGTAACGCAATATTTTCACAATAAATAACATTTATTAATAAAATTGTATACAACGATTCTTAAATTATTTTACAACGAATTACAACTTCAAATTATTATATGTAATGCTATATCATATATTATGTCATAAGTACATTAGGCCAAATTTTCTCCTCTTATACGAAATCATTATTTCTTCTGCTTTGCTAGATGTTCCAAGAAACCTTTAGAGCACCTCACTGTCTGTTCGTAGCATTTCTCGTACCCTTCGGCACCACTGTCCTGTAACAATCATCATCATCATCAGCCTATGCAGGGTGCAAGTGACAGCCTAGCAAATACTGAAACGGTGAACACAGACCATCAAACTGAACAACTTTCACTATGGAGCGTAGTTACCTCAGGAAACGTGAAAAAAAATCAGCTGTCTCATACAAAACTGCTGTACCTACCCGAATAAAATGTATTGATTGTATTGTTTTATCAAAATGCATTGTTTCGACTAAATAATAATAATAACCCCGCGGGGGCAGCTTGTGGCGAGCTGACGGTGAGTGGCGACACCGCGGACCCCTATCCAGGGGACCATACAGACATGCGCTAACACACACACACACACACACACACACACACACACACACACACACACACACACACACACACACACACACACACACACACACACACACACACACACACACCTCTGGCTTGCCTTCATTGGCCGTCCAGAGTGGAATCGCAAGAGCAGAACCTATGCTCCAGGTTGGAAGTGTATTGTACGTAATGGCGTAATAACGGGGAAACCCACTCACGGGGGTAAACCCCGCGATGCTGAAACCGGAGCCGCACCTCTCGACAACCTTCAGCCGCTCAATGAGATGTTGCCCCACTGTCGCACTTTGTGCGTGCGGCCGTTTTATGGGGCCCACTCGACGAGTCGGCGAGTCACCGCCTGCCCTATTTACAATTTTGAGACTAGTTGTCATGGCAGGCGTCCGTTAGTCTCCTCCCATACAGCGGCGGACTAAGCCCGCCGGAGGCCCGGGGCGGCAAATCTAAATGAGGCCCCCGGTCTTTCCAGAAATTGATATCTACAATTCTTTTGAGCCGTGGCAAAAACTTAACATCGGAGCCCCTTCCTTCCATAGGCATAGGTAGCAAGTATTTTGTCCCAGGGAGATCCAGGTCCTACAACACGGAGCGAGCGAAGTGAGCCTGACATTCGTACAATGTAAAACCGAGCGAAGCGAGCTCGAGATTTCACTGAATTTTGGAGCGGGCAAAGCTAAGTGAAATTTTACTGCAATATAATGAGATCAGTGGAATAAGATTTAAATCATTGAGCGAGCGAAGCGAGCTCGAGTTTTTTTACGACTTATAATCTGGAACGGACAAAGTCAGCTCAAGATTTAACTGCACACCAACAGTGTAACTGCAACTGTATACTATGAAAAGACGTAGGTACCATCCAAAACCAAGAACGAGCGAAGCGAGCTCGAGACTTCACTGATTTCTGGAGCAAGCAAAGTGAGCTCAAGATTTTAGTGCAATGTGTCTAGCCAGGAGCGAGCGAAGCGAGCTCGAGATTTTGCTTCATTATAACTTGACTTTTTCAGCTCATGCCGAAATCGAGGCGATTGATGTATTAAACAAATAGCTGAAATGAGCTTATAATATACCTAATGCTTATAATAACTCGATTGTAGAGCTCATCTTGAAATAGAGTAGGTGAGTATATTGGCGTATAAAATTAAAACCGGAGCGAACGATTCTATAATTATGAATGACTGGGTTGTAGCATGAACTCAGTCTCAAAGCACAGAAAGCTATCAAAAAAACCAAGCGAGCGAAGCAAGCTCTTTCGAAACACTTTCTAATTCCAACCACATTGACCTTTCAAGAAGCGAGCTTAGAATTATGCTAACTGCATAACAACTTGAAAAAGATTGAGCGAGCAAACCGAGCTCGCAAATTCGAAATATTTTGGACTCTATTTCCTTCTTTGACTTTCGATAACTAACTTACGGGGCCTCCAACTTCAAACTGCAGTCCCAGTACCGGAGGCCAGGGCCTCCGGAACGAGCGAAGCGAACTCATAATTATGCTAACTGCATAACAACTTGAAAAAGATTTAGCGTGCGAAGCGAGCTCGCAAATTCGCAGTATTTTTGACTCTATTTCTTTTCTTGACTTTCAATGACTAACGTACGGGGCCTCCAACTTCAAACTGCAGTCTCAGAACCTGTTCTGCTTCTGGCCTCCTGAGGCCCGGGCCTCCAACTCTTAACTGTGTCTTTACTTGCTATATAAACGTCATTATTTTGGTTTTGATTAAAAAGGGATTCTCTTCTCGAGATTCGGAGGCCCCCCAGGATTAGGGGCCCGGGGCGGACCGCCCCTCCGCCCCCCCCCCTTAGTCCGCCAGTGCTCCCATAGCCCAGTATCCATCCATCCAACTTTCACCTCCGTAGCCCAAGACCTTATTTTTCCATCGCGGCCATAGCCCCGTTCTCCAATAGTCTTTGCACATGGCGGGGACCATCCCCGTGTGTATCATGTTGTGCGCTCGGACATGGTATCCGCCATTTGTGTATCCCTTACATTTAGATTAACTTGTCTTTTGAACGGGCCTCTACATGTTGGCTTCGGCCCCATGCACGCCTTCCAAAGGTCCGGGACTTAATTGCCCGTGATTACGGAACGTAAGACATACAATAATAATATAATAAGCCCGCAGGGCAGCTTGTGGCGAGCTGTTAGTGATTGGCGACACCACGGACCTGATTCTCCAGAGGGCCCGGATTGACTTGGCCCTCACCTCCTGTCTTGCCTTAACCGGCCGGCCAGGAGTGGAGTCGCAAGAGCGGAACCTATGTTCCAGGTTGGAAGTGCAAAATGTCATAACGCCGGGGGCCTGCTGACTGGTGCGCTTAGCACCGGAAACTGGCGCCCGCAGACTCACCTCTCTACAACCTTAGCCGCTCACTAGATGTTGCCGCCTTCGTTTGTGCAGAGTCCCCTACGATACCCGAAGTTGTTTAGTACCTAATCAAAGGGTGCAAATTCGGATAGCAGCGAAAAGGGCGCGAAAACAATTAGCCAATCGTTGCAAGGCTTTGACAGTGGCACATCCTGATTGGTAAATGTAATTTTGCGCGCTATTAAAATTTGTCAATACATCGGGGGGACTTATAAATCTGGTACTACTGTACATTAGTAACTATTAAATAAACACCAAAAGTGAAATTGAATTTGTACGTACGAAAAAAGGATCTCTAATATTCCTTTCGCCCTCGGGGTCGAAGTCTCCGAAGAGGAGCAGCTTGGCTCGGCAGTTCTGAGGGGCGCGGTTGGTCAGATCCTTCATGTTGTACTCGTCCATGCCGATTATGTAGTCGTATTGATTAAAGTCCTCTGCTTCTATCTGTGAAAAATATTGATTCGACATGGCAGTATGTTCTGGAGATCATAGCCTATATTGCACAGCTAACAGCAAATGTCAATGTATGATGCAACTAGCATTACATAGCATAACATTTCATTTATTTATTAGGCACATAAACAGATCACAGCCGTAAACATTATAAAAAAGTACAGGAAATGGTTTCAATTCTAAACGTGATCCAAAACAATGTGCACAGCACGATCGGTAACATTTTAGACAAAACTTAGGTATAGTAGGTAATTACATGTTGTTTTACTTTTTTGATTACATTTAAACGCTTTTAGATCAATTTTCAAGTGAAAAATTAATTTAGGAAAATAGGCTTCACAAATAAAACAGTACTTACAAAGAACATGAAAACATTTAAAATCTAGGAGGGGTGGAGGACATTTTTGAGATTTCTTTTGAAACGGTTGAACGAATCAAAAACATCGATGCTCGAATCAACAAATTCATTGTCAAAGAGTACTTTTTTTCATTGTACTGGCAGCACACTCGGGCGATAGAGTTATAAAAGGAAGTGTTATTTTTGTAGACTTGTAGTGCGAAAGGCCTGGGGACGCGACATCTGTAGTAAATATTTATGTTGAGGAACGAGAGCAGCGCAGGCGAGTCTATGGTTGAGTGCAAAATTTTGTGAAGGCAAAGTAGGTCCTGCTGTTTACGCCGGGCTTCAAGAGATTCAACTTTGAATCTTTTGCGCCTTTGATTATTGGTACATTACTGCAGCGGCCAGCAACAGAGGCATTGAGGGACGCACGTGTAAATGTGGGCCGAGGCGAAGCCGAGGCACACATACGTGAGTCCATCAATGCCTAGTTGTGGCCAAGGCTTGTATAGTACTTTTCTCAAATAATGCGCGGAAATTAAAACAGTAAATTTTCTCAAATAATTCGCGGAAATTAAAACTCTTTTCAAAATCAATGACGAACAACGAACAAAAAAAATTTTTTTTTTCAATAAACAGCTTTCTATTTGCAAGCCAGTTCGAAATTTAAATAAAACCTTTGATGAGTTACCTCCTTGGACGCCATGTTTCGGAGAAAAAGATTGTTCCATTTTTAAATTACACGACAGATATGAGTTTAGCATAGTCTAAAAAAACAAGGTCTTCTATTCCCAGAGTGACACAAGCATACGTCACAAAAAAATGGCCGCTAAACATGGTAAAAGGGTATGATGACGTAGGCTTGTGTCAGTCACGTGGTCGGAAGAGAATACCAGGCGCAGTATTTATTGTACCACGTGAGTTTAGTATGTAATTTATTTGGTCGCTAAACACTACAAGATTGCCGGCCGCTGCGCGCATGTATTTGGCCAGTACTGCAATTTCGATTTATCTCGAAGAAGGTTGTCAAAATAATGCTCACATTTCCAAGGATGTTTGATTATAATCTTTTAGTGTGCCACTGAGGCTTTGACTGAGGTATAATTTATATGAAAGAATAGCGAGGCATTTCTTCTTCACCGTTGTCCGTGTCCGTGACTTCGTCCGCGTGAAATTAGAATATCGCAAAATCCTTTCTTGGTGCACCCCTAAGTGAATTTTATCCTTTGAACGAAAGTTGTTTAGTTTAGTTGTCTGAAAAAAATCCCTGTTGTCCCTTAAAATATTATTATTAATTAGAAAATTTGGATGCATCACTGGGTGTATACCAAGCAAGCATTGATACAAGTTGCACATTTTGCTGAAAGTCCAAGAAAAAAAAACGAGATTGCATAAGATACAGGAGATAAAAATATTTAACAAAGTTTAAAAAATAGGCCTGTCTAGCAAAACCAAACCAACCTGTCTAGCAAAATTGTCACTATTATACGGAACATTGTGCTTCTTCAGAGTGAGAAGGGATCGCCAGTTCGGTGGGTTGCCAACCATCCAGCCGCCCGTCGCTGCACTGTCTACCTCCCACTGGTCTCCTAGTCCCATATCATTTATTTTTTTAATTAATGACATCAAACCAACCTGTCTAGCAAGATTGTCACTATTATACGGAACATTGTGCTTCTTCAGAGTGAGAAGGGATCGCCAGTTCGGTGGGTTGCCAACCATCCAGCCGCCCGTCGCTGCACTGTCTACCTCCCACTGGTCTCCTAGTCCTATATCATTTATTTTTTTAATTAATGACATCAAACCAACCTGTCTAGCAAGATTGTCACTATTATACGGAACATTGTGCTTCTTCAGAGTGAGAAGGGATCGCCAGTTCGGTGGGTTGCCAACCATCCAGCCGCCCGTCGCTGCACTGTCTAACTCCCACTGGTCTCCTAGTCCCATATCATTTATTTTTTTAATTAATGACATCAAACCAACCTGTCTAGCAAGATTGTCACTATTATACGGAACATTGTGCTTCTTCAGAGTGAGAAGGGATCGCCAGTTCAGTGGGTTGCCAACCATCCAGCCGCCCGTTGCTGCACTGTCTACCTCCCACTGATCTCCTAGTCCCATATCATTTATTGTTTTAATTAATAACATCAAACCAACCTGTCTAGCAAGATTGTCACTATTATACGGAACATTGTGCTTCTTCAGAGTGAGAAGGGATTTCCAGCTCGGTGGGTTGCCAACCATCCAGCCACCCGTCGCTGCACTGTCTACCTCCCACTGGTCTCCTAGTCCCATATCATTTATTGTTTTCTGAAAAACTCCCTCTGCTATCGGCGATCGGCAGGTATTGCCTGGAAAGTTGTAAATTAGCGTTTAATAGGTCATCATCATCATCATCATCATCATCACCTCAGCCGACGGACGTCCACTGCTGGACATAGGCCTCCCCCAAGAATCGCCGTAACGACCGGTCCTGCGCTGCCCTCATCCATCGTTTTCCCGCCGCCTTCACCAGGTCGTCGGTCCACCGTGTGGAGGGCCTACCCACGCTGTTTAATAGGTATTTAGAATATATTATACAGGGTCTTTCTTAATTATGCTGTTAGTTTTTTAAGGGGATGATCGGACCATCAAACTGATCAACTTTCCCTATGGGATCACCATCAAAATCGTGAAATAATTATTTGCTATCTTATAGGCTTGGGAACAGCAGATTTTTTTTCCAAAGTTCTATGTTGGTCTTGGTCCCATAAAGAGAAAGTTGTTCAGACTGAAAGGTATTGGTGATGTTTAAGCCCATACAAAAAATGTATGATGTCATAACTTCCCTCTCCACTAATTGACAAAGCGACAACATAATTTTTCCTACCCAGGAAACTCCACTGAATAAAACGATACCACTTGATGGTATAATACTACACAGTCCAACGAAACTCGTTATTTGATGACTTTATTTAAATTGACTGCTCTACTAATATATTTTTTATAATAACAGATTACATGAACACAATAACAATGAGACCCCCAAAGCAAATGCTTGGTTTGTATGTGGGAACTAAAATCACACTCAAGCCAGTATGATGTCTTAAGGGGCGTCCGCCTGGTTTTGAGTAACTTTGTAACCACTTTATACATTAACTATGACACTTTTTAAGCAGAAAACAAAACTGAACAATCTACAGGATATGAGAAGTGATGTGGTTTTTCTCGAAATCTATTTTAATTAATAAAACTGAAGAAAAACGACTCCAAAGTCACCTCTTTTTTTCCAATTGTTACCGTTTTACTCTTACATTTAGCCTAGTAAATGTAAACATTTTACCTTGCAAAAGGTCCGGTATCCACGATTTTTTTATATGTTATACGGGTATAGGTCCTTATTAAAAATCCAAGTTTTCGACCTTGAGGTGCTGCCGCGGGCTCTGCCATGTCCATAAAAGAACGAAAATTTCGAAGATTTTTCAGTTTTCATTATTTAAAATCTAAAGCTTAGGTTTTAGAGTCAAATTATGTTTTAGAGTCAAATTATGTTTTAGAGGAATTAAGAGCACTAAATGCGCTACAGTTTGGTTTTTGAATCATCTTTTTATACTGTATAGTTACCGAGATACAGCACTTCAAAATAAGGGCAATTAGGGCTAATTCCTAACTGCCCTATGCCTGTGGGTGCAGAAAAGCTAGGCTCAAGAGGGTTTTTTGTATGTAGGTAATCTCTGGAACTACCAAACCGATTCGTAAAATTCTTTCACTGATAGAAAGTTACACTATCCCTGATTACCATAGGCTACATTTTATTTTGTAAAAAAAAAAAATTCTGTTCGATATCTAAGTATTTGTTTATCAATTGACATTTGCTAAAAATTTACAAGTGTCGCAAAAATTATTACTTATGGTTCAAAAAACATATTGTAGCGCATTATTTATACTTCTTCTGAACACCTTCACAGTGAAACCTAAAGTTAATAACATATTTAATTTAAAAAAAAAACGAAATTTTAAGGAATTAGTCATACCTCTCCATACTTTGAGGTGTTGTATCTTGGGAACTATTCAGTATATAAAGATGATTCAACTATCAAATTGTAGCGGATTTGGTCTTCTTTAAAGCTTTAGTAAACAAGTTTGCTCTAAAACCCAACGTTTAAGTTTTAGTGAAAAAGTCTCAAAATTTTCGTTGTTTTATGGTCACACCAGAGCCCGCGGCAGGACCCCAAGGTCGAAAACTTGTATTTTTATTAAGGACCTCTACCTGTATAACATATCCAAAAATCCCGGATACCCGACCTTTTGTAAGGTAGGGTATCATTTTCCAAACAGATTTACTGAACTAATTGTTGATCAGAAGAATATGAAAATTTACAATATTCTTCACAATACAATATAAAATGATGTGGTTTTCTTATTTTTTGAAAATTCATAAAAAATCATACAGGTTTTCAAAGAAAACGGAAAATTCTGACCGGAGCCGCGCAATTGAAGCGGGATGGCTAATTGCAAAAGTTTGCTTGTAAGAAAGAGAGCCTTGCAGATGGGAGGAGTAGCCTCAAATGACATCAGGACCTCCATCGCCCTAAGTTTGAACGATACTACCAAAACAAAACCACAACCAAAAACGTTACGTTATGCACAATTCGTTTTGCGCAAATTATATTAACGGTAACGATTTAGCTTTATTTCGGAAGATACGTTGGCGTAACGTTTGATGTCCGTTCGATCGAATTTTCTGTATTGTGCGATTTAACCGTTCAGAAAAAAATATCGCGATAGCTTTTTTACTTCAGCTAAACCAAATCTAAACCAAAACTAAACCAAAACCAGACCAAAACCGTATAAAATTGCGCAATTGAGGCCCAGGGATATTCTAAAAGGAACATCTACGTTTCACTCGTAGCAAGGAAACATTGTCCATTGTGACGGGGAGTGAGCCCGTCGCCACTTGTTAATGGACAGTGGCTACAATACTTGCCTCGAAATTGAAGCATCCAGGTTTCCTCAAGATGTTTTCGTTCACCGAAAAGCCAATGGTGTTATGCAAAATTGAAGCACGCAGGTTTCTCACATGGAAAGTCAAGTCAAATTGCACATAAATTTGGAAAAACTCATTGGTACGAGTCAGCCTGGACAGGGATCGAACCCTCGCCACCTGCACAGCAGGCATGGCCACTCGCTACTAGACCACCAGGGCTTTTTGAAAATATTTTGGAAAGAAGATGGGCAGATTTGGACCCGGTCTTCAGGACGGCGGCGGTCATAATTATTATAAACAGAAAAAATTAAGGCATTTTTTAAAAAACTTCCATATCTGAAGTCCGGATTCAAAAGTAGAAATTACTAGTAAAATAGACAAATCATCCAAAAAGCAGTAGCCAAACGCTACCACGACATCTATTTTCATCTAATATTATCACTGAGGTATTTTTTGGTCGTTTCGGAATGTATTTGGCTTGGTTGAACTGATAGTTCGCGATTTCGTTTTCTTCCATTATCATAATATTATACGGTTATCGTGAATTTTCATTAAAATAAACATAATGAATCAGTAGAAGATTGAATGGGCTATCTAATAAGACAGATTATGACTTTCACACACTTGCTACAAAAGGTATCATAAGGAAAATAACTTTCCCCCAACTTGTACAGTTTACAACCAATTTACTTTTTTGTTAGTTTTGTTTCACTCTACACGTATTACTAAGTTTCATTCATGTACGGGACCTCTAAGTCGGGGTCTCAAATTATAGGGCCGGCCGCCAAAATTCTTTGGAATATTATTTCGGATATTGTTGTTTTAAGGGGCTATGTAAAAAAATAGGATTCTTCAAAGCTCCATATATCATGAAGTACTAGTTAACAGTAGGAGTATGTTGCGGATATGTGTAAATTGAACATATAATTGAAGTTTTGATTAGAGCCAAAACACGATTAAAAAAAATTTTCTCAATAGAAAAACAAGCCAAAATAGCCTCCGTTTTTGTCTATTTATAAACGCTTGTAACTGCTAAACGGTGAATAATAGAAACAGGAGACTTGATTTAAAAAAAAGAGATTGCTATTATCTAAGATTTGATTAGAGCAGAATTGAACTTACATAAATAGTACAATCACAATTAAATAAAGTTTGTTTTTTCGCTTGATTCGTTCCAGGCGCGCGCGCCGCCCCATCTCTTTCTCTCGCATCTGGCAGTAATATAAGCTATCACACGCCCGTTTCACTTAAATTATTTTTCGACATAGGCCCTTAAGTACTACCCGTTCACGACCAGTTGGCCATCGATGACCGTTACAAAATTTCCTCACAGGCACATTAATTGGTCCCGTCGACAAAAAATAATATATAAGGCAAATAAAAATTTAAAATTAAAAGCGATATTAGTGACCGGGACGGACGTACCATACGTGATTGCGTTGCTAAAGGTTATAAAATTGCGTTTATTAGGGTCTCTTAGGGGTGCGGTGCGGGGAAGCGGGAAGGGAGGTAACGGCCAACTCGAAGTGAATGACTAGTACTAGGGTATAATGACTTACCGAAGCAAACGAAGAGAGCTTTTGTCCTGTCGTCAGACATACTTTCGCGTGACTGAATACGCTATTTAAATGGAATATGGAACTTGTACAATTGTTGTGAAATCTTGTTAATACTAAAAGTTTTCCTCATTGCTTGGTTTTCCCCACTGCAGTGTTGCCAACCGGATCTTGTCGAAAGTAACCGGAATTAGATTAAAAAGTAAACTTTTGGTGTGAAAAGTAACCTTTCATATTTTTTCCAGTAATAAGGTATTAAAAGTTGATGGACAGATGTTGGTTCTATTAACTTATAGAAATGAAAAAAAATCAGTAGCGTTTTCCATTTTGTTGCATTTTTTTGATTGATCGAGCTAGTAAGTGAGACTACTTAGTTAGACCATTTTTAGTCCTTCGTGATTTGGTACCTATACATTAGTGCGAGAGAGAAAACGGAGAAAAACGTGTTTTTAGGAGTACTAGGTACGTTACGGACGTTTTGCTTTATAAAACAGTGCAAAAATATGAAAAAGTTTCATTGAAAAATATGATTGATTATACAAATTCCGAAAAATCACCTAAAAGTATCTTTTTGAATCGTGTAACCTAAAAGTAACCTGACAAAGCTAAAAATCACCTAAAAGGTTACGAAAGTAACCTTCTGGCAACACTGCCCCACTGAGCAAGTAATCACTACGTTTTAAGAGACGGCACTTGCTAACGTGGGCTTGTACGGAATTATGAACATAGTTTCAAAAACCTTAAAAACTGACAACTCAATGCAACCAACAGTATAGAGTCAACTGAAATGTGACGTTAATAGGGAATTAACTATCTAACTAACTATATCGATATCGATATTATTATTATTATTTGGGGTTTTGGGCCTTGACAGGCTTGCTAAGCCTGTGCCACGTAGACCATCGCTGGTCCTTTGTGATCGCCCTTTTTATAGTTCCTTACCAATCCCCACTGCGTCCAGAAATCGCAGTAGATTCTTGATCGGGATAATTTGTATCTCATCTGGTGTCAGCACCTGCCTACCCAGATGGGTGCTGCGTTTGTACATCAGGGGGCCACAATCACATAGGAGGTGCAGAGGAGTTTCCATCTCCTCCTTGCAAAATCTGCAGCCGGTCGTGTCACTTAAATTCAGTGTGTGCATGTGCTTATTTAATTTGCAGTGGCCTGTGAGTGACCTTGCTATTGTACAAATTTGATCCTTGCTGAGGGAAAGGAGACCGTTCGCAAGTTTGCGATTGTAGCCTTTGATAAGTGCTTTGGAGTGGCCCATGTCTGGGGTGTTACACCAAAGCTTTATTGCGCCTCACCAAAGCTGGCCCTATTCAAAGAATCTCGCGTTAGACTATTGGGGATTCCGAGAAAGGGTTCGGGGCCTATGAAGTGGTTTTCAGTGCCTCTTCTCCTCGTTCCCTTCTATGTCTGAGTGTCCTGGCACCCATTGTAGCACAAGTTGATTGTTATTGCCTAAGGCATTCCGTTGTGATACGCAGTCCTGTACTAGCTTAGACCTTATGATCGGAGAGTCTATGGCTAGCAAGGCTGCTTGGCTATCAGAGTTGATTGTGATATATTGGTTGACGTAGCGCTTGCTTAAGTTAATTTCAGCGCAGGCATCGATATCGATAAGATTCAAATAACTCAATTTCTATTGATAATTTAAAACTACCAGGGAAAACTAAAACAAGTAGGCGATACGATCCTATCGCCTAGTGCAAGCGTACCGCGACGACAACAGTATATTTCACCATCTCCGTTAAATAAATTTAAATTCGAAGTAAAAAGTGTACATGTAATATTGAATTTAGCGTCATTCACAAGATTACTCTTCAACCTAAAATGTGACGCAAACCGAATTGAAATCGGTGTTCTCAAACAGAAGATATAACAAAAACATTCCAAATAATTTTAATCTCGAACCCGGACCTAGGACAACAATGGCCTCGATTCGGACTGTGCCACGACTTAACTTAACTAAATTTATTCCTGTCACTTTCTAAAATAAGATTAAGAAAAGAGACAGAAAACCAACAGCTGACTTTAGTGCTGTCAAAGTGACGTTAAATGCGCAAAATAAGATGCCATCATAATGTACGCCATCTTATTTAAAGCGTTTTTGGTCGTTTAACGTATCACTTTGACAGCACTAAAGTCAGCTGTTGGTTTTCTGTCTCTTTTTCTGTCTCATCTTATTTTAGAAAGTGACAGGAATAAATTTAGTTTAGTTAAGTCGTGGTACACTCCGAATCGAGGCCATTGTTAACTAACAAGCGAGGCGACGACGACCTCAAGCGCACGGGTCAACGACCGACCCGTCAACCGGAGCCACCCGATACCACCCGAACTCCTACGAGCGTGAACCGGCTACGCTGCTACGGCGGTTCTACGCCAGCAACGCCCCACCCTTCTCGACTGCGAATGCTACGCGCCTAGATGCTACGCGCTACTACGAAAATTGCTGCCTACGCGTTCTTGAGCACAGCTGCGCGTGAGTACCGTATCGCATAAGAATTAAGGCGTATTTTTCCTTACCATCATCCGCTAAAATGAAATGCGAGGCGTGTAAACAAATTTTATATAGTGGAGATCTGCTTAAATCATAGACAATTTAATAGTAAGGACTGGCCTTGCGGTAGCATTTCCCCTCTGCCACGGTATTAGATCAATTAATCTTGCGCATTTACACTCAATTTTATACCTTATCACTAAACGAGACAGCCTATAATAGCGAAACAATAATTTTGAACTAAGAACGTTTGGGGTTCACACGAGACTACTTTTCATGATTTTTAACATTCAAAATTAGAATCTAAAGTTATAGGGAATAAAATCCAAAGTTGCGGATTTCATGTTACCTCGCCCCCCGCAAAAAGTGGCAGAAAATTTTGATAGGAGGATGACACGCGTTACGCGTCCATACTATTAAATTGTCTAAGGCTTAAATGCATAGGATGCCTGGGAAAATATCACTATGCATGCTTAAACATGCAGACCGTGTACTTTATGGGACTTAAATCTGATCTGGAAAAATCTTGGTGCTGTGACCAATGTAAAAATATAACTCGCCGAAGACGCATAAGAAATGACGACACCAATTTGAAGCCCAAACGAAGGTCGCTGGTACGACCCCTCCCGAACAAATCTACGTCGAGGACGACCCAAATGACATTGAACTGTCCCTAGACTGTCCCCAAAAAAAGATCCGCCCAAAACATTAGAAGCCGAGATGATAACATTAAATATCTTGGACAATGTCACACAAATTATCTAGCCACATTTAAAGTACCAGAATCTAGCCTGGACTTGTATTATGATGACTAGACAACGATATAGGATACATATATAGATAGAAACATCCATGACTCGGGTACAAATATTCATATTCATCATACAAATATTTGTCCCTTACGGGATTCGAACCCGCGACCCTCGGCACAGCAGGCAGGTTCACTACCGATTGTGCTACCGGGCCGTCCATTTCAACAATTCTCTACCCTTTTGGACTCAAAATTTGAAAACTTTAGATGCATTATACGACAGGACATTGCAAATGAGCTTGAAGCAAGAATAGGCAAAATAACCGTTGAATTTACGAAAAAAATTGAACTCCTAGAAATTGAGCAACAATCATTACAAGGGAAAATATCGGAATTGACCAATAAAATCAGCATCATCGAAACGAGTCTAGTAGAGATAAAAAATAAGGATAACACAAATATTCAATGTCCGACGGGTAGTACTAGTATTTATTCTGTGCTACAGCTAAGTACAAGAGGAAATTACCCTACTTCGCGACCGAATATACAAAGAACCGAATGGGAAGAAAATTGTCCTATACGGCCTGGAAGAATACTGGGATGAATCTGAACAACAAATTATAGAACGAATCAACTACGCCTTCTATGACCTACTCTCCATCGATATAAACGGCTACATTGAATCTGTTTCTCGAATTGGGAAAAAGGGATATCGACGACCGATAGGTTATTGAGTTAATCAGCAAGAAAATGGCCGACTACATAATTAAAAATTCAAGCAATTTTAGGAACTCCGGACTATACGTCTTAAGTAAAGCGGAACTAGAGGAAAAACGATCATTAAAAGCTAAGTTACTGGAAGCACGCCGAAATGGATACTTTGCCACTATACGTCAATAGTACATTACTGCAGCGGCCAGCAACAGAGGCATTGATGGACGAACGTGTAAATGTGGGCCGAGGCGAAGCCGAGGCACACATATGTAAGTCCATCAATGCCTAGTTGTGGCCAAGGCGTGTATAGTACTTTTCTCAAATAATGCGCGGAACATAAAAAAAACAATAAATTTTCTCAAATAATTCGCGGAAATTAAAACTCTTTTCAAAATCAATGACGAACAACGAACAACAATTTTTTTTTTTTTTTCAATAAACAGCTTTCTATTTGCAAGCCAGTTCGAAATTTAAATAAAACCTTTGATGAGTTACCTCCTTGGTCGCCATGTTTCGGAGTAAAAGATCGTTCCATTTTTAAATTACACGACAGATATGAGTTTAGTATGTAATTTATTTGGCCGCTAAACACGACAGATATGGATTTAAATACAACATTGCCGGCCGCTGCGCGCATGTATTTGGCCAGTACAGCAATTTCGATTTATCTCGAAGAAGGTTGTCAAAATAATGCTCACATTTCCAAGCATGTTTGAGAAAAATAAGCTGTAGGTATATTGATGGAAAACTTCAACTAGACAATACTATTTTTTCACAGGATCGAAGCTCAACAGAAAGAGAGCAAAATAGTAGGAAAGAAAATACCAAACAAGGCACAAACTCAACTAACCAAATACCACCCTCCCATTCCTTTCGACACTAAGCTGAATTTACTATTTCAGAACATGCGTAGTGTTAACAACAAAATTCATATCCTCGAAGCATTCCTAGAAAATGAAAACCATCTCCATGCTGTTTGTATCTCCGAATCTTGGCTGACGAAGGGAAAAATAGACTTATTTCAAATTCCAGGATATACTCTTGCATCACATTTCTCAAGACAAAATCGCGAGGAGGTAGCGTATGTATCTTAGACGAAATAGATTTTATAGAGCGAAAGGACATTGTCGACTTATCTATAGAATACATTATAGAGCTATGTGCCATTGAAATCCCTTCCCTAAATGTTTTAATAGTTACTTTATATTGGAATGAAAAAAATACCGAGATTTTTAACGATCGTTTAAAGAAACTTTTAACGCTTCTTAAAAGCAAACATCGTAATCGGAGGTGATTTCAATAAGATTTTTTGGAAAATTAAACACAAACAAATTATGTAAGAGATTTAATGTGCATGACCTTGAAGGGCCGTTCGATAACTTCACTCGGTTGTAAAGGAATATAGACTCTATGTAAAAGGAAATAATCATTTGAATGACTCGAGTGAAGTTCGTGCGATTGAGTGACGTCACATTTGCAGGCGAGGTCATGCACATTGTTATTTTAAACTGATAGTAATGTAGTGTGGAAAAATTTAAATTATTATCAAAAAATAGCCACAATTGTTCTGCATTTGAATGCAGCCATTATGAACATTCTTTCTTTTTTTCGTTCCGTTACAAGCCAGTTACAAGCAAACACGATGTCGCTCTGAAGTTGTTTTCACATTGCTAGTTGCTTTTATGTACAATTTCACTATAAACTAACTGCGCGAAACGGAACTTATTCCTAAAGTTCGATTTTTGAAAATCATACGAGCGAATTGGCTGTAGAAAGATGCATAATCTCCATAGTAATTTTGTCATTTTCTACTGCCATTGCCAAGTCGCTCGTATGATTTTCAAAAATCGCACTTCTATGTCAGAAATAGGTACATAGAGCGATTATCTTATACGTACTGGGTATAACAACCACAGAAGTATGAAATTCAGTTTGAGTATGTGTTCGAAATTGTGAATTACACTTTAAACACGACCGTTGAATGGTTTATTTGCACAACACCGTTGAATTGGATAATAATAATAATTCAATGATAAAATGTGATATGGGAGATGCAACTAAGATTATTCATTTTTATTTGATTTTCAGTTTTCTGTACCATCTTATGAAAAAATGCAATTTTTGCTTTAGTTGTGGCTTATCGCTAATAATTTTTTTATTAATTGAAAGTGTCCTAGCCAAAGTAGTTTTTAAATGATTTGAAAGAATTTTCCACGTGTAGTTTTTTTTTAATGATCGGTAGAGTAAAAACATTTTTACAAAAAAAAACAATAAAAATTCGATAAAATATGTGGACTCCAAAGGTAGGTGACGAGTTCCGGCCAAAAACTCGTCGTTGTCGTTGTTTCTTACGTTACGGAAAGGCAAAGGGTACATAGGCAACCCATGCTAATGCTAGCAATGATTTCTAATGAGTATGACCAAACTGGAGTGCGATTTTTGAAAATCATACGAGCGACTTGGCAGTAGAAAATGTCAAAATTACTATGGAGATTATGCATCTTTCTACTGCCAAGTCGCTCGTATGATTTTCAAAAATCGCACTTCTGGTCTGTTTGTTTGTCCGGATATCACGCAAAAACTACTGAACCGATAAAACTTTTTTGTTTGATAGCTTAAGATTGCGGACGAAGTCGCGGGTAAACTCTAGTAAAGAATATTTAAAATGGTTAAATAATGCTCAGTTTTTACAGGAAAACCCAAAGAATAAATAAATAACGCTCACGTAATAAATACTATAACGAATAATAACAATATTTTGGGACAATTATCTATAGTAATTTCTACGGCGGCGCGGCGCGGCGTATCCTGGGCCCAAAGAGTAATATAAGTATATTAGAAAAGAGAACCCACTCGTGGCAACATTATGCATCCACCTTATGTCAAATTGAAGGTTAGCTAGCGCCATCTGTGTTTCTCTGAAAATAATTCTACCTATACTATACATACCTACTTATATATATACTTATATACTCATACCGTTGTTTGAATGCTAGTTTTCGTTCAATCCCGCACCGATCGAGTGAAATTCCAGTATCCTTACTATTCCTCTAATCTGTACATTGGTAAGAGAACAACTGAAACTCCAGAACATCACTAAATCGGCACAAAATTGAACAAAAACTACAAACAACACGCACATTAAGTAAGGTAGGTCGCCATTTTGTAAATTTGTCAATTTGACATTGGCATAGACAATATAATCTTTTTTTTTTCATAGTAAAAGATATATTTAACAGATGGCAGCACATTCTATGCAAACTGAATCGGAAAAACCACCAAAAGGCAAATATCCTCCGCCTGCCTGGGCCCCTAGACAAAGTACTTTCGATTAGCGTTAACGATTGTAGAAAACATAAAAAATGTATGGACTTGACGTATGGGACGAAGGCAAACGTCAAAATATTTCGATCGCCAATGTCACATCCATACATTCTGACGCCAATAGAAATGTTACTTTGTCTATAGGCCCTGCACTGGTAGCATGCACACCCGCGATAGCCGTGATACCAACGTGATACGGCTTTATCACGTCTTTTATCTCTTTCTTTCGGGCGCAAAAGAACGAGATAAAAGACGTGATAAAGCCGTATCACGGCTATCGCGGGTGTGCATGCTACCAGTGCTGGAGTGCGATTTTTGAATCTCATTCGTTGAGTTCAGCAGTTGAAAATGTCAAAATTACTGTGGAGATATGCATCTTTCTACTGCTGATTTGACTTTCAAAAATCATACTTCAGGAGTGCGATTTTTGAAAGTCAAATCAGCTGTAGAAAGATGCGTATCTCCATACTAATTTTTACATTTTCAACTGCTGAACTCAGCGAATGAGATTCAAAAATCGCACTCCTGAAAGTGTATTGCTTTGGTGTATTGCCGCCTGGGGAGTATTATATTCCTTGGTGTATTGTAAATATCTTTGTAACGCAATATTTTCACAATAAATAACATTTATTAGTAAAATTTTATACAACGATTCTTAAAGTATTTTACAACGAATTATTACTTCAAATTATTATAATGCTATATCATATATTATGTCATAAGTACATTAGGCCTAATTTTCTCCTCTTATACCAAATAACTATTTCTTCTGCTTTGATAGATGTTCCAAGAATCCTTTAGAGCACCTCACTGTCTGTTCGTAGCATTTCTCGAACCCTTCGGCACCACTGTCCTGTAACAATCATCATCATCATCAGCCTGATGCAGGGTGTGAGTGACAGCCTAGCAATGGTGAGCTCAGACCATCAAACCGAACAACTTTCACTATGGAGCCTACCTCAGGAAACGTGAAAAAAAATCAGCTGTCCCATACAAAACTTCTGTACACCTGACTAAAATGTATGGGACACCAGATTTTTTTTCGGGCATTATAATCCTTTTCATATACAGGGTTATTTGTAATTCGACGTATTCCTTTCGGGACGTTAAAGGGCAGCCTAAATGCAATTATGTGAACCACCATATGTGGGGTCGGAAATTAATAGTTTTCGAGATATTTGGAATTTAAGGCTTTTTACCAAAAACCCCATTTTTTCGCACTTTTTCTTAAATAAAAAAAAAATATGCTTATTCTATGGCGTCGATTTGAATTTTAATTCATAGTTAACACTTTTTCCGAGATTTTTTCATAAATCAATGTCCGATCATACTGAGCAATTCAAAATAAATCAATAACAATGACGGATAATTTTTGAAAAAAAATTACAGTCTTGAAATCATGCGGTTTTTCTCAAAAAAATTGTATGAAAAAAAGTGTGCGTTTTACTGAAATAACTGCCTCGTTTTGTTAGCTTTCTAAAACGGTATGTAAATGGAAGGTAAATGTTTTAGAAAAAAATGGAATTACAATGTCAAAAAAGGTTTTTTACTTAGTACGTGATACGTAGAGAACATTATCTTGGAGAAAAATTTTACGATTTTTTTTTTAGATAACATTATTTATTAATTTAAATCTACACATCTTACTCAGAGAGAGCCCCTAGGTTACACGCAAGCACTTTCTTTGGCAGCGCATAATAAACGCAGCGGAGGTAATGAGATTATACCTTTACTTCAAGTGTAACTACAAATGAACTAAGAAAGTGCTTGCGTGTATGTGTATGGAACCGAGGGGCTCACTCTGAGTAAGATGTGTAGATTTAAATTAATAAATAATGTAAATTTTTCTCCAGGAGAATTTTACCTCTACGTATCACGTACTAAATAAACAACCTTTTTTGACATTGTAATTCAATTTTTTTCTAAAACATTTATTACCGTTTTAGAAAGCTAACAAAACGAGGAAGTTATTTCAGTAAAACGCACACTTTTTTTCATACAATTTTTTTGAGAAAAACCGCATGATTTCAAGACTGTAATTTTTTTTCAAAAATTTACCGTCATTGTTATTGATTTCTTTTGAATTGCTCAGTATAATCGGACATTGATTTATGAAAAAATCTCGGAAAAAGTGTTAGCTATGAATTAAAATTCAAATCGACGCCATAGAATAAGCATTTTTTTTTATTTAAGAAAAAGTGCGAAAAAACGGGGGTTTTGGTAAAAAACCTTAAATTCCAAATATCTCGAAAACTATTAATTTCCGACCCCACATATGGGGGTTCAAATAATTGCATTTAGGCTGGCCCTTTAACGTCCTGAAAGGAATACGTCGAATTACAAATAACCCTGTAGAAAGATGCGTGAAACAAGCAATTTTGTACTTAGATATTTTGACATAAGAGTCCTGTCAGTTTGTATGGATTATGGAACAGCCAAGGGAACAGCTGACTTTGTCGCGATTTCAATGTTGGCTCCATAGTGAAAGTTGTTCAGTTTGATGGTCTAAAGTCTAAACAACCCCACTTAAAAGTTTTTGTTTTAATCTATTTTTTTAAAGGGTCTTTTATACAAAAACCCTTAAGGGTTGAACCTCATCTGGCAGCACCGCATCGCCTTTTTGAAGCAACCCTTTAAGGCTCCAACAGGGTTTTTTTACACCCTGTATAAATTGTATAAGAGCGATTTGGGCGGATTTTTGCGCTACGGCCCGCCATAATAGGGCCTACCTATACCTACCCAAGGCCGGATCGACTCTGGGGTTACCTTTAATCGAAGATTCAGAGAAGTCTTTTGATTGCAAGTCGAAAAATGTATAGATTTTGAATTGACGGGATTTTGAACTCGAACTCACACCTGGGCCTCAATAGCGTTATTTTATACGGTTTTACCGTTCGGACGGAACGTTTTTGGTTTTGGTTTAGCTGATGTAAAAATGATATCGCGTTATTTTTTTCTGAACCGTTAAATCGCACAATACAGAAATTTCGATCGAACGGACATCAAACGTTACGCCAACGTATCTTCCGAAATAAAACTAAATCGTTACCGTCAATATAATTTGCGCGATACGAATTGTGCATAACGTAAAGTTTTTGGTTGTGGTTTTGTTTTGGTAGTATCGCTCAAAACTAGCGCGATTGACCCCCAGGAGTGCGATTTTTGAACATCACACGTTCAAACGAGTAGTAGAAAATGTCAAAATTACTATGGAGACTATGCATCTTTTTACTACTCATAATTGAGGAGTGTCTTTTCAAAAGGGTTTATTTCCATTTTTTAGAGTTCCCAAGTCAACAAGGAAAGTTTTGCCATATCCGTCCGTCTGTCTGTCTGTCTGTCTGTCCGCGGCTTAGCTTAGCTTAGTGTTGCGCGGAACTCATTATGCTTTCATTTTCAAACTTGATAAATTTTTGTGTACAATGAGTTTTTCAATATTTCTGAAAAAAAAAAAATAGACTGGAAATAAACCCTTTTGAAAAGACATTCCTCAATTGTTTTGTTCACTTTTTGATCATTTATAATTCGTTCTCGACCAATTGGTGGTGGACTATTTAACTTTCGGTGTGATGTACTAAACCCCATATGAACGTGTGATGTTCAAAAATAGCACTCCAGTGCTCCATCACTCGCGTTTGACAGAGCTGCGTTCTAAACCTTTTTGTGCGGTTGTTTTTTCAACTCGCTCTATAGTAAAACGTCTTACACCGAGGCTCTGAACGGCGTTTAGTGCGAAAAGTTGCGCTCGGGGTGCACTCTGGGTGCACATAGGGTGTAGGTTCGGAACGCAGCTCAGCAGTAAATGTAATTTTGCGCGCTATTAAAATTTGTCAACTGCGCAGCTACATCGGGGGAACTTATCAATCTGGTACTACTGTACATTAGTAACTATTGAATAAATAAAAATAAATAAATAAAATAAAAATGTTTATTATTTCTCAATATTTTTAACATAAATTTAATTGAGATCAACCCTTCGAGCATGATAAATGCTTGTATTGGGAGGAACTCGCAACTTCCCACGGTTACAAATCACTTAGGTATATTGAGACAAGCCAAAATAAGTAACAGTTTCAAATAAAGTAGGTAATAATAATAAATAAGTAAGCAGGCATATTTTATGATTAAGACTAGACCAAGAGTCCGCCCACCACTCCCGTACAGGCCCTCAACAGCCCATCCGACAGATCGCTATACATATCTCGCACGTATGAAAGAGATGTCAAACGAGCCGCCAGACAAGCTATCAAGAACCTATCCAAAAGTGGTGAAACATGCCTCAAAACTAGCTGAATAGTTAATTTTGTGTATGTGTGAGTGTGTGTGTGTGTGTGTATGTGTGGGGGGTGTTTATGTGCTTGTGTAAATGCTTGTTTAAGTATTTGCAAATATGTCAGAGTAATCTTTTTAATAGGGTTTCCACATCATCATAAGTTTGAGATTTGAGCCATTCAGTTAAAGCTTTTTTACATGAGTATAGTGGCATGGGATATATTTTTATTTTACGATTAATTAAATTATACACATAGGCAGATTGAGTTGTGTACTGCCGACTTGCATAAGCGGAACGAACAGGAGGTGCATGAGCTACTATGTCATTTCTTCTTTTGTTTTGATCAGATTCACGGTAAGGCAATGACTTATGTAGATAGAGAATCATATTTAGAATGTATAGCTTTCTGACAGATAGGAGATCACATGTTTTGTAAAGAATCTCTGTTGAGAATCTGAAAGGCTTGAAATACATGACCTTTAGGAGGGATCTCTGTGCTCGTTCTAGGTCGAGAAATTTAGTTGTAGTTGCACCACCCCATACCGGAATACAGTACGTCATCACAGATTGTGCCAGAGTAACATAAATTTTGTTAAGTAATTGTTTTTCCATCACGTGTCTTAGCGTTTTGAAAATCCAGATTAATTTTCTTATTCTACTCATTATCAGTTCGAGATGAGTATGCCATGACAATCTCTGATCGACCATAACCCCGAGGTACTTGACACAATCTACCTTCTGAATAAGCGGGCAGTTGCATCCTCGAAAAGTGGGATCGGGACAGCCATGAATCCTAATATTAAAGTCATCACCTGGTTGAGTACTCCGATATGAGGTGAAACAGATGTAATTTGTTTTTGACGTATTTAGGGTTAAAAGATTGGAATCCAGCCAACCAGCCACTTTAGCAAGACCCGATTCAGTGGCCTGTTTAACAGTCTCCCAGGATTTTCCAGTAAACACAATGGCAGTATCATCCGCATATGAGAAAATGCGCCCACCACAGTCCCTTAACCCACACAATTGATTTATGTAGATCAGGAACAGTGTGGGGCCGAGCACGCTGCCCTGCGGGACACCATATGCTACATTTACTTCATTACTACTATATGTATCAATTTTTACTGATTGTGTTCTGTCCTGAAGATAGTTTTCAAAAAGAGAAAGAGCTGTGCCTCTAATGCCAATGCTTTCAAGCCTGCGCACTAAAATGGGGACAGAAACGGTGTCAAAGGCTTTATTTAAATCTAAAAAGACCGTTAGACATTTGTTACCCTAGTCTACCTCTTTAACAATAACAGAAGTCAATGCAGAGATGGCGTCCTGAGTTGAACGACCTCTTCTAAAACCGTATTGGGAGTTTGACAAGATGTTTTGTTTTGTTAGATAACTGATAAGCCTATTGTTCAGTAGTTTTTCTAAAATTTTGGAGATTGAGGGCAGAACTGATATAGGTCTGTAATTATTGACATCGCTTCTGTCACCACTCTTGTACACAGGGGTAATAATGGATCGTTTGAGTACTCTGGGAAATATTCCTGTAGTAAAGCTTAAGTTGGCTAGTTGTGTTATTAGCGGAATTATGAAGTCTCTAGAGAGTTTTAAGAACTTAGTGGAAATCTCGTCCCATCCAGGGGCACTATTTGAGTCCAGACTCATTAGTATCCGTCCAACCTCATCAGAGTCGGTCTCAAGAAGTACAAACGAAGACACGTGGTGCTGTAACGCAAAAGTAGAGCCATTGTCCATGGAATTTCCCCGGTTTAAAATATCTTCAGCAAGAGTTTTTCCAACATCAGCAAAGAAATGATTAACACGATTAACAGATTCCAGAGGTTGCGGCATTACATACAGAAGGTTGTTATTTGTAGTTTTAGGTGCCCTGAACTGAGTAATAGTATTAATTGTAGTCCAGAGACTTTTCGGATTTTTTATTGAATTTGTTATTTGTTCTCTGTTATGTTGTCTTTTTAGTTTTTTAATTAAGTTGGTGCAGAAATTACGGAAACGTTTGAATGCAATTTTTAGTATAAGGTTATGGGGATCCTTTTTTAATTTGATTTGCATGCTATTTCTAAGTCTTATACACCGCATAACCCCATCAGTCATCCAAGGCTTCAAAATTCGCTTACTACCAGTCACCAATTTAATCGCAGTGTTTGATAGAACAGCCGCCTTGACCACTTCTATCAGTGAACTTGCAAAGATGTCTGGATCATTACACATTTTTAGTTGAGATACGTCTGTAGATACTAGCGTTTCATAGGCTTTTTGTAAATCATAAATGACTTTTTTCTTTGGACAACTTGATTGCTTTTGCGCGTTACTGATATTTAACAATATCATATTATGATCTGTAACAGTTGTGTTCAATACAGCAACGAACGCAGAATTTTTACTTTTATCAAGTTTTAGGAACATATGGTCCAAACAGCTATCCTCTCTAGTAGGTAAGGTGTGTCCCGGCAGAAAGCCATGTACTGCCAAAACATTTAGGTAACTTAGCCTATTATTACGTTCATGTGACTTTTCAGTTGGTTTCAGAATTAGATTGATGTTAATATCACCAGTTATAACAACATTATTATGTGTGATAGTTTGAAGATGTAAATCTATGGACTGTATAAAATTTTCAGCGTTAGTATTTGATGGGGAACGGTAGATACCTAGGACAACATAATTACAAATTACAATCTGCAGAGCCGATGAGTGAATAAGGTTGATTTCTGTTACTTGAGCCAGATGTTTATTGTTAATATAAGCGACTACACCGTCATTTTGATTAAGTTGAGTAGTAGTTTTATAGGAGGTGTAGTTTTGCAGGAGGGGTATGGGTTTATTATTATTTAGCCTGCATTCAGTTAGGATCAAGACATCTACTTCGAAACTTAGTTGAGATAAATTAATTTGTAGATCGTCTATATTACTGTATACACTCCTTATATTTTGTGTTAAAACCGTCAAATTTTTATGAGACACAATGGGAAACTTACTATAGTCCTCAATATTGCATTTAATTGAATCCGCAACTTCAACATTGTCTATTTCCTGTAATGTTACGATATTATTCATAATTTGTTGTGTTATTGACTGAAGGGTCACTACAATGGCCACTATTAAAATTTGATGATAAGGCTTTATATTCTAATACTTGGTATGTAGGTGTGTGAGAAAAGCAGAGTAAAATAATGTTAGCTAGTGGATAAAGCATGATATTGTGTGTGTACAAAAGTGTTTGAGTGGTTGTAAATGTGGATATTTTCATACGTGTGATTTGTGAAAGTGTAGAGGTCAGTATTGACATCTTATAATTATTATTACATTTATTGTTATTAATAGTATGCTTTACATAATACTTTACAACTTGAGTTTTACAGAAAATTTGTTGGTCTGGATGGCAGACACAACAGAAAGTACTACATGCAGGGCTATTGGTATACAGGATGGCTAAATGAGTTCCACTGTGCAGTCAGGAATCGTGTAACAAATATTGAACTTGCATTTCGTTGTTGATGACAATGACTCGAGAAGCATCATCTTTTCTGACGAGCACTCTTCCGAAGGATGTCCAGCAGTATTTAAACTTTTTGGACTTCACTAAATCTCGAGCCAAGAAGTGAAGGCGGGCTCCCTTCTGGGTCAACTGCTCAGATACAAACACGGGCGTCTCCTCGTTTGTAGTATATCCAAGGTGTTTAGCCTGTAGTTTGGTTTTTGTTTTAATGTTGAAAGCCTTGGTCTTTTTTAATAAATCATTTTTCAGTATAGTCGAACCAAGCTCAACAATGATTGTAGATGTTTTTTCTCCTTCCTTTCTGCCTCTAAGACGAAATACGTCATTTATATCCCTTGATTCCATTTTAAGATCAATAGTTGTTGACAGATTAAGAACCATGTTAATTAAGTCGTCTCTGTTCTCCTGGTTCTTTTTAGGCACATTTTTAATCTCTATGCTGTTTTTCCGTGATAGTCTCTGTAAGTCCTCTACTTTGTCTTCAAGAAAGACGATGTATTCATTATCTTTTTTCCTCTGTAATTCGAGTTCATCTATCTTCTTGCGAAATTCTTCGTTTTGACTCGTCAGAAGTGAAATAGAGTCCTCTATGTTAGTATTTGACTGTTGAATACCCTTCAGGTTTACTGTAATTTCCTTCAATTCTTTTTGTTGAGAAGTAATAAATGACTGGAATAATTCTTTCATCTCATCTTTAAAGCTATTTAAAGCCGAAGGGGAGTTTTCTTCCCTCGTCCTCTTATTACGAATAAAAACATAACTCGGAGGTGTTTTTTCATGCGTAGTCTCATCGTCCGATGACATATTTGAGTTTGAACCCGACTTTCTGTCCATAACGTCGCTAAAAAGTACCAGGCGAGCAGCAAAACAGTAGCCACAGAGCTCAATTTACGGTGGTCGGTGTCGATTTTTCGTTAAAAACCAAGACGATTGAATAATCTTACAACACCAAAAGTGAAATTCAATTTGTACGTACGAAATAAGGATCTCTAATATTCCTCTCGCCCTCGGGGTCGAAGTCTCCGAAGAGGAGCAGCTTCGCTCGGCAGTTCTGAGGGGCGCGGTTGGTCAGATCCTTCATGTTGTGCTCGTCCATGCCGATTATGTAGTCGTATTGATTAAAGTCCTCTGCTTCTATCTGTGAAAAATATTGATTAAATATTTAAGACATGGCAGTATGGTCTGGAGACCATAGCCTATACAACTTGTTAATGAATTAACGCAAAACCTCATACACCCCAACTGATTTATAACAAAATAATTAGATTGAAACAATAATTTCATTATTTTAAGTTTTGAGACAAAAATGATTTGTTATAATTTCAGTAGACCGCAAATGCGTTGGTATGACGATATCAAAAGAACAGCTGGAGTCAAATGGATAGAGACAGCACAAGATCGAGAAGGATGGCATAGACTGAAGGAGGCCTACACCATTATGGTTGAAAACGGCTAAGAAGAAGAAGAGAGAGAATTTCAGCAATGAATGAAAGCGCGAACGTACTCATGGATACATTTCAATAATCTCGTTTTGGTAGTAAGTCGGGTGAGTGTGCCTGTGCGGAGGGTTGACGTTGGGTTCAGTAAATTTTAAATTTTAGACACAAATTAATTAATATTTTGAAAAAAATTACCTATGTTGAAACCCTGATAATTCGATTCTGCTCTCGATTCTAAACAAACTACTTTCTAGTTTTGCGTTAATTCATTAACACGTTGTATACCACAGCTAACATCAAATGTCAATGGATGATGATGATGAATCTAGCTTTTGTCCATGACTTTGTCCGCGTGAAATTAGCTATGGCTAGCTATATGCTCACGACTATATTCCCCGAGGGGGTAGTCAGAGATATTCTGATACCTCACGACATCCAAATTTCACTAAGTAGTACCGAAACTCTGGCCAGTGTGACGGGGAATGAGCCCGGGGCGTGAAATTAGAATAAAGCAAAATCCTTGCAGCAGCAAGCAAGCAGAAGCAGCCGTGGTGGTCCAGTGGCGAGTAACCTTGCCTGCCGTGCAGGAGGCGATGGTTCGATCCCCGTCCAGGCCGACTCGTACCAATGACTTTTTCGGAATTTATGTACGATTTGTAGCACCACTGGCTTTTCGGTGAAGGAAAACATCGTGAGGAAACGTCGTGCTTCTTCAGAGTGAGAAGGGATTGCCAGTTCGGTGGGTTGCCAACCATCTAGCCGCCCGGCGTTGCACTGTATACCTCCCACTGGTCTCCTAGTCCCATATCATTTATTGTTTTAATTAAATAAACCCACCTGTCTAGCAAGATTGTCACTATTATACGGGACATTGTGCTTCTTCAGAGTGAGAAGGGATCGCCAGTTCGGAGGGTTGCCAACCATCCAGCCGCCCGTCGCTGCACTGTCTACCTCCCACTGGTCTCCTAGTCCCATATCATTTATTGTTTTACTTAATAACATCGAACCAACCTGTCTAGCAAGATTGTCACTATTATACGGAACATTGTGCTTCTTCAAAGTGAGAAGGGATCGCCAGTTCGGTGGGTTGCCAACCATCCAGCCGCCCGTCGCTGCACTGTCTACCTCCCACTGGTCTCCTAGTCCCATATCATTTACTGTTTTCTGAAAAACTCCTTCTGCTATCGGCGATCGGCAGGTATTGCCTGGAAAGTTGTAACATTTGTGTTTAGGTTTTAAGAGAACTAAGTTAGAGTAGGTAAAATCTAGACATAAGGTATGATGGGACTGACATGTACACACGGCGACACATCAAGCTACCCAAAACCAAAATAAGCTGGCCACGCGTCGGCATAGTAATGTATAACGTCGCGCGGCCAGCTTATTTTGGTTTTGGGTAACTTGATGTGTCGCCGTGTGTACATAACATTTTTGTAAAAAAGATCGTTTAAAAAAAGTTTTTAAGAGTGTATAATCAAAGATAAATATAGGGGTAGATAAATAATATAAAGCAAGACATAGATACGCTACTTGACATCCATTCACACTTATGACAACCGCCCATTAGAATAAGTGAAATGTCAATACTGCCCCGCAATTTATAAACGCAGTGGGTGCATTTTTTTCAAAATTGAGTTTATTACATATTTGGCATCCTCGCGATGAGATCTTTCGGAAAAAAAGACCCGTTTTTCGGTAAGTACCTTAGAAGGAGGTAAAGCAAAAACCATAAATGCAGTAAAGGCACCCTCGACATTGCGAACCCTATAAATGTGTGCAGTAAGTAATCTTACTGCTTATAAATAATGACAAATAATATTTTTTTCCAAACATACCATAGCATAAATGCAGTAGTTACGGTAAGGATTCTTCATACGTAACTATATTCATAAATGACTAGAGCACATCCTTAGTATAAATGCAGTGCGAACTCTTGCCGCGTTTATTTTTTATATATATGTTTTATACATTTTGTAATTCGACGTATTGCTTTCAGGATGTTAAAGGGCAGCCGAAATGCAATTATGTAAACCCCCATATGTGGGGTCGGAAATTAATAGTTTTCGAGATATTTGGAATTTAAGGTTTTTTTTTTTTTTTTTTTTTTTTATTATCGATGGGTTTGCTCTTGACCTCAATCTAGTCCACAGGACAAAGATGAGGTCGAAGATGTAGCGAGCTTACCCAGAATGGTACTGGCACTCCTGCACACTGACGGAACGCAGCAAGCTGCTTGGCGCCAGACTCCGGCAGGAGGGTGGTCGCGAGCCAGGCGGCTCCTTGCGGAGCCTACCACACCGCTGTGGGGGATCGTTCAGCCGACACCACAAACTTGGTAGCTTGTGATGCCGTTGCCCGGGGTGGACCGCTAGGAGGTAGATCCCCAACCACCCCAAAAGGTTTTTTACCAAAAACCCAATTTTTTCACACTTTTTCTTAAATAAAAAAAAAATGCTTATTCTATGGCGTCGATTTGAATTTTAATTCATAGCTAACACTTTTTCCGAGATTTTTTCATAAATAAATGTCTGATCATACTGAGCAATTCAAAATAAATCGATAACAATGATGGTTAATTTTTGAAAAAAAAATACAAAATCTTGAAATCATGCGGTTTTTCTTTTGTATGAAAAGAAGTGTGCGTTTTACTGAAATAACTTCTTCGTTTTGTTAGCGTTCTAAAAAGGTATATTGTTTTAGAAAAAAATGGAATTACTATGTCAAAAAAGGTTTTTTACTTAGTACGTGATACTTAGAGGCAACATTCTCTTGGAGCAAATTTTACGATTTATTTTTAGATAACATTATTTATTAATTTAAGTCTACACATCTTACTCAGAGTGAGCCCCTCGGTTCCTTGAATCATGTCAATCGTCGAAATCTTGAAATCATGCGTTTTTCTCAAAAAATTGTATGAATAAAAGTGTGCGTTTTACTGAAATAACTTCTTCGTTTAGTTAGCTTTCTAAAAAGGTATAAAATGTTTTAGAAAATGTCAAAAAGCTTTTTTACTTAGTACGTGATACGTAGAGGCAACATTCTCCTGGAGAAATTTTTTTTTATTTTTTTTATATAACATAATTTATTAATTTAAATCTACACATCTTACTCAGAGTGAGCCCCTCTGTTCCGAACACATACACGCAAGCACTTTCTATTTTATTTATTTTTATTTATTAAGGTACATCAACAGCAACAATACATTATTAAGATTATAATATTAGCATGCGGTATTTTATCTAATGTACATGCCTATAATAGAAGTACACAACATTCATCAGTTTAAATCACAACAATACATCAATCACACATAAAAATTATTATTATAATATACATTGTAATATTTAAATATTTAACTAGACTTCGACATTGGAATTTTACATTAACAATATTTTAATTTTTATCTAATTGTAATTTTATTGTTTTTTGCATTTTATAACTTAATTTGTAATATCATAAATTATTTATAACTATTTATAGTTTGCAATCAACAAATTTATAATTAACAAAGGAATTAATGATATTAACAACTATGGGTCCATAATCTGACACAAAAAGAAGAATTGAATTGAATGAAAAATTAAATTAACGAAATCACTAATACTTAATAACATATAAATTTAAAATTTTAGTAGTGATGTTATTTATACAATACAATTATTCAAATTTACATTCTTAATGGTGCACTTAAATCTATTTAACGAGTCAAAAAATATGTCTAGCTCATGTGTTTTAGAGTTTATTAAATTGTATTCCATGCTCATTCTGAAGAAGGGAGAATGTCTGAGAACATTGGTTCTGCTTACTGGAGTACTAAAGATTCTAGTTACGGGATGCCTGGGAGTATTGTAGGGTACTGAAATCCTGATACGCTCCAAAACGTTCTCGCACCTGGTAAGACCGTTTACACATTTGTAGAGGACACACTTTCAGGAGGTTTACACTTTCTTAGTTCATTTTTAGTTACTCTTGAAGTAAAAGTAAAATCTCATTACCTCCGCTGCATTTATTATGCGCTGCCTTAAGTCTTCTACGTCGTTTACTGAGGTTTGATAAACAAGGTCTTTCATGTTACCCCAGACACGAAAATTACATGGAGTCAAGTCGGGGCTTCTTGCAGACCATGAATTTGCCGACCTCTACCAATCCATCTATTCGAATAAGTTGCAAGTCGGGCCAGCAACGTACCATAACCATTTTAGGGATTGGTAGAGGAAGGCCACTCCTTGGCTTGCAAGAAGTCCCGACTTGATCTCATGTAATTTTTATGTCTGGGGACACAATAAAAGACCTTGTTTATAAAACCCCAGTAAGCGACGTAGAAGACTTAAGGCAGCGCATAATAAACGCAGCGGAGGTAATGAGATTTTACCTTTACTTCAAGAGTAACCGAAAATGAACTAAGAAAGTGTTTGCGTGTATGTCTATGGAACCGAGGGGCTCACTCTGAGTAAGATGTGTAGATTTAAATTAATAAATAATGTTATCTAAAAAAAAATCGTAAAAATTTTCTCCAGGAGAATGTTGCCTCTACGTGTCACGTACTAAGTAAAAAACCTTTTTTGACATTGTAATTACATTTTTTTCTAAAACATTTATACCTTTTTAGAAAGCTAACAAAACGAGGAAGTTATTTCAGTAAAACGCACACTTCTTTTCATACAAAAGAAAAACCGCATGATTTCAAAACTTTGTAATTTTTTTTTCAAAAATTAACCGTCATTGTTATCGATTTATTTAAATTGCTCAGATCATAATCAGACATTGATTTATGAAAAAATCTCGGATAAAGTGTTAGCTATGAATTAAAATTCAAATCGACGCCATAGAATAAGCATATTTTTTTTTTATTTAAGAAAAATAGTGGTCCAGAATTTTTTAATTTCACTTTAAAAAAATTATACTATCGACTTGCTTGATATAGTTTTGACACTTCCTTCTTATGAACGCAGTACACTACTTTACTGCATAGCTCAAATGCATTTTATGTGAAATTGCTACGCATAAGCGCAGTAAGCAACAAATTCACTGCATTCATGCGTTGTTTAATCCTGCTTTTAAACTAATGTGATTCTAGGTATAAAGTAATTTTGGATTACTTTAATGCTTAATTACTACAATTAAGTACATTTAATGCAAAATTTAAAATCTACACTGTTTTTTCTATATAAAAAGTGACTTCAAATAGACTAAAGGTTACTGTAGAATTCGTGGCACCACAAAACACGGTCGAATCTTTGAGCGCGTTTTACTCGAAACTATCAAACTGTTGGTTACTGCGTTTATAAATTGCACGGCAGAATAGTAAATGGAACCGTCTTGAATCATTTTGTCACCAGACGTCCAGCTGGAAGACTCAGCTTACGTTAAGAATGAATTTTGCTTGAATTTGCTTAAAAAGTGGTGACATTTGTTTAACAGACGTAATAGATTAACATCTAATCTAGCTCTGTCACTCTTATGGCAATCTGTGTGCGACTGTAAGGAATGACTATACATGTTTTTGTACAGTTTGATATTGGGTAGACCAGCCTACGTAACATGACAGAGGTGAGAGCGAAACAGGTCACTTATAAAAGTCAAATTTGAGTTAGATACTATGGAAATAAATTTAGCCAATTTAGAAGTAACCTGTGTCGCTCTCACCTCTGTCATGCTACGCAGGCTGGTGTATATACTTCTAGGTTATACAATCTTTCTTAATTATGCTGTCAGTTTCTCAATGGGACCACAATTGAAATTCCAAAAAGATAATTAGTAATCCCATACATTTTGGATGCATTTTGGTCAAGAAGATTTGCAGTTTTACATGGAAGAGCCTTAAGAGTGAATGATCATGCCTCATGCCCTTACAAAATCGTCAGCATATTAAGAAGGACTCTATATATTTTTTTTTATCATTAGATAGATTACATGAACACATATTACAATGAGACCCACAAAACCAATTGCTTGGTTTGTCTGTGGGAACTAAAATTAGCCAGTATGACATAGATATTCTGAAAGGAACATCCATGTTTCACTCGTAGTGAGGAAATGTTGTCCAGTGTGACGGGGAGTGAGCCCGTCGCCACTTGTAATGGACAGTAGGTACAATACATGCTGCAAAATTGAAACACACAGATTTCCTCAGGGTGTTTTCCTTCACCGATAAGCCAATGGTGTTATGCAAAATTGAAGCCAAGGGCGGATCCAGGGGGGGGGCCCAGGGGGCCATGGCCCCCCCCACGGACCTCTGCGGATTGCATTGAATTTCGAGGCTGAGTAATGACGGCACTTTACAAGGGCATAGATTGATTGAGCTCTGTCCATAACCAATTCGTAGAGCGGAGAAAATTAGAGCTCGCTTCGCTCGCTCCATGTTTCTGTATTAATTATTGTACCGGTTTAGGTACAATAATTAAAACAAGGCTGTGCTCAGAAATCTTTAGGATTATATTATGTGTATAATCCTAAAGATTTCTAACCACAGCCTTGTTTTAATTATTGTACCTACATTTAACCGCATTTAACAGCAAACCGGGGAACACGCCCCTGGCGGCACGTTTAGGGGGCGCGAAAATCAAGATGGAAAAAAAATATTGCATCGACTAGAGAATTTTGCAAAAAAATCTCGTGCTCACTTCGCTCGCTCCTGATTTCAGACATCTCATTATATTGCAGTGACGAAATCTCGAGCTTGTTTCGCTCCCTCTTGGTTTAAGATCGTATTGCAGTCATGCCATTATATTGCAGTGAAATCTCGAGCTCGCTTCGCTCTCTCTTGGTTTTAGACCTTATTGCAGTCATCTCATTATATTTCAGTGAAATATCGAGCTCGCTTCACTCGCTCTTGGTTTTTTTGTTGTATTGAAATTACCTATCGCAGAATTCGATCATATTGCGAATTTCTGACTCGACCTAATCATATTGCAGTAAAATCTCGAGCTCGCTTCGCTGGCTCTTGGTTTTAGATCTCATTGCAGTCATCTCATTATATTGCAGTGACGAAATCTGAGCTTGCTTCGCTCACTCTCGGTTTAAGATAGTATTGCAGTCGTCTCATTATATTGCAGTGAAATCTCGAGCTCGCTTCGCTCGCTCTTGCTTTTAGATCTTATTGCAGTCATCTCAATTTATTTCAGTGAAATATCGAGCTCGCTTCGCTCGTTCTTGGTTTTTTTTGTTGTATTGAAATTACCTATCGCAGAATTCGATCATATTGCGAATTTCTGACTCGACCTAATCATATTGCAGTACAATCTCGAGCTCGTTTCGCTCGCTCTTGGTTTTAGATCTCATTGCAGTCATCTCATTATATTACAGTGATGAAATCTGAGCTTGTTTCGCTCGCTCTTGGTTTAAGATCGTATTGCAACATCCCATTATATTGCAGTGAAATCTCGAGCTCGCTTCGCTCGCTCTTGGTTTTAGATCTTATTGCAGTCATCTCAATTTATTTCAGTGAAATATCGAGCTCGCTTCGCTCGTTCTTGGTTTTTTTTGTTGTATTGAAATTACCTATCGCAGAATTCGATGATATTGCGAATTTCTGACTCGACCTAATTATATTGCAGTAAATTCTCGAGCTCGCTTCGCTCGCTCTTGGTTTTAGATCTCATTGCAGTCATCTCATTATATTGCAGTGACGAAATCTGAGCTTGCTTCGCTCGCTCTCGGTTTAAGATAGTATTGCAGTCGTCTCATTATATTTCAGTGAAATATCGAGCTCGCTTCGCTCGCTCTTGCTTTTAGATCTTATTGCAGTCATCTCATTATATTTCAGTGAAATATTGAGCTCGCTTCGCTCGCTCTTGGTTTTTTTGTTGTATTGAAATTACCTATCGCAGAATTCGATCATATTGCGAATTTCTGACTCGACCTAATCATGTTGCAGTAAAATCTCGAGCTCGCTTCGCTCGCTCTATGTTAAACGTTTTATTGCAACCACTCAACCTGGACCTGGCCTCTCTAAGAAAAAATTATTGCTACACTCTTGTAGAGGAGGCCCGGGCCCGGCGCCAATCTCATGTTTTTGCCCCGCCTCGGAAAAATCGTAGATCCGGGGCTGATTGTTTTAGTTTTCTATGTATGTATACAAGACGTCTCGGGTCTGTGTCTCTAACTAAATGTTTTTATATCTTAATACGTGGTCTGAGTCGGCCGAGGGCCCCCCCCAAAATGTAATCCTGGATCCGCCCTTGATTGAAGCATGCAGGTTTCTCATAAGGAAAGTCAAGTCAAATTGTACATAAATTCCGAAAAACTCATTGGTACGAGTCAGCCTGGACAGGGATCGAACCCTCGCCACCTGCACAGCAGGCATGGTCACTCGCTACTAGACCACCAGGGCTTTTTGAAAATATTTTGGAATATTATTTCGGATATTGTTGTTTTTAAGTACTAGGGTATAATGACTTACCGAAGCAAACGAAGAGAGCTTTTGTCCTGTCGTCAGACATACTTTCGCGTGACTGAATACGCTATTTAAATGGAATCCGGAACTTGTTAAATTGTTGTGAAATCTTGTTAATACTAAAAGTTTTCCTCATTGCTTGGTTTTCCCCGAAGAAGTTAGTTGCACGACGCACTATGTTACTGACAACGAACCGAGTTGGAAATTCCGTATTTTGCGTGTCCCTTTGAACTAGGGTGTCCACATGATCTTAAATTTCACTGGTTCTTAAACCTATGCTGGCTCAAGCTTGTTTTATTCGCTTATGTTTACATTTACAACACGGAAAATGTTTACAACACAAGCCATGAGTGCGATTTTTGAAAATCATACGAGCGACTTGACATTCGCATACGAATTGAGATTTTCATTCCGAGTGGTTACGTTTTTCTCTATTTTTGAAATCGTTCGGATGTGCCAAAACCGTTTCGATTCACACAGAAAACGTTTCAATTGAACGAACGAACGAATGAATGGTTTCATAGTAACATTTCAAATCGGACTTTACCGCCAAAATTATGGGTTAACGGAACGTAGAAAAAAAGTTAAATCTGTTGACGTCTGACAACATTACAAACGTCAAACATTCGAGTGGTAGAATTGGATACGAGTGGTTCGGAGCACTCGTTGCAAGTGATAGAAAGTTGAATTCAAAAATGGCAAATCATCGATTTTACGTCATTTTCTACTACTCGTTTTGAACGTCTGATTTTCAAAAATCGCACTCCTGGTAGTCATCAAAACTTTACTGAGTTAGAGATATCCGTTTCCGGAAATACTGTGAATGGCAGAATAAATGCTACCTTTATATAAAAGGAAACGGATAAGGACGGCCGCACATTATCAGAATTTTCTAACAGAAAAATTCTGACGCTCGCCGGAAGCACCCCGCATACTATCAGAAATTTTGATCCGGCAACTTTTGAGCCCAGTCGCGTTTCATATTTCAATCAACGCACATCGACCCAGTGTTGCCACCTTAGCCCTTTTGAGGCTATAATTCAGTCAAATTGTGTTTTTACTAGGAAAGTTTTGTGGTAGTTCTGATTTCTTCCATTCTATATGTATTTTGGGGTGCTGAATCTAAATCTGAGGTTTACTAACAAATTTTAATTGACAAAATCGCAAAAAAAGTTTAAAATTCTGTTTGTTTTTTTCCGGAATTTTGCTTAAAACTCTGAAACTATTAACGTTTAGTAAATGGCCTGTTTACAGAAATTAAATATACCTGACTTTTATTTCTATCACATGAACATGACACTCAAAAATATCGTATATCTAGGATAATTATCGCACGTCTGGCAATACTTGATCCGAATTTCTGATAGTATGCGGGGCCTAATACAAAATATATGGCAAACACGCCTTCCGTCAGAAAAATTCTGACGTCCGGCTGAGGTTCCGTCCGGTGTGCATCAGAAGCGGACGACCGGTCAGAATTTTTCTGACAGTGTGCGGGGTCTAATACAAAATGTATGCACCGAGTGCCTTCCGGCGAGCGTCAGAATTTTTCTGTCAGAAATTTCTGATAATGTGCGGCCGTCCTAAATCTAATTGGAAATGTGCCATCTCCCTCTTTTCTCTGGTATTGAAAGGGAGAAAGATAGAATGTTCATTAGTTGCAAATTGTAGTCTATGGTTTTAGCAATAAAATATTTGTCTCAAAAAAATAATTAAAAAAATGGGTACCTAGATCGCATCGCGGCCTTAGGAAGGCAGCGTGATAAAGCGCTTTCGCGCCTTAGCTCTCTTTCTATTTAGTGGCAAACGAGCGAGATAAAAGGCGTAATAAGCATTATCACACGCATCATACTACTGCCGAAGGAATCCATGCACATATCAGTAATCTGTGATCCATGCCGGCCGATAGGCTTGTTTCTGAGTCACGTATTTCTCACCTTCTATAAGTAAAATTAATTTTATCGTTTGATTGAAGATTCTGACTGCTCTCTCTCTCACTGATCAAAAAAGAGGCACATAGAATGCTTGGTTTTATTTGTTTGACTACTTTGACTTTGAGTTTTGACAGTTGGTTGACAGAAACGGGAAAACAGCTGTTTCGCTTCCTATTTTCATAATTTTCAAGTATTTTCCAAAATATTTTTCATAAAAACGATTTATTCTAGCAATGAGCTCATCGAACAAACGGAAAGACACAACGGAAGGTACAAAAAATCACATTACACTTACATAAACTCACAATATATCGGGTTAGGTTAGGATTTGGATTCTTAGCAACTTTGGAAGTCCAAAACCACTTTTTTACGAGTTCCGAGATTGCAGTTGCGATAAGGTCTAACCTTTACTATTTAGAAACCCTCAATTGCGAACCTTGCTAAAAAAAAATATAGATTTTACCCTAAAAATAGAGGTTATTCTTAATTTTTTTTGTCAACGTTTTCAGACGACAAAACTCCGAAAAGGATGAAAAAGGAGTGCAGTTACGGCGGGGGATGCTACCGACGGAACCCTGCACACTTTAGAGAGTACAGCCACAAACATTGTGAGTAGAAAATGACCTATACATATAAATAAACTAGCGACCCGCCCCGGCTTCGCACGGGTGCAATACTGATACTATGCATGTATTATCCCTAATATTATAAATGTGAATGTAAGTTTGTTTGTTAGGCTTTCACGCGAAAACTAATTTTTTATTTTATTGAATAAAGAAATTTACATAACACAACAAAGACAAAAACCCATCCCACGAAAACCTGTATGGGTTTATCTGGGGAAGGGGCGTTCATTTATACTTTTACATAGGTATGTTTTAGATAGGTATGTTTCATTAATATTACATTTAGTTATGAATTTTAGGTAAGTTAAATTATCTTTTTAGGTAGGTATGATACACATAAAGGTTGACTCGTATGAGCATTGCCACAATCACCATCCTAGCAGTGAGTTGGTAGTTGTGGCAATGCCTGTGTTCTCCCCAAAAGGGATTACCGTCATGAATTTATGTATGTCTGCACCTATCCACAATATACCGATCATCATGAAACTTTATACCTACACATATTCTTGGAGGTATTAGAAGTAACATAGGATACTTGGGGTTTCCCAAACTCCACGCGGACGAAGTCGCGGGCAAAAGCTAGTATACATACAGGGTGTAAAAAGACTACTCCCGAAAACTAAAACTATGGATTCAGACCATGATACCTAACACTTTCGCACTGAAATTTATTTTTTTTATTTTCACAAATTTAATTTTTTTTCGGGCCTTTATTTCTACAATTATGAACATTAAAGCCTACCAGTGACATAATGCAATACAATTTTAATTGTTAAACACAAGCATTTCGAAAATAGCAAAAATCCGCAATGTAAAACGCACTCATCAAACTCGTCGCCAAGCTACGGTCGCGCGCCACACAGCTGTAAGGTCACTGCCCGCTCACCCGAGCGATGTACGCTTTACATTGCGTGGCAAGAAAATGGAAAAATCACGAATAATTTTTTTAAATTTAAAAGGTTAGCGCCATTAATTTTTATATAGGTTCAGTGATATGTTCTTAAAGTTTTCGGGAGATGTCTTTTTACACCCTGTATAAACCTTCCTCCTGAATCACTCTATCTATTAAAAAAAAACGCGTCAAAATCAATCAATCAATCAAATATACTTTATTTTACACCAAAACATAAACATTAAAATACAGAGAAAAAACACAACAATCTGTTGTGCAGTTTTAAAGATCTAGGAATACATAGGGACAGATAGCGGGAAGCGACTTTGTTTTATACTATGTAGTGATGTATTGAAGAGTTCTGTGACTGACTGACTGACAGACAACGCACAGCCTAAACCGGTGAAGATAGAAACATGAAATTTGAAATATATATTCTACAGAGGATGTAGGGGTGCTGTAAGAAAGGATTTTCCGAAAATCGACCCCTAAAGGGGTAATCCATGCAGACAAAGTCGCGGGCCAAAAGCTTGTTTCTATCTATCTAAACTATTATAAAACTGTAACAGAAGTGTGTCTGTACATTGAAGATATTTGCCAGGACAAGATTACGATATGGTTTTTAGGTGTCCCTGATTCCAAATCACCAATTTTTGGATTTTTTGTCTGGCTGTTTGTTTGTTTGTTCGATCGAATATCACACAAAAACCACTGAACCGATTTTGATGAAACTTTTTTATTTGATAGCTTATGATCTGACTTGAAATCTGGTATATAATTTGTGCGGACGAAGTCGCGGGAAAACTCTAGTCCAATATAATTTTGATGATATTGGTGTATCTGAGATTAATACGGCTTTGACACCTATTGACCAATTGTGATGAAACTTTGGGTTGTTGAGCGCATGACCTGGAAGGTTTCTGACAATAAACACAAACATAGACACAAATCTTAAAGTATTGGTACTCTAGTCAGGTAAATGTAGTCAAGTGGGGAAATGTAGTGTCAGAATTATATGGTTTGGAATGCGGTGTAAGACAAGGTGGGCTTACGTCTCCCACCCTTTTTAATCTCTATGTAAATGAGCTGATCGCTGAGCTCAGCAGCATGCATGTCGGCTGTCACATCGATGGTACCTGTGTCAATAATATAAGTTATGCAGACGACATGGTGCTGCTCAGCCCGTTGATCGGTGGCCTCAGGAAACTGATAAGTGTTTGTGAGGCGTATGCATCTAGACATGGATTGAAATATAATACAACCAAAAGTGAATTCATGCTATTTAAGTCCGGTAAGAAGTGTCCATCAGACATACCTGTCTTGGCTCTGAATGGAACCCCTTCAAATACCTGGGACACATAGTGACAGAAGGCCTGCAGGATGATGCAGACGTAGAAAGGGAGCGCAGGGCGCTTGCAGTCAGGGCCAATATGATAGTCCACAGATTCAGGCATTGCTCAGCGCAAGTTAAAATAACATTGTTTAGAGTGTACTGCACATCCATGTACACCTGTAATCTGTGGACTGCATATCGCCAGGCGTCTCTAAGGGCTCTGCGCACCCAATATAATAACACCTTCAGGATGCTGCTGGGGCTGCCGCGCTTCTGCAGTGCGTCAGGCATGTTCGCGGACGCTCATGTCGATGGGTTTCCCACCACGCTCCACAAACGCTGTGCCGCCGCACTGCAGAGGGTTCGCGCCAGCGCCAACAGCATTCTGAAGATGGTCGCCAGTAGATACGACAGTAGCTTTATTAAGCACTGGGTCGGTCTGCACTTAAGTGTTTGTACTAACATAGTTATTTAAGTGTGTTACTAACAACAGTATGGATGTAATCTATCTGAAATAAAGATTTTTTTTTATTTATTTTTTTATTTTTTTTATTTATTAATAAACACCACATTGCAACGAATGCCAGAATAAGTTACTTCACTATGAAATTGGAAAGTTACAAAAATACAAATTTGAAATTTTCCAGTAGAAGAAATACTGGATGGTCATACTGGAGGGGAGTACGTCGTACCGGCCAAGCTGAGCCTACAGCGAGCCACAATACAGGAGCAGCTGGAAGTTATAGTCGAGAAGCAGCTCTACGTGCCTTGGAGTAGAGCTGAGATCGGAGAGAGCTCCAGGTGAGGCTATCATATTACAGGGTGTTACAAAAGTAAAAATAAACATTTCAATCTTTTATGGGGGTTGTTGAGACCATCAAACTGAACAACTTTCACTATGGGACCAACATCGAAATCGTAAAAAAAAAAAATTTGTCACATACATTTAGCTTGAGTAGATCTGTAGTTTAGTATGGAACATCGCAAACGCATCCCATCTTGGCGATTATGGCAAATCTCCTCATTTTGGGGAGGCCTATGTCCGGCAGTGGACGTCTATCGGCTGATAAGATGATGATGATGATGGAACATCAGATTTTTTTTCGCGATTCGATTTTGGTCCCATAATGAAAGTTGTTCAGTTTGATGGTCTTAACAACCCCCTAAAATGTTTATTTGTATTTTTGTAACACCCTGTATAAACATAAACATTTCTTTCCAAAAACGCAAAACGACTTTACATGCTGCTCTCAAACAGTGAAGGAAAACATTGTGAGGAAACCTGCATATGCTGAAGGAGAAATTCCAATGCATATGTGAAGTCTAGCTGAAAATAGACAGGATTGGCGAATACTCCTTCGAAAAGAGTGTATCTCGTAATTAAGATGATGATGTGAAGTCCAATTCACATTAGACTCAGATTCTGTGTCTTAAAATTTGGGTACTTGAAAATGCCTGCAACATTATTGTATTAAAAGGTCACTGGGCACCTTAGTATGAAACCTATACCCACGACCTACCACGTTGAGATAATGTAGACCATAGGATTCAGGCCAAAAACTAATAAAGAAAAATGTTATATTTTCGTACATTTTATACATTTTCTTACATTTTGTACATTTTAGTACATTTTCTTAATTTTGAACATTTTCGTACATTTTGTACATTTTTGTACATTTTACTATTTTAGTGTTATGTACATTTCTTTATTCAATAAAATAAAAAAATAAAAAAAATAAATTAAAAAGTACATTTAGTACATATTCCCATGGTTTAAAAAATAAATAACCACATAAAATTGAATGTGGGTTAATACTAAACATTTTAAAACCAATTTGGTTTTTGTATGAAAAATTTAGTTAGCTGGGTCAGATTTCACCCAATGACCTTTGTCAAATCATTTCCAACTTATCATAAACATAATGTTAATAATAAATAAATAACACTCACAGGCACATACATTGTAATGATCCCAAGAAAGCACTATTTATAGGCTGTTTATTATGGGAACCATACAACAACGGCACAAACATATAAACATCCATGACCGAACCGGGATTCGAACCCAGGACCCTGGTTTGGCAGTCCGGCGTGGTAACCATTACACCAACCGGGTCGTCAAATGTATTGACAGTTGAATCATTTGCAACAAAACATAATCTTTTCAACAGTTCAACAAGTTCAACTCAACTCCAACAAGAAACAAATACTACAGAACTAAAAAACAATAATACAAGTACAAAAGAAAATACATCAAAACCAATGGATAAGTCAGATGCAGAAACTAAAAGAGATAATAATAAATCTCCTGTTAATGAAAGAGTAGCCGCTTTTAAAGCTAGAGAGAGGGAGAAAGCAGGTCAAGCCGCGGCATCAAATACAAGTCAAGCTACGGTGCAAAAAGTAAGAGGTAAGTAAGAGTTTCATTTAAATTGATTAGATACATTTATAATATTTCTGACCCTCGCGAAAAATTGTCGTAAGCATATTGGGTCCTTGTTAATATGCTGACGGTTTTTTGAGGGGATAATCAGACCATCAAACTGAATTTTCTCTATGTGATCAACATTGAAATCACAATCATATTAGCATATGATAATGTGATATTGTGCCCTGCAGTGGGACATATACATACAGGGTGAAATTTATTTTATTTTGTTGTATAGGTACACGTATGGTACACGTACAGATTACAGTCAAGATGAAACCATTTACATCAATTGATATCATTAGCATCCTTTTAAACTAAGAGTCTTCCCATCGAACTGAACAACTTTTACTATAGGAGCAAAACGATCGGACCAAAAAAAAAACCGCTGTTGCATACATTTGAGTCGCAAACTCGCGCGTCAACATTGCGGTTTAGTATGGAACAGCAGATTTTTTATTTGCTCCGATCGGTTTGCTCCCATAATAAAAGTTGTTCAGTTTGATGGGTAGACTCTTAGTTGTGCTCAAGAATTCACCAAACCACTAGATATCTTAATAAATCAATCTTTTAATGAAGGATGTTTTCCGGACCAACTAAAAATTTCTTTAATAAAACCGATACACAAGAAAGGGGACAAAAAAAATCCAACACAGTACCGACCAATATCTCTACTACCAGCTGTCTCAAAAATATTTGAACGAACCATGTCTGATCGTTTATACTCTTATCTTGAGAAATACAACATTTTGGAGGACAATCAATATGGATTCCGAAAAGAAAGGTCAACCATTTCAGCAATATATAAATACATACAACAAGCATACAATCTATACCGATTTACTATCGAACTAAAACAAGCCTTGGAAAATGTAACGAATTGGCTAACGGAAAATAACCTACTAGTCAACTATACAAAAACTAAAATAATAGAATTTAGACCGTATCAAAAATCACCCTTAAATGTCACGCTTAAAATAAACGATACAATTTTGGAAAAAGTTAATACCTGCACACTACTAGGCATAGACATAGACACATATTTGAACTGGAAAAATCATATAGTGAAAATTAAGGCAAAACTATCAAGGTTCACATACGCACTATTTGAGCTCAAATTAAGTACCGATAAAAAAACTGCGATTGCTGCTTATTACGCCTATGCACATTCGTGGCTCAATTATGGCATAATATTATGGGGAAACAGTACGGACGTAAAAGACCTCTTCATATTACAGAAAAAATGCATAAGAATAATAGAAAATATAAGCAACATGGACACATGTAAACCCCACTTTATCAGACTTCAAATTTTGACACTTACAAATATGTACATTTTAGAATTATGTAAATTCCTTCGAAAAAACCCAAAAATATTTGAAACTGCAATACCTACCAGATTTAATGCCCCTAGAACAAACCAAAAAGATAAACTTAACCTACCAAATAGCCACATGGAACTCTATCGGTCAAGTCCCTTCTACACTGCAATTAGAATACACAATAACCTACCAAATACATTAAGATCCGAAACAAATATAAAAATCTTCCTACGAGAGCTAAAGCTTCTATTAATTGAGAAAAGTTACTACAATCTAAATGAATTCCTCACCGATAAACTGTAGAATAATTACTATAGATATATGTATATATAATATATCTATGAGAACAACACAACCGTTGCACGTTCATACTTAATGTTTAAAAATATAAGCTTTAAAATTCACTAATTATTATAAAATACATACCTACTTACTGAAATGACGAAAATGTTAAAACTATACTTAATTACTAATTGAATGTTGAAATTATAAATAATAACACATAAACGTAAATGGAAATAATGTAAACTTTATTAGATTTAAGACTTGATTGTAAACTTTGTAATTATGTAACTAATCACTAATGTTGCTATACCCAAAAGGGTCTCATGATGTACTGCAAACCCCTCATACTATCTGTAATTAACACATGAAAGCAATAAACTATTTTGATTTGATTTGATTTGAGTTTAAAAGGATGCTAATGATATCAGTTTCACCCTGTAGATGTATATGTCCCACACTCCCACGGCAGGGCACAGGTTGTATTATTTGATTGTAAGGGCTTGTTCAATGACCAATAGCTACTGTGACCTGGACAGATCTATGGGCGTCAGTCCACCACGAGTGCCCAATGCAGATTAGTAGACCTCACATACGCATCAGAATTTCTTCTGCGTATGCAGGTTGCCTCACGATGTTTTCCTTCACCGTCTGAGAGCAGTCGGTATATAAGTTAGAAAAACTCATTAGTACACACGGCGACAGGTCAGGTTACCCTGTTTGGACTTTGAACTATTAGAAGTTGAACGCTGCGAATCGTGCGAGAGGGTGCGGTATGTTGTTGTTGTTTCGTCTCACAGCACGCTGCGCCCGCGCCGGCAGCCGCGTCTATGCAGGCTCTCTACCGCACTATTTTGTGTTTTGTACGTAGTGTAGTTATGGGTATATAGGGTGCGTAACCTGATGTGTCGCCGTGTGTACATGGCATATTGTGCGGATTCGAACCCGGACCTTAAGATTGAGTTTCCATCTCCGAATCGCGCCACCCACGCTCTCTAATAAACAAATCATCATCATCATCAGCCCGGTAAACCCCACTGCTGGTATAGGCCTCCTCATTTTCGCGCCAACCAGAACGGTCCCACTCTAGTCTCATCCACTGTTTGCCGGCTACTCTACAAATGTCATCCGACCACCTGGCTGCTGGTCTGCCCACTGACCGTTCGCGTTCCCCTCCCACGGACCCCCACCACAGAAATAAATCAAGATAGAACAGTCATAATCATTGTTTTACGTGTGTTCCGTGCGTGCCTGTATCGGACCACCCGTGCATTTTTGAATTTTTGTTTTAATTGTCATTGAATAATGTTTTTAATTAAAATTAAGTATCTTATCTTCAGAGTCACCTCAGAATTTGAGTAAACTTATGACAAATGAAGTAATTTATTACTTAAATGTTCGCACGCTTCACCGTTCTATCTTGATTTATTTCTGTAGAAGCCACTCTGTCACTGTCACAGAACATTATAAGAGAGGTTAGAAGTGCAAAGTAGGCGTTGAACGTGTCGCCACTGGTTATGCAATGAGTTGCATAACACCATAAGGCTCGCGGCGTGGTGCGAGCGAGAGGGCATGAGTAATTGTAGCAGCGTGAGCGGGAAGACAAGTGGTGACAGCCGTCTCCGAAGCAAAAGCGCTGCTTTGCATGTCTAACCCCTCTTAGAGGGAGGTTACACGGTCAGTATTTCATCAGTCTGGTCATGTATATTTGATTTGAAGGGAAACTGACTCGAGATTGACCCGACTAACATTGTGCTTCAGTATATCAGTTTCCCTTCAAATCAAATAAACATGACCAGACTGATGGACCAGAGTGACGAAATACTGAACGTGTAACCTCCCTCTTATAATGTTCTGTGGTCACTGTCCGCGTCCATTTGCCATCATTCCGCCTGGCCAAGTGCCTACCTCCACTTCAGAGTCGATAAATAAATAAATACTTCTTTCTAATTTAAATAATACATTTCAGACTCAGACTACCGCCCCGTAGTGCCCCCGACGCGTCGCGCCGAAGACTTCCTCAAAGTGGTGCGCCCCCGCGGCAGGATGGCGGCCAAGCACGCCGCTAGCGCCCCCTACCACATATTCTACACTACTATAACTGACTCTAAAGATACACACTCTCAGCCGTATTCTATTACGTTATTAGGTAAGAAAATTTTATATTAGCGTCCCTTGCAGAATTTTATATAAACGCTCCTACTATCAGTTTAAAATAACAATGTGCATGACCTCGCTCGCAAATGTGACGTCACTCAATCACACGAACTTCACTCGAGTCATTAAAATGATTGTTTCCTTTGCATAGAGTCTACATTCCTTTATCAAACGAGTGAAGTTATCCAACGGCCCTTCAAGGTCATGAACATTGTTATTTTAAACTGATAGTAGTTTATTTTAGAATGTCCTAGTTACGGTAGTAATTTATAGTACTCTGTGGTTCTAGTTTTGCTAGCCCGCGTATCCTAAGAATTCGCATCAAAAACTAGTACCACCATAAAGTTATTATACCTGTCGGAATAGAGTAACTGATATGAGTTGTCAAATGAAACCGTTTTTTGTGCATTTGTCGGCACTTATCGGCACCCTAAAACTTCGAGTTCTGTGTATAATTGTGAATCTAATGTGAAATCGTAGGTAATTTAATGAAATAGTGTTAGTATATTTCACAAAATAATCTACGACTTCACTTTAGATTCACTAATTATTCACAGAGCACGAATATTTACCCTGTCGATTGCTGCCGACAAGTTCCCAAAAACGGTTCTATTGCCTCGCGTCACGTATCTCTTTCTATTATACAGTGGCGCCGCTAGGTACATCTCGCTCTCTCAGCTTTCAGTTCCTCTACATGATAACTTTATGAGTACCACACTCCCTCAAGCTCCAGTTCATCATCATCAGCCTATAGTATACGTCCCACTGCAGGGCACAGGTCTACTCTCAAGGAGTGTGTATGTAAGCTAGTCCACCACGCGTGCCCAATGCGGATTGGTCGACTTCACATACACGTCAGAATTTCGTCTTCACCGTATGCAATGCAGGTTTCCTCTCGATGTTATCCTTCACCGTTTGAGAGCAGTCGGTATTACGAACATGAGTTAGAAAACCTCATTGTTACATGGCATGTCCGTACGGATTCGAACCCGGACCTCTGCAACGCGTCACCGACGCTTTTAATGGCCTCGATTCGGACTGTGCGACGACTTAACTTAACTAAATTTATTCCTGTCACTTTCTAAAATAAGATTAAGAAAAGAGACAGAAAACCAACAGCTGACTTTAGTGCTGTCAAAGTGACGTTGCACGCCCAAAATAAGATGCCATCATAATGTACGCCATCTTATTTAAAGCGTTTTTGGGCGTGTAACGTCACTTTGACAGCACTAAAGTCAGCTGTTGGTTTTCTGTCTCTTTTCTTAATCTTATTTTAGAAAGTGACAGGAATAAATTTAGTTAAGTTAAGTCGTCGCACAGTCCGAATCGGTACCAATATTACCTATTAATATGTAACTCATCTTTTACCGCCATTTTAAATTTGATATTAACAGGGTGATGATTTGTTTACAGAAATCCTAGACTCTAGCCTGGGAGAGTTGAAGTGTTCGCTACAAATAAACTTCATGGTTGAAATAGCATGGCTGCTGGCACAGTACTATTTCGCTGGATACAGGTAGATAATAAATACTTTACATAATTACGTATTGGCTGTGTGCACGACACTAGCGCCATCTAGCGCACTACGGCCCCGTGAAGTATTTGTACATAAAATGTAAAATGTTTGCTATTTTAATTTAAAATAAAGTAAAAACTAAGTAAATGAGCAATATTGACGATATTAAAAATGTTATAATACCTAACTAGCTGGGATTCCCATTCTTTGTTACAAAATTCTCATACAAACTTTCACCACCATTTTCACACCTTTGGGGGTTGAATTGCGAAAAATCTTTTTTTTGTGAACACGACAATAAAAACATCCCTGCCAAATTTTAAGTATTAGTATTTGCTGGTTTGGATATTTGAGTATTGAATGAGTGTGCGCATTTGCATAGATTCAAGCAAATCTGACACAGCTTCGCCGTCAGTAGTTCAAATTTCTGCCACGGCGTGCGCTGCGATCGACTTGACAGTTCCCAACACCCACTTCGCACATAGCCAATAAAGTCTAACAAAATTAGCTGAAAGATATTTTAAGGGGATGAGAAGACCATCAAATTGAACATGGGACCGACATCAAAATCCCGAAATAAAATCAGCTCTTCCATACATTATTAGAGTTGTAGTTTTTTATGGAACAGCAAATTCTTTTTTCGCGATTTCGACTTCGTCTTCATGAAATTGTCGTAGTAACATGACCTTTCTGGAAAAAATGTATGAACAGACATGGCAGGCACTCCGACTGCAGCTGTATGCCACTTCTATCTTCTTCTAGTTAACATTTCCTCTACCCCAAGGTTGTCTGGAAGAAATCGCTTTTTAGCGATAAGACCGCCTTATTTGTACCATAATTATTTTTGTATCCTGCTCTGTACTGTATTTATGTGTTTGGTGTAAATAAAGTATATTTGTTTGTTTGTTTGTTTGTTCTATTTTGGCGAAGCCAGATTCTCTCTTCGGTCTTCCATTTTATCTCTTTTAGCCGTCATTTTAGCACTTTTACTACTTTTTTTACACATGTCATCTTTCAGTAGTATTCTCATTTAAAATAGACAGTGTTTTCCCGAAAAGTGTGTTATAGTGAAAATAAAGTATATTCTATTTAATTCGACAGCGAAAAGAAGTTAACGATACTGTACGGGGATGAGAGTGAGGACTTGCGGACTATAAGTCAGAAGAAGCCGCAAGTGGACGCACACAGAGTGGCCATGGCCTCGCCGTTTGGTACACATCACACGTAAGTTATTTATATTTAAAGAAGCTAACGATACTGTACGGGGATGAGAGTGAGAACTTGCGGACTATAAGTCAGAAGAAGCCACAAGTGGACGCACACAGAGTGGCCATGGCCTCGCCGTTTGGTACACATCACACGTACGTTATTTATATTTAAAGAAGCTAACGATACTGTACGGGGATGAGAGTGAGGACTTGCGGACTATAAGTCAGAAGACGCCGCAAGTGGACGCACACAGAGTGGCCATGGCCTCGCCGTTTGGTACACATCACACGTAAGTTATTTATATTTAAAGAAGCTAACGATACTGTACGGGGATGAGAGTGAGGACTTGCGGACTATAAGTCAGAAGAAGCCGCAAGTCGACGCACACAGAGTGGCCATGGCCTCGCCGTTTGGTACACATCACACGTAAGTTATTTATATTTAAAGAAGCTAACGATACTGTACGGGGATGAGAGTGAGGACTTGCGGACTATAAGTCAGAAGAAGCCGCAAGTGGACGCACACAGAGTGGCCATGGCCTCGCCGTTTGGTACACATCACACGTAAGTTATTTATATTTAAAGAAGCTAACGATACTGTACGGGGATGAGAGTGAGGACTTGCGGACTATAAGTCAGAAGAAGCCGCAAGTCGACGCACACAGAGTGGCCATGGCCTCGCCGTTTGGTACACATCACACGTAAGTTATTTATATTTAAAGAAGCTAACGATACTGTACGGGGATGAGAGTGAGGACTTGCGGACTATAAGTCAGAAGAAGCCGCAAGTGTACGCACACAGAGTGGCCATGGCCTCGCCGTTTGGTACACATCACACGTAAGTTATTTATATTTAGAGAAGCTAACGATACTGTACGGGGATGAGAGTGAGGACTTGCGGACTTAAGTCAGAAGACGCCGCAAGTGAACGCACACACAGTGTCCATGGCCTCGCCGTTTGGTACACATCACACGTAAGTTCATTTTAATTTATATTTAACTAGCGGCCCGTCCCGGCTTCGCACGGGTGGATCTTTTCTAGCAATAAAGCGTATGTTACTCAGGGTGAATGTAGCTTTCTAATGGTGCAAGAATTTTTGAAATCGGCACAGTAGTTTTTGAGTTTATTCTTTACAAACATACACATAAAAATACAAATCTTTCCTCTCTATAATATTAGTATAGATAGATGAAGCTGACGATACTATATCCATCCCTTTTTCTTACACGCGATCAGCTCGCTTTGATCTATCTAAACTATTATAAAACTGTAACACAAATGTGTCTGTACATTGAAGATATTTACAAAAAAAAAATTACGACAAGGTTTTTACCTGTCCCTGATTCCAAATCAAAAATTTTTGGATTTTTTGTCTGTCTGTCTGTTTGTTTGTTTTTTTTGGGTGTTTGTTTGTTCGAGTATCACGCAAAAACTACTGAATCGATTTTGATGAAACTCTTTTGTTTGATAGCTTATGATCTGACTTAAAATCAGGTATATAATTTATGCGGACGAAGTCGCGGGTAAAAGCTCGTATATTATAATTATTATGAACATCGCACTGGCAGATCGTTGGTATAGATATGTGAATGATTGAAGTGTATTTGTTTGTTTGTCGGCAGTAAAATGATGATACTATGCTACGAGGATGGGTCGCTGAGAGTGGTCGTGTCCACCGCCAACCTGTACGTGGACGACTGGGAGAACAGGACTCAGGGGTGAGTTGTAGTATATTAACTCTTTCGCGGACACTGACCGGCTATAGCAGTCTTCTTCTTATCGTGTGGGCAGAGCCCTGGTGTCAGAGTTTTTTCAGACCGCCTTACGGCCTCTGACGTGGTTTTTATGTAACGACTACTACCACCAGAGATAGTAGCCGGGACCAACGGCTTAGCGTGCCATCCGAAGCACGGAATCATTTTTCTTTTCGGGTAATCAGGTGATTCAGCCTGCAATGTCCTAACCAACTGGGGAAAAACGCACAAAGTGACATATCACTAGGTGTCCCCCGTGGGAATCGAACCCACGACCTCCGTATCGAGAGCCAACGCTCTTAACCACTAGACCACGGAGGCAGTAGGCGGTAGTAGGCGGCAGTATAGCAGTGATAACAATAAAAGTTCTATTGTGTCTCGTTCCTTAGACAATTTAATAGGGACGAGTTACGCGTGCCATTCTACTAAGAAACATTTCTGCCACTTTTTGCGAGGGGCGAGGTAACATGAAATCCGCAACATTGTATTTTATTCCCCGTAAGTTTAGATTCTAATTTTTAATGTTAAAAATTATGAAAAGTAGTCTCGTGTGAACCCCAAACGTTCTAAGTTCAAAATTATTGTTTCGCTATTATAGGTTGTCTCGTTTAGTGATAAGGTATAAAATTGGGTGTAAATGCGCAAGATTAATTGATCTAATACCGTGGCAGAGGGGAAATGCTACCGCAAGTCGAGTCCCTATTAAATTGTCTAAGGTCTCGTTCAGTGTCCGCGAATGTGTTAAGGGGCGTCCGCCCGGTTTTGAGTAACTTTGTAACCATTTTATACATTAACTATGGCACTTTTTAAGCAGAAAACAAAACTGAACAATCTACAGGATATGAGAAGTGATGTGGTTTTTCTCGAAATCTATTTTAATTAATAAAACTGAAGAAAAACGAATCCAAAGTCACCTCTTTTTTCCAGTTGTAACCGTTTTACTCTTACATTGTTGATCAGAAGAATATGAAAATTTACAATATTCTTCACAATACAATATAAAATGATGTGGTTTTCTTATTTTTTGAAAATTCATAAAAAATCATACAGGTTTTCAAAGAAAACGGAAAATTCCGACCGGCGCCACGCAATTGAAGCGGGATGGCTAATTGCAAAAGTTTGCTTGTAAGAAAGAGACCCTTGCAAATGGGAGGAGTGGCCTTAAGGCCTTAGAGGCATCCTATACACATGGACTCACCACGTCATACAATAATAAAACGAAATAATGGCATATATCTCGAATTTCACCTAAGTATGGTAATGTATAACAATTAGGCTGCCTATCCATTGACGCGGAGATAGGAGGCGGAGCGGAGAAACGGAGCAATATTAACCAATAAGATTGCATATAATCTCGGAGCGGAGATCCTCGTTTCTCCGCTCCGCCGCCTATCTCCGCGTCAATGGACATGCAACCTTAAGCACACTTTTGCGGACCCGCTTATGTATAGAATGTCATTGCTTAGGGCTTAGACCAATAAAAAAACACATGAAATCGTAAAAAAACACATGAAATCGTAAAAAAACAGATGTCTCATACATTTGAGTCGAGTAGGCATATTGCAGTTTAGTATGAAACAGCTGATTCTAGGTTTTCTCCCATTGTAAACGTTGTTCATTTTGATCCGAAAATGTTGCCACGGTAAAAGAAATGATCTGGTATACAGGGTGTAACAAAACACCCTAGTAATACTAAGGGGGTGCTTCAGACCATCAAACTGAACAACTTTTACTATGGAGCCAACATCGAGAAAAAATAAAAAAATTTGCTGTCCCATACATTTGAGTCGAGTCGGTATTGCAGTTTTGTATGAAAGAGCTGATTTTTATTTCGCGATTTCGAAGTTGGCTCCATCGTGAAAGTTGTTCAGTTTGATGGTCTGAAGCACCCCCTTAAGTATTACTAGGGTGTTTTGTTACAACCTGTATATTCTCATGTTTATATTTTCAGCGGTTTTACAGTCACAGAACTCTTTTATAAGTATAGATTATTTTTCCCCACATAGCAGCCATCCTACTAACCCCTAGCCCCTTCGCAGGCTATGGTTCAGCCCCAGCTGCCATGTTCAAGAGGTCCCTGCTGCGCTATCTGTCACACTACCACATGCCGCAGCTCAGTTACTAACCCCTAGCCCCCCGCAGGCTATGGTTCAGCCCCAGCTGCCCCGAGCTGCCCCCGGAGGCCGGGCCGCACGAGGGTGACTCCCCCACCATGTTCAAGAGGTCCCTGCTGCGCTATCTGTCGCACTACCACATGCCGCAGCTCAGTTACTACGTGGAGAGAGTTAAGAGATGCGATTTTTCTCACATCAAGTAAGTCCCACAGAATAAACCTTTTTTTAATGCCGTGGTGGTCGAGTGGCGAGTAACCTTGCCTGCCGTGTAGGAGGTAAGGCAGGAGGCGATGGTTCGATCCCCGTCCAGACTGACTCGAACCAATTAGTTTTCGGAATTTATGTACGATTTGTAACAACACTGGCTATTTGGTGAACTATTGAGGAAACTTGCATGTTTCAATTCCATTTAATTTAGGGTTACTGTTATCTGCCTTCGTGCCAAATTTCTATTTAATGAGCGTTTTTCTTTTCTTTTTTTTTAGTTCCTAAAAAAACTCGACAGATGACATGCTTATTGCTCCATAGAGACGTAGGCGAGATCCTGTCAAAATCATGTCAAGACTGTGCCTGACTTTTTTTTAAAGGCCAAGGGATCGAGCCCATACAAACATGTCAGACGTAAACAGTTTCATATTTTCGATTAAAATGATTCGTAAATAATGAAATATTAAATCAAAAGATGGGTTGACATCTTTTTGATCATCTTCTACCTCTTTATTATTTTAAAGAAACACTTTTTGATATTTATTCGCACAGACCGTAACGCCATCTTTCGATCCACTAGAAAACCAAAAGAAAAACGCTCATTGGTGCAAAAATGAGCAAGTAATTGAGGTGGGCCATGCAGACAGACATAATAGCCGAGAGCAGTTCCTTCTTTGACTCAGGAACCCTAAAAAAACAGTCACTGTTGTCAATATCAAAATAATTTTTTTTCACGTATTCTAAAATAATGCTTGCTTGTAAATGAGGCTCTAAATTAAGTTGAATTTTTGTTATTCAGTGTTTTCCTGATCGCCTCTGCCCCTGGCTCCCACTTCGACATGGATTGGGGCATGACCCGAGTAGCAACACTTCTTCGACAACACTGCTGCATACCAGCCGAGGAGACCAGGCAGTGGCCCCTCATAGCACAGGCGAGCAGCCTCGGCAGCTATGGCAAGGAAGCCAAGGTAAGAAACTACCAGGGCATCATGACTTGTAACAAGTCATGTTCGTAGCACTGCTGCATACCAGCCGAGGAGACCAGGTAGTGGCCTCTAATAGCACAGGCGAGCAGCCTCGGCAGCTATGGCAAGGAAGCCAAGGTAAGAAACTACCAGGGCATCATGACTTGCAACGAGTCATGTTCTAACACTGTGCTGCATATCAGCCGAGGAGACCAGGCAGTGGCCTCTAATAGCACAGGCGAGCAGCCTCGGCAGCTATGGCAAGGAAGCCAAGGTAAGCAAGTACCAGGGCATCATGACTTGCAACGAGTCATGTTCTAACACTGCTGCATATCAGCCGAGGAGACCAGGCAGTGGAATCTCATAGCACAGGCGAGCAGCCTCGGCAGCTATAGCAAGGAAGCCAAGGTAAGAAAGTACCACGGGATCATGAATTGCAATGAGTCATGTTCTCAACACTGCTGCATATCAGCAGAGGAGACCAGATAATGGCCGCTCATAGCACAGGCGAGCAGCCTCGGCAGCTATGGCAAGGAAGCAAAGGTAAGAAACTACCAGGGCATCATGACTTGCAACGAGTCATGTTCTAACACTGCTGCGTACCAGCCGAGGAGACCAGGCAGTGGCCTCTCATAGCACAGGCGAGCAACCTCGGCAGCTATGGCAAGGAAGCCATGGTAAGAAAGTACCACGGGATCATGAATTGCAATGAGTCATGTTCTCAACACTGCTGCATATCAGCCGAGGAGACCAGATAATGGCCGCTCATAGCACAGGCGAGCAGCCTCGGCAGCTATGGCAAGGAAGCAAAGGTAAGAAACTACCAGGGCATCATGACTTGCAACGAGTCATGTTCTAACACTGCTGCGTACCAGCCGAGGAGACCAGGCAGTGGCCTCTCATAGCACAGGCAAGCAGTGTCGGCAGCTATGGCAAGGAAGCTAAGGTAAGAAAGTACCAGGGCATCATGACTTGCAACGAGTCATGTTCGTAGCACTGCTGCATACCAGCCGAGGAGACCAGGCAGTGGCCTCTCATAGCACAGGCGAGCAGCCTCGGCAGCTATGGCAAGGAAGCCATGGTAAGAAAGTACCACGGGATCATGTATTGCAAATGAGTCATGTTCTCAACACTGCTGCATATCAGCCGAGGAGACCAGGCAGTGGCCGCTCATAGCACAGGCGAGCAGCTTCGACAGCTATGGTAAGGAAGTCAAGGTAAGAAAGTACCAGGGCATCATGACTTGCAACGAGTCATGTTCGTTGCACTGCTGCATACCAGCCGAGGAGACCAGGCAGTGGCCGCTCATAGCACAGGCGAGCAGCCTCGGCAGCTATGGCAAGGAAGACAAGGTAAGGAAGTGCCAGGGCATCATGACTTGAAAACGAGTCATGTTATCAACACTGCTGCATATCAGCCGAGGAGACCAGGCAGTGGCCTCTCATAGCACAGGCGAGCAGTGTCGGCAGCTATGTCAAGGAAGCTAAGGTAAGAAAGTACCAGGACATCATGACTTGCAACGAGTCATGTTCTAACACTGCTGCATATCAGCCGAGGAGACCAGGCAGTGGCCTCTCATAGCACAGGCGAGCAGCCTCGGCAGCTATGGCAAGGAAGCCAAGGTAAGAAAGTACCAGGGCATCATGACTTGCAACGAGTCATGTTTGTAGAACTGCTGCATACCATTCCGACTTGTAGTTAGCATTTTAAGGAGATAAATTTAAAATCAATTTCATGTAGGCAAATACCTACCCTATTATATTAAAATTTACGTAACATAGAGTCTTTGTTCACAGTTATGGCTGACTGGTGATTTCCTCCACAACTTCACTAAAATAAAGAACCAATCACAGATGCTGTCATCCCCGCCTCAACTAAAACTTATTTACCCATCACTCGGTGAGTTCATATTCTGACTGTTTTTTAATAGCTTGTCTCTAGAAAAGATTATAATGAAATAAAAGATGATAATGTGATGTAATTTGAACAGAGAACGTGCGACAATCGCACGACGGTCTGCTAGGGGGTGGGTGTCTCCCCTACTCGCGAGAGACACACCTCAAGCAACCCTGGCTCAACGACTACTTGCAGTAAGTTAGTTGCTTACCTTCTGATAAGAAAAGCCTACTGCAATCTCGATATAGATGGCGCTGGAAAAAATATTCTAAAGAAATCATTTTTTTGTGTAAAAAGGGATTTTCTGAGGAATGAAACCTATCTAGATTAACTTGGAAGAGCCCGGGCAAAGGTCGGTCCACCCAAATACAATAGGCTAAAAGTAAAAAAAATTCAAGTCACTGAGTCTGACGCATTCGTTGGCGAAATATTTGTTCAAATATTTATGCTTATAAACACGAATTTTGACTATTTTATTTGTATTTTGCATTGGTATTTTGTTAAGCATAAATAAAAAATAAAAACGCCTCAATCTCTTTCGGAAAATTCCTCATATTAACCGTTTCTGTTCCAAAAGCCAATGGAAAGCGACATCAACGTGTAGAAACCAGGCGATGCCTCACATAAAGTCGTACACGCGCGTGTCTAAGGACAACAAGATGGCGGCGTACTATTTACTGACGTCAGCGAACGTCAGCAAGGCGGCATGGGGCTCGCTGAACAAGGGCAACGGCGCCTTGAGGATAATGAGCTACGAGGCTGGGGTGCTGCTGCTGCCGAGGTTTGTGGTAAGTTACGTCATCGTCATTGTAAACGTCATTTGTGGTCGTCCAGTTGTCGGCATTTTAATACAGATTTTTTAGGGTTCCGTAGTACCCAAAGGGTGAAAACGGGACCCTATTACTAATCTTACATTGCCCAAAGGGCAATGGAGAGGGCTATGCTCGGAGTTTCCCTGCGAGATCGAATCAGAAATGAAGAGATCCGCAGAAGAACCGGAGTAACTGACATAGCCCAAGGAATTGCTAAACTTAAGTGGCAGTGGGCGGGGCACATTGCTCGCAGAACCGATGGCCGGTGGGGCCGAAAAGTTCTAGAGTGGCGACCGCGTACCGGAAAGCGCAGCGTGGGTAGGCCCCTCACACGGTGGACCGACAACCTGGTGAAGGCGGCTGGAACCCGTTGGATGAGGGCAGCGCAGGACCGGTCGTTATGGCGATCCTTGGGGGAGGCCTACGTCCAGCAGTGTCCGTCCGTCCGTCCTTCCGTATGTCTGTCTGTCTGTCCTACCTATTTAGGTCTGTAACTTTTGAACCGTAACAGTAACAGCTATATGAAATTTTCACAGAATGTGCGTTATAAAAATGTAAAAAGTTAAAAATTAAGGGATAAAAGAAACTAGTTTTTATTAACGTTTTTTTTCTCGCTACGCGCTTGCTGTAACTTGTAGGATGGAAAAAACCGAGTCGCGCGTGTGTAGAGAAATCATGCTAAACGTGCTGGAGTACAGACTGCCTTACAATTACAAGCGGTGAAATATGAAAATACTTCGGGCGGTAATGTTTGGCCTTCTTTCGTAAATTTCCGTCGTTGATTCCAACATTAAGTTTGTCCCTTTCTTATCCAAAGACGAAAATAAAAAAGAAAATGTTTTTATTTAATTTTTGTTCTGATAGAAAGGGACTTAAACCAAGTTGGAAACATCGACGACGGAGACAAACGAAAGAAGTTCGAGCATTGCCGACCGCCATTGTCAATTTTCTTGTTTCCAAGCTTGTTATGGATCCAATATCCATGGTTATTATCCATGCATTATCATTATTTTTAATTTTCTCACTTGGGAGTCGAAAAAGGACATAACATACCATATACAGGGTGAAATTGATATCATTAGCATCCTTTTAAACTAAGAGTCTACCCATCAAACTGAACAACTTTTACTATTGGAGCAAACCGATCGAAGCAACAAATCTGCTGTTACATACAAAACTGCAATTCCTACTCGACTCAAATGTATGCAACAGCTGATTTGCTGCCATAGTAAAAGTTGTTCAGTTTGATGGGTAGACTCTTAGATAACCTAGGAAGGGTTCTTATGCTAACACTTGAAGTCCGAAAATTATTTTTTCATGCACCTTATTTGAAATGCATTATAGGTAAGTATAATCTATTTACAATATTAAATTTTCGTTTCCAGATAAACGAAGATTTCTTCCCTATCGAGGCCAATAACAAGAATCGGTTGATCCTCGCCTATGACATACCGCCTACTAAATATACAAGTGAAATGTCACCCTGGTTGTGGGAGTACTTAAGATAGACAACGTTCAGCGCAGCCGGGACTTGATTGGGTGACCGCTCCGAAGAAACGTGTGGTGGAAGATCAAACTTCTATAAAAAAGAGAATCTAATTTTGTAATTTTATTCCTGTGGTCGACCACCTTCGATATGAAAACGCCTGGTCTAGCACATTTAACTAACTATTAACTATCGCCGGATGACGCCCTGATTACGGCGGTACTGTGAGAGTGGGACGCAGATCGTAGACCGCAGAGAGCAGGCTGAGGCAGCTGATCTTGATGGAGCAGGGAGCAGGGTTCTTCAATGAAAGAGGTTCTTCAGTTTTCTTCGCTAGCTTTTCTTCCGATGTTGCGCTGGAGGACTCGTTGCGACTGATTGATTTGCGCTGTTTTGCGCGCCTATGTCCTACCTAGCGCAATACCGTAAGGAGAGCCGCTTTTATTGTTCAAATTGGTTGTACATTTTCATCACAAAGTTCTGACATTTTTGGCTATATCTTAAAAACTATAAGGGGTAGTTCAAAGCTACGATGTTCTACAGAAAGAGCTTACAATTACCCGTATTTTGACATATAACAATCTATACTAGGTATGATACCCAGGTTTCCTAGTCAGAATAAAGCGGAAAAATATCACAATTTTTGCCGCGCTATTGCAAACTATTCTATTTCTAGACTATTCTAGGCACTCTATCTATGACCTAGGGTTCTGACTAAGTGCACCTGGGTTATCCTCACCTAGCCTACCTATTTCTATGTTTCTATCTATATATCTATTATGTAAAATACGGGGTCAAAGTGCAAGGTGTAAACTGAACTTTAAAACTGCTATATTTTTCTATCTAACTACTCTAGTCTATATGTTGTGTGTGAAATAGGTAAGGATCATCTACTATTGTGTACCTAAGCTGTTAGATAGGATCCACCCATCACCTATCTTGAGAAATAAGGGTATGAAAATATCAGAAATAAAACGCCTAAAAAACAACTCTAAACAATGCAAAAACTTATTCTAACCTATTCTAACTATGAGAAACGATCAATTTTATTAGGAAAACCTATAACTATACCTATAACTTATAAAACAATATCAGAAAACTATAATAAATAAAACTTAAAACTACGACTCTAAACACGTGAAAAAACTATACAAAACTATAACGAACTGTACAAATACGTTACCCCCAACATGACCAGTGCATTCCACAAGCAATAATCTACAAATAAACACTAAAAAAACAATAATCTAATTGGAATTTGCACTGATCACGTTGGGTGTCTGAACTCGCGAGGAAAAACCGTAGCGGCCCGCGCCGACGCGCGAATCCGGTAGCTCGATGTCGCGAACATTATCTCCCGCCGCAGCTCTCGTAGCTGGAACTTCTCGAGTGAGCGGCAGGCAGGTAGACCCGTAGATCATCACGGCGACTCGTTGGCAGTGGGCAGGATCACCAGCTTCTTCGTGGGCCGCCGCAGGACTCCCTTGTTGGTGCGCACGTCGACTGCTCGTACCTCGCCGTCGGGACCGGGGAAGGTGGCGATCACGACGCCTCGCGGCCAGATGTTGCGAGGCAGGGTCCCGTCTGCGATGAGGACCAGATCGCCCAGCTGGATCGCGCCACCCGTGGCGCGGGGCTCCCGCCGGTGTTGCAGCTCGGGGAGGTACTCGCGCACCCAGCGCGCCCAGAAGTGGTCGGCTAGCCGCTGACTGACTCGCCACTCCCTGCGCCCGCTGATGTCGCCGTCGGTGAACGTCCCGGGTTGTGGGACGCGTGATGGCCCGCCCAGGAGGAAGTGGTTGGGCGTGAGGGCTTCCTCGTCGTCCGGGGCCGTCGACAGGTGTGTGAGGGGGCGGCTGTTCACGGTGTGTTCCGCCTCGACGAGCAGGGTAGCGAGCACCTCTTCCTTCGGTGCGCGCTCGTTGAGTGTGGTGTACAGTGCGGTTTTGATGCTCCGCACCATACGCTCCCATGCGCCCCCCATGAATGGGGCGCTCGGCGGTATGAAGCGCCACCGGATGGCGCGCAGCGACGCCTCTTCTTGCGTCGCCCCGTCGATCGCGCGGCGAAGCTCGATGTCCGCGCCGCGCAGGTTGGTGCCCTGGTCCGACCAGAGCAGCTTTCCTCGACAAACTATGAAAGCCACTTGACGTGAAGCACGAAGAGTGTCTTTTTCACTACAGTAGCCGTAGGTGTAGCGGCTACGCACTACTCGACGCGGGCGATTTTCTATCTTCTTACACGTCGAATCGTTGTCTATACTATGCTGTCTAGTTCGTCCGTTGGCCGCAGTACATCGTGGCGGTGCGGTCGCTCGTAGCCGTTGTGTGTAGCTAGAGAACCGTGTGATGTCGGGTAGGGCTCCGGTGAGGCGCGACGTTGGCCTCGGCACATGTAGGCGTTCGTTACTATGGTCGACGTCATCTGGTTCGCTATCTTCACTTTGCAGTGGCCACTCGCTTTCCGTTAGGTGTAGGAGAGGCGGCCCGATAAACCGGCGATGCGTCGACTTGTTGTTGCCCGACGTATCTCGCTTTGCGTCGGTCGCGATGTCTGTAACCATATATTCGAAGCGGCGGAGGTCACTATCAGGCGGCGTGAAGTCATCACGTCGCTCCCGGCGCTCTGTCTCGATGTCGTTCACATCTCTATGTTCGAGGCGGCGGAGGTCACTGGAGTCACTTTTGGGCGGCGTGAAGTCGTCACGGCGCCTCTGGAGTTCGGTCTCGATGCTCTCGTTGCCTCCTCCCGCCGGTGAATGCGTAGTCTCGTCCAAATTCGATAGCGCACGCTTCTCTCTATCGTCGTAGCTTCGTCGCGGCTCGTCGCACAGTGGGTCGGTCGAAACTTCTTCTATCTCATCTATGGAGTCGAGCCGAGGTGCTGACAAGTAGCTGATGCGGTGAACAATCTTCTCGCGTGGTCGATGTCTCACGCCGTGGAGGACCCAACCCAGGTCGGTCAGGGATGCGACGGGTTGATCGTCCGCTCCGCGTCGCACGGCGTGGGTTAACAACAGCTGCCAGTTGTCCTGTCCGATGAGCACCGTCGGCTTGCCTTCATATGTTACCTCCTTGGCTATGTCTTTGAGGTGATCGAGGCCGGAGATGAGCTCCGGTGGGACCCGCTGTGGCGATAAATGAAGCTTGTCCATCGTTCGCGCAGTTATCTCGAATTCTTCTATACTATATTTGCCGCCAATTTTCACGCGCACGCGCGTCGACTCGCTTGCGTCGATCCGCGCGCCCGCCACGCCCTCTATCGTAAACGGTGATGCTGTCCCTGTTGCACCCACCTTGTTAGCGATGTCTCTTTCTACTATGGTGCACGTAGAGCCGTCGTCCAACAGTGCGTAGGTCTCAACTTGTGACCTAGGGCCGCTAACGATGACAGGAACTATTTTCAACAGCGCCGTTTTCGTCTTGTTCCTTGCAGACGACACTATTTCCTCTTGCTCGGGCGGCGGCTTCGATTGCGGCGTGCTATGTAGTAGCGGGTGGTGGCTATGTTGACACCCGCTCGTCTCACACCTGCGTGCCTTGCACATGTGTTGATTGCGGCGAACACGTAGACACTTAAAACACAGGCGCTTCTCCTTGGCAATGTCCCAGCGCGCCGATACACTTTCTTTCTTGAACACTTCACAATTGTTTACCTTATGTTCGCCTTTCTTGCAGACCGGACAGGGCTCTGGCTTCGCTCGTTGTCCGTCGGCGCCGGCGTGGTAGGTGCGCGCTGGTCCTCGATGTGTTTGCTCCCGCCGGTCGAACGGCACATGTTCGAGGGGAGCAAAGTTACCGCACCGTTCGGCGGCGAGATCTAAAAATTTGGTTAACGTTACCAAGTCAGGCTGGAAGGTAGGCTGCTCCGGAGCGAAGTCGTAGTACCGGAACCGTAGCGTAGGCGGGAACTTTTCTATGACGGCCCGCACTATCTCTGGGTTGTACAGATAGTGCGACCGCCCCAGCGCCTTTATCGTCGCGGTGATGTTCGCCACACGCGACGCGAAGACGCAGACATCCTTCGGATTTTCTGTGAGGCGCGGCAGCTCCCTCAGCTTCTTCATTTCAGCCATGACGAGCGCGTCGGGTCGTCCGAACCTGGCCTCAAGAAGCTGCATTACCTCTCTCGTCGACGTGTGGCCCACAAATAGGCAGTGGGCGGCGTCCCGCGCCGGCCCGCGCAGGCTCTTCCGCAGTCTCGCTATGGTTTCTTGCTCCGTCAGCTGTGTTGTTGCCTCTTCCACCGCTATTTTGAATGGTAGCCACTCCGCCGACTGGCCGCTGAAGAAGGGTAGGTCAGGAACCCTCGATGCTATTGCGGGCTGCGCCGCCGACCGCGCGGCGAGAGTGATGGCACTGGCGAGCTCTTGGATCGCCAACTCGTTCGGCTTGCTATCTTGACGCGTAGGCGGCTGGCGCGGCGCGTCAAGGTGTGGGTCTCCGGCGACGTCCCCACCGGGGGGCCTCTGCGCCGATTCCCATCTTCTATTTTCTATAGTCTTCCGTATTTCCTGTAGCGTAGGCGAATGGTGCGGCGCTACAGGCTGGCGTGGCTCCCCGGTGGTATGGTTCCAGGGCCCCTGCGCCAGGGCCGCTCTTCTATCTTCTATAATCAGTCTCTCCTGTCGTGGCGGCGGCTCCTGCAACACGACAAGTTGGCGGTTGCCCCCGGGGAGGCCCAGGCAGTAGGGCCTCTCCTCCGAGGTCTTCGTCGGATGACTATGAATGGGGCCTCGTGCTTCGGCGTCCACGCGGCACCCGGGCTCGTCGTCACGCGGCGGTGGTGGCGGCGGCACGGCGGGTGGTGGTTCCGAACTATGTTCAGGCACGTTGTGAGGCTCCATCGTGAGGGCGAGAGTGCTTCTGTCGACCCATTCCGACGTTCTTTCTTCACGGACCGTTTCATCTATTGAGTCCTCTTCGTCTGAAGTTTCCTCTTCTAGGACGCTGACTTTGGCCTCGGCCAACTCGACTCGAGCCCTGGCGAGCTCCAGCCGGGCCTCCGCCAGCTCCCGTCTTCTACTCGATGCTCTGGATCGTGCCGGTGTCCGTTCAGGCTTCTCAGGAACGGGGCTCTTCAACGCCCTGGTGGCGTCAGTCGACGTGGCTGATGTATCCGGGGCTGTGGTTGCCGTACGCGACTCCGTGGTCATCGCGGACGACGCCGTCGGCTCGGAGCCGGACGGGGTGCCCGACGCGGATGCAGCAGGACGTGACGTGGACTCCTCCTCACGGGACGGGGGTCCGGCTTGACGCGGCGCTGACTTCATGCTTCTTGTCACCGGCATCTTCTATACAGCAGCTCTTGCAGTCTTCACCCAGGTCTCACAGTACGCTCAGGACGTGATCCGGCTCGAAGGACCAAAAAATGTGGTCGACCACCTTCGATATGAAAACGCCTGGTCTAGCACATTTAACTAACTATTAACTATCGCCGGATGACGCCCTGATTACGGCGGTACTGTGAGAGTGGGACGCAGATCGTAGACCGCAGAGAGCAGGCTGAGGCAGCTGATCTTGATGGAGCAGGGAGCAGGGTTCTTCAATGAAAGAGGTTCTTCAGTTTTCTTCGCTAGCTTTTCTTCCGATGTTGCGCTGGAGGACTCGTTGCGACTGATTGATTTGCGCTGTTTTGCGCGCCTATGTCCTACCTAGCGCAATACCGTAAGGAGAGCCGCTTTTATTGTTCAAATTGGTTGTACATTTTCATCACAAAGTTCTGACATTTTTGGCTATATCTTAAAAACTATAAGGGGTAGTTCAAAGCTACGATGTTCTACAGAAAGAGCTTACAATTACCCGTATTTTGACATATAACAATCTATACTAGGTATGATACCCAGGTTTCCTAGTCAGAATAAAGCGGAAAAATATCACAATTTTTGCCGCGCTATTGCAAACTATTCTATTTCTAGACTATTCTAGGCACTCTATCTATGACCTAGGGTTCTGACTAAGTGCACCTGGGTTATCCTCACCTAGCCTACCTATTTCTATGTTTCTATCTATATATCTATTATGTAAAATACGGGGTCAAAGTGCAAGGTGTAAACTGAACTTTAAAACTGCTATATTTTTCTATCTAACTACTCTAGTCTATATGTTGTGTGTGAAATAGGTAAGGATCATCTACTATTGTGTACCTAAGCTGTTAGATAGGATCCACCCATCACCTATCTTGAGAAATAAGGGTATGAAAATATCAGAAATAAAACGCCTAAAAAACAACTCTAAACAATGCAAAAACTTATTCTAACCTATTCTAACTATGAGAAACGATCAATTTTATTAGGAAAACCTATAACTATACCTATAACTTATAAAACAATATCAGAAAACTATAATAAATAAAACTTAAAACTACGACTCTAAACACGTGAAAAAACTATACAAAACTATAACGAACTGTACAAATACGTTACCCCCAACATGACCAGTGCATTCCACAAGCAATAATCTACAAATAAACACTAAAAAAACAATAATCTAATTGGAATTTGCACTGATCACGTTGGGTGTCTGAACTCGCGAGGAAAAACCGTAGCGGCCCGCGCCGACGCGCGAATCCGGTAGCTCGATGTCGCGAACAATTCCATTGTTGATTTTTTATTTAAAATGTAAGATCAATTGTGTGATTCTTAGGTGTGATTCAAAAAGATTATTAAACAGAGTTTAAACTTAAAATACGTTATAAAAAAGGTGCTTCAGACTATCAAACTGAATTACTATGACACTGATATAATATTGAAATAGCGAAAAAGAAGGTCTTGCCCCCTTTTTGGTTTTGTCTACTTTTTTTCATCAGACATACAAATTTTAGATTTTTGCCCCCTTTTTGGGATCCTATACATGCCTTTCCTTAGCCTATTTTGGACAAGTTTTTGAAACATTCCAAATGTAACCCCTCTTCATATTATTATTGCCCTATTTTGTACTGTTAAAAAGAAAAGAATTATACTAAATTAAAAATATACTTTATTCACACCAAACCATCAATGTTTTTGTTTTGACATACCTAATTACCCTAATTATCTACACTAATATTATAAAGAGGAAAGATTTGTACCTATTTTTGTATGTTTGTATGTTTGTAATGAATAGGCTCAAAAAGTACTGGGCCGATTTAAAAAATTCTTTCACCATTAGAAAGCTGCATTCACCCTGAGTAACATAGGCTATATTTATTGCTAGAAAAGATTAGACGTCCACCCGTGCGAAGCCGGGACGGGCCGCTAGTAATATATATTTTATTAGAAAGATATTCTATTCTATCCGTTATATCGTGGACGGTACAAAAGCTGTTCTAAGGAAAGTTTTAGGCTGAGATTCAGAGACGTTTTTTAAGTCTTAGTTCGTACTCCCGTATTAGTCCGAGATCCGACCGTAAAATTATGCACCTATTTCATAGGCGAACGAAATGTGATTCTAGTGTATGCTTACGGAGGGGTTAATTCAACGCTGCCAAGTTGCCTAGAAAAATCCTGCCGCAAGTACCTTTTCCATTATGATTTTTGGCATAACTTTTTCCACCTGTCTGTTAGGGAAGTAAATGAGGTGCCATCGGAAGGAGACTGATCTAAAGTACTGGAAAAACTAGGGTTGCCACTTCTCAGTTTGCCGCAACTATACGGCTGCCAGGTTAAAAAATGACTTCTTTGAACCTGGCATCCCTATAGTTGCAGCAGATTGAGAGGTGGCAACCCTAGTTTTTCCAGTACTTTAGATCAGTCTCCTTCTGATAGCACCTCACTTACTTCCCTAACAGACAGGTGGAAAAAGTTATACCAAAAATCATAATGGAAAAGGTACTTGCGGCAGAATTTTTCTAGGCAACTTGGCGGCGTTGAATTATCCCCTCTGTAAACATACACTAGAATCACATTTCGTTCGCCTATGAAATAGGTGCATAATTTTACGGTCGGATCTCGGACTATATGTCAAAATCCATACATTTTCGACCCTACTTAGTTCGAACTATGACTTAAAAATCGTCTCTGAATCTCAATTCTCAGCCTTAGTGTTTCAAATCTCTGTTTCTGTAATGAAAAATAGACTTATAATTTCGTTTCTATTTGGAATGGGGTTTTGTAATCATCATCATCTCAGCCGATGGACGTCCAATGCTGGACATAGGCCTCCCCCAAGGATCGCCACAACGACCGGTCCTGCGCTGCCCTCATCCAACGTTTTCCCGTCGCCTTCACCAGGTCGTCGGTCCACCGTGTGAGGGGCCTACCCACGCAGCGCTTTCCAGTACGCGGTCGCCACTCAAGAACTTTTTGGCCCCTTACGTACAGACTGCTCCAAACGGTCAAGGAAAATATCGTGAGGAAATCTGCATACTTACGCTGAAGAAGTTCTGATGCGTACGTGAAGTTTACCAATCCGCATTGGGCACGTGTGATTGACTAATGCCCAAACAACCTCCCTGAGGATAGGCCTATGTCCTGCAGTTGGAACGTATAGAGGCTGATGATGATAGATCTAAACTTTATTGGTAGAGGTAAGTGTTCTATTTGTGGCCTACTCTCTCATACATAATATTCTTAAGAGAAGGTCTTTGCCGTGCAGTGGGATACTTTAGAACTATTTTTTACTTGAATATCTATCAGGGATAAATACATAGTACGATATTGGCGTCGGACATCAAGACGGACTGCAGTGAATGTGCCCCAAGGAATATAATACTCCCTAGGATGTGCCCCTTTAGCTCCATGGGCCATGTACCCGTGTTGCCTTGCCGCAATGAAAAATTGAATTAATGAACAACAACACCTCACGTCACTTTGACAGTTTGACTCTGTGATAGGGTTTTTGCGCGGGAATTGAGGATAAAAGGACGGGCTTAATTTCTTAATTTTCTAAATTCGTTTTTCGTGGCTGTTTTTGTATAAATGTGATGGAATTAGTTAAATAATGTGATATTAATTGAGAAAAATATAGTTTAACTGAGAAATAAAGATAGGCGCTCCTGTTTGATTCGGATTGATTCTCGCGTAAAACTACCTACAAGATTCTAAGACAAGATTGGAATGTGTGAACCACCCTCGCATTTCAAGAGTAGGTACAAAAGGTTAAGCAGCGATTACATTACGCAACATTTAGGGCCGATTTCGGAATACATTGCTTGCTTGATCGCTACACTTTAAAAATATAGAGTACAAATCCAGCAATGTATGCCGAAATCAGTCCTAAATGTTGGGTTGGATGATGTAATCGCTGCTTGAGGTTCAAAGAAAAACAAGTCAGACAACGGCTGTAAGGGCTAGTTCCCATTGCCTTTCCGAAATGATAAATATTTAAAAAAAAAGTTTTTAGGTTATAAATTTATTAAAAATAAAAATACAATCAAAATATTAAATTATTAAAGATATCGACTTGAGTCAAAGAATATACTCCCTAGGACTTCAGTTCGACGTAGTGTGAAAGTAAAACACGTAGGTACTCGAGATATACCGCCCCTAAGATGACACTATGACCCATTTTCTTTCCAGTTCCATTCCTAAATGTATGTTCTTCGTTGTGGTTTTAGTGATGGTTTATAAGTTAGGTGAGTGTTTGTGTTTTGTGGTATTTATGTAAACTGGTGGGGAGGGACATCCAAGGATGGGCAATAAGTAATAACCCAAGTCTCACATATAGTTGCTACTAGCCTGAAGTGCGATTTTTGAAAATCATACGAGCGACTTGGCAGTAGAAAGATGAATAATCTCCACAGTAATTTTGACATTTTCTACTGCCAAGTCGCTCGTATGATTTTCAAACATCGCACTTCTGGACCATAATAGGTTCATATTTCATATTGGTATCTATTTTATACTAATCTGTGTTGTCCTTTGTAGATGCTCATTGTTGAACCACGACGTTATCACCTGACTTAGTTTGGAACTACCTACAGTGCTGTTTCTTACCTCTACATTGACAGACTCATCGTTCATCTGATGGAGCTGTAACATGCATTATATTTAAAACATTGATTTGTTTTGATACAGACATATTGGTTGGATTCCTGTCGCTAAAATGAACGTTGAAAACACATCTACAGAAGGTGTAACTGATATAAAAGTAGAAATTGAATCAGATGATGAGGTAGAGAGTGAGTTAGACTTGTATTCAGAGCATGTGATCAAAGAGGAGATGGTCATTGGACCTGTGGTGCTTCAAGTAGTTGATGTGACATATTGTCCTGAAGGTTAGTGGTATTTCATTAAAATCATTTTAGTAGGTCGGCTACTCGGGGTTTTCAATTCATATGATTCCGTTCAAGTAGTCTGGTGTCAATGCGTTCAGTATGTCCTTGTGATTACGAATATATGATGACAAGGGCTCAGACTGGGGGTAACAACAGTGATGTCATTAAGATGGCCAAACAAAAAAAAACAAAAAATATTAGGGGGATAAATCCCACCTATCCCCCCCCCCTGGATACATGCCTGGTCCGTATTACTACTACTAATTTCTTATGATCATCGTCAGTCCCAGTGTATGGGTGTTAGTCCACCATGCGTGCCTAATGCGGATTAGTCTTAGACTAATTATATCCGGACCGGTCTTGCGGTAGCATTTCCCCTCTACCACGGTATAAGAGCAATGATCATGCACATTCAACATTCAATTTTATAACTTACTAGCGGCCCGTCCCGGCTTCGCACGGGTGGACGTCTAATCTTTTCTAGCAATAAATATAGCCTATGTTACTGAGGGTGAATGCAGCTTTCTAATGGTGAAAGAATTTTTTAAATCGGCCCAGTACTTTTTGAGCCTATTCATTACAAACATAAAAACATACAAAAATAGGTACAAATCTTTCCTCTTTATAATATTAGTGTAGAATTGTAGATCACTAAACTAGACAGCCTATTATTGCGAAACAATAATTTCGAACTTAGAACGTTTGGGGTTTAAACGAGAGTACTTTTCATGATTTTGAACATTCAAAATTAAAATCTAAAGTCATAGGGAATAAAATCCAAAGTTGCAGATAACATGTTACCTCGCCCCCCGCTGGCAGATAACGACTCAAAAAAAAAAAAAAAAACCCTCGCCCCCCGCAAAAAGTGGCAGAAAGTTTGTTAGTAGAATGACACGTGGTTACGCGTCCCGATATAATTCTTCTTCTTGGTCGTAACCTCATGGCTGAGGGACGTGACCATCGTGGGTCGCTTGTGCCACCACAGCTCTCCAGGCCGCTCGATCTTGAGCCCGGTGTATGCTGGCCTGTAGTGTTGTCTCGGTCATTTCTTTCACCACATCGGTCCATCTCGTAGGCATGCGTCCTCTACCTCTCTTTCACTCCATACGGCCGGTGATCATGAGTTTTTCCAAACTATCGGATCTCCTGACCGTATGCCCAAATAATTTAAGGACTCGTTGCATACAGATGGTGGAGAGTCTCGTCTTGATGTTCAACTCATCGAGGATGGACTCATTTGTGCGGCGTTCAGTCCAGAATATTCGGAGCATTCTGCGCCAGCACCACATTTCGAATGCGTCAATCCTTTGAAGAGTGCGATTTTTCAACGTCCAGGCTTAATTAGTCTAAGGGATTAGTCAACTTCACATACACATGTTGTCCGTGCAGATTTGAACCTGGTCCTCACAATAGAGTTCCCGTACCTCTCCGCAACGCACCACCTCTCACTTGACTCTTTCTTATACTGTGATGTAACTCTGCTACTGCGGTCACTTCATTTCAGTTCGGGCAGCAATATGAGTCGTGTATCGACTTTGGCTGTCGGCTTATAGTATTTCCTCAGTTTGATGCGAAGGGAAACAATTTTTTTTTCTTAGCCTATTTCATCCCACTGCTGGGCAAAGGCTTCCCCCTTTATGACATTTATAACAAAATTTTATGAATGTAACTTAAGAATCTTAACTAAACATCTTTTGACTGGAAGTTTTTTTTGTATCAACACTTTCGCTACTAAGCTCAAAACCATGATCCTCGCGCATTGCTAGAACGGACTCCCCTCGTGAGTCGTGTGCACAGTCGTAGCGTAAAAAGACCAACGCGGCTCGCCTCGTGGTCAACCGCACAGGTGTAAGGTTTGGGTGACTCACGCTGTAGGTCATGAGCACAGGCGAAATGCAATAGCACTTGACCCCCCTCGTAGGTCGTGCGCACAGTCGTAACGTTGAAACGATAATGTGGCTCGCGTCGTGGGTCACCTGCGCAGATGTAAGGTTTTCGGTGACTCGCATGAGCATAGGCGAAATGCAATTGAACCGGCTCATTATGTGGGTTCTTCAGCACTGCGGTCCTTTTGTCGCCGACCTACGGCATTGGTCGTCAGCAGTTAAGGTGTTAAGACGGTCTTCTACATGGAAGAGAATAAGTTTATGAGTTACTTATTTCAATTTGTGTAAAAAAAATATAATTTTAGATGTACCTGTACCCAAGAAGCCAAAACTAGAGACAACAGATGAAGAGACAGATCAAGTCAAACCTGAGAAGGAAGATAATACTGAAGGATTCATCTCTAATATTGATACAAACAAGAATTCTTCTATCAATAAAACATTGAGAAATAACGAACAAGCAAATTGTCATGAACTACAGAAATGTGATCAAAAACCCGGACTAGCAGTAAATCTATTTATATGTAATGAATGTGGTAGAAAATTTCGGAAAAAATTTATATTAGCAGAACACATTATATGTCATGAAAAAAAGTTGTCATGCTCTCACTGTGATTACAAATGTAGTAACGAAGCTGAATTGTCAACGCACTTAGGCATTCCTATAGGTAAGAAACCTGATTACACATGCTCATACTGCGAGTTTAAATTTAAGTATAAAAGTGATCTGACTGCACACTTGCGTGTTCACACTGGAGAAAAACCATATTCATGCTGTTACTGTGATTACAAATGTAATCAGAAAGGTACTATGTCAGTACATTTACGTACTCACACTGGTGAAAAACGATATTCATGCCCTCACTGTGATTACAAATTTAGTAGAAAGAATAATTTAACAAGACATTTACGTACTCACTCTCGTGAAAAACCTAAGTGAAAAACCATATTCATGCTCTCACTGAGATTACAAAATTACAAATGTAATCATAAATCTTCTTTATCAATACACTAGCGACCCGCCCCGGCTTCGCACGGGTGCAATGCTGATATAAACCTTCCTCTTGAAGTCTTGAATCACTCTATCTATTTAAAAAAAATAGATAGAGTGATTCAAGAGGAAGGTTTATATCAGCATTGCACCCGTGCGATACTATCTGAGTCGTTTTTATAAAACCTCATAATTTATTACACATTTGACTTCAGTCAAAACTTCTATACATTTTAAGGTATTTTTTCAAGGGAGAGCGGCGGTTGTCCATAATTTCAAGCTTCTTGGCCAGATGGTTTCGGTAATTTCCTTTTCCCCAGATTGAGAATTTTATTTCCCCAAAATGATACGTTTTGCAGAAAAATCCCCAGTCGATCAAGATCAAGTTATTCTTCAATCAAATCAACAAAATAGTCATCTAATGTGTCTTGTCAGTCAATCCCTCACATAGAACACACGGCGACACATCAAGCTATACAAAACCAACATAAGTTAGCCACGCGACGTTATACGTTATGCGACCTATGCACGGCCAGCTTATATTGGTTTTGTATAGCTTGATGTGTCGCCGTCTACATGCATGCATACGTGACTACTACTACTCGCGACTATTCGTGAGCTTATTAGAGATATTCTAAAACCTCAGAACATCCACGTTTCACTAGTAGTACCGAAACTCTGCCCAGTGCCTCCCATAATCAAGTTGGATAACATCAGTGAAATAAGAGATTTGTCACAAGAAAATTATGTAAGTTTTAGAAACTCTTATCAAGATCCGTACGGTGCTATAGAGATTATGCCACGCTTATGCTAAAGTGTAAAACATTTAAACCCTAATTGTGTAATAATGTAATAGGTAATGTTTTTATGATGAATAAAATTGATTAATAAAAAACTGATATATTTTTTTCCCCCATTTTCGATTCATCAACGATTTCATTTCCCCAAAGTCAAAATTTTTCCCCAAAATCGCGTGAAAAACCTCCAATCTGGCAACCAACAGCATTTGGTGACAAGTGAAATGACACTGACACTCCAGAAGTGCGATTTTTGAAAATCATACGAGCGACTTGGCAGTAGAAAATGTCAAAATTACTATGGAGATTATGCGTCTTTCTACTGCCAAGTCGCTCGTATGATTTTCAAAAATCGCACTTCAGCAAGATTGCCAGATTGGGGGTTTTTCCGCAATTTTGAGGGAAAATTTTGTCTTTGGGGAAAGTTGGGCATTGTGTAATAAGAACTACTTCACGCGGTGTGTGTGGGATGCGGCACTGGGAAAGCCAGTACCGCGCGAGTAGGTAAATCAGTACTTACTGGCACGAACTAGGACACGCTCCTCCCGGCCCTCGCTCATCGCGCACTATTGGTCTGTCGCGACCGCCGAGCGCACTCACTTCACTAGTTTAATAACTCTATGGTTTGGAGAAATTAAACCGTTGGGGAGAAAATTTTCGAAATGGGGCATATTGGGGTTTTTCTTAATCAATTTCATTCATCATAGGGTCAGCGCACACCCAGCGTAAAACTGTTCGAGCATGCGCGAGCAGGTTTCATTGATTCAATTGATAATGAACTCTATTTCCATTGAAATAAAGTTGAAAATAGCTTGCAAGTGATTAAATCCCTTCCGCGTCTGTTCGAGTATGCTCGCGTATGCTCCTCGCGGCGATGGGAGCAGTCGCGAGCATGCGCGCGGATGCTCGCGCATGCTCGAGCATGTTCGAGCATACGCCCGTGTCGATGCTTGCGATCCGTCGTAAGTGTTGCCGCTTCGGCCGGTTTCGGACTAAATCTAGCATATTTTTTAACTACTTTAGCCCGAAAAGGGCAATTTACTACAGATAATATTATAATAATAATTAATAATAAAATTGTTGTTATCGCACGTCTTTACTATAAAATATTGTAAACACAACGGTAAGGGTCCGCGCACACCCAGCGTAGAACTGCTCGCGCATGCTCGAGCATGTTCTTTGCAGTCGCGCACACCTAGCGGCAAAATCCGCCGGCGGCAGCGGCGGAGCATGCTCGCGCGTGTTCGAACAGTCTCGCGGATGGTCCTTTGTTGCTACAGTTGACGTAGTGAATTTTGCGTTGTGTTTACAATATTTTATAGCAAAGACGTGCGATAACAACAATTTTAAAGTATGGTAGACTGTGATTTGGTATTTATTGGGTTACTAGCTAAGGAAGAGGAGCAAGAAGAGCACATCAATAAGATGAAAAAAGGCAAGAAAGATGTACTTATATTTGGGAAATACTACGCCCTGTGCTGTGCTACGGTTTAAAGTTCTAGGGACAGTTATTTTATGGCTAGGTACTATAAAATGGAATATGAACCATTTGAAAACCTACTAAATCTGTTTCGACCTTTTAGATTTTCTTTGTATTTTCAAAAAGAGTTCGATTATTATATAATATTATCTGTAGTAAATTGCCCTTTTCGGGCTAAAGTAGATAAAAAATTTGCTAGATTTAGTCCGAAACCGGCCGAGGCGGTAACACTTACGACGGATCGCAATCATCGACAAGGGCGTATGCTCGAACATGCTCGAGCATGTGCGAGCATGCTCGCGACTGCTCGCGTCGCCGCGAGGAGCATACGCGAGCATACTCGAACAGACGCTAAAGGGAATTAATCACTTGCAAGCTATTTTCAACTTTATTTCAATGGGAATAGAGTTAATTATCAATTGAATCAATGAAATCTGCTCGCGCATGCTCGAACAGTTTTACGCTGGGTGTGCGCTGACCCTTATAGGTCGTTGTCAGGAGTCAGGACATCATTAACGAACAACCGGAAAAATCATAAGAGTCAAGTTAAATGTAACTTTATACAGAAAATGAAATGAATCTGGGTGATCATTTTTGGCTTATGCCCTATAAAGGGATAATAGAAGTTGCTCAGTTTGATAATCTTCCGAAAAAACCATCACTGTATTAATCCCGGTCCCGACCCTTATTAATTCTTGGGGTTTGAGGTACTCTATTAGTTTGTTCGACCGTTTGTTTTCGGGGTGTAGGTACATTTACTTATATAACGTCTTTTGGGGGATTATTCCTCAAAACGTATCATTTTAGGGGAAAAATTATCAATCTGTGGTTATGTTATTTCCAATACCACAACTGGCAACCCTGAAATAAAAAATAAAAAATTCGTAAAAAAAAAAGATTTGTGGTTATGTTTGTTGTTTGTTGTATATTTCGATAAAATAAAATTTATTTCTTTGGATTTCTGTAACTAAAACGGTTAATTAAACAGCTAAAATGAATACTGAAAATACATCTACAGAAGGTGTCACTGATATAAAAGGAGAAAAAGAATCGGACGACGAGGTAGACAGCAAGAAAGACTTGTATGCAGATCACGAGATCAAAGAAGAGCTGGTTATAGGTCCCGATGTGCTTCAACGAGTAGTTAATGCCACGAATTGTTGTGAAGGTTAGTTGGTATCTCATTAATACAATAGTACACAATAGGTAATAGTATAAACCGCCCCTAAGGGCGCATTTTCATTGGTCGTTCTGGCCCGCATTCGGGATGCGAGAGATTTCCGTAACGCATGCCATAAGGCCCGCATGCGGGGAACCGTTTTCACTGGTCTATAGGGAACGACCGCAGGGTGCAAAAGAACATGGTTGGTAAGTTCACTCTTTAAAAAACCCGACTAATTTCATAGGTCAATATACCGCATGCGGTGAATACCCGTAGGTGGCATAGCGACCACTGTATCGACTTGTTGCGGTGTATCGACCGAGTTATCGACCAATGAAAATGAGCCAATTGTTCTAGTATAAGAGATAAGTGTACTTTTTGCAACCATCAGCAGCAAGGCTCATTCAGTGTTTTTGGGTTGTAGAGCATCTCTGTGATGGGGATGGACCAGGTCTGCCTGCATAACTCCAGTCGGTTTAGGAGTTACTGATGATTAAAGGTCTGTAAAAATTTTACGATCAGCTGCACTGTAGCTATGTGAACAGTACAAAAACTGACATGGCTTATCAGTCGGTTTAGGAGATACAGCTGTTCAAAGGTCGGAACTTTGTCTGGCTGTATCTCCTAAACCGACTGACAGAACTTGACAGTTTTTGTACTGTTCACATAGCTACAGTGCATACTACAACAATAACATACGATTAAATTTTTTACAGACCTTTAATCATTAGTAACTCCTAAACCGACTGGAGTTTTGCAGGCAGACCTGGTCCATCCCCATCAAAGAGAAGCTCTACACCCCATAAACACTGAATCAGCCTTGCTGCTGATGGTTACAAAAAGTACACTTATCTCTCTGAATATTCTACATACAGTCCATACAGAACGGCCACTCCCCGCCCACCTCTGACTTCAGATACCCCACCTCACTTCACACTGTCTGGGGACACGTTAGAGCCTAGTAAGGGAATGCAGTTGGGCCCGCGCATCTGTTGCGTCTTTAAAGTTCTTTTCAGTGCATAAAAATCATTGAAAAATAACGCTAAATTCACATTTTCAGTAATTTAGCTCAAATACTATTTTTAATAACAGAATGAACAATAAAAAGTATAGAAATGAGAGGAGATCGCTACCTATTGCTGTATTTATCGATGTAACCAATTTTTTGTACTACCATGCCTGTCTGACTCCAGAGTGAGTCGTCTAGTTTCATATAAATACGAACAATAAAAAGTATAGAAATGTGAGGATATCGCTACCTATTGCTGTCCTTATCTAAAAAGTATAGAAATGAGAGGAGATCGCTACCTATTGCTGTATTTATCGATGTAACCACTTTTTTGTACTACCATGCCTGTCTGACTCCAGAGTGAGTCGTCTAGTTTCATATAAATACGAACAATAAAAAGTATAGAAATGTGAGGATATCGCTACCTATTGCTGTCCTTATCTAAAAAGTATAGAAATGAGAGGAGATCGCTGCCTATTGCGGTCGTAATCAATGTAACCACTTTTTTGTACTACGACGACGGTTCTCTGACTATTCAGTATACAGGGTGTCCGGTAAATAATGGATCAACGTTAAGGGGATGATAGCTTACATAATTGTCTAAAACTAATTTAAATAGTTTTCAAAAAAAACCTAGGGTTACCACGATTTTTTATTTTTTAGGGATTTGTTCTATTTCTCTACCAGGACTCAGTTTTTTTAGTGCTGTCGCTGCAAATGATAACATTTTTAAGATCTGATTTTTGATAATGAACGCTGAATAGTTCCCTAATGTATCCTCATACGAATATTGTGTCTTATGTTTTTCGTGACTGACGAAAAAAATCTCAAATTGAATAGTTACTCTAATTCCGCTTGACGAACTCAAACTTTAAATAAATCTCCTGTAAAAAAAATGTACTACACTGAACTGGACCATTATTTTAAAAACTTGTACAATTGCTCAGCTATTCAAATTCGTATAAAACTTACGTCTAGGCCTTGTCATTACAAAGTTATTGCTATTTATCTGAAAGAGGCGCTAATTTTCATAGTAAAAGTTAAAAAGTAGAATGTGACTTAGGTGTATTGTACTATTTTAAACACCTACCAATGCACCTAAATTAGTAATTTAGTCATTATTTTGGGTAACAAATTTCCCAAATTACTGTTTTTTATTGTTCACGCGCATGAATTATTACTAACACATAAAGAATTTGAATAGCTGATTAACTGTAAAAGTTTTTAAAATAATGGTCCAGTTCAGTGTAGTACATTTTTTTTACGGGAGATTTATTTAAAGTTTGAGTTCGTCAAGCGGAATTAGAGTAACTATTCAATTTGAGATTTTTTTCGTCAGTCACGAAAAACGTGAGACACGAACATAACGTATCCTCACCTAATGTATCCTCATACGGATATTGTGTCTCACGTTTTTCGTGACTGACGAAAAAAATCTCAAATTGAATAGTTACTCTAATTCCGCTTGACGAACTCAAACTTTAAATAAATCTCCCGTAAAAAAAATGTACTACACTGAACTGGACCATTATTTTAAAAACTTTTACAGTTAATCAGCTATTCAAATTCTTTATGTGTTAGTAATAATTCATGCGCGTGAACAATAAAAAACAGTAATTTGGGAAATTTGTTACCCAAAATAATGACTAAATTACTAATTTAGGTGCATTGGTAGGTGTTTAAAATAGTACAATACACCTAAGTCACATTCTACTTTTTAACTTTTACTATGAAAATTAGCGCCTCTTTCAGATAAATAGCAATAACTTTGTAATGACAAGGCCTAGACGTAAGTTTTATACGAATTTGAATAGCTGAGCAATTGTACAAGTTTTTAAAATAATGGTCCAGTTCAGTGTAGTACATTTTTTTTACAGGAGATTTATTTAAAGTTTGAGTTCGTCAAGCGGAATTAGAGTAACTATTCAATTTGAGATTTTTTTCGTCAGTCACGAAAAACATAAGACACAATATTCGTATGAGGATACATTAGGGAACTATTCAGCGTTCATTATCAAAAATCAGATCTTAAAAATGTTATCATTTGCAGCGACAGCACTAAAAAAACTGAGTCCTGGTAGAGAAATAGAACAAATCCCTAAAAAATAAAAAATCGTGGTAACCCTAGGTTTTTTTTGAAAACTATTTAAATTAGTTTTAGACAATTATGTAAGCTATCATCCCCTTAACGTTGATCCATTATTTACCGGACACCCTGTAGAATAATTATTTTTTAAAAATGAAAACCGACTTCAAAAAGTAAAAAATGATAAATATTGCAGCCAATGAATTTTACGTTAGCTTCTATAAGAATATCGTTTTGTTTTATCGAAGTCGCTGTCAAGCCTGTAACACGATTCGAGACTGAGCTTGCAGTAATTTTTTGGCTAGGCTTGACACCGACTACAATAAAACAAAATGATATTCTAATACGTAAAATTCATCAGCTGCAATATTTATCATTTTTTACTTTTTAAAGTCGGTTTTCTTTTTTTCTTAAAAAAAATTTATTTAAAATTTTCAGTGTTGGTGTTATATTGGGTTAACATATCCGTTGTACGCACGGCGACAGATCAACCTACCCATAGTTCGACCTTATGTCCATGAACATAGAGTTCAACTATGGGTAGGTTGATCTGTCGCCGTGTGTACATGTAAAGGGAACATGAATACAAATCATTTATTTCAATCGTCAATGATATGCTATAGATCTTTGAGGAGTTCTATTGTCTATCTCTGAATCCCTTTACCAGATCTTTACCAAATTAAAATGGGACCACCTCTGAAGTATGACCTATTAAACAAAAAAAAATTATTAAAATCGGACTACTCTGTAAAAAGTTATGCGTGTTCATACATAAAACAGAAAAAAAACAAAAAAATATACGCGTCGACTTGAGAACCTCCTCTGTCTTTTGTTTTTTCGTCGGTTAATAAATTGTATAGGATTTTATCACTATCGCTATCTCATATGCGGTTAGACCAATATTATGTCTACCAGCGGAATCGATTTTTTTTTCGTCTATGACGACAATAGAAATGTTACTTTGTCTATGTCTCAGAATACAGAACCAAGTATTCTGAGGTCTATGTATAGTAGATAATTATGTCTACTAACTCTTGCTACTAACTGGCAAATTGATTTAATTTTTGGCCGTTGATTAATCATGTTTTGTTCTCATTAAGATTTAATAAAGCTGTTATCATAATAATAGCTAAGCTAGCTAATAAGTAGAGATCGGATAATCGGATGCATATTTACCAAAATTTCTCTTTTTTCGACACGAAAACAGGCTATGGATATGCCTTTCTGAATAAAAAAAAAATCAGGCCACCCGCACTGTTTTGTCATACTGATCCTTGTAGGTAGTCACTCCACTATGATATAACCTACATCCGACAAAATGAACAACTTGGACAATATGAACAACTCTGACAACATGAAAAACTCTGACAACGTTGTTCAAATGTCCAAGTTCTATGATATTTTGTATGTTGATAAATCTTTTAGCGATCCCGGGGCTTCAGAACGATCCTGGGATTGTTTCATAAAATTAACGAACTAAGACGTGTCCACATTATTCTTGTGAAAAATGAATTTTTGGTAAATATGCATCCGAATATCCGATCTCTACTAATAAGTCATAACTTATTTTCACCTTTTTGAACACGGATCCTTTAAAAATGCATAGGTACAAGAGGTTGGAATTCTACGAATAACCCCAACAGGAAAACATTTTTTAACAAAAAATTTAAACTGACTTCAAAATCAAATAAAATCGGTCAAGTGCGAGTCGGGCTACTCGCGCACCGAGGGTTCCGTACCACACAACCACAGAACACAACATTATTAACTTAGAAAAAAAAACGTCCGGGACCGGAATAGAAAACCAAATTTGTCCGGGACCTTTAGCGCAAGACCGACTCGCACTTGACCGGTTTTTAGTATTTGTTCTTATTCTGTAGAGTTTGCTCTATAATCACACTAAGTTTGATGCTTGTATGTATTACCGTTTTTACGATAGAGCGTGAAGAAAAAACGTCGATAAACATTGACATTTTTATTATTTGTTAACAAATCCGCCGTAATAACGCATAACCTGAGAAAATTTCAACTATCTAGCTATTACAGTTCAAAAGTTACAGCCCTAAATAGGTAGGACAGACGGATGGACGGACGGACAGACGGACAGACGGACGGACGGACGGACGGACAACGTATGCTTAGTAATAGGATCCCGTTTTCACCCTTTGGGTACGGAACCCTAAAAAGTACTAAAATAATAATAGAACCAGCATCTTTTGAATTTGCATGTAAAGAGACTTATTTTTTGGGCTTAGCCACAGCCCAGGCCACTGCATACATAAATTTGAAATTTACAAGATAGGTCACCACATGCAAAACCAAAGAAGTTGAACCTTAAGTCTTCTTCGTAGAACCAGTGCGCGGTAACCAGAGGGCGATAGAGGGGGTGAGGTAAAAAGTTGTGGGAGGCAGGGAGTGTCCGTACTGACACTGCATACAAAAATTTGAAATTGACAAGGACGTCACCACATGCGAAACCAAAGAAGTTGACCCTTAAGTCTTCTTCGTAGAACCAGTGCGCGGTAACCAGAGGGCGATAGAGTGTCCATACTGTATCTAGTAATAGATACTCTTTCTTATACTGTGGCTTAGCTTAACACCGACTCCAATAAACAAATTAATGTACTTATAGATGTGATTTTAAAACTTAAAGCTAGATATTGGCAAAATCATCAACACTACGATGGAGCCACAATTTAAAAAATAGAATAGAACAGACGCTGGTTGTATTATTAATTTATAACTTTTTAGGGTTCCTTACCTCAACAGGAAAAAATGGAACCCTTATAAGATCACTTTGTTGTCCGTCTTTCTGTCTGCTGTTCATCAAGACCCTTTTTCTCAGAAACGGGTGGAGTATCAATTAATATCTGTATCAAGTTGAAATTAATATTTTTTTTTTTTTTTGTGGTTGGGCTATTGCAAGCAAGGGTCGTTATAACACGGAGACCAGCGCTGGTCCTTTTGTGTTCGCCCCAAGCTCACCCATATTTACGCATACCTCCGAACTTATGGTATTTTCTTTTCATTCTCGGGAATGCAGGTTTCCTCACGATGTTTTCCTTCACCGCCGAGCTAGTAAATGATAAATACAACCGTACATAAATTCCAAAGAACTTAGTGCTACAGGCCAGGAATCGAACCGCGGCCTCAGGATTGAGGCGCTAGCTCTCTTCCGTATGGGCTATCATCGCTCTTTGAATTTAATAACAAATACCAAGGTCTACGGTCCCTTGGTGGTGTAAAAAATTCAAACTTCTAAGTAAACTCAATCAAAAGATACAGCCATTTGTTATTTGACCATTGGCCACAAATATATTCTATGGTAGTACGGAACCCGCGGTACGAGAGTCCGACGCGCGCGGCTAGCTTATTTTGGTATTGCAGTCTGTACATGCAAGGGGAACTTCAACACAAAACATTTATTTCAATCACCATCATTTTTTTATGTTTTTATGATGTGGTATACATTTTTAAATTTTTGAGAAGTTCCATTGTCTATCTCCGAAGCCCTTCACCAGATCTCCACCAAATTAAAATGGGACCACCTCTGAACCTACCAAACAAAAAAAAGAATCATCAAAATCAATTCATTATCTCTCATCACTCATTCATAAGCTCTATAACGGGCCAATGAACAGTCTGTCTGTGTGTTGTTTTTGCCTGTCTTTGTTAATTTATGTTTTCTTTTAAGTACAGCTACCTACCTATAAGTTACACTGTGAAAAGGTTTTAACTGTAATGCAATGTAATACATTTGTTAAATAAATAAATAATTGGCGGAGTAATCGCGTAACAACCATACAAAAACATACGTGTCGAATTGAGAACCTGTTCCTATTTCTCCTCATCCGCCTCTAGACGGCCCGGTAGCCCAGTCGGTAGTGAACCTGCCTTTTGCGCCGAGGGTCGCGGGTTCGAATCCCGTAAGGGACAAATATTTGTATGATGATAAATATTTGCACCCGAGTCATGGATGTTTTTATCTATTATGTCTGCTATATCGTTGTCTAGTCATCATAATACAAGTCCACTTCTGGAGTGCAATTTTTGAATCTCATTCACTGAGTTCAGCAGTTGAAAATGTCAAAATTACTGTGGAGATATGCATCTTTCTACTGCTGATTAAAAAATCATACTTCAGGAGTGCGATTTTTTACAGTCAAATCAGCTGTAGAAATACGCGTATCTCCATATATTATTGACATATAATTTTGACATTTTCATCTTCTAAACTTTTTTTTTTTTTTTCAAATATCGCAGTGTATATTTTCTTTGCTCCTGGTACTTTAAATGTTTCTAAATAATTTGTGTGACATTGTCCAAGATATTAATTAATTAATTTTCGTTTTCTTCGGTTAAAAAGAGTTTGTGTATACAAAATGATACTTAATTATAATTTCAGATGTACCGGCGGCCAAAAAGCCAAGAATAGAGAATAAGGATGAGAAGAAAGATCAAGTTCAACCTCAGAAGAAATTGAAAGAAAGTAACACTGAAGAAATAATATCAAATTTAGAAATAAAGAAAAGGACAAAAGTGAGAAATAAAAAACGAACAAAATTTTACAATCTACGTAAATATAATCGAACACCTGGTATTATATGTAACGATTGTGGTAAGAAATTTAAGAAAAAAAGTGAATTAGCGCAACACATTGTGTGTCATGATCATGAGAGGATAAAGCAGGGTAATAATTTCAAATGTAAAAAATGCACATATCAAACTGGATCACAAGATTTTTTAGAGCAACACCTCAAACTACACGATCAACTTGTTTGTGACCTGTGTGGTTATAAAACTGCGAATAAATATAAACTACTGAAGCATTTGAAATCGAAACATTGTTTGTTAAATAACGATTCTAACGAAACAGTATTCTCGAGAAAGTATAATCTTATTGACAGCGATGAAAAACCATTTTCGTGTTCTGAATGCGACTACAAATGTGCTGATAAAAGTCATCTGACGAGACACTTACGTGTTCACACTGGTGAAAAACCATTTTCGTGTTCAGATTGTGACTACAAATGTGCTGATAAATGTCGCCTGACAAGACACTTACGTGTTCACACTGGCGAAAAACCATTTTCGTGTTCAGACTGTGATTACAAATGTGCTAGCAGAAGTAGTTTGACAACACACTTACGTGTTCACACTGGCGAAAGACCATTTTCGTGTTCAGAGTGTGATTACAAAACTGCTCATAGTAGTTGTCTGTCAAGACACTTAAGTGTTCACACTGGTGAAAAACCATTTTCGTGTTCAGAGTGTGATTATAAATGTGCTCATAGAAGTCATCTGACAAAACACTTACGTGTTCACACTAGCGAAAAACCATTTTCGTGTTCAGAGTGTGACTACAAATGTGCTGATAGAAGTCATCTGACGAGACACTTACTTGTTCACACTGGCGAAAAACCATTTTCGTGTTCAGAGTGTGATTACAAATGTGCTAATAGAAGTAGTTTGACACCACACTTACGTGTTCACACTGGTGAAAAAGTTGAAAAACCATTTTCGTGTTCAGATTGTGATTACAAAACAGCTGATAAGAGTCGTCTTACAAGACACTTAAGTGTTCACACTGGCGAAAAACCATATTCATGTGCTGAGTGTGAGTTCAAATGCGCAAATAAAAATAATCTCATAGTACATTTACGTACTCACACTGGTGAAAAACCATTTTCGTGTTCAGAGTGTAACTACAAATGTGCTGATAAAACTGGTCTGAATAGACACTTACGTGTTCACAGTGGTGAAAAACGATTTTCGTGTTCAGAGTGTGACTACAAATGTGCTGATAAAAGTCGTCTGAGAGCACACTTACGTGTTCACACTCGTGAAAAACCATTTTCGTGTTCAGAGTGTGATTATAAATGTGCTCATAGAAGTCATCTGACGAGACACTTACGTATTCACACTGGTGAAAAAGTTGAAAAACCATTTTCGTGTTCAGAGTGTGACTACAAATGTGCTGATAAATGTCGCCTGACAAGACACTTACGTGTTCACACTGGCGAAAAACCATTTTCGTGTTCAGACTGTGATTACAAATGTGCTAATAGAAGTAGTTTGACAACACACTTACGTGTTCACACTGGTGAAAAAGTTGAAAAACCATTTTCGTGTTCAGATTGTGATTACAAAACTGCTGATAAAAGTCATCTTACAAGACACTTAAGTGTTCACACTGGCGAAAAACCATATTCATGTGATGAGTGTGAGTTCAAATGCGCATATAAAAATAATCTGATAGTACACTTACGTACTCACACTGGTGAAAAACCATTTTCGTGTTTAGAGTGTAACTACAAATGTGCTGATAAAACTAGTCTGAATAAACACTTACGTGTTCACAGTGGTGAAAAACCAGTTTCGTGTTCAGAGTGTGACTACAAATGTGCTGATAGAAGTCGTCTGAAATTACACTTAAGTGTTCACACTAGCGAAAAACCATTTTCGTGTTCTGAGTGCGACTACAAATGCAAAACGGGAGGAATACTGAAAAAGCATTTACGTATCCACACTGGTGAAAAACCATTTTTATCGTGTTCAGAGTGTGATTACAAAACTACTAATAGATGTTTTCTGACAAGACACTCACGTATTCACACTGGCGAAAAACCATATTCATGTGCTGAGTGTGAGTACAGATGCGCAAATAAACATAGTCTGATAATACATTTACGTACTCACACAGGCGAACTATTTTCATGTTCTGAGTGCGACTACAAATGCAAAGTGGAAAATTTACTGGAAAGGCACTTACGTATACACACTGGTGAGAAACCATTTTCATGTTCACAGTGTAACTATAAATGTTCTGATCCAAGTGCTGCGATAAGACACAGACGTACACACACTGGTGAAAGACCATATTCATGTCCTAAGTGTGAGTACAAAAGTGCAACTAAAGGTTGTCTGATGATACACTTACGTGTTCACACTGGAGAAAAACCATTTTCATGTTCTAAGTGCGAGTACAAAAGTGCAAGTAAAGGTAATCTGACAAATCACTTACGTGTTCACACTGGGGAAAAACCATATTCATGTTCTGAATGCGACCACAAATGTTCTGATAAAGGTTCCATGACAAAGCACAAACGTATTCACACGGGGGTAAAGCCGTATTCATGTTCTGAGTGTGAGTACAAATGTTATAGGAGAAATCATCTAACGAGACACTTACTTACACACACTGGTGATAAACCATATACATGTGCTGAATGTGGGTACAAATCTGCATCTAAAGGTTATCTAAAAAAACACATACTAGGTATTCACAGCAGTAAAAAACGATATTTATGTTATAAGTGTGAGTTCAATTCCTCAAAGAAATATAGACTAGTACGACACTTACGTACTCACACTAGTGACGAATAAAGTTCGTGTTTTGAGTGTGTGTTGCTATAATTGAAATGGAGAGAAGTGTTATATTTTTCCTGCCTTTTCTATCTTTGATATTTGCTGCGGGTTCCAAGACGGTCATCCCCGCTCGAACATTTTATTACACAGCAATACTATATAATACAGGGTGTAAGGGATCATTCAACAATTACGTGATCTGCGGAAGGGGGGGGGGGTGTGCTTGTATATACATCGGATTATTTGGGGGGGGGGGGGGGGGAGGAAGGGAAGAATCCATGATTACGTCATCTGCGCTTCGTTTCCGAAAATAAATTATATTTCTATATTTACGTCCAATTTTGAAGTTTATTAACTTTATAGTTCTTACCTTATGCATAGAAACATGACATACGTGTATGATTACGTAGTCAAGGCGAGGGGGGGGGGGGGTTAAAAACAAAAGATTACGCTTTGATCACATAAGGGGGGGGGGTTAAAAAAACGGCCAAAAATGATCACGTAATTGTTGAGCGATCCCTAAGTGACAGCCTAGCAAATACTGAAATTGTGAACTCAGACCATCAAACTGAACAACTTTCACTATGGAGCCTACCTCAGGAAACGCGAAAAAAACAGCTGTCCCATACATTTTAGTCGGGTAGGTACAGCAGTTTTGTAGGCTCCATAGTGAAAGTTGTTCAGTTTGATGGTCTGAGTTCACCATTTCAGTATTAGCTAGGCTTTCACTTAATAAGTAATGAAAAAGAAGACCTTTGCACCAACATACCTTGCCAGTACCACGCAGGTTGCCGGGTCAGCTGCCGAACAGGAAGCGGACCACGTATTTCTTCCGTTCGCCGTGGAGACAGCGGGGCCCTGGGGTGCAGAGGCAAATGACTTTGTCAAAGTATTGAGCCAACGGCTCCGGGACAGGGGCTGCGACCCCCGCTCCGGTTCATTTCAGGTCCAACGCATAGCATTGACAATGGCCTCGATTTGGACTGTGCCACGACTTAACTTAACTAAATTTATTCCTGTCACTTTCTAAAATAAGATTAAGAAAAGAGACAGAAAACCAACAGCTGACTTTAGTGCTGTCAAAGTGACGTTACACGCCCAAAAACGCTTTAAATAAGATGGCGTACATTATGATGGCATCTTATTTTGCGCATTTAACGTCACTTTGACAGCACTAAAGTCAGCTGTTGGTGTTCTGTCTCTTTTCTTAATCTAATTTTAGAAAGTGACAGGAATACATTTAGTTTAGTTTAGTCGTGGTACACTCCGAATCGGTACCAATTACAATGCGGCAATGCCGCCAGTATAAGTGACAATTCAGAGTACATTGCTGGGAATGCTAAGACACATGAAGCACTGCAAGTTTAGCGTCATTAGTAACCAGCAATGCACTCTGAATTGTCATTGTCAAATTGTCATTGTCGCGTTTATTAAACAGGCCCCTGAAACCAATCGTGGCAGGCTCCTGGAATATAGGTTCATATTATCATTTCTTTCTTATTATTTTTTCCCTTTTAAACTTTTGTTGCCTATACAGTGGCGTAGCGTGGGTTTCTGGTGCCCGGGGCAAAAACTGATTTTGCCGCCCCCTTATCTTTTTGTGAAGATTTACACAAAAAAATAATGGGGCGAGCCGGAGCGGCCGATTATCCGGGTTGGGGTTGTAATTAGAAATATTTTGGTTTACCCATCCAAAAATAGAAACTTAGAGCGAGCCAAGCGAGCTCGACTTTTTCTCCTCAATACGAATCGGTTGGAGCCAGAGCTTTTTACGTATCTACAAAACAACCTAAGTAAAAGCTATGGATTGAGCGAAGCAAGCTCGAAATTTTTAGCACCACGTCTTAGATGTGGTCAGACCTCTTTAGGATTATGGTAATAAAATTGCACAGTAATTAAATTAGAAACTTAAAACGAGCGAAGCGAGCTCGACTTTTCTCTGTTCTAAGAATTGTTATAGACAGAGCTCAATCAATCGACATTTTTCCTGAATTTGCCGCCCCTGTTAAAGTGCCGCCCGGGGCATTTGCCCCCCCTGCCCCCCTCGCTACGCTAATGTGCCTATAAATATATCATTAGTTACCTATAAGTTCTTCTGTGTATTATATTAGTTAAGTTACCTATAAGTTCTTCTGTGTATTATATTAGTTAAGTTATATTAGTTAAGTTACCTATAAGTTCTTCTGTGTATTATATTAGGTAAGTTACCTATAAGTTCTTCTGTGTATTATATTAGTTTAGATAATAATTTAGTTTATACCGTGTGGTGTCGGCTAAGAATAGCACCACCCCATTTCCTCCCGTGGGTGTCGTAAAAGGCGACTAAGGGATCTACCAGAGGATGGGCAGCAGTATCCTCTGAGTACACACATTCAATCCAACTGCGATCGCCAACCCGAGCCAAGCGTGGCGATACCTATGTCCAGTGGACGTCTATCGGCTGTTATTGATGATGAATAATTAAGTTTATTTATAATTGTGTATAATAAAAAACCGCGCACCCAATATAATAACGCCTTCAGGATGCTGCTGGGGCTGCCGCGCTTCTGCAGTGCATCAGGCATGTTCGCGGACGTTCATGTCGATGGGTTTCCCACCACGCTCCGCAAACGCTGTGCCGCCGCACTGCAGAGGGTTCGCGCCAGCACCAACAGCATTCTGAAGATGGTCGCCAGTAGTACGACAGTAGCTTTACTAAGCACTGGGTCGGTCTGCACTTAAGTGTTTGTACTAATACTAATAGTTATTTAAGTGTGTTACTAACAACAATGTGGATGTAATCTATCTGAAATAAAGAATTTTTATTTTTATCTTACGTTCCGTAATCACGGACAATTTTTTTTTTAAATAATAAATGGACAATTTTCTTTTTTAATAATAAAGAAAAGTATAATAGGTACATTAGGTAGGTACACCTAGCGTATACACTAGCTATTATAATTTTCTTTCTTATACCTACTATAGTTTACTATAGTAAGCTCTAATAATCTATAATAGGTATTAGAAAAAAAAAAAACCGTGAAGCAATTTAAAGATAAAGTAAACAAAAAGACAAAATGAAATCATTTATATTTATATACTTAAATAGACAATCAAATGGAAATGTTTTTTTTTAATGTCTTGTTTAGAAATATAAATTTTGAAACGAATAAACATGTATTTTTATTTTATTTTAATGCGTAGGTAGTATCTACAGGATGTAACAATACACCCTAGTAATACTTAAGGGGGTGCTTCAGACCATCAAACTGAACAACTTTCACTATGGAGCCAACATGACGACCCGGTTGGTGTAATGGTTACCACGCCGGACTGCCAAACCAGGGTCCTGGGTTCGAATCCCGGTTCGGTCATGGATGTTTATATGTTTGTGCCGTTGTTGTATGGTTTCCATAATAAACAGCCTATCAATAGTGCTTTCTTGGGATCATTACAATGTATGTGCCTGTGAGCGTTATTTATTTATTTATTTATAACATCGAGAAAAAATTTATAAAAATCTGCTGTCCCATACATTTTAGTCGAGTCGGTACTGCAGTTTTGTATGAGACAGCAGATTTTTGTTATTTTTTCTCGATGTTGGCTCCATAGTGAAAGTTGTTCAGTTTGATGGTCTGAAGCACCCCCTTAAGTATTACTAGGGTGTATTGTTACACCCTGTATAACCTATAATGAGAAGTGTACCTTAAGAGGGCTATTACAAGCTCAGTGGCGCCCTCGTCACAATAAAAAAGATTTCTCAACAAAGAAAGCCTATATTAAAAAAGTGCTCAACAGATAAACTACAAAAGCCTTCAAGCTATTTTCATAGAATACTTTTATGTGGCCATCAAACTGAACAACTTTTACTATGAGAGCAAACATGTCTGTACAAAAAAAAATTTTTTTTGGCTATGTGCGAAGTGGGTGTTGGGAACTGTCAAGTCGATCGCAGCGCTCGGGGTGGCAGAAATTTGTACTTTTGCAGGACAAGCTGTGAAAATAATGCAAATGCTATGCAAATCCACACACTAACTTGTTGTTTAACTTGTTTGAAGAAGAACTTAACACGAAATCTCCAAAACTGTCAAGACTACAAACTTAAAATTTGGCATGGAAGTTTCTATTGGCATCTAGATGCTCACTTAAAAAAGATTTGTAGTATTTTTTTTTTTTTTTTTATTATCGATGGGTTTGGGTTTGGGTTTTTCAACACCCAAAGGTGTTAAAAGTGATGTGAAAGTTTGAATGGGAATTCCGATACAAATTAGATTTCGTCCGCATCCGCTCCCGTCATCGTACCGGGAAAAAATATAAGCTAGCTTCTTAGCTAGCTTTTAAGACTAATAATAAGCTTTTAAATACAAGTTTTATCAAAATCGGTCCAGTAGTTTTGGCAGAATCCTCGATTAAACACAGACTGTTACAGTACTACAGGGTGTAACAATTCACAACAACTTTCACTATGGAGCCAACGTCGAGAAAAAATAAAAAAAATCAGCTGTCCCATACATTTTAGTCGAGTCGGTACGAAGTTTTGTATGGGACAGCTGATTCTTTTTATTTTTTCTCGTCGTTGGCTCCATAGTGAAAGTTGTTCAGTTTGATGGTCTGAAACAAAACGCCGGTGTAACAAACGTCGGTGTAACAAAACGCCCTAGTAATACTTAAGGGGGTGCCCCCTTAAGTATTACTAGGGCGTTTTGTTACACCCTGTATAATAGTGCAAATAATTCACGGCTGTCCGAAAAAGTTCTAGCAGTACGCCGCGCTACTGTGGCGCTAGTGTCGTGCTCGTAACCAATAGGAAATACTAAAAAAAAAACTGATTTTCCATACTAAATGCAATCAGCTGATCGTACAATACCTTACGTTTGTATGAAAAGTAAAAAAAAAAATGCTTTTTACCTATAGGTTTCATATGAAAAGTTATCCAGTATCATGGGTGAAATCCACCCCTTTAAGTAAGTAATGCAACTGTCTACCCTAACACCCTGTATCAATGATATACAGGCAGGGTGGAGAAAGTTGTTACTGTTATGGGGTGGGACGAGGAGTCTATTCAAAGAAAGGTTTTTTTAGATAAACAAAGAGTTTATTAAGAAAATTAGACAATATACAAGTAGGTAGAGTGTCCTTCGCGAGGTTCAAATCTAGACTACGCATGCAAATTAATTTAGAACTATCGAAAACAGATGTTATTGCAATTAAAACCAAGTTGCACGCTAGTTAACAGTCTGTGCTGTATTGGCTATGTGCACGACACTACCGCCATCTAGCGCAACACGGCCCAGTGAATTATTTGTACATAAAATGTTAGGATAAAGTTTGTTATTTTATATTAAAACTAGCGGCCCGTCCCGGCTTCGCACGGGTGGACGTCTAATCTTTTCTAGCAATAAATATAGCCTATGTTACTCAGGGTGAATGCAGCTTTCTAATGGTGAAAGAATTTTTTAAATCGGCCCAGTACTTTTTGAGCCTATTCATTACAAACATACAAACATACAAAAATAGGTACAAATCTTTCCTCTTTATAATATTAGTGTAGATAAAGTAAAAACTAAATAAATGAGCAAAATTGTCGATATTAAAAATATTATAATACCTAATTGGCTGAAATTCCCATTATTTGTTACGAAATTCTCATACAAACTTTCACCCCCGTTTTCACATCTTTGGGGGTTGAATTTCGAAAAATTTAATTAAGTATTTGCTATTTAGATATTTGAGAATTGAATGAGTGTGCGGATTTGCATAGATTCAAGCAAATCTGACACAGCATATTTTCTTTGACACAGCTTCGCGGGGAAAAGTACAAATTTCTGCCAAAGCGTGCGCTGCGATCGACTTGACAGTTCCCAACACCCACTTCGCACATAGCCAATACAAGCATAGTAGGTATACAGAATATTATAACAGTACCATCAATGCTTACGTTTTTCGTGAGTACGTAAATGTTTTGATAAAGTATACTTATGCCTACATTTGAAATCACAGTGAGAGCATGAATATGGTTTTTCATCAGTGTGAGTACGTAAATGTTTTGTCAAAGTACTCTTTTCATTAAATTTGTAATCACAATGAGAGCATGGATATGGTTTTTCGCCAGTGTGTGTACGTAAATGTACTGACAAACGATGCTTTTGTTTACATTTGTAATCACAGTGAGAACATGAATATGGTTTTTCGCCAGTGTGTATATGTAAATGTTCTGACAAATCACCCTTTTGATTGCATTTGTAATCACAGTGAGAGCATGAGTATAGTTTTACACCAGTGTGAGTACGTAAATGTTTTGATAAATTACCTTTTTCATTACATTTGTAATCACAGTGAGAGCATGAATATGGTTTTTCACCAGTATGTGTGCGCAAATGTTTTAAAAAATTACCCTTTTTATTACACTTGTAATCACAATGAGAGCATGATAAATTCTTTGTATGACATATAACATCTTGTGCTAATAATGTATTTTTGTTCCGAATTTTTTTTCCACTTTCATTACATATTCCGTATGTTTGATTACATTTCTGTAGTTGGTTTTGTTCGTTATTTCTTAATGCTGTATTTGGTTTGATATTTGTAGACGAATTCTTTTTAAAGTCAACATTGGAGATGATTCTCTCAGTGTTATCTTCATAGTTATCTTCCTTCATTCCCTTCTGAGGTTTGACTTGATCTGTCTCTTCATCTGTTGTCTCTAGTTTTGGCTTCTTGGGTACAGGTACATCTGAAATTATAATTAATATGGTACTATCTTATTCTTTTCCTAACTGTCTTCAGGGATGTATTTACAAATATTGCACCCCTGGACAATTATATTTGGCATAATAACTGCAGTTTGAAGGCGGCGGGCCTGTAGCCAAGATTTGTGCTGATTCGGTTCGATTTGTTGCCTGTACCACTAAAAGTTCTAAAGAGTTTATAGATTTAAATATCATTATCACCAGCTCGGCGGTGAAGGAAAAAATTGTGAGGAAACCGGCATACCCGCGAATGGAAAAAAAAAGTTCAGATGTATGTATAAATTACATAAAAATAAAAACCGACTTCAGAAGTAAAAAAGTACAAAATAATATTTTAGCCTATGAATTTTACGTTTGAATCTATAAGAAAATTAATTTGTTTTGTCGAAGTCGCTGTCAAGCCGGTAGGTACGATTCGCTACTGGGCTTGCAGTAATTTTCTGGCTTGGCTTGACACCGACTCCAACAAAACAAATTAATTTTGTAAAAAAAATTGGTTCACAATTGACGAAAATAGCGGTGAACATACATAAAAAAAAAATACATACAGCCGAACATAGAACCTCCTCCTTTTTTTGAAGTCGGTTAAGTCGCACGACTCAAACCTTGAGTCAGAATTGTACAGCATTCCACAGTGTTAGCACTGCATGAGTGTCATTCTTTTGAGCTTAGCAGCGAAAGTGGTAATATGATATAAATGAAATACAACTAACCTTCAGGACAATACGTCACATCAACTACTTGAAACACCACAGGTCCAATTACCATCTCTTCTTTGATCTCATGATCTGCATACAAGTCTAACACACTCTGTGCCTCATCGTCTGATTCAATTTCTACTTTTATATCAGTTACACCTTCTGTAGATGTGTTTTCAATGTTCATTTTAACAAAGAATCCAACCAATCGTCTGTATCAAAACAAATCATTGTTTTCAATTTAATGCATGTTACAGCTCCATCAGATGAGCGATGAGTCTGTCAATGTAGAGGTAAGAAACAGCACTGTAGGTAGTTCCAAACTAAGTCAGGTGATAACGTCGTGGTTCAACAATGAGCATCTATAAAGGACAGCACAGATTAGTATTTAAAAAATGGTCCAGACTTATTTGAAACAAGTAACTAGGAGTGTGTAAGAGACTTGGACATGGGTTATTACTTATTGCCCAACCTTGGATGTCCCTCTCCACCAGTTTACATAAATAAATACAACAAAACACAAACACTCACCTAACCTAATATAGGTATACAACTAAAACCACAACGAAGAACGTACATTTAGGAACTCAAGTGTTAGAATTGGAAATACAATGCGAATCTATGTCGGGCACATGTTTTACTTCCACAGCAACGATCGAAATATATAGGTATTTAAATACTTTATTGTATTTTTCGAAATTCACAAAATAAAATGTAGTAGCAGCGACTTGGCAGCGACTGGCAGTAGTGGCAGTGAGTGTTGCAAAAGTCACTTTGTTAAAATCGGTAGTATTGGTGACAAAAAATCGGTAGAAATCGGTAGATTGTCCTAAGTTAAAGAATGTTTGTAAAGTTCTGGTTTTAGGCCCTATTTTTTCCAGTAGTGCTCAATCGCCATCAAATTCTGAATGATGAGACATGTTTACACTTAATAATTTTGTGCCCGTGCCAGTTGGGTATTGACCAAAACATGAAACTTGAGTGAAGTGAAAGACTTATTGTAAAATTTTAGTAGTATAGAATAATATTTATTTCGAGGATTTCTCTGCAGGTATTTAAAAAGCATGAACTGTATTCTATAACTTATAAAATCTAATTTTCATTACCTATTTCCTTAGACTAATTATATCCGGACCGGCCTTGCGGTAGCATTTCCCCTCTGCCACGGTATTAGATCAATTAATCTTGCGCATTTACACCCAATTTTATACCTTATCACTAAACGAGACAGCCTATAATAGCGAAACAATAATTTTGAACTTAGAACGTTTGGGGTTTACACGAGACTACTTTTCATGATTTTGAACATTCAAAATTAGAATCTAAAGTCATACGGAATAAAATCCAAAGTTGCGGATAACATGTTACTTCGCCCCCCGCAAAAAGTGGCAGAAAGTTTGTTAGTAGAATGACACGTGGTTACGCGTCCCGATATAATTAGTCTAAGCCTATTTCAGTCCACAAACTTTCAAGGGAAAGTACAAACTTTCAAATAAGACCCTAATGTTCCTTAACTAACCCTAATTTTTAATTATTTGCCACACGAAAAGGCAAAATTCGTCAATATTTGGCTAAAACATCTTCTGCGAAATAAATCGGTAGATCACAACCTAAAATCGGTATATCGGTAGACAGTAGCCGAAATCGGTAGATCTACCGATAAATCGGTAGCTTTTGCAACACTGGCGACTGGCAGTGGCAGTGTTGCCAAGTCCCAGCCAGTCTGAAATAGTCTGAATCGCCAAAAATATCGGGCCAAGTAGCCTAAAGTCGCCTAATTTTTTCCCCGTGTAATAAATATAGCCTAAAGTCGCCTAAAAATACAGCAAATTGGCCAAAATAAATGCTATAATGGCTGCTCGTGACGGAAAAATATATTTTTTTTACAACTGCAATCTCTACTAACAATTTAAAAATAGCTAGCTCTAACACATAACATACCTACACGTACGTTATGTGGTACATAGTGTGTTGTAGTGTACAGTTTATGCAGTCTGCGATAAAAAATAATATAATTTTACTTACAATAAGTATAATATTTCAGATTTTTCTTAAAATAACCCGAAAAAGTTTCTTAATATAGCCCAAAATCGCCTATTTTAATTTGGGAAATAGCCTAAACGGCGACCGGTCGCCAATCGTATTTTTTGGTCGCCGATAGACCCCCTGATGTAGCCTAAAAGGCGATTAATCGCCTAACTTGGCAGCACTGGCGACTGGGTATGTATGGTGACAGTTGACAGTTTTTTTTTTATTCAGTTCAAGGTAAAGGGTATATCCGGTATATATATCCCATACATCCGATGTCTTCAATAAAGTTCAATCAATATACCAAATCCCAGACCAGAAGTGCGATTTTTGAAAATCATACGAGCGTTTTAGCAGTAGAAAGATACATAATCTCCACAAGTGCGATTTTTGAAAATCATACGAGCGAATTGGCAGTAGAAAGATGCATAATCTCCATAGTAATTTTGACATTTTCTACTGCCAAGTCGCTCGTATGATTTTCAAAAATCGCACTTCATAGTAATTTTGACACTTTCTACTGGCAAGTCGCTCGTATGATTTTCAAAAATCGCACTTCAAATCCTACACAAAATCCATAGACGAAGAATTTTTCGCGTTGATTAGCAACGTTTGCAACACTGGTTTTTTTAGATTTTTGGTTGATTTTTGGTTATGTTCTGTCAGTGTTGCCACTTTAGCCACTTCTTAGCTAGATCTAGCAACATTTTTGAACTTGTCAGCTACAAAAAAAATATTCGGTGGCTAAATAGCTAAAAAAAAAAATTTTAGCTACTTATTCTAGCCACTTTTTTTGTTTGTTTATTTATTTATTAATAAATAGCAATGTTTTAAGCTAAAGTTAATCATTTTAACGGGTTCTTAGAGCGTTTTTTATTGTTTTTGAGTTCCGATTACCTAAACATAGAAGTCAAATGGCTTTTTTCTACGATGAGCATTGTAAAACATCAACATAGTAATAGAATGGATTACAAAAACTGACTCAAAATTCCATATTCGTATTCAAAAAATTATAAAACAGCACAATTTTATAGAATAAATGATTATAAATCAATGTTACTGATCCAAATAAACTGCGTCTTAGCATTATTTATGTATTTTTTATCATTTTTTTGTTCAGCCACTTTTAGCCACTTTACCGACAGTGAAATTTCCAGTATCTAGCTACTTTTTGGGTACGGTTTAGCTACTTGATCTGGAGGTAAGGTGGCAACACTGCTATATGTTCGTTCCAGGGCTGCCGATTCCGGGGAATTTCCCCGATTTTCGGGGAATGAGGGGTGCGTGCGGGGAGAGCGCGGGGAATGATTCAAATCGGGGAATTTCGGGGAATCGACTAATTGTAATAAATGTCGAACAAAGGATGTCTAAAGAAGAGGAATTGTTAAAATTCGAACCGAATCAGACTATCCTTAGACCGAAAATGTTGGAGAAATATAAATAATAAATAAAACTCATTGTATTCTACATATTTAAGTAGATTTTTTGGTAAAAATTAGAAGACAAAGAAGCAGATAAGCTAATTTTGTGAAACATTAAACTACATTTTGCACGAAAAATTGCTTTATTTCTTGAATATTACAGTGCCGGGGAATTTTCGGGGAACGCATGATTGGAAATCGGGGAATTTCGGGGAATTGAGCCTACCTAAGCGGGGAATCAAGAAATTTACATTGGCAGCACTGGTTCGTTCACGTTAACCCGTAGTTAACCAAACGTTAACCAAAGAGTACTTCAAAGAGTAGAGTAATATGAGTACTTTTTTACGTTATCGTTTTTTACGCTAATCCTAAACGGAGTAAAGACCCTCAACAAGCTTGGTCTACACAATACCGTGAGATTAGTCTGGGTCCCGGGGCATACCGGTGTTCGGGGTAATGAGAATGCTGACGAGCTGGCAAGGGCTGGGTCAGAACGAAAGATGGTTGGCCCAGAACCAAGTGTGGGAATCCCGGCATGCAACATAAGAATGGCCATTAGGGATTGGGCTGATAAAACACACAAGCTGGAGTGGTCTAGCCTTACAGGTCTACAGCACTCCAAGAAATTTATCAGCAATGCGACAACTCGTGTCTCAAAGTTCATACTGAACAACAGCAGGAGCAAGGCTCGTGCCATCGTCGGAGCCCTCACTGGGCACTACGCCACAGGCACGATGATGCACAAGATGAAACTCACCCTGGATCCCAGCTGCCGAGCGTGCGGAGAGGATGAGGAGACCATGGAGCACATTCTCTGTGACTGTGATGTCTTGGCGGCAAAACGCATGTGCCTCCTCGGTGATGGATATCCAAAACCGGGAGATCTTAGGCTTCTTCCCCTCAATGGTATTGCCTCCTTCATTGACCATGTATTTGAAGGGTGAAGAAAGTAAAAAGTATTGGGGCTAACACAAAAGATCCCACTGGGTCGAAGTGTTGCTGGCTTGCCAGCCCCCACAACAAGATAAGATAAGATAAGATACGTTATCGTTATGTTTGATTCCTTGGTTTGATTTGTGTTTGATGCATATTCTGACCAGTGTTGCCAATGCTACGGCAATTACCGTGTTCTACGGCTTTCAGGCCAACAAATGACAAAATCCACGGCCTACGGCTGCAACCCTATGGCCGTAGCAGATTCTACGGCTTTCCGCAAATTCTACGGTAGTTAATTAATTAATTAATAACAACTGTTATAAGTGTATGGTTCGACCATGGAGTAAGTGTGAATTCTCTATGGGTTCGACTGTGTAGGTATCATATCCGATTCCCGAATTGGAACCCACTACCCTAAACACCACCTGAATGTACGAAAAATGAAAGACAAGAAAACATGTTTATTAAATAAGGACGAAGAAGAGTTTATAGAAAATTTATTAGAGATTTGTACGGAAGTAATTGTTATTTTTTTCCAAACAAATAGAGAAAATTTGCAAACGTTTAATTAATGTTAAATAAAGCTTAAAACATTTTTATTTTATTTTTTTTATTTTAAACCTTAAAACAGCGCCATTTGGCTAATATTGAAAAGTGTTTCCTTTTTTAAGCAGTGACACGGCCCACCGTTGGGTTTTTCCATATAAACACGGCTTTTTTACCTAATGTACACGGCCGCCTCAAAATTTGCATTGGCAACACTGATTCTGACCAAAAAATAAAATTCTTTAGATTTCTGTAGCTAGAGCAGCCAAAATGAATACTGAAAATACATCTACAGAAGGTGTCACCGATGTAAAAGTGGAAAAAGAATCGGACGATGAGGTAGAGAGAGAAATAGACTTGTATGCAGATCACGAGATCAAAGAAGAGCTGGTTATAGGACCTGTGGTGCTTCAACGAGTAGTTAATGCCACGAGTTATTGTGAAGGTTAGTTGGTATCTTATTAATACAACATTTACTAGGTGTTGTTTGGGTCCTTGTCCACATGGTCATTATCTGGTACCTAGCCCCGCCTGCCTGAGGTCTAGTGACCCCGCCTCGTCAATATGAGACCCAGGAACCGTCCCTGCACTCACTCTGCGTCTATCTGACAGTACACTATGAATTCTGAGCGTGATACGGCGTCTATTCTCTCTATTTTTGAAGTGTATTGATCAAAGCAAGCAATGGATGCCAATTCAGAGTCATGAGTTAAGACAAGTGCTTTATTGAGCACAATGAGCTCTCATGGTGTGAAGGAACTACAGAATTGAACGAGACACAATAGAACTTTTATTGTTATCACTGGTATAGCCGGTCACTGTCCACAAACATGTTAAAAATAAATAAATCAGCAGGTGTCAGAAGATGTACCATAATCTAATGACAGGATGTCTGTGTCTGAGAGGTTAAGGGTTGAACCTCATCTGAAACCCGAAACCAGGGTTCGAAATTATCAAGATAATAACGAGCCGTGATAATTATCGGATAATTATCCGATAATTATCACCATTATTAAAATATCATTTGTTAAATTGTTTCATAAGAAATATCGATGGTTTATTATATTTATTATTTATTTATAACCCAGTATTTTTTGCCTTAGTGCAACTAAAGTATGACCACACTGGATCTTTCTCACGCGGCATTGTTGAAATTCAACACAATAAACAATATTTAACTTAGTAAAACAATAACATTCGAGTTCACTTGGCTTTACGTAACACCAATAGGGATCCGCAAAAAGTATCGATACCTGAGTAGTATCGATACTTTCTCTTCGATACCTAGTATTTTTGTACTCGATACTTTGATTCCGATACTTTACTAGGTATCGATACTTTTTCACATACTCGATACTTTTGTCTCCTCACCTCGCTAGTGTAGTTTTACGCAGTCACCATTTCTTTTTCGGACGTGTAACGATGTCCTCTAGAAAGTCTGAACCATTTAATCATTGGAGTGAGCTGAAAGCAGTTTTTCCAAAATTATATGGTTTGGAAAGTCAGTATTTGTACCAGGCACTTCAGCCCCATCTGAAAGGTTTTTTTCGAAAGCTGGAGCGACGGTGACAGCGACTCGAAACCGGCTCACTGGGTCGCGTTATCGCGTATGTATCGACAAATTACTTTATAAGTCTGATTGCATCGAAGAAGATTGGGGATTTAAAAATTAATTTAAGTTTTTACTATGCAAATGAGTACCTACTGTACTTACATGCACTCTAAATCAGTATTTTTATTAAAACACTAATATTTTCCCCTGCTATCTGCTCTCCGACATAAAAGTCCATTTGATTATTTTAATTGATATAATGATTCTTTAATGATAATTTTAATGGTAAATTTGTATGTTTTTAAAATAAATAATAATAGATTAAGTATGTGCTTGTTTATTCCTTTTTTTTTGCGATTATTTACAGTTTCTAAGGTGATCAAAAAAGTACTCGATACTGAGTAGTATCGATTCTTTTGGTTCGATACTTTTATCGGTATCGATACTTTCTTCTGCGATACCAGTATCGAGTAAGTATCGATACTTTTGAATTTTTGCGGATCCCTACTAGGGATCCGCAAAAAGTATCGATACCTGAGTAGTATCGATACTTTCTCTTCGATACCTAGTATTTTTGTACTCGATACTTTGATTCCGATACTTTACTAGGTATCGATACTTTTTCACATACTCGATACTTTTGTCTCCTCACCTCGCTAGTGTAGTTTTACGCAGTCACCATTTCTTTTTCGGACGTGTAACGATGTCCTCTAGAAAGTCTGAACCATTTAATCATTGGAGTGAGCTGAAAGCAGTTTTTCCAAAATTATATGGTTTGGAAAGTCAGTATTTGTACCAGGCACTTCAGCCCCATCTGAAAGGTTTTTTTCGAAAGCTGGAGCGACGGTGACAGCGACTCGAAACCGGCTCACTGGGTCGCGTTATCGCGTATGTATCGACAAATTACTTTATAAGTCTGATTGCATCGAAGAAGATTGGGGATTTAAAAATTAATTTAAGTTTTTACTATGCAAATGAGTACCTACTGTACTTACATGCACTCTAAATCAGTATTTTTATTAAAACACTAATATTTTCCCCTGCTATCTGCTCTCCGACATAAAAGTCCATTTGATTATTTTAATTGATATAATGATTCTTTAATGATAATTTTAATGGTAAATTTGTATGTTTTTAAAATAAATAATAATAGATTAAGTATGTGCTTGTTTATTCCTTTTTTTTTGCGATTATTTACAGTTTCTAAGGTGATCAAAAAAGTACTCGATACTGAGTAGTATCGATTCTTTTGGTTCGATACTTTTATCGGTATCGATACTTTCTTCTGCGATACCAGTATCGAGTAAGTATCGATACTTTTGAATTTTTGCGGATCCCTACTAGGGATCCGCAAAAAGTATCGATACCTGAGTAGTATCGATACTTTCTCTTCGATACCTAGTATTTTTGTACTCGATACTTTGATTCCGATACTTTACTAGGTATCGATACTTTTTCACATACTCGATACTTTTGTCTCCTCACCTCGCTAGTGTAGTTTTACGCAGTCACCATTTCTTTTTCGGACGTGTAACGATGTCCTCTAGAAAGTCTGAACCATTTAATCATTGGAGTGAGCTGAAAGCAGTTTTTCCAAAATTATATGGTTTGGAAAGTCAGTATTTGTACCAGGCACTTCAGCCCCATCTGAAAGGTTTTTTTCGAAAGCTGGAGCGACGGTGACAGCGACTCGAAACCGGCTCACTGGGTCGCGTTATCGCGTATGTATCGACAAATTACTTTATAAGTCTGATTGCATCGAAGAAGATTGGGGATTTAAAAATTAATTTAAGTTTTTACTATGCAAATGAGTACCTACTGTACTTACATGCACTCTAAATCAGTATTTTTATTAAAACACTAATATTTTCCCCTGCTATCTGCTCTCCGACATAAAAGTCCATTTGATTATTTTAATTGATATAATGATTCTTTAATGATAATTTTAATGGTAAATTTGTATGTTTTTAAAATAAATAATAATAGATTAAGTATGTGCTTGTTTATTCCTTTTTTTTTGCGATTATTTACAGTTTCTAAGGTGATCAAAAAAGTACTCGATACTGAGTAGTATCGATTCTTTTGGTTCGATACTTTTATCAGTATCGATACTTTCTTCTGCGATACCAGTATCGAGTAAGTATCGATACTTTTGAATTTTTGCGGATCCCTAAACACCAACTGACATTTTTTGTGAATTGGGGGAATTCCTGTGTCGCGGCTAGACGTGCGTTCGGATACACGCAACAAGTGCGGAAATACACGTTTAGATACTTAGAATATAGTTCTATTTCACGGGCGCAATTTTTTGTTATTATCAATTGATAATTATCAACCTGTTATTATCATGATAATTATCGTGATAATTATCATTGATAATTATCCTTTCGAACCCTGCCCGAAACACTCGTTCAGCTGCTAATAACATGATGATTGTTCCCAGGCACCGAACTGCAGGATTCAGAGGTTGCTTCAAATACAGAGCTTCAAAAATATGGAATGATTTACCTCCACCGATGCATAAAAAAATTAATGTTGTAATTTAAGGCAAAATACCGAGAAGGGTTATTTTTGAAGCAGAAAATTACAGAACAATTGAAGCACGCTTACAAAAATTAAGTGGAGCTAAAGACCATACTAGCAAACTCACTCTCAAACACATCTTTGGCGTAGACAAAATGCTCAGCTGCACACACATACTTTACACTTTACTCTTACACTTTGTAGTCATGGTTGCCATCCCACACATTATCTCTTTACACTCCAACACAACATCTCTAGGAGCAAGGGCAGGGCTGACAAACAGCTTAGCTGAGTCCCTGTCTTATTGCCAGTAATTATGTTTGTTTTTTCTTTTTGTTGTAATCCGCGAGTTTCCAACTAGTCAAATTAACAACTCTTTATCAAACGTCAAAACGCGTGCATTGTATGAAATATTGTACTAAAATTTGGAGAGTGACGTCATTGTTTTTCGTCGTCGTTTTGATACTTTTTATAGTTTATCCAGATATTAAAAATAGTATTCAAGCAACAGAATTACTGAAAATGTGAGTTTAGCGTTATTTTCAAACGGTTTATTTACTGAGCAGTTAAAACTAAAATATATTTTATGTAGTCAACTCCCCAATTGTATGATTTTTTTTTTTTATTTCTTGTATGTTTAATTTTGTATGTTCTTTTTTAGTAATAATTGGCAATAAAGCAATTTTCTATTCTATTCTATTCTATTCTATCTGACAGCACCGCATCACCTTTTTCTGGCGGCGGTGCTGCGGCGTGCTGTCGCGTTCCGTCTATCTTATTTGCTCTAGCAAATGACGTTCCTTAGTGACAGAAAAGGATGTGGTGACAGAAAAAGGCGATGCGGTGCTGTCAGATGATGTTCAACCCTAATAGAACCACAAACTATTTTTTTAATAGACTATTTGACAAATAGTCAAATCAGCTACTCTTTATCGGATGTCAAAACGTGCGCTTTGTATGAACGTTTGTACTAAATAATGAGTTGTGACGTCATCAACATTTCATTACTTTTTAATGTTTATCTTGATATTAAAAATAGTATACAGGCTAAAAACTCAATGGAAACGGGAGTTTAGCATTATTTTCTAACCTTCTTTTTATTGAGACAATAAAAATAAAATATGTATATTGTGTGTAGTCAAATACCCAATTGTAATTAATGTTGTGAACACTGAACACACATACTGATGCACTTAAAAATATTCTGCATATCTGACTAAATAAAATAAAATAAAATAAAAAAGCCTTTATTCTACTACTTTCATAAATTAACTTACATAAAGGTTCATAAATTAACAATTTCATGCACAAATTACATTTTTATACATGTCATTAAGAAAAAATAGTAATATCATTACATTTTTTGATTTAATTAAATATTATTATTATTGTATTCACCTAATTATAGTATATTATTATTAATTTCATTTCATTTCATTTTCATTCATTCATTAATCGATTAAGTATCATGGCACCTTTCTATTCATCTCCCTTCTGTAGTAGTCGCATATCTGACTGCTTCATATTAAATCTGTTATCTGACTTTTGCTGCACTTACATCTGAATACTTAAAATGGTAGAATCACATCAATTTAGTACACTGAAATAATGTGCAATGTATGTGATGTACAAATAAATATTAATTTTAATTTTAGATGTACGGGCATCGAAAAAACCAAGACTAGAGGTAAAGGATGAGAAGACAGAGCAAGTGGAACCTCAGAAGGAAATAATAGAAGATAACACTGTGGAAATGGTATCAAAGGTAATAAAGAAAAAGAAGAAAAGGAAAAAAGTTGGAAACAAAGAACAAACAAAATGTTCTAATCTACGAAAATATAATCCAGCACCTGGAATATCAGACGATGAGGTAGAGAGTGATCTAGACTTGTATGCAGATCACGAGATCAAAGAAGAGCTGGTTATAGGACCTGTGGTGCTTCAACGAGTAGTTAATGTCACGAATTATTGTGAAGGTTAGTTGGTATCTTGTTCATTAATCATTACCCATAGTTGAACCACAGAGTACTATAAAATTACTATATTGAACTATAATATGTTCATAGAAATAGAGTAAAACCACAGTATAAGAGAGAGTGCAGACACTCCCTGCCCCTAAAGATTTTAACCTCACCCTCTGGCAGGATCATGGCCTAAAATGCAAGCAAATGCATATTCGTGTCTCGCTCGCACTCAGAATCGCACATGCTTACCTCTCCTTTAAAGTTTTTCCCCTTTGAAATGATAACTAAGTGTCCAAGGCGTGGTTAAACCATAAAGGTATTATACTACGGAAGAGAGGCATTGACAGCTGAGAGAGCGAGATGTACCTAGCGGCATTACTGTATAATAGAAAGAGATATGTGACGCGAGGCAATATATCCGTTTTTGGGGATGTAGAGTCCTGGTAAAAATTTGGTTTCTGTGAATAATCGTGAAACTAAAGTGAAATCGTACATAATTTTGTGAAATATACTAACACTATGCATTCTTCGTCTACTTCATTATAATAATCCACGATTTCACATTAGATTGAGAATTAAACAAAGAAATCGAATTTTTACCCTGCCGAGGACTCCTGAAAACGTTCAAAAACGGTTTCATTTGACAACTCATGTCACTACCACTAATTCCGTAAGGTATAATATCTTTATGGGTTTAACTATGGGTAGGTTGATATGTCGCCGTGTGTACAATGATCTACACAAAACGAAATGTAAATTATAATTTCAGATGTACCGGCACCGAAAAAGCCAAAACTAGAAGGAAAGGATGACAAGACAGAGCAAGTGGAACCTCATGAGAAGGAAATAATAGAAGATAACACTGTGGAAATAGTATCAAATGTATTAAAGAAGAAAATAAAAGTGAGAAACAAGGAACAAACAAAATGTTATAATCTACGAAGACATAATCAAACACCTGGAATACTACGGAATGATTGTGGTAAGAAATTAAATAAAAGCGGTCAAGTGCGAGTTGGGCTACTCGCGCACCGAGGGTTCCGTATCACACCACTACAGAACACAACATTATAAACTGAGAAAAAAAAAATTTTTCTTGTCCGGGACCTTTAGCGCGAGGCCGACTCACACTTGGCCGGTTTTTAGTATTTGTTGTTATTCTATTGTATTAGCCTGTGAAAACATTTGGGAATGCAAGTTCATTGTGAATGTTTAGGGTCAGCGCACGCACACCCAGCGTAGAACTGCTCGCGCATGCTCGAGCATGTTCTTTGCAGTCGCGCACACCTAGCGGCGAAATCCGCCGGCGGCAGCGGCGGATGCTCGAGCATGCGCGAGCAGCTCGCGCGTGTTCGAACAGTCTCGCGGATGCTCCCGTGTTGCTACAGTTGACGTAGTGAATTTTGCAGTTGTGTTTACAATATTTTAAAGTAAAGACGTGCGATAAGAGCAATTTTAAAGTATGGTGGACTGGTCGGTTTTTAGTATTTGTTGTTATTCTGTAGAGTTTGCTCTATAATCACACTAAGTTTGACGCTTGTATGTATTACCGTTTTTACGATAGAGCTTGAAGAAAAAACGTTGATAAAAACTAGTTTCTTGTTGAGAACCCCCCTTAATTTTTAACTTTTTGTCATTTTTATTATTTGTTAACAAATCCGCCGTAATAACGCATAATCTGAGAAAATTTCAACTATCTAGCTAATACGGTTCAAAAGTTACAGCCCGAAATAGCTAGGACAGACGGACGGACGGACGGACGGACAGACGGACAGACGGACAGACGGACAGACGGACGGACGGTCGGACGGACGGACAACGTAGGCTTAGTAATAGGGTCCCGTTTTCACCCTTTGGGTACGGAACCCTAAAATATGTGAATTAGCACAACTCATTGTATGTCATGAGAAGATATTAACGCAGGATAAGGGTTAAACCTCATCTGGCAGCACCGCATCGCATCGCATTTTTCCGTCGCTCCATCCTTTTCTGTCACTCAAGAAAGTCATTTGCTAGAGCAAATAAGATAGACGGAACGTGCCCGCACGCCGCAGCACCGCCGCGTGCTATCTTATTTGCTCTAGCAAATGACGTTCCTGAGTGACAGAAAAGGATGGAGCGACGGAAAATGGGATGCGATGCGGTGCTGCCAGATGAGGTTCAACCCATATTCTGCGTGGCGCCACAATATCTCCTGTGAGATGGGTGACTTTCACCCCTTCTTGGTTGCTTCTTGGTAAACAATCTACTTTTGAGTCCCAACTTTAAGAGATGTGCATTTTTGTAACAAATTACTTAAAGTACATAAACTTAAGACTATATATATCCCTATATTCCTTATATCCCTTCCGTTAAAATATCTTGTTTAAATTAATTATGATTCCTGTATTGTTTTTAGTTTTTGTAACAAACTCGGGGCCTAATTTCGCCGCTGTTCTTTTAATTGCAGATGTACCGGCACCAAAACACCCAAGACCAGAGAGAAATGAGAAGACAGATCAAGTCAAATCACAGAAAGAAAATAACACTGAAGAAATTAAATCAAATGTAGAAATAAAGAAGAAAAAGAAAATAAATCCAAAGTTATTTATATGTAATGATTGTGGTAAGAAATATAGGAAGAAATGTGAATTAGTGCAACACATTGTATGTCATGAGAAGATAGAGCAGGATAAATCACAAGATTCATTAGAGCAACACTACAAACTACATGATATAGATCGTAGTTTTATATGTGACCTGTGTGGTTATAGATCCGGCAAAAAAGATAATCTGCGTAAACATTTAAAATCGAAACATTCTCTCTTGAATGAAGTTTCAAAGGAAAAAACATTGTTATGTTCTGTGTGTGGGTATAGATGTAAACAACAAAGTGCTCTTCTGATTCACTTACGTCGTCACACGGGTGAAAAACCATATTCATGTTCTGAATGTGAGTTTAAATTCGCAAGCAAAGGTAATCTGAAAGCACACTTACGTATTCACACAAAACCATATTCATGTTCTGAATGTGAGTTTAAATGTACAAGCGAAGGTAAATTGAAAAGACACATAAATATGCACATAGAATCATATTCATGTTCTGAATGTGAGTACAAATCCGCAAGCAAAGCTAATCTGAATAAACACTTGCATATTCACACAAAACCATATTCATGTTCGGAATGCAAGTACAAATGTGGAAACAAAAAAGATTTGAAAGTACACTTACGTATTCACACCGGTGAAAAACCATATTCATGTGCCGAGTGTGGGTACAAATGCTCAAATAAAAATTCTATGAAAACACACCTACGTAATCACACTGGTGAAAAAAACAAAACAAAACCATATTCTTGCTCTACGTGTAAGAACAAATTCGCAAAGAAAGGTAATCTGGTAACACATCTGCGTATTCACACCGGTGAAAAACCATATTCATGTTCAAAGTGCGAGTACAAATGCAAAAGTAGAATTGGGCTTATATCACACTCTTATACTCACACTGGTGAAAAACCGTATGCGTGTTCTCTTTGTGAGTACAGATGCGTTGCGAAAAGTCATCTGAGAGTACACTTAAGGTGGACTTCCGATGCTAGCGGCCGACGCGTCTGACGCGCGCGGCTCGCGGCCGACAGCCGATGCGGCCATACTAGTTACTATGAAAACGTATGGCGCCGCTTCCGATGCCAGCGACTGACGCGCGCGTCTGACGCGCGCGGCTGATGTCTATCGCATCGGCCGCGGCCGCGCGCGGCTATGCTCTGACGTCACGCAGAACAAGAATGTTTGCCAGAAATATTACGAAGATTTTACCGAAAATTTGCTTAATTTTTACTATTTTATTTATATTTTATTATTTGCAAGGTCACTCAACGTAACAATAACACCATCTATCGAGCCACTCGAAACTACTTTTTCTTTTTTCGGAAAATCCTTCTTGCCTACATAATTATTAGATAGACAGCGATCCATGTACAGGTTAAAAAGCCATGGGGACGCAACGCATCCCTGTCTAATTACTCCCAAAAATGTATTTTATCAAAATCCTGTTAAAAAAAATGCTTTCATATATTCTCTAAACCTAGCAATCTATCAATCAATCAAATATTCTTTATTAAAATATGTATTGGTTTTTTTTTGTTTGTGTTTTTATGTTTTTGTTTAAACACCAAAACATAAAAACGTACCCTAAACTTCGGGGAAAATACCCTAAAGTGATAACACTCTGCACAATAGGCACGCGTCAGTCGCTGACCTCGGAAGTGAGGTCTGTCGTCGGCCGCGCGCGTCTGACGCGAGGTTCTGTCACATATGACAGAACCTGGCGTCAGACGCGCGCGTTAGTCGCATCGGCCGCTGGCATCGGAAGTCCACCTTTACGTACTCACACTGGCGACAAACCATATTCATGTTCCGAGTGCGAGTACAAATGCAAAAGTAAAAGTCATCTGACAGCACACTTACTTATTCACACTGGCAAGAAATGCCCAAATGCCACATGTAGTATTATAAGAGACCACTTTTGGTGTACATGCTAAAGGCTGTATAAGATGGTGTTAACAGCGCTGTTAATACCGATATAACTCTTATTTGGGCACAAGTTATACAGCCTAAGGTTCTAATTTAGTTCACATTCCTCTATAAAGGTATTATAGTAGCATTATATTGGAATTATAATGGGCCACAAGGTATTATATCAGCTGCTTAACAGAACACGAGTGTCCTGTTATACAGACTAAGCCCTAGGATTGTGGTTACTGCTATACTTAAATAACGCTTGAGGCTCTACATTATTCTTCGAGCATCACCAGAGTGTGTACATAAAAACCTGTATTTATTTTATTAGTAGAGTTAAAACTCTTTAAATAAATTCCGTGAGTGTTTGTTATTCATGTCGTGAAGTGAAGTTTTCATTTATTACCTTTGACACTACTGCTTGGCACTACTGCTTGGCACTACTGCTTGGCACTACTGCTTAGCACTACCAGTAGTCCCATGGGAAATTTTACTTTCCTTTGACACTACCGGTAGTACCACGGGTAAAAAAGAATTTCCTGTGACACTATAGTGGCCTTAGTAGTGTCACGGGAAGATTATTTTCACTTGGCACGCGGGGTATTATCTTCAATTTGTGATAACTTAGTTAAGGCGGTTGCAGAGGGGTCAATTTTATACAAAACTTTGACGCACAATACGCGTAGACGGTATTAATATAAGTAACTTTGTATGTATGGAAAAATAGGTTATAAAATCTAGATGTCGCGTATCAAATAACATTTGCAATTTATAATAAAATTACGAAGATATAAAGCTTTGAAAATTTTGTATGAAAAATTTCAAAGCTTTATATCTTCGTAATTATATTATAAATTGCAAATTTTATTTGATACGTGACATCTAGATTTTATAACCTATTTTTCCATATATAAAATATTACTTTTATTATTCCGTCTACGCGTATTGTGCGTCAAACGTTTGTATGGACTGAAACCACCTTAAGTACATTTTTATAATATTAGCCTGTGAAAACATTTGGGAATGCAAGTTCATTGTGAATGTTTATATGGTTTTATAGCAAAATTTTTACGCGCCTCGGAAATATTTCGTTTTTTTAATTAGAAATATTGTGAAAAACGTAAATAAATATGTATTTTTTTTTGTCTAATTTACATTAAATCATACAAAGTTTTATTTTATATTATTATAAATATGTGTTTTACGTGTAAATAAAAGAAATCATTAGTAAAACATAAACAACACCATCATTTATCATACGGTTTAGGTTATAAAGTTATATTAAAATGGCGCTTTCTTAAGAAACCTATGTGAACTCTTAAGCCTTAGTCATACTACAACGGCGCGGAGACGGACGGAGGACGGACGGAGACGGGACGGCAACGGACGGAGACGGGACGGCAACGGACGGAGCACGGGCACGGACGGAGGACGGACGGAGACGGGACGGCAACGGACGGAGACGGGACGGCAACGGACGGGCGCGGGCGGAGGACGGGCGGGCACGACGCGAAACCGACACCCAGTGTTGCCAGACGTACTTTAATTATCGAATTTTAACGGTAATTTCATACCCCGTACGGTAGAACAGTCAGTACCCGGCAAACAGAAGTGCGATTTTTGAAAATCATACGAGCAACTTGGCAGTAGAAAGATGCATAATCTCCATAGTAATTTTGGCATTTTCTAATGCCAAGTCGCTCGTATGATTTTCAAAAATCGCACTTCAGACTTGAAAAATGCGGAAGAGTGCGGCAGCAGTTGAAAATGTATGGACATATTTCTACTGCTGATTTGACTTTCGAAAATCACTCTCCTGGAGTATGATTTTTTAATGTTAAATCAGCAGTAGAAAATGCACGTCTCCATAGTAGGTACCTAACTGCCTCCGTGGTCTAGTGGTTAAGAGCATTGGCTCTCGATACGGAGGTCGTGGGTTCGGATCCCACGGGGGACACCTAGTGATATGTCACTTTGTGCGTTTTTCCCTAGTTGGTTAGGACATTGCAGGCTGAATCACCTGATTGTCCGAAAAGAAAAATGATTCCGTGCTTCGGATGGCACGCTAAGCCGTTGGTCCCGGCTACTATCTCTGGTGGTAGTAGTCGTTACATAAAAACCACGTCAGAGGCCGTAAGGCGGTCTGAAAAAACTCTGACACCAGGGCCTGCCCACACGATAAGAAGAAGACCTAATATTAAATTTATCAACTGCTGATTTCAAAGAGTTTCTATGAGTTTCAAAAATCGCACTCCTGGGAAGAAGATCAAGACACAAATCGCGCAAGAACTACCTTATATTATAGAGACTCAGGAGGTATAGGTACAGAGTGTACATTTAAATGCGCTATTACAGGGGTGCTTCAGATAATCAAACTGAACAACGTTCACTGTGATCTAAGTTAAAAAAAAAACAATGATTTTGTTTTTCAACCGATTGATTCCAAAATCGATAACTGAGGGTCCGCGACCGCGTGGACTCCGAACACGAATCCGATGTCAGATTTGAGAAAAGTGACCACCATCTTGAACTTTTTTGTTTCTCAACCGATTGCTTCCAAAATCGATATCTGAGGGTCCGCGTGGACTCTAAACAGGAATCTGATGTCAGATTTGAGAAAAGTGGCCGCCATCTTGAACTTTTTTGTTTCTCAACCGATTGCTTCCAAAATCGATATCTGATGGTCCGCGTGGACTCCAAACACGAATCCGATGTCAAATTTGAGAAAAGTGGCCGCCATCTTGAACTTTTTTGTTTCTCAACCGATTGCTTCCAAAATCGATATCTGATGGTCTGCGTGGACTCTAAACACGAATCTGATGTCAGATTTGAGAAAAGTGGCCGCCATCTTGAACTTTTTTGTTTCTTAACCGATTGCTTCCAAAATCGATATCTAGGGGTCCGCGTGGACTCCAAACACGAATCCGATGTCAGATTTGAGAAAAGTGGCCGCCATCTTGAACTTTTTTGTTTCTTAACCGATTGCTTCCAAAATCGATATCTGATGGTCTGCGTGGACTCTAAACACGAATCTGATGTCAGATTTGAGAAAAGTGGCCGCCATCTTGAACTTTTTTGTTTCTTAACCGATTGCTTCCAAAATCGATATCTAGGGGTCCGCGTGGACTCCAAACACGAATCCGATGTCAGATTTGAGAAAAGTGGCCGCCATCTTGAACTTTTTTGTTTCTTAACCGATTGCTTCCAAAATCGATATCTGATGGTCTGCGTGGACTCTAAACACGAATCTGATGTCAGATTTGAGAAAAGTGGCCGCCATCTTGAACTTTTTTGTTTCTTAACCGATTGCTTCCAAAATCGATATCTAGGGGTCCGCGTGGACTCCAAACACGAATCCGATGTCAGATTTGAAAAAAGTGGCCGCCATCTTGAACTTTTTTGTTTCTTAACCGATTGCTTCCAAAATCGATATCTGGGGGTCCGCGTGGACTCCGAACACGAATCCGATGTCAGATTTGAGAAAAGTGGCCGCCATCTTGAACTTTTTGGTTTCTCAACCGATTGCTTCCAAAATCGATATCTGGGGGTCTGCGTGAACTCCAAACACGAATCCGATGTCAGATTTGAGAAAAGTGGCCGCCATCTTGAACTTTTTTGTTTCTCAACCGATTGCTTCCAAAATCGATATCTGGGGGTCCGCGTGGACTCCACACACGAATCCGATGTCAAGTTTGAGAAAAGTGGCCGCCATCTTGAACTTTTTTGTTTCTCAACCGATTGCTTCCAAAATTGATATCTGATGGTCCGCGTGGACTCTAAACATGAATCCGATGTCAGATTTGAGAAAAGTGGCCGCCATCTTGAACTAGTTTGTTTCTCTATCGATTGCTTCCAAAATCGTTATCTGAGGGTCCGCGTGGAATCCGAACACGAATCTGATGTCAGATTTGAGGAGTTATCAGTTAGTCAGTTATCGATTTTGGAAGCAATCGGTTAAGAAACAAAAAAGTTCAAGATGGCAGCCACTTTTTTCAACTCTGACATCGGATTCGTGTTCGGAGTCCACGTGGACCCCCAGATATCGATTTTGGAAGCAATCGGTTGAGAAACAAAAAAGTTCAAGATGGCGGCCACTTTTCTCAAATTTGACATCGGATTCGTGTTTGGAGTCCACGTAGACCCCCAGATATCGATTTTGGAAGCAATCGGTTGAGAAACAAAGAAGTTCAAGATGGCGGCCACTTTTCTCAAATCTGACATCGGATTCGTGTTTGGAATCCACGCGGACCCCTAGATATCGATTTTGGAAGGAATCACTTGAGAAACAAAAAAATTATTTAAAAAATAAAAAAACCCGACTGCGTAAAAACTGAAAAGAAAAAAACAAGTTCAGTAGTCTAGAATTCAGTTAAGTTGTATTGAATAACTACACCTTGAAATAGTTTTTTGATCGATACACACATAAAACAAAAAATATTAAACTCTAATGTGGAACATCGTGGCTTTAACAGTCGGGACCCATTATTGGGAAAATTAGGTCTAGAATTTTTAATGGGTCCCGACTAGGGCTTGCAAATATTCGATAATTTTCAATATTCGAATTATTCGATTTTTTTTAGGTACTATTCGAATTATTCGAATAATATTCGAATATTGACCAAGTTTTAACCAATTTAAGTAATAATGTTGTTAATTGCTAATATCTGACTTACATAGTCTAATTTCTCCAAATGAAAACGAAATCTTATGACTTGACGAAGCAGCCCTATTGAAGAAAGCACACTGCTTCCCCCACTCAGCGCTATACTTATATCTCACTATTTGGAAGAGGTAACTACGACCCTTTTCTACAGCATCTTCACGCGTGGTCGAAAGCAAACATCAACGGCAACAAGAAAAAAATCACATACCAAATTACCAATTCGGAAGATGATGACGTTTGGCACATGGAACGTGCGCACCCTCCTTGCCCCCAAAGGCAACATCTGCCCGGAACCAAAGATTGCCATAGTAGCTTTGGTGTCGACATCGTTGCTCTCAGTGAGACACACCAGGCTGACGAGGGGGAGCTAGTGGAGCAAGGGGGCGGATATACATTTTCTGAAATGGGAACCCCTGCCTCTGATCTCAGGCGGTCTGGTGTTGTTTTCGTAGTTAGAAACTGAATTGCTAGAAAACTGGAGGAGTATCCCGTGCACATCTCGGACCGCGTTACTTCTTTACTGACGGTGTTTTATTTATGGGATCCGTCCTAGGGAGAAGATAGTCATATAAGGCGATTTTAACGCGAGAGTTGGGCGCTACTTCAAGCCATAATGTTGATAACATGAACTGCTTGAATTGCCTTCTGTAACTCTCTCTCTGTGATCAAATTCAATTAGATATACCAACACTATGTTTAGGCTACCTGCCAAGCTCAAGACCACACGCATGCATTCAAGGTCCAAGCATTAGCATCTTATTGACTACGTTATCGTCAGACAAAGAGATATTATCTCCCAAATCCATATCACTCGGGTTATGCAAGACCCCTAACTGTTGGAGTGACCACTGAATTGTGTTGACTAAGCTCAAGCACTATCTTAATCCTCCTCACAGTAGGCCTAGCATGCCACCCCCGAGAAAACGACAAAAATCGAGACGTGCCCCCATCTTTATTATTTTACGTATGCCAAAAAGAGCGCGCATGACGGTTTTCTCGTTTAAACGCTTTGTCGTGGGTGGCATGCTAGCCGTGCAGGTCTCAAAGAGTGAAACCTTTACGTCTTAATGTGGGAAAACTCCTAGATCCAATTATCAACGAGACTTTTATTCGGATAGTTGGAAACATGGTTCTGACGCTGGAAATTGAGGGTGGTGGCGAAAGTCTTAAAAATACTTGGCAGGCACTTTCGTCGAATTTGGTCAACGAAGTATTGCAAACATTGGGCGTGAAACGTATTAAGCAGGAGGACTTGTTCGACGATAACAACGAGGAACTGACCGAGGCTCTCCGGAAACACAGAGCGCTCTTGCAGATGTCAGAGGAATGGAGAGAGGCATAATATCTGATGAGGCGGTATCTGCAGTAGTGGTGTGTGAATGTTTCCCGTATGTCCATGTGAATGACAGAGTTGCGACGTACATCTTGTACTCAGAACTGCAGGAGGACAAATGGAAACAAGGCGGCTAAATCTTGCGGTGTGCTGAAGCATCACACGAAGAGTTGTGATGTTGATTGACGGATCAAGCTGGGAGACACAGGCTAAAGACCGGCCACTTTGGAGGCACACCGTGAACACTTAAGTGTATGCGTTCGAACAAGCGCGACGTTCGGACTGAACCCGACGAGCTGAAGGCCCGTTCAACTTAATTTAGTCGGGAGGGGTGCTGACGTGCAGAATTTGGGAGCACATTTACTGCAAAAAATCCCTATTTTTCAGCCACCTGAGAGCGCACAAACTATCAGTAAAAAGTCGCTGTGGCCGATAACGGTCATTATGATGATGGTGATGACACAAAACAAATGAATTAAAGCTATGTCATCCTCCTTATGATCATCAGAGTCCTGTCTTTGACATAAGTGAGCCTAACAACGTAACCTAGAATTAATGTCGCGCGCGAAATTTGAAAATTATGGTTGTACACGTCATAGTTCTGAGTCTGAACTAATATTCGAATACCTTATTATACTTTTCGAATATTCGAACAGAGTTTTTATTCGAATAATTCGAATATTCGAATATTCGAATGCAAGCCCTAGTCCCGACTGTTAAACCCACGATGTTCCACATTAGAGTTTAATATTTTTTGTTTTATGTGTGTATCGATCAAAAAACTATTTCAAGGTGTAGTTATTCAATACAACTTAACTGAATTCTAGACTACTGAACTTGTTTTTTTCTTTTCAGTTTTTACGCAGTCGGGTTTTTTTATTTTTTAAATAATTTTTTTATTTTACACTTTTTAGTTACGATTATAATTTATAAGGCGGTAAATTTCGCGATTTAAAGAGGAAGTTAATATCGTGGGAATTATTAAGTAGCTTGCGGTGGTCTAAACTACTGATTATTAATCCATCTATAGACCTAACTCGCCTCAAAGTTACATAGCATAGGCTTGACATTTCGCAAAAATGCGTGAACTTAAATCAACCACAGCTTGGTCCAAAGTAGTTCCCTGTCGTTACTGATCTTAAACTACTTAACTTATCGTTCTATTTTGTCCTGTACTCGAAATGCATCGAATTCTGTCGTCGATTCGATTCTGACTCCTACTCCAGGGACATTGTTTTTAATAGCTTTGTCGTCAAATTCCAAATAAACAGCTTGTTGCAATTCTCCGGCTTAGACTAATTATATCCGGACCGGCCTTGCGGTAGCATTTCCCCTCTGCCACGGTATTAGATCAATTAATCTTGCGCATTTACACCCAATTGTATACCTTATCACTAAACGAGACAGCCTATAATAGCGAAACAATAATTTTGAACTTAGAACGTTTGGGGTTTACACGAGACTACTTTTCATGAGTTTGAACATTCAAAATTAGAATCTAAAGTCATAGGGAATAAATTCCAAAGTTGCGGATAACATGTTACCTCGCCCCCCGCAAAAAGTGGCAGAAAGTTTGTTAGTAGAATGACACGTGGTTACGCGTCCCGATATAATTAGTCAAAGTTCTCCGGGTTTCATCTGGTCCCTCCAAAGAGCTGGCCACTCAATTGTCCTTATACTCCCATTAATCCGTTGACAATCTTCGCAAAATTACTCGAAATCCTAACCCGATTGTCAAATATTTAACGATTCCTTTAGTTTTGTTGGGGTCATCAGAAACATAAATTTTTCGGTTTTTGACCATAATCATGTCTTCTTTCTACTGATATATCTACCTGCATGTAATTTATATAGTCTAGTTAGAGTTTTCCAATATAAATGTCATGTTTTGATTATGTTCATCAACATGTTTAGTAGTCGGAAAAACTCGAATGATTTCATTACCCGATTTTTATTTGTACCCGAGTCATGGATGTTTCTATCTATATATGTATTTCTATATCGTTGTCTAGTCATCATAATACAAGTCCAGGCTAGATTCTGGTACTTTAAATGTGACTAGATAATTTGTGTGACACTGTCCAAGATATTTATTTTATTTTTTATTAAGATCGTTTACGTCTACTCGTCGGCTATCTAATATAATATCTCAAGGTGCTGCATTATCAGTTGTCTGACTCTAAGAATTTTTAATATATCCACAAATGTAGTGTTATGTCCTTGTCTCATATTTTGTGGTAATTCACAGAAATCAAATAGATGCCAGAGGTTGACTTCACCTGCCAAGGCCAGGTATCCCTTCAATATCTTTTCTCTTGGGTGTTTGGGGTAAAAACCATCGGGTAGAATCGCTGCTATAATTAATTACCTTTCAAATGATGGTATATTCAGAAGAAATGGTGAATGGTGATTCTTGTAAAACTGGTTATAAATCTGAAATCGAACTCACTTTGGTCACAGCCTGGACAACGCAAAAATTGAAATTGACGAGATGCCGTCAGAGCACATGCGAAACCAAAGAAATTCAACCTTAAATCTTCTTCTTAGGTAACTGCCGGGTAACAAGAGGGTGATAGGGGGGGGGGGGGGGGGGTGAGGTAAAATCTTGGTGGAAGGAAGGGAGTGTCAGTACTGTATGTAGTAATAGATACTCTTTCTTATAGGTACTGTGCTTTGGTCCTCTTTTCTATCCAGAAAATTTAATTGAATCATGTTTTCAACGGTTAGATTCACTGCAGAAAGAAAGTATCTACACTGTTATTTGAACTGTAATTATACAGGGTGAAATTGATATCATTGGCATCGTTTTAAACTAAGAGTCTATCCATCAAACTGAACAACTTTTACTATGGGAGCAAACCGATCGGAGCAAAAACAAAATCTGCTGTCCTATACTAAACTGCAATGCCTACTTGACTCAAATCTATGCAACAGCTGATTTTTTTTTTGCTCCGATCGGTTTGCTCCCATAGTAAAAGTTGGTTAGTTTGATGGGTAGACTCTTAGTTTAAAAGGATGCCAATGATATCAATTTCACCCTGTATAGGGTCCTTCTTAATATGCTGATACTTTTTTAAGGGGATGATCAGACCATCAAACTGATCAACTTTCTCTATGGCACCAACATCAAAATCGCGAAAAAAATATCAGCTGTCCCACACAGAACTGCAATCCTACTCGAAACTCCAAATGTATAGGATAGCTAATTTTTTTTTCGCGATTTCGATATTTGTCCCATAGAGAAAGTTGTTCAGTTTTGACGGTCTGATTATCCCCTTAAAAAAAAGTGTCAGTATATTAAGAAGGACACATCAAAAACCGGTTTGAAAACAGACAAAATAGGTTCCACCCCCCCTCCCCCTTAAGGTACACATAATAGGTGGGCAGATTGAGACCAACGACCCGGAGACCAAGTCCACCAGGTTCCAGGGGGGACGCTTCGGAGCTTCGCTCCTACGCGTAGCTCGGCCTTCGGCCTCGCAAAAATTACACAGGGAAAGGGACACGAGAGGTGACGGAGATGTTCAGGCAGTATAAATGAAATATTGTGGGTAACATTTATTAATAACGAGCTTTTACCCGCGACTTCGTCCGCATAAATTATACACCAGATTTTAAGTCAGATGATAAGCTATCAAACAGAAAAAGTTTCATCAAAATCGGTTCAGTAGTTTTTGTGTGATACTCGAACAAACAAACACCCAAACAAACAAACATACAAACAAACAAACAAACAGACAGACAAAAAATCCAAAAATTGGTGATTTGGAATCAGGGACAGGTAAAAACCATGTCGTAATTTTTTTTTTTGTAAATATCTTCAATGTACAAACACATTTCTGTTACAGTTTTATAATAGTTTAGATAATTACCCCTAAATAAAATCACTGCGTACAATCAGCTTAAAACTACACGAACAAGAAATACCTACTAACCAATCTTTTGACTTAATGAACCGATTGCGATGAAATAAAATCTATATGTTAATCCAAACTTAGCTCTATGCATTTGTGAAAACTTCATTCAAATAAGTTTAGTCGTTATTAAGTAAATATTGAAAATTTAACTGAGAATGATTGCTAACCAACTTTAAATCGTTATAGATCCTAAATGGTCATTCGAAATGAAAAATATTAAGAGAAACCTAAAGATGATTTTTAAATACCTATTCAATGATACCCCACTTAACATAGTGGGTCAATTTTTTTAATTTTTTTTTTACATTATGACGTCTGGTTGTCGCCATACCTAATTGTGATTACTGTCATGTCTTTAGTGACATTCGCAGGATTAAGACGAATCGATTGACGTAAGAATCATCAAAATCGGCCCATGCGTTTGGTCTCTAGTGTGCCACAAAGGAACAAACTTACATACATACATACATACATATACAACGTGTTAATGAATTAACGCAAAACTAGAAAGTAGTTTGTTTAGAATCGAGAGCAGAATCGAATTATCATGGTTTCAGCATAGGTAATTTTTTTTCAAAATATTAAATAATTTTTTTGCAAAATTTAAAATTTACTGAACCCGATGACAACCCACCGCACGGGCACACTCGGGCCTACTAACTACCATAACAAGATTATAAAAATGTATTCATGCGTACGTTAGCGCTTTCTTTTAGTGCTGAAATGATAACAAATCATTTTTATCTCAAAACTTAAAATGCGAATAACTTTAAATTTTAATTATCAAAATTATGAAATTATTGTTGCAATCTAATTATTGTATTATAAATCAGTTGGGGTGTATGAGGTTTTGCGTTAATTCATTAACACGTTGTATAGGCTGATAAACACATTACCCTTCCTTTGCGTCGCGCAGTCGGGTAAAAAGTTCAAGATGGCGGCCACTTTTCTCAAATCTGACACCGGATTCGTGTTCGGAGTCCACACGGACCCCCAGATATCGATTTTGGAAGCAATCAGTTGAGAAACAAAAAAGTTCAAGATGGCGGCCACTTTTCTCAAATCTGACATCGGATTCGTGTTTGGAGTCCACGTGGACCCCTAGATATCGATTTTGGAAGCAATCGGTTGAGAAACAAAAAAGTTCAAGATGGCGGCCACTTTTCTCAAATCTGACATCGGATTCGTGTTCAGAGACCACGCGGACCCCCAGATATCGATTTTGGAAGCAATGGGTTGAGAAACAAAAAAGTTCAAGATGGCGGCCATTTTTCTCAAATCTGACATCGGATTCGTGTTCGGACTCCACGCGGACCCCCGGATATCGATTTTGGAAGCAATCGGTTGAGAAACAAAAAAGTTCAAGATGGCGGCCTTTTTTCTCAAATCTGACATCAGATTCGTGTTCGGAGTCCACGCGGACCCCCAGATATCGATTTTGGAAGCAATCGGTTAAGAAACAAAAAAGTTCAAGATGGCGGCCACTTTTCTCAAATCTGACATCGGATTCGTGTTTGGAGTCCACGTGGACCCCTAGATATCGATTTTGGAAGCAATCGGTTGAGAAACAAAAAAGTTCAAGATGGCGGCCACTTTTCTCAAATCTGACATCGGATTCGTGTTCAGAGACCACGCGGACCCCCAGATATCGATTTTGGAAGCAATGGGTTGAGAAACAAAAAAGTTCAAGATGGCGGCCATTTTTCTCAAATCTGACATCGGATTCGTGTTCGGACTCCACGCGGACCCCCGGATATCGATTTTGGAAGCAATCGGTTGAGAAACAAAAAAGTTCAAGATGGCGGCCTTTTTTCTCAAATCTGACATCAGATTCGTGTTCGGAGTCCACGCGGACCCCTAGATATCGATTTTGGAAGCAATCGGTTGAGAAACAAAAAAGTTCAAGATGGCGGCCACTTTTCTCAAATCTGACATCGGATTCGTGTTTGGAGTCCACGCGGACCCCTAGATATCGATTTTGGAAGCAATCGGTTGAGAAACAAAATAGTTCAAGATGGCGGCCACTTTTCTCAAATCTGACATCGGATTCGTGTTCGGAGTCCACGCGGACCCCCAGATATCGATTTTGGAAGCAATCGGTTGAGAAACAAAAAAGTTCAAGATGGCGGCATTTTTTCTCAAATCTGACATCAGATTCGTGTTTGGAATCCACGCGGACCCCTAGATATCGATTTTGGAAGCAATCGGTTGAGAAACAAAAAAGTTCAAGATGGCGGACACTTTTCTCAAATCTGACATCGGATTCGTGTTTGGAGTCCACGCGGACCCCTAGATATCGATTTTGGAAGCAATCGGTTGAGAAACAAAATAGTTCAAGATGGCGGCCACTTTTCTCAAATCTGACATCGGATTCGTGTTTGGAGTCCACGCTGACCCCCAGATATCTATTTTGGAAGCAATCGGTTAAGAAACAAAAAAGTTCAAGATGGCGGCCACTTTTCTCAAATCTGACATCGGGTTCGTGTTCGGAGTCCACGCGGACCCCCAGATATCGATTTTGGAAGCAATCAGTTGAGAAACAAAAAAGTTCAAGATGGCGGCCACTTTTCTCAAATCTGACATCGGGTTCGTGTTCGGAGTCCACGCGGACCCCCAGATATCGATTTTGGAAGCAATCAGTTGAGAAACAAAAAAGTTCAAAATGGCGGCCACTTTTCTCAAATCTGACATCGGATTCGTGTTCGGAGTCCACGCGGACCCCCAGATATCGATTTTGGAAGCAATCGGTTAAGAAACAAAAAAGTTCAAGATGGCGGCCACTTTTCTCAAATCTGACATCGGATTCGTGTTCGGAGTCCACGCGGACCCCCAGATATCGATTTTGGAAGCAATCGGTTAAGAAACAAAAAAGTTCAAGATGGCGGCCACTTTTCTCAAATCTGACATCGGATTCGTGTTCGGAGTCCACGCGGACCCCCAGATATCGATTTTGGAAGCAATCGGTTAAGAAACAAAAAAGTTCAAGATGGCGGCCACTTTTCTCAAATCTGACATCGGATTCGTGTTCAGAGACCACGCGGACCTCCGGATATCGATTTTGGAAGCAATCGGTTGAGAAACAAAAAAGTTCAAAATGGCGGCCACTTTTCTCAAATCTGACATCGGATTCGTGTTCGGAGTCCACGCGGACCCCCAGATATCGATTTTGGAAGCAATCGGTTAAGAAACAAAAAAGTCAAGATGGCGGCCACTTTTCTCAAATCTGACATCGGATTCGTGTTCGGAGTCCACGCGGACCCCCAGATATCGATTTTGGAAGCAATCGGTTAAGAAACAAAAAAGTTCAAGATGGCGGCCTTTTTTCTCAAATCTGACATCAGATTCGTGTTCGGAGTCCACGCGGACCCCCGGATATCGATTTTGGAAGCAATCGGTTAAGAAACAAAAAAGTTCAAGATGGCGGCCACTTTTCTCAAATCTAACATTGTATTCGTGTTCGGGGTCCACGCGGCCTCTCAGATATCGATTTTGGAGGCAATCGGTTGAAAAACAAAGAAGTTACTGAGTACTACTACAAACGGGTACTGTTATGTTACTCGCTTCAGCGCCATCTATCGAGCCATTTTGAACTGTCACCTTCACCATATCAAATTCTTTTCACCATAAAATTTTCCTCGATTTTTCGAGATCAACTATTGGCAGCACCGCGCGGGCGGAGGACGGACGGAGACGGGACGGCGACGGACGGAGACGGGACGGCAACGGACGGAGACGGGACGGCAACGGACGGAGCACGGGCGGTGGACGGACGGAGACGGGACGGCGACGGACGGAGACGGGACGGCGACGGACGGAGACGGGACGGCAACGGACGGAGCACGGAGGCCGTTGGCCGTCAAAGGATTTTATACTCTCCTACTATGTAAATAAGGTTCATTTTTCATTGCTCTCGCTGGCTCCGTCCCGTCCCGTGCCCGTCCCGTCCCGTCAAATATGAATAGAGCTTTATAATCCTGAATTAACGACTATAGCTGTACAAGAGTACACCCCGATTCCTCTATTACGGTTATTGCAGTAAATAAGAGTTCAAGTGAACCGATATGCAGCCTGTCGGCTTTAATTAGTGTTATTATGGTTCACATCAACGCTTAAGCCATTTATGTGAACTACTTAAACGCAATTTAAACGCAATCAATCTTTAATATTTATTTGTAGTTTTAGGGATCCTTATTGCAAAACATCAAACCACTTTAAATTCAATTTTTTAACACTTTTCTCCTTATTCCACCTGTTCTTGCTTTTATTTTCCACAATTTTTTTAGCATTTTGACTTTTATAATGTTTATTAATACTGACTTTTTAACCGTTTAAAATGGCAGTAGAAGAATTAACAAAGATCAATGTTAACCTTATTGCAAGGAGTTATAACGTATGTAAAAAAAATCTATTATACAGACTAAAGCAATATAGTGGTATTTCCAGTAGACATTTTACTGCCAAATGCTGTATTTCTGAGTTACACGAGAATCTGAAAATACCTTTGGTGTTCACGAGTGCTAATATAACACCTTTAAGCAGCTTTGAAAAAGAGGTTAATAACAGAGTTGATGTGAACCGATATAGAACTTTAAGCGTTAAATCACTCTACGTGTACACAACTTTAAAACTGTTGGCTGTACAGTAGTTCACATTGACTCTTTTAATATGCTGGCATTTCAGTGGTATAATTCTACACCTTTATACAGCAATTATCATATTTTACTGCCACTAAAATGCTCTTAAGCAGACAATGCGATAAAGGCTGTAAGAAGGCATTTTTGACAGCTGCTCTAACTCTGATCCCGTTACAATACCAATACAATAGTATCCGTTACTACTTTTATAATGCTATTATAAAGACTAAAGCGTAATGAGCAGCTCTAAGTTCTCGGTTGAACCCTATTAAGTGTTAATTAATTCAATATTTACTACTACGAATAAGTTCAGAGTTACACCAAAAGTGGTCTCGGTGGACAGACACCGAACGCCTGATCGACATACTGATATTTAATTATTGTAAAGTTCAAGTTGTGTAGTTGTAAGTTAGTAGTTGTGGCAATATTTCTGACCACCCAGAAAAGGATAACGGTCGTGTGTATATGTAAAATTATCTTGACTATACATTTCGAAGGCGCCTTACCCAAAGTGTTGCCATCGGCGCTCTATTCATAAGCCTACGCTGGCTGTCGGCAGTGTTGCCACTTTAGCCACTTCTTAGCTAGATCTAGCAACATTTTCGAACTTGTTGGCTACCAAAAAAATATTTGGTGGCTAAATATTTTAGCCACTTCACTTTTTTTGTTTATTTATTTGTTAGTAAATAACAATTTTAGCTAAATTTAATCATTTTATCGGGTTCTTAGAGCGTTCTTTGCTGTTTTTGAGGTCCGATAGAAGTGTGTAACTTTTAGGAACTACAATTTATGTTATTGCCTTACCCAAATGTAGAAGTCGAAGGCTATTTTCTACAATGAGCATTGTAAAACATCAACAGAATAACAGAGTGGGTTACAATTACTTACTCTAGATTCCATATTATTTTTATTGTAAATCATTATTTATATTTTTTTAACTTTAACTTGTTCAGCCACTTCAGCGACAGTGAAATTTCCAGTATCTAGGCACTTTTTGGATACGGTTTAGCTACTTGTTCCGGTGGTAAGGTGGCAACACTGGCTGTCGGTCCGTCTAGCTAGACGGAAAGTTAGACAGACGTCCTACCTATAAAAGGCTAGGGTTCCCAATACAAGAAACGTGTTCTTTTTCAACTTTTTTGCTCTATCGTAATAATTTTTAACAAAAAGAAATTGTTAATTGACAATATTTCATTAAGAAAGGTAAAGAAAAGGATTATGTGATTAAAAGCTTATATCAAAATTATCAGATTTTTTTATCCATTATTTCTCGAGTTATTTGAAAAATACTGAAAAATCAAATAGAGGTTGAATGACATTTTATTCCTTTGCCTGCTTGACTTTTCTATGGCATTTGACAGTTTTAATTTTTAATTTCATTGTATGTATTGTATAAGGAAAAAAACTGACAACTTAGGTACGTAGGTACAGTAGTACAGATCGTAGAAAGAGTAAGTAAGCGAAAAATTCTTCGTCTATGTACCAGATTTATTAATTCCCCTGATGTACCTGCGTAGTTGACAAATATTAACAGCGCGCGAAATTAAATTGACCAATCAGGATGGCCACATTCAATGTCTTGCCACGATTGGCTAATTGTTTTCGCGCCCTTTTCGCTGCTATCCGGCTTTGCACCCTTTGATTTGGTACATACTTAGAGGATATAGGTAAATCTTCTTCTTATCGTGTGGGCAGAGCCCTGGTGTCGGAGTTTTTTCAGACAGTGCTGCCAAGTTAGGCGATTTATCGCCTTTTGGGCTACATCAGGGGGTCTATCGGCGACCAAAAAATACGATTGGCGACCGGTCGCCATTTAGGCTATATCCCAAATTAAAATAGGCGATTTTGGGCTATATTAAGAAAAACTGACTTTTTCGGGTTATTTTAGGCTATTTTAAGAAAAATCTGCAATATTATACTTATTGTAAGTAAAATTATATGATTTATTATCGCAGACTGCATAAACTGTACAGTATGTACCACATAACATAACGTACGAGTATGTTATGCGGTACAGTTATTTTTAAATTGTGAGTAAAGATTGCAGATGTAAAAAAAAAAATCCGTCACGAGCTGCCAATATAGCGTTTATTTTGGCCAATTTGCTGTATTTTTAGGCGACTTTAGGCTATATTACACGGGGAAAAAATTAGGCGACTTTAGGCTACTTGGCCCGAGATTTTTGGCGATTCAGATTGGCTGGGACTTGGCAACACTGTTTTCAGACCGCCTTACGGCCTCTGACGTGGTTTTTATGTAACGACTATTACCACCAGAGATAGTAGCCGGGACCAACGGCTTAACGTGCCATCCGAAACACGGAATCATTTTTCTTTTCAAACAATCAGGTGATTCAGCCTGCAATGTCGTAACCATCTGGGGAAAAACGCACAAAGTGACATCACTAGGTGTCCCCCGTGGGAATCGAACCCACGACCTCCGTGTCGAGAGCCCAATGCTCTTAACCATTAGACCACGGAGGCAGTTAAAGGTAAATACCCTAGTAAATACCATAAAGGTATAATAACTTTATGGTAAACGAGCTTTTACCCGCGACTTCGTCCGCATAAATTATATACCAGATTTTAAGTCAGATCATAAGCTATCAAACAAAAAAAGTTTCATTAAAATCGGTTCAGTAGTTTTTGCGTGATACTCGAACAAACAAACACCCAAACAAACAAACAAACAAACAAACGAACAAACAAACAAACAAACAAACAAACAGACAGACAAAAAATCCAAAAATTGGTGATTTGGAATCAGGGACATCTAAAAATCATATCGTAACATAGATTTATATACGCTAGTAATATATATGTCTTTGTATCGTAATCTTTTTTTTGTAAATATCTTCAATGTACAGACACACTTCTGTTACAGTTTTATAATAGTTTAGATTAAATACTAAACGACTTCGGGTTTTGTCGGGGACTCTGCCAACTATATAGTAGAGGATTCTCTTCATACATTTTGGCTATAATTGTGCGCTTCGGGTTAAAAGCATCAAATTTCTACCATGGATAGGGTGTTCCTCGGTGATCATTTTCAGATGTGGAGGGAAGTCTGATTCGTCCCCTGTGCGCGGGGGGAGGGGGGTGAAGTACGTATCTGGATCATTGTTTTCATTATTATTTTACGGATCAGTTAATGCTACTAGGGCTTGTGTGGTATCGTTTTCGAGTAAAACAGATACAAAAAATTCATTTTTACTGCATAATAGGCATGTTTCCATACAATAAAATAATGTTTTTCACGAAAAAGTAAAAACCATTGCCTTGATTATTTTAAAAAACATCTATATCTTTGGAAATCTTGATAAATATAAGAAAACAAAATTGACCAAATAAAGGTGATTTAGTCTAGTTTATAAAAACATATAGTTGTTGGACACTTATCATACAACAACTACAAGAAAAAAATTCATTTACGCGTCGAGGTAAAGCAGCATAATTCGTTTACTGCGGATTACGAGTGATGGTTTGGAGCTAAACACAGTTTGTAACTTTATAATTTCGATAGCAAACGATTATTTGTTGAAAATTAAATAAAAAAACAAATTAGGCATAGTCTTAATTGGATATAATATGGAGCGGAAACAATTTTAAAGGGATATAATTCGGAGCGCGCTCCATACAAACGAAGTCTGGTTATATTTCCAATATTATCCAATTAAAATCAATGAAATTTTACAGAAACAGTCTACAAACTAATATTTATGCTCGCTCTTGAAATACATACATACATAAATTCACGACCATAATCCCTTGCGGGGTGGAAGCTTTGCTACAACGACCAACAACAATGTTAAGCGTGCAGTGCGTTGTAGCAAGGCTCACTTCGACCATATTGAAGGTTTCACGTTGAAGGTTTCACGATGAAATGACGTGTCAGGTGATGACATCTCTCGCCCACAAAACACTACAAAAAATTTTATCACTTAGTCGCCTCGTGCGTGAAGAAATTGGGTAGTCCATCCTAAGCCGGTACCACACAGTTTCATAGACAGTCAATGAAGCTTTAACTATTGCGGTCATACATCAACACTACAAATCTTTCTATTAGGAATTGAGTCCTCACTTATTTCGTTTGAGTTCTTCAAAGGCCCTATTTACTTCAGGCTTAGGTAAAGATTTCCAAGTGTCCCAAGCCGTTCTTTTTCCCTTGCCTGAAAAGAACCACATACCGTATCACACCGGTTAAAGCGATAATTAGTTTTGCAGGCCAGTGTATTGGCCGATACCTGCATTGTGTCAAATTCATTGACACCACCGGTTCGTGAATACCCTACCTTGTTCTTTATCGGAAGCTTGAAACAAAACCGAAAGCAAACCCATAACTCAGAGAGAGCTAATTTACTGAAAAAAAAACCCTCAACTAGTAGGTTCTAGTACGATACATCAGTGTCTACGGTTGCGTATGATCACTCTTCTACGTCCTTTTTGCACTGAATCTTCCATGTTGAAAAAGTTACTAGTGTCAGCCTCCTCTCAGGCGAAATGACTCAAATCTGAGCGGCAGAACAAAGAATTTTACTCCCATTCGTTGCGTAGAGATTTCTTTTTCTGTTGCCTCTAGACTGGAAGAACTGGTTGTTGTGACAAGAATGAGAACAATTCGGTTCTATTTTCATTTACTCGAAGAAATAAAATTTCTCTCTTTCTTTACCTATAATTTTTTTTGGGCATGGCATCCGTAGGAGGTACAAGGAAAAGTGTGGCATCTATCTGCTCTCTCATGGCAATTTTGAAGCGACAAATGGGAATAAAGATGTTTGTTCTGCCTCTGCCTCAGATTTGTGTCATTTTGCCCCATGATCACCCGAGGAGGCTGACACTCGTATATATTCTTACATTTTAATGGATGTTGCGTGCAATGGACTTAGAAGAATGATTCGCACCTCAGTGAAAAAGCCACAGCTAGCTCTCTCTAAGTTGCTGCTTTTGGTTATAGTTAAAGCTTCCGCTAAATAGTTAGGTATTCATTTCATTTCATTAGGGATGGACGGACGAAGGATACAGTCGAATGGCACTCAATTTAGATTAGACTACTCTTCCCGAGGCAGAAACTACATCAAATACAAATAAATACAAATACATAATTTTTATTGTGACACACAGGTAAAAATATGATATTACAGTAGTAAAAAAGTATCTCTGTGGCCTACCAAAAGGCATACAAAATATATAGGTATTGTTATACCTGAAAAAACGTAATGATTGAATGAATTTAATTAAGAAATCAATAATTTAACTAAAGAAGTATTTAAAATTAAAATTGTACCTAAAATCAATGTCAATACTAATCATAATACTTAAATACAAATGTCATAATTTTTAATTTGAGTTTCCATACATAACAAAGACATAAAATAAAAATAAGAGAACATTAAAAAAACACAAATAAACAAAATTTTTACCGATTTGAAATAAAATCTCAAATCATCATCTGCAGTGTCAATAATATCGTGCTGCTTTACAAAAGATGTTGGTAGGTACTGGACGGTGCATTTACACCGCAGCTGCACTCCAAATGCTCAGCGCTATGATTTTGAGCCGGCAATAATTGTCGATTTTTCTATGTTCTTAACAACTAAGTATTAAATGTTTTTTTTTTTTAGGAGCGTAAGCTTCTCGCGCGCTCCATAAAAACTAAGTCTGATTATATAATCAGTACTAAAAAATTTAAGTCAATGAAATTTTTCAGAAACAATCTAGAAACTAATCACTATAATTGTATTGTGCCCGATTTTCTTTAAAATTATACAGTTTCAATGCTAGGGTTAATTTAAGATTTGTATGGAAATCTTTGAGGCACTGTAACTTCGAAACTATACATTTTTACGAAAATCTGATACAATACGAGCATAGATATTAGTTTGTAGACTGTTTCTGTAAAATTTTATTGATTTTAATTATATAAAATTGGAAATATAACCAGACTTCGTTTGTATGGAGCGCGCTCCGAATTATATCCCTTTAAAATTGTTGCCGCTCCTTATTATATCCAATTAAGACTATGCCTAATTTGTTTTTTTATTTAATTTTCAACAAATAATCGTTTGCTATCGAAATTATTAAGTTACAAACTATGTTTACCTCCAAACCATCACTCGTAATCCGCAGTAAACGAATTATGCTGCTTTACCTCGACGCGTAAATGAATTTTTTTCTTGTAGTTGTTGTATGATAAGTGTCCAAAAACTATATGTTTTTATAAACTAGACTAAATAACCTTTATTTGGCCAATTTTGTTTTCTTATATTTATCAAGATTTCCAAAGATATAGATGTTTTAAAAAAAAAATCAAGGCAATAGTTTTTACTTTTTCGTGAAAAAAAATATTTTACTGTAAAGAAACATGCCTATTATGCAGTAAAAATGAATTCCTTGTATCTGTTTTACTCGAAAACGATACCACACAAGCCCTAGTAGCATTAACTGATCCGTAAAATAATAATGAAAACAATGATCCAGATACGTACTTCACCCCCCTCCCCCCGCGCACAGGGGACGAATCAGACTTCCCTCCACATCTGAAAATGATCACCGAGGAATACCCTATCCATGGTAGAAATTTGATGCTTTTAACCCGAAGCGCACAATTATCGCGGGAAATAGCTCTACTAATATACTATTACCTATTCTGTGACTCTGCACAAACGGCGAAGATTGCCGAGGTTAATTACTTTTCCTGGTCGTATCGTCACAGAATAGGTAATAGTATATAGTTGTATCCTACTACTTATTGAAACATTTGTGACACCTGCATTAAATCACCGGAGCACGTAAGGAATTCACAGGAAAATATTTTTTAAACGATATTTCCTCCTCCATTTCGCAAACTCGGTGATTCCCTTGCGGTTTATTTTAGTCATTGTTTACAAGTTTGTCATTCATTGTTGATGATCGCCCTTTATATTATAAGGGTTGCTATACACCATAAAGATGCTATACACATAAGCGGGTCGGTTAAAATTCCAATGCCCTACCTTAAAAATTACCCAACCATTTTTATAGTCTTTACAATATGGGCATTTTATAGTCTTTACAATATGGGCAAACGGGGCAAATTGTAGCTATGCGAATTTAAAAGACTTTGATAAGGTTAAGTAAAAAAGGTTTATTATTTTTTTCTCTTCAGTTTTTTTGGCGGTTTAATTGTTTTGTTACAAAAGTTTTTATTTTATATTTTTTTTTAGCAATACTTGCACAACTCAGCATTTAAATCTAAATCACTCCTATTTGGCCAAACTTAGGGTAGATTTTTTTATGTGCGGTAGCCACGACATTCGTCAAATTCTTCTTTCGTCAAATTCTTGTTTCGTCAAATACTACATTCGTCAAGTCCTTGTTTCGTCTAATTCGTTTTTCAGTTATGCATGGTCTAACATAAAGAAATATACACGTCGACTTGAGAACCTCCTCCGTTTTTTCGTCGGTTAATAAAACTTGAAATATGACTCAATTTAAAATGACAGAAGTGGTCACATGTGAACCATAAGCATATTCCGTGGTGCTCCTCAGGTAGTGGGTAGACTATTTTTAGTTTCGGAGATTTCGAGTTGAGTGAGTATATGGATTTACCATAAAGATATTAGTTTGATAGTCTGAACCACCCCTGAGTTTTATAATTATAAAGAATTTAAGTTTACAACCTTCTTCAAAAATCTTCTCACCATACCTGAATAGGCGAGTCCACGATCCACACAGATAGTACGGGCCACGGGGTTCACGAGGCATTTGCCGATGGGATTTACATACATTTAATTCGATTTGATACAGCTTTTGGGTTTGAAATTGCAAATTTAAATTTCTGCCACAGCATGCGCTGCGTTCGACCCAATTTCCAATCAACAAGAAAAAGCTGTAAACTAACTTCTGTAATGTAAACTGTATCTAGGGATGCCAACTTTTTTTAGATCAAATATAGTATTTCGAGCCTTAGTGCCCAAAAAAATATAGTAGATCGGGGAAAAATAAGAAGAAATATAGTATTTCTCGAATTTGTTAATTTAAATTTTTCAAAAATATTTATTTTTTTTACTTTTTGTTTTGAATACCAAGTTCTTATTTGTAAGGAACAATCATTTCTCTATTTCGTATTCGTTATAGAAAATAATGCATCCTGTAAACGCAGAAGTCGCTGGATTCGATACAGACATAATATAATTTCTAAAAAAATAGATAAATCTGACTTTTGGAAAACTTGTTGGCACTTTCCAGTAGTATATTTAGTAGAAAATTGTTTATGGAACAAATGTGATAAAGAGAGTAATTTTTATTGGACCTAAGTACCTACCAATATATTTAAATTCTGTATAAATTATTTGCTCATCAAAATATAGAAGTTTTGCTACTATATATTTTTCTCAGAATTATAGTAGTAGGGCCCCTAATATAGTAGGATACTATATTATATAGTGGGGTTGGTAACCCTAACTGTATCTTATCTTCATCTAATGTAGGTATGTAGATCCACATTCCGATTCCTGATATCCTTCCCTCTGGATATGTGTTGGTTGCCAACCAAAGAGTTCAAGGAGCCGGTGGCCGAAATCAGCCAGGAACGTAATTTTATAATCATACGTAAGTAAAATGCGCTGCATAATAATTTCATGCTGTATTTACACTATCATCGTGCATCGCAATCAGAACAAATATTTGCATTTACATTAACATAACCTTTAGGAATGCAGGTTATCGCTTTCCACGGGACTTCACCAAAACAAAAAACATTTGCATACTATTTTATGACTAGGTACTATACAATATAATGTTATGAGTCAGTGCAAAAATCGTACCTATATAAAGTTCTGCATCCGCGCAATTTTTATATTATATTGCCACAGCTTCCCGGCAAGAGACAAGTTGAATTTAAGGACGCGTTAAAGTGAGTAATTTTTTTACATACCTATTTGTTTTTCTTCAGTTAGCAAAGATTGATGATGAATGCTATTATTATTATTTTATAATAATTTTAATTATTTCAGGAAAAATGGGAGTTTCTAGGGCCATAGTTTTCATAGCTGCAGGCATAGCTTTGTGTAAGTAAAAATGCAATAAAATAATGTTTCTACCATAGAGAAAATAACGCGCTCCCCTGGGGTAGAGATGTTGTATCGAACTGTGCACAGATACTCAACTGGGCCTGACGTCATATCATACACATCTAGCGGGAAGTAGCGTATTTAAATGTTAACCCTCCCCTCACCCGTTTTTCACCCCCTTTGTTGGCGACAACATTTTCTATAGAAACAAGCCGATATGCCATCTCTTCGTACTCTATGGTTTCTACCCAGGAAGTTGGAATAGGTATTGTCTATTTTTGCCCCACTCCGAGTAAATGCATGGAATTGAGATACATAAACTACATCTCTTTTCTGCGGTAAGGGGGCTGTTTCTTTTTCTCTTTCATACTATAGGGTGAAATTGATATTAGCATCCTTTTAAACTAAGAGCCTGCCCATCAAACTGAACAACTTTTACTATGGGAGCAAACCGATCGGAGCAAAAAAAAATCTGCTATTCCATAGTAAATTGCAATGCCTACTCGACTCAAATGTATGCAACAGCAGATTTTTGTTTTTGCTCCGATCAGTTTGCTCCCATAATAAAAGTTTTTCAGTTTTATGGGTAGACTCTTAATTTAAAAGGATGCTAATGATATCAATTTCACCCTGTATAGGAACCCAAAGTTTAAAAAAACTTATAAATTGTGTTTCTACTTTTCTTGTAACCGTTGTTTATTTTGCAGGCTGTTCTCAGCCTGTTAAGGAAACACCGAAAGATGAAGAAATCCCAGCCGAACTCAGATTCGGAGGTCCCAAGGATCCTCAGCAACTCGTTCTGGATTGCGGCGCTGCAAGTACAGAAGCCAAGGATATTGAGTTAGTTCCCAATTAAATAACCAGTTTTATCTCTTTTGCAGTGTCTTCACCTATTGAATAAACGTTGGATAGACACGCATAAATTGTTTTTTGTAATTGGACTAAATAACACACATTGTAGGTACCTTTATGTGTATATTATATAATAATCGTGATCATTACAGATACTCATGGAATAAAAATGGTCAGCCCCTCGACTTGAAGACAAACTCTGCAACCCAACGCGAGAATTCCCTCGTCTTCCAAACACCTAAACACTCAGACGAGGGACTCTACCAATGCTTTGCCAAATCTGATTTGGGAGTAGCAACCGGCAAACCAATCAGCGTTAAGACAACCTTCATAACCACTAAGAAATCTCCTCTAAAGACCCACAAACCTATTGAAGGACGTCCATACAAGTTAGATTGCCCTACTCCCGAAGGATCGCCAGAGCCTGAAGTGATTTGGATGAGGGAAAAACAAGGGAGTCAACCAGAACGCGCAAGGGCCCACCGCATCACACAGGGACCTGACAATAATTTGTATTTCTCCAACGTAACCCAAGAAGATGTTTACAAATATTCCTGTATAGCTCAGTCCCCTGCCCTTGAGAAGGAAGAAGTGCTAGCAGAACATGTGATAGAAGCTGTTGTGGCTGACAAGGAAGTTAATAAAGGAGATTTAGTACCGCAGTATCTTACAAATGAAAATGTTATGGCGAGGGCTGGAGATGTTACGATGATTTATTGCATTTATGGAAGCAGGTGAGCAATTTTATTTCCACTTTACACGTTAAGTTATAGCCTGTAGAATCCCACTGCAGGGCAAAGGCCTTCTCTCACGAATAGTGGTGACAGGGAATGGGCCATACTCCAGCACGCGGGCCCAGTGTGGATTTGTGGAGGCGAGTTAGTGGTCAACTTGGTGTCAGATAATTTTCAAACCGCCTTTATAGGCCTCTGACCTGGCTTAACGAATAGTACACTTTAAAGACAGACATGGAGTTGCTTGTCTAGCAAAGCAGTGGCCTTGCAGTTTGCGAAGTAGAGTGTACGAAAGTGAAGAAAGTTGTAACGAGCGAGCGGGTTCACCTACATTAGCCCACAGAGAAAATCCCGATGGTACTTGGTGAACCTAGCTCGCTCATTTAGCACTTCTCTAAACCCAGCGCTTGTGTGTGTGCGCAGAACGCTTGTTAGCTTGTTGGAACTTGCAACTTTCTGGGGTGAGACCGTGAGATTTTTGATCACACGATCAAATCGGCAGTAGAAAGATGCTTTATCTCCATAGTAATTTTGACATTTTGTGTTGTTCAAAAATCGCACTCCTGTACTCCTTTGATCACAAAGAGCGCTTGAAATACTTTGAGGCGATTAGCACAGGACCGGAAAAGAGCCTTATAGCAGTCGACAGATTTTGTAGCTAGCGGCGGTCCCTTTCTTTCATGTCATGTGCGTCATAGGTCAAACTTTACCTTCTTCAAAATGCAAAATTCTACTGATTCAAATTAACTTTGAAGTCTTGATTAACGTCACAATAGGTGGTCTTTTTCTGTTACATGCATTGGTAGGGGTAAAGCGAAGAAGATCACCTATTTTTAGGGTTCCGTACCCAAAGGGTGAAAACGGGACCCTATTACTAAGCCTACGTTGTCCGTCCGTCTGCCCGACCTATTTAGGGCTGTAACTTTTGAACCGTAGAAGCTAGATAGTTGAAATTTTCACAGAATGTGCGTTGTTACGGCGGATTTGTGAAAATGATAAAAATGTCAAAAAGTTAAAAATTAAGGGGGGTTCTCAACAAGAAACTAGTTTTTATCAACGTTTTTTCTTCACGCTCTATCGTAAAAACGGTAATACATACAAGCGTCAAACTTAGTGTGATTATAGAACAAGCTCTACAGAATAACAACAAATACTGAAAACCAGTCAAGTGCGAGTCGGTCTTGCGCTAAAGGTCCCGGACAAAAAAGGTTTTTTTTTCTAAGTTAATAATGTGTTCTGTGGTTGTGTTGTGTGGTACGAAACCCTCGGGGCGCGAGTAACCCGACTCGCACTTGACCGCTTTTTTATTATAAAAAATCAAGTTTGTTCAAGATAGATTGAACATTAACTTCAACTAGACCGTAATTTTTTTATTACTTTTACAATTACTACGATTGATTTACGGTCACAGCTTTATGAGCCATGGCTAATTAATTTTATGGTTATATAAATTGTAACATGTTTTACGTTACGAGTGCCTACAATTTGTTAACAAACCACGCAATAAGCAACGACATCAATTTTTAGGGTTCCAAAATCAACAAGGAACCATTATAGTTTCGCCATGTCCGTCCGTCTGTCAGCGGTTTAGCTCAGAGACGGTTAGTATCAACTAGAAAGCTGTAATTTGGCATGGATCAGCATGGATATAGATATCAATCACGTCGACAAAGTGATAACATAAAATCTTGAGTTTTTTTTAGGGTGCCTCCCCTACACGTGAAGTGGGTAAAACATTTTTTTTCCTCGTCTACCCCATATGGTGTGGGGTATCTTTGATAGGTCGTTTAAAAATATTATGGGTGTGGGATAATTATGTGAAAAAATTCATGGCAGTAGTATAACGAAATTAAAAGGAAAACTATCACCGCTAAGTAGGCTTTACAAGTTTACGACTAATAGTCGATCAACTTATAGAATGTACTTTTTCGACTTTATTTGCCGGTAAACAGTAGTATAAAACAAAAAGCCTCCTCTTCCATATTATATTGTGACGGGCAACTACGGAACCCTATCCTGTGCGTGGTCCGACACGCACTTGGCCAGTTATTACATAATAATAATAATAATAACCCGCGGGGGCAGCTTGTGGCGAGCTGACGGTGAGTGGCGACACCGCGGACCCCTATCCAAGGGGACCATACAGACATGCGCTCACACACACACACACACCTACACACACACCCCCACACCCACACACACAGTAACACACCCCCCCTACCTCTGGCTTGCCTTAATTGGCCGTCCAGAGTGGAATCGCAAGAGCAGAACCTATGCTCCAGGTTGGAAGTGTATTGCACGTAATGGCGTAATAACGGGGAAACCCGCTCACGGGGGTAAACCCCGCGATGGTGAAACCGGAGCCGCACCTCTCGACAACCTTCAGCCGCTCAATGAGATGTTGCCCCATTGTCGCACTTTGTGCGTGTGGCCGTTTTATGGGGCCCACTCGACGAGTCGGCGAGTCACCGCCTGCCCTATTTACAATTTTGAGACTAGTTGTCATGGCAGGCGTCCGTTAGTCTCCTCCCATAGCCCAGTATCCATCCATCCAACTTTCACCTCCATAGCCCAAGACCTTATTTTTCCATCGCGGCCATAGCGCCGTACTCCAATAGTCTTTACACAAATGGCGGGGACCATCCCCGTGGGTATCATGTTGTACGCTCGGAGATGGTATCCGCCATTTGTGTATCCCTTACATTTAGATTAACTTGTCTTTTGAACGGGCCTCTACATGTTGGCTTCGGCCCCATGCACGCCTTCCAAAGGTCCGGGACTTAATTGCCCGTGATTACGGAACGTAAGACATACAATAATAATAATAACCGAACAATGTTTAATTTAGGATCAACATTCCATTTTCTCTTTTGAGTAAATTCACATAATGTTCAGTACTGATTTTGTATCTAAGCATATACAGGTACAATTTAATGGGGAACTTACTTAAATGGGGTCTTCAGACCATCAAACTGAATAGCTTTCTATATGGGACCAATATCGAAATCGCGAAAAAATATCTGCTGTCTCATACATTTCAGTCGAGTTATATTGCAGTTTTGTATGGGACAGCGGAATTTTTTTCCGCGTTTTCAGTGTTGATCCAATAGTAAAAGTTGTTCAGTTTGACGGTGTCCCTTACACCCTGTAGACAACACAGGTGTGTGTGTGTTACACCTTGTACACAATGCAATTTGTTTCTCCAGCCCCCTAGCCTTCCCCGACTGGACCTATGAAGGGAAGAACGTGAACAATCAGCCAGGAGACAGGATCACAAGATACAACAGGACCGGGGGGAAGCGCCTGCTCATCAAGGACACCTACCTGAGTGACCAGGGCACTTACACGTGCACGGTTGACAACGGAGTCGGAAAACCTCAGTCTCATTCCGTGCATTTGACTGTTGTTAGTGAGTATCTAAGTACACATTGAATTTATTCCCTATTGAGGCAGTCACAAACTTTGCAACCACTTTAGAATAAAGTTGTTATGAGAGTCTAAGGTCGAGATGTTGTGAGATACAGACTTTTTTGCGTCCGAGACGTTGGTTGAAGGACATTGGTTTAGGGTCGAAAACGTATGGACATGTCTGGTCAGTTCCCATTTTAGATTTAGTATAGTTTTGGCGCAAGCAGATGTCGCTACTGGCCTGAACGAGAGATAAATCTTAATTGAACGTTATTAGATCACTATTATTTGAGTTTTGTTCCACGGAAATAAATTACCTATATAGATTAATTTTCTTAAAAAATTTAATAACAAATGTGTTTAACACGTATTTTAACGTAATTAAACATTGCTGTGGTACCGTTACTCACCACCGCCGCTGTAATCGCGTGAGTTTTCAACTAAGAAGGTGGCAAATTTCTTAGTATGGGCATTGACCCTCTGTTGTGTATAATTTATTTACTCTGAGGTATGAATTTTCACTTCACTTTCATTCACTCACTGTCTCATAACAAACTCCCCTGATTTATACAAACCTATAAACTTTCAGTTTGGCAATTTGTTTATTTCGCTTGACCAGAATAGAATTCAGAGATCTCAAAAAGAATTTCAGCTAACAAAAAATTATAACATCTCTGAAATTAATGTTAAGTATATTTTTTAGGTGCGCCATCCTTTACGAAGAAACCAGAAACCAAATTGACCGCAAAGGAAGGCGAAGACATTACCATCCCGTGCCAGGTCCAAGGATTGCCCGCTCCTAAGATGTCATGGACGTATAACGCTAAGCCCTTGACCGAATCTGACAGAATATCTGTGAAATCCACTGGGTCTTCAAAAGATGACTCTGTCGCTAATTTGACGATCAAGAAAGTACAGAAAAGCGATAAAGGCTATTATGGATGCAAAGCTGCGAATGAGAATGGAGATGTGTATGCTGAATCTCTGTTGATAGTCGCCTAAAATATTTTTAGTAAACTTAGGTATTCAGATTAAGTTTATTTCGAGATTTTTCTCTAGGTCTCCTATTATTCTGTTTTATTTTATTTTTTAAATTTATTTTACTTTATGAATAAAGTCTACGTTAATTATTATTACGCAGTTGTTGATTTATTTACGGTTACAGTAAGACTAGGAAAATAATTCCGCTAGTCAATCTTCGTTCTCACAGAGCAAACCTGCACTGGTAGCATGCACACCCGCGATACGGCTGATACGGCTTTATCACGTCTTTTATCTCGTTCTTTCGCGCGTAAAAGAACGAGATAAAAGACGTGATAATGCCGTATCACGGCTATCGCGGGTGTGCATGCTACCAGTGCAGGAGTGCGCTTTTTGAATCTCATTCGCTGAGTTCAGCAGTTGAAAATGTCAAAATAACTTCGAAGATATGCATCTTTCTACTGTTGATTTGACTTTGAAAATTGCACACCTGAAGTATGATTTTTGAAAGTCAAATCAGCAGTAGAAAGATGCATATCTCCATAGAAATTTCGAAATTTTCAACTGCCGAGTACAACGAATGAGATTCAAAAATCGCACTCCAGGAGCACGATTTTTGAATCTAATTCGCTGAGTTCAGCAGTTGAAAATGAGAAAATTACTGTGGAGATATGCATCTTTCTACTGCTGATTTGACTTTCAGGAGTGCGATTTTTGAAAGTCAAATCAGCAGTAGAAAGATGCGTATCTCCATAGTAATTACGACATTTTCAAGGGCTGATCTCAACGAACTAACAAAAGAAATAAAAAGACTTCGTAAACAATTACCCAATAGCAGCAAGGTATTAAAGGTGGCACCAAGAATGTTGTATAGTAACTAGATTGTACCTAAACTACACGGAGTCCCCGAACACTCGTGTGTCCCTTTCTAACTAGGGTGTTGGCAACACGTTATAAAGAGACACACCGGTATTCCGAGGCGATAAATTTGCTAGGTTGTCAGCTTAAAACAACATTAAAGGAAATTAATACTTTTTACGTAAGAATAGAGTTTATTTTGCATTCCCCACGAAATTCGAGAGTTTGGTCCACTTATCATTCATCATCAGCCTGGTAAACCCCACTGCTGGGTATAGGCCTCTTCATTTTTACGCCAACCAGAACAGTGCCACGCTAGTCTCATCCACTTTTTACCGGCTACTTTGTAAATGTCATCCGACCACCTGGCCGCTGGTCTGCCCACTGACCGTTCCCCCTCCCACGGCCGCCACTCTGTCACTGCCCTCGTCCATCTGCTATCATTCCGCCTGGCCAAGTGTCCCGCCCACCTCCACTTCAGAGTCGAAAACCGCTTGCCGATATCAACCACCTTTGTTCGGCGTCTGATCTCGACATTCGGAACCCGGTCCAGAAGTGTGATTCCTAGCATAGCTCACTCCATTGCTCTTTGTGCGACTTTGACTTTGCGCACTGCGTCCTTAGTCAGAGTCCATGTTTCGGAACCATACGTGAGTGGGCAGAACACATTGGTTAAACACCTTGGTCTTAAGGCTCTGTGGGATTTTTGATTTCAGAACATCCTCTAGCTTACCGAATGCGGCCCACCCAAGCTGAATGCGACGAGCGATCTCCTTTTCCTGACCTTGGGCCAAAAGATAAACAATGTCCGAGATAAATATACTTGTCGACCAACTCGATGGGACAGTTAGCAACATTAATGCTGCTAGCGTCTATGGTGTTTTGAGACATGATTTTGGTCTTAGACATGTTCATCTTCAGACCCACATTCATGGATGCTTCATGCAACTCTGTGAGCATACACTGTAGGCTGTCTACATCTTGAGCTACGATGATCAAATCATCAGCGAACCTCAGGCACCTCAGGTGCGATAAACGGATGCCATTGATGTTGACCCCTCTATTACTCCAGTCTAGAGTCTTCATTACGTCTTTCAAGACATTGGTGAAAAGCTTGGGCGATAAAGTGTCTGTCACCTTGGCGTACTCCTCGATTTATCGGCACCGGGTTCGTGAGCCTGTGCATTCGAACCTGTAGAGTGGCTGAGCTGTAAAGTTCCCACTGTTGGTCCACTTATAGAATACTATATTAATGTTCTTGGATGGCACATCCTAATCGGTCAATATAATTTCTAGGGATGCAACGATTCGGCCATTACGATTACGATTACGATTACGATATTAATCGTTATTTATTACGATAACCGATGCATTACGATTAATTACACAAATTTTGTTTAGATTATCCCCAGATGCTTTGAAAAACACAATATAGAACATGATTCTGCATAACCTCGTTAATCAAGCGATATGTCGTCGGATTTACGTGGGAGATTAATCTTTTAAAATGTGGATGAGATATCGCGAAGTCAAATCATAAATCTCAAAAATAAAAAATTAAATAAAATGAGAGTCAAATCTGACCAAAAAAAAGTCAGTTTTAACCAGGATTTCGTTCGAAATGAGCTAAAATGGTATCGAGAGATCTGATTTTTCTAATGTTGCTTTAAGGCTATTGAATCTAGTATTCAGGTGGTTCTAGTATTCTGGTATTTGTCGAAAAGTGCAATCCGATTGACGTTTTCAATTCGATTTTATAATCGTACGATTCTTACTACGGTGCATTGCATCGTTATTAATCGTGATTATTACGATTACAGATGCAAAACGATGCACCGCTTCGTAATCGTTGCATCCCTAATAATTTCGCGCGTGCTATTAAAATTTTTCAACTGCATGAGACATAGGTACACACGGCGACAGATCAACCTACCCATAGTTCGATCTTATGTCCATGAACATAGAGTTCAACTATGGGTAGGTTGATCTGTCGCCATGTGTATATCGGTAAGACTTATAAACTTGGTATTACTGTCGTTACACATAAATGTTGTTTTTTTTTCATTAAAATTAAATAATTTTAATGAAAAAAAACAACACAGGTAAGGAAGTTACTTACAAATAATTTATTTTAATAAAAAAAGAAACATCACACACCAACTTCACACCAAGCATATTATCCGTTCAAAAATTATAATTACGACAATGTGGACATCCTAGGGCCACTAGGGCCTCGTTCAAAGAGACGCGGAGCGGGCTGCGGCTCGTTGGGCGGGCAATAAATGTCAATTTGACGCGTGCAAGTGCAAAAACGCTTCTCCGTGAACGCTCTCATATATCTTAATTTGTTTGTTTTTCCGGCAGCCCCATAAAGTTATTATACCTGTCGGGGCAGCCCGCCCCGCGTCTCCTTGAAAGAGGCCTAAGGGTGCGTCCACATCCGGCGAATGCGCGAGCGAGCTGCGCGGGTGCATTTTTTCCTTGTGTGTCGCTACTGCGCAGTTCGCGCGCCGTTCGCGCGCCGTTCGCAGTCGTATGGCTTCCGCCGGGGACGATCGACTGGGGATCTTCTTGTGTATGTGACGCACTGCTGGGGCGAGGCCATCGAGAAGCACGGTGAAGCACTGGCTGTATCACTTGACATCTCGAAGGCCTTTGACAGGGTATGGCACGCTAGTTTGCTGAGCAAGCTTCCCGCTTATGGCATCCCCGCTGATCTTTGCAGCTGGATATCTGATTTCTTGAGAGAACGGTCGATTAGAGTTGTCATTGACAGCTGCTCTTCTGACCTTTTGGCAATTGATGCTGGAGTTCCTCAAGGGTCTGTTCTCTCCGCGACACTTTTCCTGCTGCACATCAATGACCTCCTTGTGTCAGGTATTGTTGTGTATGCAGATGACAGTACTGTCATGGAGAGATATGTATCTGGCGCAGGGGCCAGCGGGGATAAAATACGCTCGCAGAGGGAGGCCATGGTTGAGCGGACAAACTTGACTTTAAGTGTTGTCTCCCAGTGGGGTGACAATAATTTAGTCAACTTCAACGCCACCAAAACACAGGCTTGTCTGTTCACCGCAAAAAGGAGTCCGTTTAATCTGACTCCTACTTTCCGGGGTACATCTGTCCCTGTTTCCGACAGTCTTGGGCTTCTGGGTATAAGCTTGACCACAAAACTCAACTTCGGCGCTGACATCGAGTCTAAGGCTCAAACTGCGGCCAAAAAGCTGGGCATCTTAAACAAGGTGAAGCGGTACTTCACTCCTGGACAGCTCTTAGTATTGTATAAAGCTCAGGTCCGATCATGTATGGAGTACTGCTGCCACCTGTGGGATGGCTCAGCCAAGTATCAACTTGCCGCACTCGACTCGGTTGAACGCAGAGCCAGGAGGCTCATTGGCGATAGTAAGCTGGTGGAGGCCAAGCTTCATAGCCTAGCCCACCGCCGCAGAGTGGCCTGCTTGTCGGTCTTCTACAGATTGTACTTCGGTGAGTGTGCCCTAGAGCTGCATGAGCTCATCCCACCTTCCCCTTTCTACTATCGGACTTCCAGACGCACCGCGGGATATCACCCCTTCTTGGTTGACATCCCACATATCCGCACCAAGCGCCTTTCTGAATCTTTTATAATGCGCACAGCCAAGGAGTGGAATGCCTTACCTGCGTCAGTATTTCCGAGTACTTACAACCCGAATTCCTTTAAAGTACGAGTGAATAGGCATCTTCTGGGTAAGCTCGCTACATCTACGACCCCATCTTCGTCCTGAGGACTGGATTGAGGTCAAGAGCAAACCCATAGTTAATAAAAAAAAAAAAAAAAAAAAAAAAAAGTCGCTCGCGAGCTGCGCATTCGCGGCGCGTTCGTCAGATGTGGACGCACCCTATCACATTTGATAAACCTACGACCAGCCTGCGTAACATGACAGAAGTGCGATTTTTGAAAATCATACGAGCGACTTGGCAGTAGAAAATGTGAGATTATGCATCTTTCTACTGCCAAGTCGCTCGTATGATTTTCAAAAATCGTACTACAGAGGTGAGAGCGACACAGGTCACTTCTTAACGTCAAATTTGAGTGAGATACTATAGAGATAACCGCCAATTTGACGTTTAGAAGTGACCTGTGTCGCTCTCACCTCCGTCATGTTACGCAGGCTGGAGTGCGATTTTTGAACATCACACGTTCAAACGAGTAGTAGAAAATATCATAATTAATTACTATGGAGATTATGCATCTTTTTACTACTCGTTTGAAAGTGTGATGTTCAAAAATCGCACTCCAGCGCCTAGGCCCACAGACTTCATGAACCGATGCTTTTGGAGGGGAGGTCCCTAATGTCAGTAGGTTTTATTACGGACCCGCCTAGATGGCGACTCCTGCTGTGAATGAGCACTTCGCATTCGCAGAGGTGTATGGGCGTTTCCTCTGCTTCACAGCAGAATCTGCAAGTGGGTGAATCTACAAGGCCCATTCTGTGCAGATGTTTGTTTGTCCTGTTAAGGCTCGCACCAAGAGCCTTAAATCGTTACGGTTTGAATTCATGGCATCCGAGGTACGTCTGTTAGAGTGGGTGGATACGTAAATGTTTTGTCAAATTACCTCTTTCATTACATTTGTAGTCACAGTGAGAGCATGAATAAGGTTTCTCACCAGTGTGAGTACGCAAGTGTCTCAATAAATTACTCTTTAGCTTGTATTTGTAATTACAGTGGGAACATGAGTAAACCTTTTCACCAGTATGAGTAAGTAAATGTAATGACAAATGATCCTTTCGACTACATTTGTAATCACAGTGAGGGCATGAATGTGACTTTTTGCTAGTGTGTGTACGTAAATGTCTTGACAAATGAGCCTTTTTGTAAGATTTGTAATCACATTGAGAGCATGAATATGGCTTTTCGCCTGTATGAGTACTTAAATGTTCTGATAAACGACTCTTTTGATTACATTTGTAATCACAGTGAGAGCATAAATAAGATTTTTCGCCAGTGTGAATACGGAAATGTTTTACCAAGGCACCCTTTTGCTTACATTTGTAACCACAGTGAGAGCATGAATAAGGTTTTTCACCGGTATGAGTAAGTAAATGTAGTGACAAATCATCACAGTGAGGGCATGAATGTAGCTTTTCATCAGTGTGGCTAAGTAAATGTACTGACAAATCACCCTTCCGAACAGATTTGTAATCACAGTGAGAGCATGAATATGGGTTTTCGCCCGTGTGGATACGTAAATGTACTGACAAATGATTCTTATACTTACATTTGTAATCACAGTAAGAACATGAAAATGGTCTTTCATCACTGTGAGTACGTAAATGTACTGACAAATTATTCTTTCGCTTACTTTTATAATCACATTGGGAGCATGAATATGATTTTTCATCCTTGTGGGTACGTGAAAATCTTAACAAATCACCCTTTCGCTTACACTTGTAATCACAGTGAGAGTATGGTAACTTCTTTGTATGATATCCAACATGTTGAGCTAATTTATATTTTTTTTGAAATTTTTTACCACATTCATTACATATAAATAAATTTTCAGATATCCCGGGTATTTGATTACGTTTCCGTAATTCGTAACAATTTCTTTGTATGTATATATATTCTCAATGTTGTATTTGTGGATGAATTCTTTTTATAGTCAACATTGGAGATGATTCTCTCAGTATTATCTTCCTTCATTCCCTTCTGAGGTTTGACTTGATCTGTCTCTTCATCTGTTGTCTCTAGTTTTGGCTTCTTGGGTGCAGGTACATCTGAAATTATAATTAATATTTTACACAAATAGTAACAATTTTATTCTCTTCCTACTAGAACTAGAGGGACTGCCTTAATCTTAATAATTAAAAAAAATCGTAGTCAGAGGATCTTCAGTTAAGACACAGGCATTAAATTTTGTTAATATAAATGTTTCCCTTCGAATCAGACCGCGGAAACACAATAAGCTGACAGCCCGTCGACACAAAGACTCATAGTACTGCATCACACATTAGCAGAGTTGCATCACAGTATAAGAAGAGTCCAATAGGGAAGGGGAGTGTTCGGCAAGCTGGATGACGTTCTCAGAAACAACAAAATGCCCAAATGCATGAAAACAAAACTGTTTAACCAATGTATCCTGCTCACAATGACGTACGGCGCTGCAACATGGACGCTCACTACAGACTATGCACCACATAAGGGTAGCACAGAGAGACATGGAACGGCCCATGGCTATGCCAGGCATAACACTTCTAGACCGCGTCACAAACATCGAGATAGGAGTGGCTGGGAATGAGACTGTAGACCGGCTTGCTAAAGAAGCGTCCTCAGATGGAATGCTGTTTCATTGTTTACCGTGGTTTACTGACATCTTTTTTAAATTGAAAGAGGAGTGCATTAATGATCGCGAGTAGGCTCGACTGCTCTTACATAAACCGGTGCTGCATGATGCATAGTCCTACATGAGTCACGCGGCACTGGCAAATGTAAAATGTGTAGAATGCGTTCTGATTACTAACCTTTAAGTTAAGTTGTATTACTAACAAAACGAGTCCTGGTCACTTGAATAAATAAATATTAATAGTAAGCGATGGTCGGAATATTTTGACGAAAGATAGTTAACTAAAGGTACCTGAGACAAGACAATACTCAATACTCAATGCTTTATTGCGTTTCACAATGGTATATACAATAGGTGGTGTAATCTTATAAAAGTACAACATTGTGAACCCTGTTAGGAGGGCATTCAGTCCTCTCTCCCTCTTACTCCCTAGTACTATGTGTTTATTTATTTTATTTATTTATTTATTTCCTTTTTGGAGAACTTACAGCTAAATAACAGTTCGGTTTCTACAAAGACAGATTGATAGTCAGATGCTGACAACAAGTTCCCACATATAAAAATAAAGAGAAAGAAAAGTCTTATAAATAAAGCTAACATTAAAAAATAAGGTAATACAAAATTATTATGGGCCATCAAAAAAGTCACGTGCTAGAATATTTTTAAGTCTATTGGTGCTTGTACAAAACAAATCGATATCGAAGTCCACGCAAACGTCATTGAAGCTGCTGCTGGCTCGCTGTAGGAACGCGTTCTGCTTATAATTAGTTCTCGCGAACTGAACATGCAGGGGCGGCCGCTGCCGGAGACCCCTCTGATTAGTGCGAAGGTTTACTTTGGCCAATAAATCAGGGCAGTCGATTGCTCCATTAGCGACATTCATTAAGTAACAAATGTCGCCAATATTACGTGGTTTTTCCAGAGGCAAAAAATGGTAATGTTTACACCGCTGCGCGTAGCCCGATGTTCTGCGATGCGCTTTAAAATCAAGAAACCGCATAAATTTCTTTTGGATGCGCTCAACACGCACTTTATAAATATCGTAACAGGGGTTCCAAACTTGAGAGGCGTACTCAAGGTGGCTGCGGACGAAGGCACAGTAAAGAATTTTTATAGTCTTCAGATTCCGAAAGGAAGCCGAAGTGCGCATAACAAAACCCAGCGCTTTTGAGGCTTTATTTACAACATTATCAATGTGCCTATCGAATAGGAGTTTGCTATCCATTGTAACGCCAAGATCACGGATCTCTTCAACCTCGACAATGCGGCTGCCGAGGAGTGAGTAGCCACCATCAGGAGTTTACGAGAAAACGTCATACAAAAACACTTGGAGACGTTTAGTTCTAGCCTATTTAATTGACAGTAACTCTCAAATCTCAGCAGATCTTCCTGGAGATCACGTACGTCTGAGTCACTTCGAACCTCCTTCAGAACCTTCATGTCATCGGCAAACAATAAAATATAGGAATTGAGAAAACACGTCTGTATGTCATTGATAAAAATGATAAACAATAGTGGGCCTAAGATGGACCCTTGCGGGACTCCAGAAGGAATATTAGTCCATACAGACGTGTATCCCTGCAATACCACAGCTTGAGTACGCCTATCAATGTACGATGCAAACCAGCGATAAAGATCGCCATGTATGCCAGAAAGCCAAAGTTTGTATAATAACATTTTGTGATCTATTCGGTCGAAACATTTACTATAGTCTGTGTATATCACATCTATTTGCGCACCCCGTTCCATACCCTGAGTAATAAAATCATTTGCCAACAATAAATTTGAAACAGTAGATCGACGCTTAAGGAAACCGTGTTGGGCATCACTAAAAGAACATTTGAGCGCAGCGTAGATCTCTGTGTATACAATTCTCTCTAAGATTTTAGAAAACAAACACAACTTGGATATGGGGCGATAGTTTTGCACATCGGACCTGTCACCTTTTTTGAAGACAGGAGTGATAAAAGCTGACTTCCAAATGGCGGGCATTGTACCCTCCGAAAGAGACCGGCTGTAAAGAATACATAATGGCCTTACCAGGCTTTTTGCACATTTAACTATAAAAGCAGGGGGCAGGAAGTCGGGTCCGCCAGACTTGGTTAAATCGAGCGATCTAAGTAATTTTAATACATTAGAGGGGCATATGTAGGGTTTGCTAAATAAGTACACATTTACTGTTGCTCACTAGGCAGGTAGTATATGCGGAGCGCGCACGTCCGCACCCGACAAAGGCTGGCAGGCAACTGCCCCCACTACGCGTTCGCACAGACACTACATCCCTTCTTTATTTTAATTTAATTTAAGATGTATTTTGTAACAGTACACTTAATATCAAAACTATAAGCAATACAGGTACATATGAATATAATTATTATTATAAAGTCAGTAGTACTACAGCTTGCATTTATTTTATATTTTCTTAATATTTTATATATTTCTATATGAATCTACCACCGCTTCGGAAGGTGCTTCGCTTGGGAGAAGAAACGGCGCAAGAAACTCCACTATGCACATCGCTATAACATAACAATATAATGTGTTATGATTGATAATCTTTGATTATTAAAGGTTACGTTTCTTACTGCTTAATTTCATTTCATTAATAGTTAATAAAAGCTTTCCAGTACCCATAGTACTCTGTGCCAATACTGAGCCCAGTAGGCATTTACATTCAACTTTAGCTTACTACTCTAGAGTCTAGACTATCCCTTTCCTTTTTATAATATTTCAAGATTTTAACTACAATTTGTATTATTACAACATTTAGTTTTATTGCGTAAAATTTAAAGTCTAGTCCCACTTTATATGACACAATATTAATTTTGTAACCTAATTACATTAAATTAATAAACCTTAATTTATTTTTCCTCTTGACCTGTGAACTGTGATCGTTATTTCAGGAGTGAGGGTTGGTTAAGCAAACAGCAAGATAAGATTGACAAATCGCGATCAACTTCCATTCCAAGTAATTTTAAAACTTTGTGGTAGGATAGTACAGTTTATATACTATTGTCACGTTTGTTAAGTTTGGATTTAAGTTTACTTTTGTTAGGTACTTATATAAAATCCAACTAAGTTTAACCGTACGTAGAACAATTTAAAAATATAAATTTTATCTAAGCTGGTTTTATTAAACCAACGTGAGATTGCACATTGTTACTAGAAAAGGTGTACTGTTGAACTACAAAAGTATTAGCAAGACTACTCCTAATTTCTAATTAGGCATATGCCTTATTCAACTTTTACTTCAATAGGTAATTGGATTTGATCACAAAACATTTTCATTAAGTATCACTTATACCTTGATTTATTCTCTGGCTAAAATATAAACATTTTCTTTTGGACAATATTGGTGGTGCTCTTAAATTGAAAAGAGTGGCCATTCGAAAATAATTTGTTACTCAAAAAAACTTTGATTATGTCTTCGTAAAATATCGTTGTACATGGCACTTAGCGTCAAAATCAATTTCAGTGTGATACGCTCCTTGTACCTGTGGACAGATTTCGAGTAGTATATTATTATTGGCTAGATAGCTATAATGCTTGCCTCATGTTTCCAGTTTCTGCAATGAACTTTATGGAATAATATACAAAAGGTGTTCAAAAGAAACCTAGTATAGGTACAGGACTATTGCATATAATTGTATGTCTTGTGTGTTCAATTTCGTTGCAAATTTAGAATTAAGTTCTAATTCTGCCCCCTTACCCGCACTTTCGATCTTCACCATATCGCCACTGTTTCGGTCCGCACTTCATTGTAATAGAGTTGAAATTGGAACGAAAACATTCACGCAAAAGTTCGAATCGAATGTGCGGGTAGACCCTCAGAATCGAAATTAGAATCGAATCGATTCGTTCGAATTTAGTTTTAAGTTTTAGTTCTATGTTTTCGCTGTTTATCATTGCATTTTAGTACATAAAGACTGTGACTATTGGGTCACGGTACTTAAATTGGTACATATGTTCCATTTGACAGCATAAAATATAGCTCTAGTATTTGCCAACATTCCATATATCTTTATCATTTCTTATTTATTTATTTTATATTTATTTATGTCCAATATATATTTATTCTAGACATTTAATAGCCCATAGTTTTAGTTTTACATTGAGTTTTTTGCCTATGGCTCATTTAGGATTATTTGAACCCGAAAGTCTCTGCTTGTTAATTGTCCAGTTTTGACTAATTTTCATGGCCTGTATTAGTTTCGATACTATAAACATAGTTTTTTTATTTTTATTTGGTCCTTTGCATTTCGTGTATCATGATGACACTTTTAAGTAGGTATGAATGGTCGTATAATGTCCGGCTTAGAATAGCACCAAACATAATATTAATGTCGTAAAAGAAGACTAAGCAATCCCCTCACGCTTCGTCAATATCTCGGATGTGCACCGGATGCTCGAATAATGTTTTAATGTCACATTAATATATGCACGCAATATGACGACCCAAAATTACTTTTGGACTATAAATTGACCATTATTCTTTCAATGAAAAGATTTTAACATTTTATTTGATTTAACTCGAATTGATTTGATTTCATTTAATTTCACTCGAATTTATTTGATTCTATTTGATCTCCTCTCACCTCATCTCATTCCTTTCCTATCCTTTCCATTCTTTTTTTTTATTCATTTCATTCAGATAACTACTGGTCAGAGTTACTGCTTCAGGATCGTATCAATTTACGATTTATAATATTAAGGAAGTAAGGACAAGAGAGTAAGTCTGTGATAAGCACATACACTTAGGCACTTAAAATATTCAGCGTAGCCGCCAGCCACTGTAATTAAGGACTTTTAATTTAACTGCTGTTATAGTTCATGTACAATTATATAATATGAGTGCAGTAACTATTTTATTTTCATGACCCTTTAGCTTTTGCTAACAACTTGATAGTTGCATGATTCTATAGGTTATAACCCATATGATTTTATAGTTGTATGACACTTTAGCTTTAGATAACAACTTGATAGTTGCTTGGTTCTGTAACCCATATCATTTTATAGTTGCACGGTTTTATAACACGATGATGATAAGATGATGATATCATTTTATAGTTGCATGATACTTTAGCTTTCGCTAACAACTTGATAGTTGCATGGTTCTTTAACCCATATCATTTTATAGTTGCATGATATTTAGCTTTCGCTAACAACTTGATAGTTGCATGGTTCTGTAACCCATATCATTGTATATTTGCATGACCCTTTAGCTTTCGCTAACAACTTGATAGTTGCATGGTTCTATAACACATAATTATTATCATTTAATAGTTGCATGATACTTTAGCTTTCGCTAATGACCTGATAGTTGCATGGTTCTCTAACCAATATCATTTTATAATTGCATGACCCTTTAGCTTTTGCTAACAGTTTAATAACTGCATGATCCTGTCACCATTGCATTTGCATGGGTTTGCATGGCCTTGCATGGCCTTGTATGTAACTGCATGACCTTTTTGTTTTTACTAACAACTTAGTTACTGAATAGTCCTTTAACTATTGTAGTTGCATATATTTGCATGGCTCTGCATGGCCTTGCATGGCATTGTATGTAACTGCATGACTTTCCCGTTTTTACTAACAACTTAGTTACTGAATAGTCCTTTTACTATTGCAGTTACATATTTTTGCATGACTTTGCATGGCCCTGCATATCCCCGCATGACCTTTTAGTTTTTACTAACAGTTTAATCACTGCATGGTCCTTTAACTACTGTAGTTTTACCTACTTCGCACTTTATACTTATCGCCTTTTAGTTAGCGTGACTCGCGCTTGGAACCTAATATTCGGTAGGTATGTATAAATACTGTATATTATACTGATACGTAGTCAAGTCAGTAACGATCGGTGCAAACGATATAGCATATTCAACAGTGTATTTAGAATTGAATTCATCTTGAATCGCTAAGTTAGACGTATGGTATAGATGTAACGGAAATTTGCAAGAAATCCCTTTTTGCCCCCTTGTTAAATAGTTGCAACTTTGCAAGTCACTCCCTTATCACAAGTCCTTAGGGATAACTAGGTACAAACAATATTGATTGTGATTGAATATCAAAATAGTTTTACACTGACATACCTATGCAGAAACCTTATGTAATCCGGTAGGTATTTGTGTTAAATTTTATGAGCATTGGCTACTGTTTTGCACCGATTTACTCACTCGTATCTATACGTACGCAGCGTTACATAATATTTATAATAAATAACACTATAATATTCAAGATGTTATTATACGCCTGTTTTCTACAATTTATAGTATTAATCATTGTAACCAGACAATTAGTAGTCTTCGTAAATATGTATCTGTCTGTTCAACCTTAACCTTAACGGCAACTGTAACCGACCGACCAACGGACCGACCGACCGACCGACTGACCGACCGACTGACCGACCGACTGACCGACCGACCGATCGACTGACCGACCGATCGACCGACTGACAGACGGACCGACCGACTGTATCTGACCTTCAGCTTAACCTTTAACGGTACGCGAGTGCCATAGGGCACCTATCGCTACTCCGTCGAGTTATGTGTAGGTAGGTTACATAGACAGAGTCACGATTACGACACTCTTACGATTTTATGTATTCTGGGATTTCGTAAGAAAGGATTTTGTAAGATCCTCAGACGGCGTCGACTGTTAAGTCGAGGTCCTAATCAAGCGGCTTGCATAGATATACATACTCCTCAATCTAGCTGAATAACTTCATATTATGAGATAGTCATTGTCGTAGTCTGCCTACTCCGTAGGATTATGGCTTGAGCGTAAGTCTATTATAAGAACATGTATGGTAATGTATTGTACATGACCTTTAGGATTGGAGTCTAGCCGCAGCAATCGTTCGAACATGTGCTCGATTTGTGGTATATTCTTATGAGCTCGACCCCAGCATAGCGTCTATCGTCCTGATGTGTCCCCTTTCCTCTTTTTCCTCCAGCGTTTGATGGTCATAGTTCATGAAAAGAAAAATAATCACTGTTATAGATTGTCAACCACCGCACAAACTAAGAATCCAATGTTTTTTGACATGAAAACTAATGAAATAGGCATAGTAAATAAATGAAAGTACCATGATAGCCCTCGTGAATAAAATTATAATGAATTATCGTTATTGTCCTTTTAAATCAAAATAGAACGTTATTTTAGATAATAGATATTCGCTTTGTTCGTAGTTTTCGGAATATCACTGACCACCCCCTCGGGGAACATAGTCGTGAACACACGCTACTCTGCTGCGTGAAATAATACTTTACAACGTCGCTTTAATTTCAAAATTCCGACGTTGTATTTTGTTTTTATTTCAAAACCAAATAAAATACAGTGTGCACTTACGTAAAATAAGATCCCGTCGTCGCCACATGTAGGGTTTGCTAAATAAGTACACATTTACTGTTGCTCACTAGGCAGGTAGTATATGCGGAGCGCGCACGTCCGCACCCGACAAAGGCTGGCAGGCAACTGCCCCCACTACGCGTTCGCACAGACACTACAGCATACTTCAATAGAACTGATGGCAGGGAAGCTCTGAGTCCGGGAAGAGTTGGGACAGAGGCGCGGATCATCGGGCTCAGAAAACGTTGAATGGAAGTACTCAGCAAAAATGTTGCTTATGCCTTCACCGGTATCGGCAGATACATCTTTATAATGCATTAAGTTGGGAAAATTACTCGATTTATTTTTACTTTTTACGTAAGTCCAAAATACCTTTGGATCCTTAACTATAGATTCCTCAATTTTATGCATATAAATAACAAAACATTCTTTTTCCAATTGAACGGCTCTAGAGCGCAAAAGGGAGAAGGACTGGTAATCCGAGAGGTTCCCGTATACTTTTAATTTATTATGGTATTTTTTCTTCTCCTTCAGTACTTTTATGAGGGCAGAATTATACCAAGGTGGGTGAGAATTCGTTGTAACTGTTTTCACTGGGATGAATCGGTCTCTACAATCGTACAATTTATTATAAAAAATGTCGGCAGCTTGCTCTACTGTGCAGTTACTCTGGAGTGACTCCCAATTGGTATTGTCTAATTCAGATAAAATTGAATCATAGTCACCACGATTAAACAGAAAAGAACGTTTTTTATCCTGCTCTAAAGTATGGAGTTCGACAAATCCTGCCTCAATGCATAATGATTTGTGGTGAGAGTCCTCCCGCACCAGTGGATCGTTGCAGGCTTGAACGGCCAGACTCCCGTTGGAAAACACAAGGTCCAATACACGATGGTTACAATTAAATTCACCATTATATTGAGCGAGATTACATGTATTGGTGATATCAAAGAAATCTGTTAAATATCCCGCAGTATAGTCAATATAGTATGTCCTGGCTATGAGACTATGTTCCGGACACATCCCTTTAAACGGCTTTGCATTTTTGATGAACAAAGTTGATAACTAATTGTGACACGTGCGGTTCACTTGAAGATGTCTACACATCATAATGGAATGTGAACGGAATGAGACTGCTAGGCAGTATTGGATTATCGCCAAAGGTATTGTATTAACAGATTTCGGCATTTGTAACAGCGTTCGGCCTTCCCTCGTATCAGATAATGCCAAATATATGTTTAATATTGTAAAGGTGGGTCTTCAGAGACGCAGGAAGTTGCCTCCTTGACAGCACCCCACTGCGCCACCGAAGAACTACCTGGACTGACGATTCCCAATGTAATTTACTTGGTTGTGGCCCGTAAATGACATTTAAAAATTACCAGCGCAAGCTGAGAAAATGAAACAACCTAAATAATAATCACAGTATAAAAGATTACTGTATTCAGACATGCAGTGGTCCACTAAAGAGAAGAGTGCACTACATGTGCTAACCTGTTCACATTAGTGCAAGTTGGACTGTATGCAGTGTTCAGGGTGTGGTTGTGTTGTAGCCCGGTGAAACACTGGTTTCGTTCTATGTGTAGTCATATTGTACATAGAAAGGGAAGGACGCTCAACATGTGCTAAGGGTGCATTTCCACTAAAGCAGAGCAGATATGTGTAAAACGTTCTGCCAACTAGCTGACAGTGAACATACCAAATACATCATCATCAACATCATCATCTCAGCCAATGGACGTCCACTGCTGGACATAGGCCTCCCCCTAGGTCGTCGGTCCACCGTGTGAGAGGCCTACCCAGTATGCGCTTTCCGGTACGCGGTCGCCACTCAAGAAATTTTTTATGAGGCCTTGAATGAACGACCACGTCTCTGTAACCATGTTTACCAAATGTATACCAAATACAACTAAGCTTAAATCAAATACAACATATTAATGCCACCCAACAGCATACATACTAATTGATTTGTATGGGTTATTATGATTTTTTTTTTAATCTTACTTTTGTTTAGGGACCTTTGTACCTATCGTACATGTTGGTCCCATCGTACCCTATTTACCCTTATATTTCTAAATATATACAACTAACACTTATTTCCTGAGACACTGATGAGTTCACAAAGGCGAACAGACTCCTTGCAGCCTCCGACTCCGGTGATGCCAAAATAGAGTGGAACAATCCAACATTGAGTCTGCTCAACCTTAGTTTTCCCATCAGTGCCTCTCGAGCCTGCTCGTACCGGACACATTCCACCAACAATTGGTACACATCTTCTACTACTCCGCAAGTCTCACAATTTGGTGAGACTTTGCATCTATAATATTCAGGTCAATGTTAAGAACATAATCTGTACTTGTAAAATAGTTCCATTTCCATGACCGACTGACTTATCTTGTTGTGGGGGCTGGCAAGCCAGCAACACTTTGACCCAGTGGGAACTTTTGTGTTAACCCCAATGTTTTTTTTTTCTTTTCTTCACCCTTCAAATACACGGTCAATGAACGAGGCGATACCATTGAGGGGAAGAAACCTAAGATCTCCCTGTTTAGGATATCCATCTCCAAGACACTGACAGACAACAAACAGCATAAAGAATAAACCACTGAAGATAGAGCATGTAGGGATGCACTAAGAAAGGGTTTTTAGAAAATTATCCCCTTCTTCTCTTTTTATCGTGTGGGCAGAGCCCTGGTGTCAGAGTTTTTTCAAACCGCCTGACGGCCTCTGACATGGTTTTTATGTAACAACTACTACCACCAGAGATAGTAGCCGGGACCAACGGCTTAGCGTGCCATCCGAAGCAAGGAATCATTTTTCTTTTTGGACAATCAGGTGATTCAGCCTGCTATGTCCTAACCAACTGGGGAAAAACACACAAAGTGACATATCACTAGGTGTCCCCCGTGGGAATCGAACCCACAACCTCCGTATCGAGAGCCAATGCTCTTAACCACTAGACCACGGAGGCAGTTATTATCCCCTAAAAGAATGCAATAGGATGTTGATGTTTTCCACAATCCACACAAATGAAGTTGTGTGCAAAATATACATTTATGTATAAGCTTCACTAGATTCATGACACATTCCGAGAGATAAGTGTACTTTTTGCAACCATCAGCAGCAAGGCTGATTCAGTGTTTATGGGGTGTAGAGCTTCTCTGTGATGGGGATGGATCAGGTCTGCCTGCATAACTCCAGTCAGTTTAGGAGTTACTGATGATTAAAGGTTTATAAAAAAATTACGATCAGCAGCACGGCTGATCGTATGATATTGTTGTAGTATGCACTGTAGCTATGTGAACAGTACAAAAACTGACATGGTTCATCAGTCTGTTTAGGAGATACAGCCGTTCAAAGGTCGGAACTTTGACTGGCTATATCTCCTAAACCGACTGACAGAACTTGACAGTTTTTGTACTGTTCACATAGCTATAGTGCATACTACAACAATATCATACGATCAGCCATGCAGCTGATCATTAATTTTTTACAGACCTTTAATCATCAGTAACTCCTAAACCGACTGGAGTTATGCAGGCAGACCTGATGCTCACCAAGATGCTCTACACCCCATAAACACTGAATCAGCCTTGCTGCTGATGGTTGCAAAAAGTACACTTATCTCTTATACTAACAGGGTAAAGCCAAGCACTGACTTCCATCTGATACTGAGTCGAGTCAACTCTAGTTGTGACTCGGGTCAGTAATCATTACATCTCAAGTAACTCGAGTGGCATACAATGTCTCGTGCCATTGCTGTAAGGGGATAGAGAACTTGCAGCGGGATCAATATTAAATGACCATGTGGACACGCACACAAACAACACCTAGTAAATATGATATTAATGAAATAACACAAACCTTCAGGACGATACACCGTATTAACTACTCGTTGAAGCACCACAGGTCCAATGACCATCTCATCTTTGATCTCATGATCTGCATACAAGTCTAACTCACTCTCTACCTCATTATCTGATTCATTTTCTACTTTAATATCAGTTACACCTTCTGTAGATGTATTTTCAATATCCATTTTAGTGACAGGAATCCACCCAATATATCTGTATCAAAACATATCAATGTTTTCAATATAATGCATGTTACAGCTCCATCAGATGAGCAATGAGTCTGTCAATGTAGAGGTCAGAGACAGCACTGTAGGTAGTTCCAAACTAAGTCAGGTGATAACGTCGTGGTTCAACAATGAGCATCTAAAAAGGACAACACAGATTAGTATTTAAAAAAATGGTCCAGGATAATTTAAAGCAAGCAACTAGTAGTGTGTAAGAGACTTGGACATGGGTTATTACTTATTGCCCATCCTTGGATGTCCCTCTCCACTAGTTTACATAAATAAATACAACCACTCACCTAACCTATAAACCATAACTAAAACCACAACGAGGAACGTACATTTAGGAACTCAAGTGTTAGAATTGTAAATACAACGCGAGTCTATCTCGGGCACACGTTTTACTTCCACAGCAACGATCGAAATATATATTTTAATTGTATTTTTCGAAATTCACCAAATGTAGCAGCGACTGGCTTAGGCAGTGACGTGACTGAGTGACATTGACAGTGACAGGCAGAAGTGCGATTTTTGAAAATCATACGACCGAATTGTAGTTGGCGTGGAAATGAAGAGGCCTATACCCAGCAGTGGGGTTTGCCAGGCTGATGATGATACGACCGAATTGGCAGTAGAAAGATGCATAATCTCCATAGTCATTTTGACATTTTCTACTGCCAAGTCGCTCGTATGATTTTCAAAAATCGCACTTCAGTACAGTTTTTTTTTTCCAAATGTGTTTTATAGCTCTGGATACTACGTCATTTAAAGCCATATCTACGTTTTCTTCTTCAAATTCTTAATTTTGATGGTGGATGAGGATGATAGATGACGATTAATTTTAAGCCTCGAAACGTTGGTGTTCGACGTTTTGACGCTTCTTTGGAGTTTTTGGATACAATCGAAAGACGCAGGAATCGCAGAAGTCCACAGGAAAGAGGTGAACCGCTTTGCCGCGCTAAAAATGACGGAACACTTTTCCTGTTTACGCCCATACACCATCATATTTCACTGAACTGTATATTGTTCACTTGCACGACACTTTGTTACGCAAAAAAACACCGATTTTACGAACCAAAACTGTTCGGAACGACCGTCTCTGAACAATGTTATTTGTATATAGTTATAAGTTTACATTTACAATAAAGTTTTTAGCTAGGAAATAGGATTAGGATAAGTTTGTATTATGTTAGCTTTAAGATTGTTTTATTTCCCTTTGTGTTTACTCCTTATAGTTACTAATGTTATAGATAGGTCTAGAATAAATTAGTACATAGGTAAAAACCTATGTAAATAGGATAGCACTGAAATAACTAGTAAATTCATGTAATTTATTAAATAAGAAATGCAAATAAAGACAGTGGCTCTGTCCCTCCAGTATTGCGCTCGAGGCGTGTATGGGTATGCCCATCCCGCTCACAGAGACAGTCTGTCTCGCTCCCTCACGCGAACGCGGTCCCTCTCGCGACGCCCCGCTCACGCGGGCATCTCGAGAGAGAATAAAAGCAGCGCCGCCGCGGCGTTTGGCACAGTCGATCCGGAGCAGCCAACGAGTTAGCAAGCTGGAAGCAAGCCAAGAAAAACAGCAAAATTGAAGCCTTCTGATTTCAAGAACCCCTCCCCGCTTCCCGTTCGGCTCGGAACGAATCGAAATTACAGTCCACTGCTGAGCCGGCGGGAACAAAAACTCACTATAAACAATAAAAATTCGATGAAATATGAGGACTCCAAACGTAGCTGTTCAAATCCCGCCAAAAACTCCCACAGCCTGAAGTGCGATTTTTGAAAATCATACGAGCGGTTTGGCAGTAGAAAGATGCATAATCTCCATAGTAATTTTGACATTTTCTAGTGCCAAGTCGCTCGTATGATTTTCAAAAATCGCACTTCTGACAGGACAGGCAAATAATGTTCCCGAAACAAAAAATTCGGTGTAGAAGTGTGGTAAAAAATCGGAAGAAAACTGGAGATTTTGAAATGACATTCGGCCTTACATTCGGCACATAATACCAAAAAATTTATAACCGGGCTGCGTTCACGATCTTTGTGTGCGGTTGTTTTTTCAACTCGCTCTATGTTAGAACGTTTTTCACCGAGGTTCTGAACGGGGCTTTTAGTGCGAAAAGTTGCACTCGGGGTGCACCTGGGGCGTAGGTTCGGAACGCAGCCCTGTACTTCTATTTTTATTATGGACTATGGAACACTATAAATCCTCATCCACCATCAAAATTAAGAATTTGAAGAAGAAAACGTAGATATGGCTTTAAAGGATGTAGTATCCAGAGCCATAAAACACATTTGGAAAAAACACAGTCATGACGTCACTGATGACGTCAGATAGCAAACGTATCCGCACATTCCATAGATAGCACCATTAGCACATTCGCGCATTATGAACCGATTGTGTGCATGCTATCTCTACCGATAGCGCATATTTGCGCATTTTGGACCGTAGCAAGGTTCAGAAGTGCGATTTTTGAAAATCATACGAGCGACTTGGCAGTAGAAAGATGCATAATCTCCATAGTAATTTTGACATTTTCTACTGCCAAGTCGCTCGTATGATTTTCAAAAATCGCACTTCTGAACCTACACCTTGCTACGGTCCAAAATGCGCAAATATGCGCTATCGGTAGAAATAGCATGCACACAATCGGTTCATAATGCGCGAATGTGCTATCTATGGAATGTGCGGATACGTTTGCTATCTGACGTCATCAGTGACGTCATTAACTTGCGCTTACGCCGCACACGAAAATTAGGTAGTGCAGCGTATGCATGTCAAATTGACAGCTGTTTCAAATTGTACAAATTGTTTAGCAGTGTATTCGTACTTACTAATGCTACGGTTCGAATTATGCCAATAGTGCAAACGCTATGCACACGCTTTACCGGTCGGTCCAAATTAATAAGTACGAATACACTGCTAAACAATTTGTACAATTTGAAACAGCTGTTAATTTGACATGCATACGCTGCACTACCTATTTTTGTGTGCGGCGTAAGCGCAAATTAAAGACATCACTGATGACGTCAGACAGCAAACGTATCCGCACATTCGCGCATTATGAAACGATTGTGTGCATGCTATCTTTACCGATAGCGCATATTTGTGCATTTTGGACCGTAGCATAATTTGGACCGATCGGTAAAGCGTGTGCATAGCGTTTGCACTATTGGCATAATTCGAACCGTAGCACATAGAGTAACTTAAGTACATATAATAGTCTGTGTTCCGTAGCAAGGAACATACTACCCGTTCACGACCAGTTGGCCGTCGATGACCGTTACAAAATTTCCTCACAGGCACATTAATTGGTCCCGTCGACAAAAAATAATATAAAAGGCAAATAAAAATTTAAAATTAAAAGCGATATTAGTGACTGGGACGGATGTGCCGTACGTGGTTGCGTTGCTAAAGGTTATAAAATTGCGTTTATTAGGGTCTCTTAGGGGTGCGGTGCGGGGAAGCGGGAAGGGAGGTAGCGGCCAACTCGAAGTGAATGACTAGTATGTACTCTCTACCGTTCCGTAGCATATGTGCACAGCCGTCAGCCAGTCCGTATATACATTTTCTGAATTTCGAAAAATACAATTAAAATATATATTTCGATCGTTATTCGTTGCTGTGGAAGTAAAACGTGTGCCCGAGATAGACTCGCGTTGTATTTCAAATTCTAACACTTGAGTTCCTAAATGTACGTTCTTCGTTGTGGTTTTAGTGATGGTTTATAGGTTAGGTGAGTGTTTGTGTTTTGTTGTCATAGATTTATATATTACTAGCGTAATATATATGTCTTTGTTTGTTGTATTTATTTATGTAAACTAGTGGAGAGGGACATCCAAGGATGGGCAATAAGTAATAAACCATGTCCAAGTCGTTTACACGCTCCTAGTTGCTTGCTTCAAATTATCCTGGACCATTTTTTTAAATACTAATCTGTGTTGTCCTTTTTAGATCCTGATTGTTGAACCACGACGTTATCACCTGACTTAGTTTGGAACTACCTACAGTGCTGTTTCTTACCTCTACATTGACAGACTCATCGCTCATCTGATGGAGCTGTAACATGCATTATATTGAAAACATTGATTTGTTTTGATACAGACATATTGGTTGGATTCTTGTCACTAAAATGGATGTTGAAAATACATCTACAGAAGGTGTAATTGATATAAATGTTGAAATTAAAATAGAAGAAGTGTCCGAAAATTATGTAGAGACTGAAGACTTGTATGAAAATCATGAGATCAAAGATGAGATGGTAATTGGACCTGTGGTGCTTCAACAAGTAGTTAATACGGTGTATCGTCCTGAAGGTTTGTGTTATTTCATTAATATCATATTTACTAGGTGTTGTTAGTGTCCGTGTCCACATGGTCATTTAATATTGATCCCGCTGTAAGTTCTCTATCCCCTTATAGCAATGGGACGAGACATTGTATACGAGTTACTTGAGATGTAATGATTACTGACCCGAGTCACAACTAGAGTTGACTCGACTCAGTATCAGATAGAAGTCAGTGCTTGATATTGGTTGAGCATAATTTTCTGCAACTCTATGACTTAAGAGCCTATTTTGCGTTAAAGCTTGTAAATGCTGCCAAAGTCTTCTGGAAGGGACCCCGGTGATCCGAGATGTTGTGCCCGATAGTGTGCTAGCCCTACACATTCCAACAGCACATGCGCAGCCGTTTCTTCGGCCTCCATGCACACCCTGCATAGAGGACTGTTATTGACACCAATATTGAAAAGATGTTTCTTAAAAGGACCGTGACCAGTCAGGGCTCCAGCAACTGGGCGTAATTGAGCTCTCCTGAGACGCAATAGGCTCCTAGTGAGGCGAGGGCAAGGCACTCCTCGCCTGTTCGTAATCTGTTAGTGCAGCCCAGCTTGCATCCCGTTTTTGACTGGTGTTCTTGCCTAGTTGCGAGCGGATCCAGCCAAAAGGTAGCGGTATAATTGGCTCGGGTCCTATGGCGGCAGTGCTAGACTCTTGTCTCGCCAAGTCGTCCGCTGCATCATTGCCACTGGAGTTGCTGTGGCCTATTATCCATTGTGGGGTGATGTGGTTCCTTACACATACCTCCGTTAGAGCTGTGTGACACTCCAGAACTAGGCTCGATTGCTAGGGCATCCTTGACATTGTTTTGACGACCCGGTTGGTGTAATGGTTACCACGCCGGACTGCCAAACCAGGGTCCTGGGTTCGAATCCCGGTTCGGTCATGGATGTTTACATGTTTGTGCCGTTGTTGTATGGTTTCCATAATAAACAGCCTATTAATAGTGCTTTCTTGGGATCATTACAATGTATGTGCCTGTGAGCGTTATTTGATATCTCTACTATTATAAAACTGTAACAGAACGCCACAACCCTGATGTCCCTGAATCCAAATCACAAATTTTTTTATTTTTTGTCTGTCTGTTTGTTTGTTTGTTTGTGTGTTTGTTTGTTCGGGCATCACGCAAAAACTACTGAGCCGATTTTGATGAAACTTTTTTTGTTTGATAGCTTATGATCTGACTTAAAATCTGGTATATAATTTATGCGGACGAAGTCGCGGGTAAATGCTCGTCTCTACTATAACTGTAACAGAAGTAGAAGTGTGTCTGTACAAAGGATATTTAAAACAAGACAAATAAAACCGGTCAAGTGCGAGTCGGGCTACTCGCGCACCGAGGGTTCCGTGCCACACCACCACAGAACACAAGATTATTAACTTAGAAAAAACTTTTTTGTCCGGGTCCTTTAGCTCGAGACCGACTCACACTTGGCCGGTTTTTAGTATTTGTTGTTATTCTGTAGAGTTTGCTCTATAATCACACTAAGTTTGATGCTAGTATGTATTACCGTTTTTACGATAGAGCGTGAATTCAAATTCAAATTCAAAGTGAAGAAAAAACTTTGATAAAAACTAGTTTCTTGTTGAGAACCCCCCCTTAATTTTTAACTTTTTGACAGTTTTATTATTTGTTAACAAATCCGCCGTAATTAATAAATCATTATCTGAGAAAATTTCATCTGTCTAGCTATTACGGTTCAAAAGTTACAGCCCTAAATAGGTAGGACAGACGGACGGACGACCAACGTAGGCTTAGTAATAGGGTCCCGTTTTCACCCTTTGGGTACGAAACCCTAAAAAGGTGCAATTCGGATTTTAGGTGTCTCTAATTCTGAGGGTGGAAACTCATCTGGCAGCACCGGATCGCCTTTTTCTGTCTCTCCATCCTTTTTTGTCGCTCAGGAACGCCATTTGATAGAGCAAATACGTAGCGCGGCGGTGCTGCGGCGTGCGGTCGCGTTCCGTCTACGCGTCGCGTTCGGTGCTGCCAGATGAGTTTCAACCCTACATCAGCAATTTTTGGATTTTTTGGACTGATTTTGATGAAAAAAATTTTTTTTTGATTGCTTATACTTACTAATGAGTACGTGTATTCTTAGTTGGACCCCAATTTTTTTTATAGATTTCGAAATAATGAATAACATGGCATACAAAAACGTTAATTATAATTTCAGATGTACCGGCATCAAAAAAGCCAAGACTAGAAGGAAAGGATGAGAAGATAGAGCAAGTGGAACGTCATCAGAAGGAAATAATAGAAGATAACACTGTGGAAATAGTATCAAATGTAATAAAGAAGAAAAGAAAAGTGAGAAACTATGAACAAACAAAATGTTATAATCTACGAAGAAATAATAAAACACCTGGAATAATACGGAATGATAGTGGTAAGAAATTAAAAAATATGTGAATTAGCAAAACAGCCAAAACAGATTGATGACCCGTTTGGTGTGATGGTTGCCACGCCGGACTGCCAAACCAGGGTCCTGGGTTCGAATCCCGGTTCGGTCATGGATGCTATATGTTTGTGCCGTTGTTGTATGATTCCCATAACAAAAAGCCTAAGGCTTACTTTGGGATCATTACAATGTATGTGCCTGTGAGCATTATTTATTTAATTATTTATTGTGTGTCATGAGAAGATGTTAACGCAGGATAATAATTTCAAATGTGAAGAATGCACATTTATCAAACTGTATACTAATTTATTTATTTATTTACTCTTTCCTGCATACTCTAAGCCTTAGAGTATGCAGTAAAGAGTAAATAAAGTAACTTAGAGTCTAAGGCTTAGAGTACCCCCTTGATTTTTTCTTGTGGTATTTATTATTTGTTAGCAAATCCAAAATAATAACACAAATTCTGCGAAAATTTCAACTCTCTACCTATTACGGTTCAATAGATACAGCCTTTTATAGCTAGGACGGACAGATGGACGGTCAGCGAAGGCTTATAAATCCGTGTTGGTACCCTTTGGGTACGGAGCCCTAAAAAGGCCAGGAAAGCGAGTTGTTGCAAATTTTTCGGAAATACGTACGATACGATGCGTTTTCTTACTGACACCCTGAGTGATTTCCGAACGTTTTGAAACATAGTAGCCTAAAATTAATTAATTCCTCTATCAATTAGTATTATATGTGTACTTACAACCCGAATTCCTTTAAAGTACGAGTGAATAGGCATCTTCTGGGTAAGCTCGCTACATCTACGACCCCATCTTCGTCCTGAGGACTGGATTGAGGTCAAGAGCAAACCCATAGTTAATAAAATTCATAAATTGATTCTGCCTTTTTTTAATTGCGTCGTAGTCGAAATGAAAAGCAGAGTGTTTAACTTGGGTGAAAGTCGCCAATTTCACACTCCACTCAATGTATCTCATGTTAAATGGGTGACTTTTATCCTTTAGTTAACAATCTACTATTTACAGAGTCCCAACTTTAAGAGATATGGGTGTTTTTAGCAAATTACTTTAAGTGCTTAAAGTACATACATAAACTAACGACAATAATTCCAAATCAAATTAAAGATTGAAAAATTAAGTCTCGGGCGGGACTTGAATCCGCATTTCCCCGGTATGGAAGGGTGCGGCCGCAAGGGTCAAGTCCCGTCCAAAACTTAATTTTTCAATCTTTAATTTGATTCGAAATAGCACAACATGCTTAAAAATCCATAATATTTGACAATAATTCCTTCAAAATATCTTGTTTAAAATAATTATGATTCCTGTATCGTTTTTAGTGTTTGTAATAAACACGGGGTCTAATTCCGCAACTGCTCTTTTAATTTCAGATGAACCAGCACCAAAAAAACCAAGACTGGAGGGAAATGAGAAGAAGACAGATCAAGTCAAATCACAGAAAGAAAATAACACTGAAGAAATAAAACGAAATGTAGAAATAAAGAAGAAAAAGAAAAAATTTAAAAACAAAAAGCTAACAAAATGTTATCTTCGAAAATATAATCAAACACCTGGAACATCACAGAATGTATTTATATGTAATGATTGTGGTAAGAAATATAGGAAGAAATGTAAATTAGCGCAACACATTGTATGTCATGAAAAGATAAAGCAGGATAAATCACTAGATTCATTAGAGCAACACTACACCCTACATGATGTAGATCATAGTTATATATGTAACCTATGTGGTTATAGATCCGACAAAAAACATAAACTACTAAAACATCTGAAATCAAAACATTCTCTTTTAAAAGAAGATTCAAAGGAAAAAACATTGTTATGTTCTGTGTGTGGGTATAGATGTAAACGTCAAAGTTCTCTACTGATTCACTTACGTCGTCACACGGGTGAAAAACCATATTCATGTTCTGAATGTGAGTTTAAATTCGCAAGCAAAAGTAATCTGAAAACACACTTACATATTCACACAAAACCATATTCATGTTCTGAATGTGAGTTCAAATGCGTAAGGAAAAGTCATCTGATAGCACACTTACGTACTCATAAGGGTGAAAAACCATATTCCTGTTCGGAATGCAAGTACAAAACCGCAAAAAAATCTTGTTTGACACTACACTTACGCACTCACACTGGTGAAAAACCATATTCATGTTCTGAATGTGAGTACAAAAGCGCAACGAAAGGTGCTCTGAAAACTCACTTACGTAATCACACAGGTGACAAACCATTTTCGTGTTCTAAATGTGAGTACAAATTCGCATATGAAAGTAATCTGATAACACATTTACGTACTCACACCGGTGAAAAACCATATTCATGTTCTGAGTGCGAGTATAAATCCGCAAGCAAATATAATCTGAAAATACACTTACTTATTCACACAAAACCATATTCATGTTCTGAATGTGAGTTTAGATGCGCAAGAAAAAAAAATCTGAACACACATTTATGTATCCACACAAAACCATATTCATGTTCGGAATGCAAATACACATGCGCTAACAAAAAAGATTTGAAAATACACTTACGTACTCACACCGGTGAAAAACCATATTCGTGTTCTAAGTGTAAGTACAAATGCGCAAAAAAAAGTAATCTGATAACACATTTACGTACTCACACCGGTGAAAAACCATATTCATGTTCTGAGTGTGAGTATAAATCCGCAAGCAAATATAATCTGAAAACACACTTACTTATTCACACAAAACCATATTCATGTTCTGAATGTGAGTTTAGATGCGCAAGAAAAAAAAATCTGAACACACATTTATGTATCCACACAAAAACATATTCATGTTCGGAATGCAAGTACACATGCGCTAACAAAAAAGATTTGAAAATACACTTACGTACTCACACCGGTGAAAAACCATATTCGTGTTCTAAGTGTAAGTACAAATGCGCAAAAAAAAGTAATCTGATAACACATTTACGTACTCACACTGGTGAAAAACCATATTCATGTTCGGAGTGTGAATATAAATCCGCAAGCAAATGTAATCTGAAAACACACTTACTTATTCACACAAAACCATATTCATGTTCTGAATGTGAGTTTAGATGCGCGAGAAAAAAAAATCTGAACACACACTTACGTATTCACACAAAACCATATTCATGTTCGGAATGCAAGTACAAATGCGCAAACAAAAAAGATTTGACAGTACACTTACGTATTCACTCAGGTGAAAAACCATATTCGTGTTCCAAGTGTAAGTACAAATTTGCCAATAAAAGTAGTCTGATGACACATTTACGTACTCACACTGGTGAAAAACCATATTCATGTTCTAAATGTGAGTTTAAATGCGCAAACAAAGGTAATCTGAAAATACACTTAACTAATCACGCCGATGAAAAACCATATTCATGTTCTGAGTGTGAGTACAAATCCGCAAACAAATATAATCTGAAAAAACACTTACTTAATCACACAAAACCATATTCATGTTCAGAATGCAAATACAAATGCGCAAGCAAAAAAGATTTGGCAGTACACTTACGTATTCACACCGGTGAAAAACCATATTCATGTGCCGAGTGTGGGTACAAATGTTCAAATAAAAGTTATCTAAGAACACACTTACGTTTTCACATCGGCAAACCGTCAAAAGTCAAACCAAAACGATATTCATGTTCTCATTGTGGGTACAAATTCGCAATTAAAGGTAATCTGATATCACATATACGTACTCACACTGGTGAAACAGCATATTCATGTTCAAAGTGCGAGTTCAAATGCAAAAGTAGACTTGGTCTTATATCACACCTTTATACTCACACTACTACTGATGAAAAACCGTATGCATGTTCTCAGTGTGAGTACAAATCAGTAAGGAAACATTCTCTGACAGTACACTTACGTACTCACACTGGTGAAAAACCATATTCATGTTCAAAGTGTGAGTACAAATGCGTAAATAAAAAAACTCTGAAAAAACACTTACGTAGTCACGGTGATATTTAATTATTGTGGTGATATACAGGGTCCTTCTTAATACACTGACACTTTTTTTTATGATCAGAACATCAAGAACTGAAGAACTTTCTCTATGGGACCAAAATGGAAATCACGAAAAAAATCAGCTGTTCCATACAAAACTGCAAACCTACTTGAGCCAAAATGTGTGGGCTGAAGGATTTTTTTCGCGTTTTCGAGAGAAATCCCTCCTATCCACACCCCTGGATACGTGGTTGGGCCAACCAATCAAGGGGCTCGTTTCTTGCTGCGCTGACGAGATGCTGCTGGCCGTTGATTGGTGCAGAGTGCACTCGCCAAGCGCGTTGGGCTCGCAGTTGGGCCAATGTGTACTGGAGCAATACCTAAAAACAGTTCCGTGACAGACTGAATAACTGACAGACAACGCACAGCCTTTATTAAAGAAAGAATAATTACATTTGGAATACATTATGTACAGAGGATGTAGGGGTACACGGAGAAAAGTTTTTTCGAAAATCCACCCCTAAAGGGGGCCCATTCTCTCTTGCAGTCTGTCTTGCAGTCCTTGTCCTACACCAATATCGGATCGTGAATGGTGTTGCAGTCCTGCGTCGGACGACCTATAGCAGGATGCGTCTCGAATCCTAAAAACCTACAATCTCCGTCCACCGCTTGCAGTCCTACGTGCAGGATTGCTGGCTTGCAGTCCTACGTGCCGTCCTTCACGGAGCGTGAATTATAACTGCAGACCGCCATCGCCATTTTGTTATTTCGTTTGTTTACAAACAACGTCCCTGGTTTACAACAGGGTTTACAATGGACATTGGTATTGGTAGATATTGGTTGAGCGGGCTCATTTTCCGCAACTCGACGACTTAGGCGCCTCGCCTATTTAGCGTTAGATGGGAATGACTACTCCTGCCATCCCAACTCCTCCAGGAAGCCCACCAGCTTGTTAATGCTGCCGAAGATCTCTGGAAGGGACCCCGGTGATCCGAGGTGTTGGCCCGATAGTGTGCCCGTTGCATTCCAACAGCACGTGCGCAGCCGTTTCTTCAACCTCCATGCACACCCTGCATAGAGGACTGTTATTGACACCAATATTGAACAGATTTTTGTTAAAAGTACCGTGACCAGTCAGGGCTCCAGTAACTAGGCGTAGTTGAGCTCTCCTGAGATGCAAGAGGCTCCTAGTGAGGCGAGGGTTCACCCTAGGTAGAGCACTCCTCGCCTGTTCGCAATCTGTTAGTGCAGCCCAGAGTGCGTCCCGTTTTTGACTGGTGCGCTTGCGTAGCTGCGAGGTATAATGGGCTCGGGCCCTATTGCGTCTGTGCTGGACCCGCGTCTCGCCAGCTCGTCCGCTGCATCATTGCCACGCATTGCCCATGCATTCAGCCTGAAACACCATAATGTGTGCCCCTAGAGCCGAAGATATCTTGATATATAGGTCTTCCGAGAAGACCCCTTAGCCTGTACCTGTATTAGTTGGAACCGTCAGTCAAGATTCTAAGATCTCTGGTGTTTAAGCTCAAGAAATCTTCTTCATACAGTTGTTTTGTATTTTTTTTATCGAAAACGAATTGGGCATATTAAGAATACCTATTGAGTTAATTTCACTATTTTATGTATTTAAAGATAATTATCATTGTGCTTTAATAATTTTTTATTATTTTTGTAAGCGTAATAATAAAACGTATAATAACAATATTTGTTTAATTATTAAATATCATGCACTAACACTGAAATCTAACAATAAAGGAACATAATTATCATGGGGTGGTTCATTGCGGAAAATACCCTGGCCCTGTACCCGGACTTTCGATTTTCGATATTTCGAGACTGTTTCGGTCCGAATTTCATAATAGAGGTGAAATTGGAACGAAAACGGTCACGCAATTGCGAAGTTCGAATGTGCGGGTAGAGGCCCTGGTTCAATGAGTACACCTAGGCATGCATTGAACCAAATGTTTTTTTAAACTTTAATTAAGACTAAACTATAAAAAAATATATACAGGGTGTCCGGTAAGTAATGGATAACCCTGCACCGGCTGATAGAGGACCTCAAACCAGTCCAGAAACCGGACTTTCATGTCCAGTAAAAGTGCCACGGTTTTCGAGATATTTGGACTTAAACATTTTTTCTGAAATTTGGTACCTTTGTTACTCTTTTGACCATCATGGCCACTAAAGAAGAGATTTTTACAGTCCACTTTTTGTATAATATTCTCTAAGAGTGGTGCTATCAGACGTGCATGAGAAAGTTAGTATAGCTAGGGTTGTTCTATTAAAAAAAAAACATTAAGTCAACTTTAAACTTTTCCTGGAATTTTCACCTCAGTTTGAGCATGTGATGTCTAAAAAAAATGTATGGCGACCAGGGTGGCCAACTTTACCAAAAATGCCCTATTTAGTGCTGATTTTAAAATGGAACAGCACATGCTATTTGTTTGTTTAAATATAAAGATACTGCTATTCAAACTGAACGGGAGCTATTCTTGCAGTATCTGAGTTTTTAAAAATTAAGACTTACAATGCGGTAATTGATTTGACAATTGTGTTGGAAGGTGGGGTAAAGCCTTAATAAAGTCATGGCCAAGATTAGGCTAATGAGGAGAGGGTGGTATGGCAGCCAGAAATTTTGACTTCATCAAGAGAAGCGTCGGTAAGACCTGGATACAATTGACGCAGGATCGGCAAAGATGGTGAAATGGGAAGGAGGCTTATGTCGTGGGTGGATACGGGCTGATGATGACGACGACGACGACGGTAACATTAATGAAAAAGTAGCAGAAATTGTTGAAAATTATTTAATTAGTACAGTAAATGATCAAATTGCTTTCCTTCTGCCCTGATACACGCTCTACATCTTCTAATAAAAGCCCGTTTGAGTGTCCTTGCGTATCTTTGTTCACTAATTTGGTGAGCGGCGATTTTGACGCTTTGACGCAACTCTTGTAATGAGTTGATAGGTCTGGAGTACACTTTTTCTTTTGACTTTCCGATCCCAGTGTTCTGTGTTATAAATAACACGCGTAGAAGTAGAACAATCGGCTTCAAGCAGCACTAAGTCTTCATTTTCTTCGTCTTGGGGTCTTCCTTCACCGTAGCCGCCTACACCTCGACCAGGTATTCTTCCTGAGACGTATCCCAGCAGATGGATCGGCCGTGCGGGCCCAATATTATGGTCATCGCGGTCCCCGGCCTTGAACCCACTAGATTTTTTTTATTGGGGCTGCATAAAGGAAAAAGTGTACTCCAGACCTATCTGCTCATTATAAAACTTGCGTCAACGCGTCAAAACCGCCACTCAAAAAATTTGTGAACGAAGATACGCAGGGACACTCAAACGGGCTTTTATTAAAAGATGTATAGCGTGTATCAGGGCAGAAGGAAAGCAATTTGAACATTTACTATAGGTACTAATTAAATAATTTTCAACAATTTCTGTTACTTTTTCATTAATGTTACCCTCGTCGTCGTCGTCATCATCGGCCCGAATCCACCTACGACATAAGCCTCCTTCCCATTTCGCCATCTTTGCCGATCCTGCGTCAATTGTATCCAGGACATACCGACGCTTCTCTTGATGAAGTCAAAATTTTTGGCTGCCATACCACCCTCTCCTCATTGGCCTAATCTTAGCCATGACTCTATTAAGGCTTTACCCCACCTTCCAACATAACTGTCAAATCAATTACCGCCTTGTAAGTCTTAATTTTAAAAAACTCGGAGACTGCAAAAATAGCTCCAGTTCAGTTTGAATAGCAGTATCTTTATTTTTGAAAAAACAAATAGCATGTGCTTTACCATTTTAAAATCAGCTCTAAATAGGGCATTTTTGTAAAGTTGGCCACCCTGGTCGCCATAATTTTTTTTTAGACCACACATGCTCAAACTTAGGTGAAAATTCGAGGAAAAGTTTAAAGTTGACTTTAAGATTCTTTTTTTAATAGAACAAACCTAGCTATACTAACGTTCTCATGCACGTCTGATACCACCACTCTTAGAGAATATTATGCAAAAAGTGGACTGTAAAAATCTCTTCTTTTGTGGTCAAAAGAGTAACAAAGGTACCAAATTTCATAAAAAATGTTTAAGTCCAAATATCTCGAAAACCGTGGCACTTCTACTGGACATGAAAGTCCGGTTTCTGGACTGGTTTGAGGTCCTCTATCAGCCGGTGCAAGGTTATCCATTACTTACCGGTTACCGGACACCCTGCATAAAAAGGTTAATGCAAGCTTAAACCCAGATAAAGTTACAGTCCTCCATTTCGGCGTTTTCTCGTGGTACTCAATGATGAACAATTCACCCAACTACGGTATGAGGTTAAAACTATAACGAATACAAAGTAAGAATAGGATTTGAAAAGGGGGCCCAAATCTACAATTTGTATCATCATCCCCTATCTGTTGCCTATACAGGGTGTTAGGGTAAACAGTTGCATTACTTAAGGGGCGATTGTACCCATACAAAAAAATATATAAAAAATAATTTAACTAAAATTGTTTGCACATACGGTTTACTTGCGGACCCGTACAAGGGAGAATACCTGGAGTATGATGGTCCAAAACAGAGGATTACTAATATTATATGTTTATGACACGACTCAGAGTACGGTTTACACTAAAATAATAAATACAGATTAAACTTACAATACAGTTACAGTTAATACAATAAAGTTTTCACACGAGCAAATAAATTACCGAGTTAAATCTTTACGAGCGGCACAATAGAATAATTTTCTCAGAGGCAAGTAAAGCGTGAGTATGGGTGTGTGTGTTTGTGGGGGGGTGGGGTGGGGGGTGTGTGTGTGTGTGTGTGAGCGTGTTTGGGTAAATAAGCGGACTTTGCCGTTTTTGAGCGTTTGTTTAGAGCGCTTACAGACGAGCGACAGTTGTCTGCGACAGCTCACAACAGGGTCGCGCGACCCTCTGCGACCGTCGCGCGACTGTCGCGCGACCGTGACGTAGGTATAGTCTAAGAGCACAAGTATTGTTCTTGAGAGATTTCAGTACTAAGAGGAAATGTCCATACAAGGAAAAGGACGTAAGGGGAAATGCCCGTACAAGGAAATGGACGTACTAGGCAATGTCCGTTCGGGGAAATGTCCGTTCGGGTAAAAGGTCGTAAAAGGAATTCGGGCGATGGACGTTCGGGGAAAAGGTCGTAACTGACCTGATCCGGTTATAATTATCATAAAATTAATTTTAAGTTTATCGGAACGTCATCGGACGTATAAAATTACTTTAAGTCAATTAATATTGTCTCATCTTAAGTGAATATGTAAATATTCTTATGGGAAATAAATTTCTAAAACCTTAAACCTCTAAAGTTTATGTGGTCGTGTGGTAGTGGCTGGCCGCTCATTCATTTTCATTTATTCATAAACAATAATAATTATCGTGTCCGAATATTACAGGCATAAAAAAGATAATAAGGACGCTACATTTCACAAGATAGATTATACAGCATGACTCTTAAAATATAGGTACAAATTAAAAACAATATTCAATACAATTAAAATGATGTCAAGACAAAAATACAGAGTCATTATTATATATATATTCACAAAAACAAAACAAAACAAAAAAAAACAAAAAAAAAAAAAAAAAAAAAAAAGTTAATTAAAAAAAAGTCAATTTATAGGTAGAGGAAAAAATACAATTTATTAAGTCAAGGATATACAATTTTCACTTAAGCTGTTATTTTCAACACAATGTCAATAAAACGTAATTAACTACCCAGTTATGTTACTCTATTAAAACTCGTCAACTGTGTAACAACACTTTTCCAACAGAACTGCTTTTAGTTTTCTCTTAAAAATGTTAAGACTCTGTATAGTTTTCATTTCCAGCGGCAGTCTATTAAACAATCTAACAGCCTGACAACTAGCACTGTGTTCTACAACCTTTAGCCTCGGTTTTATCACTAATTTTAGGTCCTTTCGTCTAGTACTTTCTCTCAGTTTCCTGTTTTCTTCGGTCTCGTATTTGTGCCGATGTTTTATTAGATCTGTCAGGAGAACCAGTATATATAAACAAGGTGCTGTAAGGATCCTCAGCTTTTTGAAGTGATCCCTACAAGATTCCCATGGGGGAATCCTTACTATTGAGCGAATTGCTCTTTTCTGTGCAACGAAAGCTCTGTTCATGTTATACATATAACTGTTACCCCACAATTTGATGCTATAGCGAAGTCGTGACTCAACCAGAGCATAATAGACTGTAACCAGTTGGTCGATAGTCAACTCGTCCCTCAAACTGCGTAATGCATAACAAGCCGAGCTTATTGAATCTTCAATAGCACTCAGTTCAGCCTTCCAATTTAACAATGGGTCTAAATGGATTCCTAGGAATTTCACCTCTTGAACATTCTTTATTTTATCAGCATTGGAACAAATGTCTAGAGATTCATTGTTACTTGTGGTTGTTTTGAAAAGCATGGCACACGTCTTGTCGATATTTAGGTGCAGATTATTAACCGAAAACCAGTATTGGAATGCTACTAAGGCTGCGTTAGCTTTACTATTTATGTCGTCTGTGCTGTTACCCGATATTATTGCGTTTGTGTCGTCGGCAAATACTACTAATTGTGTATCGGGGACCGTGTCACAAATATAATTTATAAGGTCATTGACGAAAACTATGAAAGCTCGCTATTGTATCGACAATGGCCTCGATTCGGAGTGTACCACGACTTAACTAAATTTATTCCTGTCACTTTCTAAAATAAGATTAAGAAAAGAGACAGAAAACCAACAGCTGACTTTAGTGCTGTCAAAGTGACGTTAAATGCGCAAAATAAGATGCCATCATAATGTACGCCATCTTATTTAAAGCGTTTTTGGGCGTTTAACGTCACTTTGACAGCACTAAAGTCAGCTGTTGGTTTTCTGTCTCTTTTCTTAATCTTATTTTAGAAAGCGACAGGAATAAATTTAGTTAAGTCGTGGTACACTCCGAATCGAGGCCATTAAGTACCTAAATACTAGCATATTAAGAATGTTCATAAATCATGTACAGTCAAGAGCACGTCAAGCTTGACACTTTAGACTTTGTACCGTTCTTATTTAGTGCGCCATAAGCGTTACAATCGAACTGCAAGTGTAAAGCTTGATGTGCTCTCGACTGTACCTAATTAATTAATTTAGTTGGTTTATACCTATTGTAACAGGGGAATAAACTGTCTCCCATTACACGGTTTTCCGACTTTGGGAGTCAGGGACTCAATCAATTGTATGCCACTAAATTGTGATCAAATAAAGAATTTTTATTTTTTTTTATTTTATTTATTACATTTGTAATCACAGTGAATGCATGAATAAGGTTTTTCACCAGTGTGGGTACGTAAATGATTAGTCAAAGAACCCTTTTCATTACATTTGTAATCACAGTGAGCGCATGAATAACGTTTATCACCAGTGTGAACACGTAAATGTTTTGTCAAACTACCCTTTTCATTACATTTGTAATCACAGTGAGCGCATGAATATGGTTTTTCACCAGTGTGGGTACGCAAGTGATTTGATAAACTACCCTTTTGTTTACATTTGTAATCGCAGTGGGAGCATGTATACGGTTTTTCACCAGTGTGGGTACGTACGTGTATTGATAAATAACTCTTTTGATTACATTTGTAATCACAGTGAATACATGAATAAGGTTTTTCACCATTGTGGGTACGTAAATGATTAGTCAAAGAACCCTTTACAATACATTTGTAATCACAGTGAGAGCATGAATATGGCTTTTCGCCAGTGTGGGTACGTAAATGATTAGTCAAAGAACTCTTTACAATACATTTGTAATCACAGTGAGAGCATGAATAAGGTTTTTCGCCAGTGTGGGTACGTAAATGATTAGTCAAAGAACCCTTTTGATTACATTTGTAATCACAGTAAGAGCATGAATATGGTTTTTCACCAGTATGAATACGTAAATGTTGGGACAAATCACGCTTTTCATTACATTTGTAATCACAGTGAGAGCATGAATATGGTTTTTCACCTGTGTGTGTACGTAAATGTCTTAACAAACGAGACTTCTTGTAATTTTTGTAATCACAGTGAGAGCATGACATTGGTTTTTCGCCACAGTGAGCACGTAAATGTGTTAATAAACTACTCCTTTGCTTACATTTGTAATCACATTGAGAGCATGAATATGGGTTTTCGCCACAGTGAGCACGTAAATGTGTTAATAAACTACTCCTTTGCTTACATTTGTAATCACATTGAGAGCATGAATATGGGTTATCGCCAGAGTGAGCACGTAAATGTGTTAATAAACTACTCCTTTGCTTGCATTTGTAATCACAATGAGAGCATGAATATGGTTTTTCACCAGTGTGAATACGTATAATATGTTCTGACAAACTATCCTTTCTGTTACATTTGTAAGCACAGTAAGAGCATGAATATGGTTTTTCACTAGAGTGAATACGTAAATGTCTTGACAAAGTATTTTTTTCATAACATTTGTAATCACAGCTAGAACATGAATATGGTTTGTCACCAGTGTGAATACGTAAATGTCTTTTCAAATGATCCTTTCGGTTACATCTGTAATCACAGTGAGAGCATGAATATGGTTTTTCACTAGAGTGAATACGTAAATGTCTTGACAAAACGCCTTTTTTCTTACATTTGTAATCACAGTGCGAACATGATAATTTTTTTGTATGACAACCAAGATGTTGAGCTAATTTATATTTTTTTTGAAATTTTTTACCACATTCATTACATATAAATAAATTTTCTGATATTCCGGGTCTTTGATTACATTTCTGCAATTCGTAACAATTTCTTTGTTTGTTATTTCTCAATGTTGTATATGGTTTCATAAACTCAACATTGGAGATGATTCTCTCAGTATTATCATCTTTCATTCCCTTCTGAGGTGTGACTTGATCTGTCTCTTCATCTGTTGTCTCTAGTTTTGGCTTCTTGGGTGCAGGTACATCTGAAATTATAATTAATATTTTACACAAATTGTAACAATCGTGTTCTCTTCCTACTAGAACTAGAAGGATTTTGTTATAAAATGTTTCCCTTCAAATCAGACCGCGGAAACACAATAAGCATTTTTTTTTAAATTTATTTAATAATAAGTTACAAAATTACATGTTTTTAGTTGTAGTCCTACAAAACCGTATTCTACGGTTTGGCTGTAGGAACCGAGAATCAGTCTCGCATTACATAGGCGCAATAATAAAGACTACTATCAGTTTAAAATAACAATGTGCATGACCTTGAAGGGCCGTTGGATAACTTCACTCGGTTGACAAAGGAATGTAGACTCTATGCAAAGGAAACAATCATTTGAATGACTCGAGTGAAGTTCGTGTGATTGCGTTACGTCACATTTGCGAGCGAGGTCATGCACATTGTTATTTTAAACTGATAGTATTTATACACATAACATGACTGGCGTACTGAGTACGTAAGCTGGCAGCCAGAGTCGACACACTGACTCAAAAGACTCATATTGCTGCCCGAACTGACATGAAATTAGCAGAGATGCATCACAGTATAAGAAGAGTTCAATAGAGAGGGGCTGCTTTCAGCAAGCTGGATGACGTTCTCACAAACAAAAACATGCCCCAATGCGTGAAAACAAGTGTTTAACCAATTTGTCCTGCCTACAATGGCGTACGGCGCCTATTTCAATTAAAAAGTATTTGCTAGATCCCAGCAGTTTAGGATTTTTTAACAATGGATTAGTATTTTTGGCACTGAGCAAAGAACAAGCTCCGTGCTGGGGTAATGTCAACATAAACTATGAATGTGTAACTGTGTAGGGGTGGGTGTGTGTTTGTTTGCTCTGAGAATCTACATACATATTTCAGAATCTTTGCCATTCCAGCACGGTTAGCATGCCACCCACGACAAAGCGTTTAAACGAGAAAACCGTCATGCGCGCTCTTTTTGGCATACGTAAAATAATAAAGATGGAGCACGTGTCGATTTTTGTCGTTTTCTCGGGGGTGGCATGCTAGGCCTACAGGTTCCTATTACTTAGTCTTGATGCTGTAGGAGTACTACCTACGTAAATTGTGAGACATGACTATGTTCGGATTTTTAATTATTATTTTGTAAGTACTTATCAAGCAATATACAGGGTCCTATGAGCAGATTTTTTTTTTCGCGATTTCGGTGTTGGTGCCATAGATAAAGTTGTTCAGTTTGACGGTCTGATCATGCGCTTAAAAAAGTGTCAGCATATTACGAAGGACCCTTTAGATGTAGTTTTGGGAGTCCCGTGGCTGGAGGGCTCTCGAGTGGACGTCTGTCGTTGGCTCGCGATTTAGGTAGCCACGCGGCTCCGCCATTTTATGGCGGTTTCGAGTTTGTGTTTTTGTATAAAAACAGGGCTTTGAGATCGCCATATCCAATTACCGTACAACGTCAAGCACTAATTGCTCTTTTTAAACTAGATATTGGCAAAATCCACCAAGGAAACGCCATTAAACAAAAATAGAATAGAATAAAATTATAGATAAATTCTACTTTGATGGCAATATTACGCGAATTCTTTTTTCTTTCCTTTTGAACCGACTTCAAAAAAAGGAGTAGGTTCTCAGTTCGAACGTATATTTTTTTTTTGATTGTGTGTTCGCGGATAACTTCGTCGTTTATGAACCGATTTTGATGATTCTTTTTTTGTTGGAAAGGAGATATCCCAAGGGTGGTCCCATGATAAGGAAACCAGGATCTGATGATGGATCCCAGAGAAATCGAGGGGAACCTTCGAAAATCGTAGTGCCGACTAGTGCGTTTGTTAATTTGAAACACTACTGTTAAATCGAACTAATGAATTTACCACTGAAAATTGTGAAATAAACAAAATTTTACCAAAAAATTAAAACCGCCTTCAAAAAAACTAAAAAGTTAAAAATAATATTGCAGCCAATGACTTTTTCGTTCGCATCATAAGAACGTTAATTCGTTTTATAGAAGTTGGTGTCAAGCCAAGCCAAAAAACTAATGCAAGCCCTGTCACGAATCGGCTTGACAGCGACTTCGGTAAAACAAATTAATGTTCTTATGATGCGAACGAAAAAATCATCTCATCGGCTGCAATATTATTTTTTAACTTTTTAGTTTTTTTGAAGGCGGTTTTAAATTTTTTATACAATACAATAAAATGTGGTGTACAATAAAATGGGACAGCTACTCAAAGGGGTGCTTCATACCATCAAACTGAACAACTTTCTCTATGGGACCAATATCGAAATCGCGAAAAAAAATCCGCTCTCCCATACAAAACTGCAAACATAACTCGACTGAAATGTATGGGACAGCAGATTTTTTTTTCGCGATTTCGATATTGGTCCCATAGAGAAAGTTGGTCAGTTTGATGGTCTGAAGCACCCCTTTAAGTAGCTGTCCCATTTTAATTTACACCCTGTATTGATTATTTTTTTCTTTTTCTTTATATTTTTTCAGTGGTCTTGTGCCCCTTTGTGCACAACGTGCTCTTTCGCTAAAGCGTTAAAACGTTCTCATATTTTTATTGATGTTACCTGTCCACAGTTCAAGGATGCAGCTGTTTACCCTTACCCCTGTATTCGTGTTCCGAGTGTGAGTACAAATGTGTTAATATAATGCGGAAATTATGAAAGTGATCTGACCATGGGGAGCGCGTTAATTTCTCTATCGACACAGAATAGGTAATAGTATATAGTTCTACATACAGAACGGCCACTCCCCGCCCCCCTCTGACTTCAGATACCTCACCTCCCCTCAAACTCTCTGTGGTAACTTGAGGGAAGCCGAGCAAGGGAATGCAGTCAGGCGCGCGCACCCGTTGTATTTGACTTCATAAAATATATTTTATTTTTCTCCACGCAATAAAAATAAACGTTGGAAAATAACGCTAAATTCACATTTTCTGTGATTCTTTAGCTTAAAAACTATTTTTAATAACAGAATGAACTATAAAAAGTAACGAAATGTATAATGTCGTTCATACAATGCATGTTAAGTCAACCCTACACATATGTCATGCACAATTTTCGCAAAGTGCGCATGTGCAAACGTCATCATGTCAACTCTAAAACGTTGTTTGAAGTGCCGGACCTGTGCTATCGATCTGACATCACACTTAATTATTCACACTGGGTTGGAACCAGTGGCACTTTTGTACCCGCACGCAGAATTAATTTCCTTATAATTGTTATTAAAAAAATAAAACCGGTCAAGTGCGAGTCGGGCTACTCGCGCACCGAGGGTTCCGTACCACACCACCACAGAACACAACATAATTAACTTAGAAAAAAAAACTTTTTTTGTCCGGGACCTTTAGCGCAAGACCGACTCACACTTGGCCGGTTTTTAGTATTTGTTGTTATTTTGTAGAGTTTGCTCTATAATCACACTAAGTTTGACGCTTGTATGTATTACCATTTTTACGAAAAAATGTTGATAAAAACAAGTTTCATGTTGAGAACCCCCCTTAATTTTTTACTTTTTGACATTTTTATTATTTGTTAACAAATCCACCGTAATAACGCATAATCTGAGAAAATTTCAACTATCTAGCTATTACGGTTCAAAAGTTACAGCCCTAAATAAGTAGGACAGACTGATAGACGGACAGACGACGGACGGACGGACGGACAACGTAGGCTAAGTAATAGGGTCCCGTTTTCACCCTTTGGGTACGGAACCCTAAAAAACGGTAAAAACCCGTTAAAATGTTTAATTCTAGATTGTCATTCAAAGGTTTTGATTTCGAATCTTTCATTAGTTAATAGTTGGTTAATAGTTATTCTCAGATCAATCATGTAGTTTGTAGTGGTGCTCTGATACACTTGTGATCCTGTCTCATATGTGCATTCCATGATTTCCATGCTTTCCTGACATACATGTGTTGTGATATTCACATAATAGTATATTATTTTAATTTCTTACCAGAATTGTTAAGTTTTATTCCAGGTATTTGTTTAAATTTTCGTAGATTATAACATTTTGTTTTTTCTTTATTTCTCACTGTTGTCCTTTTCTTCTTCATCACATTCGATACTATTTCCACAGTGTTATCTTCTATTATTTGCTTCTGATGAGATTCCACTTGCTCTATCTTCTCATCCTTTCCTTCTAGTCTTGGCTTTTTCGGTGCCGGCACATCTGAAATTGTAATTAACATTTTTGTATGTCATGTATATTACCTACTATTCATTATTTCGAAATCTATCAAATCTTTGGGGTCCAACTAAGAATACAAGTATTCAGTTGTTTTAATCATAAGCTTTCAAACAAAAAAATATTTCATCGAAATCAGTCCAAAAAATCAGAAAATTGCTGATTTAGGGTTGAACCTCCTCTGGCAGCACCGCATCGCCTTTTCTGTTGCTCCATCCCTTTGTGTCACTCAGAAATGTCATCGTCAATTGCTAGAGCCATAGTCTAAAAAAACAAGGTCTTCTATTCCCAGAGTGACACAAGCCTACGTCACCAAAAAATGGCCGCTAAACATGGTAAAAGGGTATGATGACGTAGGCTTGTGTCAGTTACGTGATCGGAAGAGAATACCAGGCGCAGTATATTATTGTACCATGGCTAGAACAAATAAGATAGAGGGAACGCGCGCGACCGCACGCCGCAGCACCGCCGCGCGCTCTAGAGGAGTATTATGCAGTGAGTATATGGAACGACCTACCTCCTCCAATGAGGAACAAAATGAGCGTACACATAGTTTTAGAGCAAAATACAAATCAGCTTTATTAAGAAGACAACTTTCTGCAGAAGACTTGAAACATGCCTACTTGTACATGTTAAAGATTACAGACTATTTAAATTTTTAACGAATCTAATCAATCCCAATGATCTGTAAATACAACAAAAAAATTACACACACACACACACACCCACACACACCATGAATCATAGTTAACATGTACCTTGTAAAATTTTATAATTTTGTATGTAGTTTATAATTATGTTATGTATGTAGTTAAGAAGTAGATGTAAGGTTTAGATGTTTAGAGCATCTGTAGGTATTATTCATCTGCCCTCATTACTTATCTCCCACTCTAGACCTTAGGACGGTAGTAACTATTAAATAATATGTGCCTTAGGGAGAAGGGAGGGGCTGAAAATCAGCGCTGCGCGAGTTCAACCCCCAGTGCCAGCACAGGCTGAGCCTCGACCTGTTGTCTCTATTGTGTAATACCACTTTTTTGTACTTAGATTTTAAGAAAAAATTGAGGCAATAAATGATTTCTTAATTAATTTTTAATTTAAGGACCCACATCACCCCACAATGGATATAAGGCTACAGCTCACGTGGCAATGATGCAGCGGACGAGCTGGCGAGACGCGGGTCCAGCACAGACGCAATAGGGCCCGAGCCCATTACACCTTTCGGCTGGATCCGCTCGCAGCTACACAAGCGTACCAGTCAAAAACGGAACACACTCTGGGCTGCACTAACAGATTGCGAACAGGTGAGGAGTGCTTTAGCCACCCATGCCTCACTAGGAGCCTCTTGCATCTCAGGAGAGCTCAACTACGCCTAGTTACTGGAGCCCTGACTGGTCACGGTCCTTTTAACAAACATCTTTTCAATATTGGTGTTACTAACAGTCCTCTGTGCAGGGTGTGCATGGAGGCCGAAGAAACGGCTACGCACATACTGTTGGAATGCAACAGGCTAGCACACTATCGGGCACAACACCTAGGATCACCAGGATCCCTTCCAGAAGACTTTGGCAGCATTAACAATAACAAGCTTTAACGCAAAATAGGCTCTTAAGTCGTCGAGTTGAGGAAAATTATGCTCAACCAATATCAAGCACTGACTTGTATCTGGTACTTGGGTGAATCAACTTTTTGTTGTTAATGAGTGTCCTCAATGTTTCATACATTATTATATTAAAACTAGAGAATCTGAAGAACTTTAAACAACTCTAACGATACATTAGATGATTAAACAGTAAACTTCAGTGTTCAGTACAAATATTATCTCTCGTTTATTCGATTTTTTATTGGTGACCCAGCAGACAATTTTGCGCTTCCCTACAAATATTCACCGTCCCCAGAGTGAGTTGACTTTGAATGTCACCCTGCTGCATAAAAAATTATATGATCGTGTGAAGTTTTATGCCATTGGCATCTTCTTCTTCTTCTATCGAGTCGATGGCATGTCATTTAAATCTTTCCAGCCCAGTATTTCGCCACACGGATAGCATTATCGGCAGCGTCCATAAGCTCCGTTCGCGTGCAGGTGTCCGGGCAGGAAGGGCAGGACACAAGATGGGCCATTGTCTGAGGAGAAACACCGCATTCGCACCCAAGGTTCGACCCGTCTGTGTAGCCCCACTTGAACAGACTTTCTTTACTCCGGCCAACCTGAGTTCGGAGTCTATTGAAGCACCTCCAAATTGACCTGGGCAGCTCCCGTCCTGGTGGGAGGCTTTCCTTGAGAGGGACAAACGGGTCAGGAAGAGTGGTGCCTTCCCGCCAAAGACCGAGTCTAGCCTGAGAAGCCTCACTTTGAATTGGCTCGACACACTTCAAGAAATTCTTACGGCTCTTGAGCCTTTGGGGCACTGTAGGGTACTTGTACATTGGGTGCCGTGTGTCGGCTTCCATCTTGGTTCTCTCTATCGAACTTGCAACGGTCCTGCGGACGTCTGGAGGCGCAATTCCGGCCAGTGGATACAGCATCTGCACCGGTGTCGGTTTGATACAGCCGGTGATGATCCGACAGGTTTCATTTAAAGCTGTATCCACGAGCTTTGTATGGGCGGAACGACTCCACACAGGACACGCGTATTCACCTGCAGAGAACGATAGGGCTAGTCCGGTAGTTCGCAGGACTTGAGGCGAAGCTCCCCATTTCGTTGTCGTCAGTTTATGCAGGAGGTTGTTACGTGCATGCACCTTCTGTTTGACGCTCTCGCAATTCTTTTTGTAGGTCAACGCTCTATCCAATATAATACCGAGATATTTGGGGTGGCTGCAGTGGGTGATGGGCACGCCTCGCCACGAGATGGTGAGCTTACGATCAGCTTGTCTATTGCGAAGGTGGAACGCGCAAGATTGTGTTTTGGACGGGTTGGGCTTTAAGGCATTGATGTCATAGTAGGCACCGAGCGGGCAAATGCCATTGGCATTAAGAATAAAGTCAATAATTTTTAAAGAATGTTCAAACATATTATGAAGTTGACTGGATTTTATACAATTGTCTTGTAATTTTGTGTCTTTGGTAGAGGAGTAATATTGAAGTCCACTGACTAACCCAGCATAATTCCAATTAGTTGAAGCGGGATCTCACCACGGTTCATCTTACCAAAAAGGAAGCGTTCTGTGTCTCACACGATCGAGTCCGCCTATCCAGGGAACTTCATTTTACAGGCGGTCATTTCGTTTGTGGCTCAGAGAGGCAAAAAGTGTTTATTACATGTCTGCTGGGTGACTCCGTTTCTCGATAGTTTTAACTTTAAATACCTATTACGAAGAATGAAACATAGCAAATGTAGCCTAATATGCTGTAGTTACATTTATTTTAGAGATTTGTCAAAAAAAAAACATGGTAAAAGTTCATTTTACCTTTAAATGTCCCCCTTGATATTATCCACGTATATGTCAATAACACGATCTTACGTTTTAATTTATTCATTATTACTAGGATCCTAATTTCCGTGTATCCCAGGTTTTTTTAAATTAAGTATAATTCTCTATGTTTATATTGAACTAGCGGCCCGTCCCGGCTTCGCACGGGTGGACGTCTAATCTTTTCTAGCAATAAATATAGCCTATGTTACTCAGGGTGAATGTAGCTTTCGAATGGTGAAAGAATTTTTTAAATCGGCCCAGTACTTTTTGAGCCTATTCATTACAAACATACAAACATACAAAAATAGGTACAAATCTTTCCTCTTTATAATATTAGTGTAGATAGTGTAGATTACATTACAGTGATTTATAAACTAATCCATCATATTTTTGTATAATAGAATACTAGTTGCTCATGGGACCCCGTATGAGCTCAAGTTCTAAACTCAGCCCTAAAAATTACATTAAAATCATTTTAAGTTCGTGCCCCTTACTGAAATACTGAAGTTTGTCAGTAATTATTTCTGAATAATATGAAAAAAAATTATAATTTAATAATTTTTTTGGTTCACAAAATTGATCCGATCTTACAACAAAAAGTTGATTCACCCACTTAGTCGTGTCAACTCTAGTTGTGACTCGGGTCAGTAATCATTACATCTCAAGTAACTCGAGTGGCATACAATGTCTCGTCCCATTGCTATAAGGGGATAGAGAACTTGTAGTGGGATCAATATTAAATGACCATGTGGACACGCACACAAACAACACCTAGTAAATATGATATTAATGAAATACCACTAACCTTCAGGACGATACACCGTATTAACAGCTCGTTGAAGCACCACAGGTCCAATGACCATCTCATCTTTGACCTCATGATCTTCATACAAGTCTTCAGTCTCTACATAATTTTCGGACACTTCTTCTACTTTAATTTCAACATTTATATCAATTACACCTTCTTTAGATGTATTTTTAACATCCATTTTAGCGACAGGAATCCAACCAATATGTCTGTATCAAAACAAATCAATGTTTTCAATATAATGCATGTTACAGCTCCATCAGATGAGCGATGAGTCTGTCAATGTAGAGGTAAGAAACAGCACTGTAGGTAGTTCCAAACTAAGTCAGGTGATAACGTCGTGGTTCAACAATGAGCATCTAAAAAGGACAACACAGATTAGTATTTGAGAATAAAAAAGTACAAAATAATATTTCAGCCTATGAATTTTACGTTCGAATCTATAAGAAAATTAATTTGTTTTGTCGAAGTCGCTGTCAAGCCGGTAGGTACGATTCGCGACTGGGCTTGCAGTAATTTTTTGGCTTGGCTTGACACCGACTCCAACAAAACAAATTAATTTTCTTATAGATTCGAACGTAAAATTCATAGGCTGAAATATTATTTTGTACTTTTTTACTTCTGAAGTCGGTTTTTATTTTTTTGTAAAAAGATTTTTATTTCATAATTTTTAGTGATTAAATATGTTATTTCGACTCAGATATCAGTTATACACGCAAAGGGTACATTGAAAAGAAGCAAATCATAGATAAGCTACTATAAGCAAATGGTTCAATCGCAGACGATTTGCTGTCAACTTTTGAAGAGTTATATCATGTACAGTGCTGCCAATGTAAATTTCTTGATTCCCCGCTTAGGTAGGCTCAATTCCCCGAAATTCCCCGATTTCCAATCATGAGTTCCCCGAAAATTCCCCGGCACTGTAATATTCAAGAAATAAAGCAATTTTTCATGCAAAATGTAGTTTAATGTTTCACAAAATTAGCTTATCTGCTTCTTTGTCTTCTAATTTTTACCAAAAATCTACTTAAATATGTAGAATACAATGAGTTTTATTTATTATTTATATTTCTCCTACATTTTCGGTCTAAGGATAGTCTGATTCGGTTCGAATTTTAACAATTCCTCTTCTTTAGACATCCTTTGTTCGACATTTATTACAATTAGTTGATTCCCCGAAATTCCCCGATTTGAATCATTCCCCGCGCTCTCCCCGCACGCACCCCTCATTCCCCGAAAATCGGGGAAATTCCCCGGAATTGGCAGCCCTGATCATGTAGCTCCGAAGTGCGTCATCAGATCATCACAATATTAAAATGGGACCACCTCGGGAGTATATACTTTCAAACGAAAAAAGAATTTTTAAAATTGGTTCACAATTTACGAAAATATCGGTGAACATACATAAAAAAAAAAATACAGCCGAACATAGAACCTCCTCCTTTTTTTGAAGTCGGTTAAAAAAGGTGCCAACATGAAATATGAACCTATTATGCTAGTAGCAACTAGTAGTGTGAGAGAGACTTGGACATGTGTTATTAAGTTATTGCCCATCCTTGGATGTCTTTCTCTACCAGTTTACATAAATAAATACCACAAAAAACCAACACTCACCTAACCTATAAATCATCACTTTGCAACTCAAGTGTTAGAATGGGAAATACAACGCGAGTCTATCTCGGGCACATTGTTTACTTACGAAGTACATTATATAGTGATCTGTGGTTTACTTCCACAGCAACGATCGAAATATTTAGGTATTCAGTCGTATTTTCTGAAATTCACAAAATGTTAAGTGCGGTTTTTTTTTTTTTTTTTGGGTTCAATTCAAGGTAAAGCGATTACAGTATCGCATACAACCGATGTCAGGAATAAATACTCTCATTTATAGCAAATAAAACGTTGGTGTTCGACGTTTCAACGCTTCTTTGGAGTTTTTGGAGGCAATCGAGAAACGCAGGAAACGCAGAGAAGTCCACAGGAAAGAGGTGAACCGACCGCTTGCCGCGCTACAAAAGAACGGAACACTTTTCCTGTTCACGACCCACACCAACATATTTCACTGAACTGTATATTGTTCACTTGCACGACACTTTGTTACGCAAAACAACACCGATTTTACGAACCAAAACTCACTATAAACAATAAAAATTCGATGAAATATGAGGACTCCAAACGTATCTGTTCAAATCCCGCCAAAAACTCCTGTTAAGTGCGGTTTTTGAAAATCATACGAGCGAATGACAGAGGGGCAGTGTTGCCAATGCAAATTTTTAGGCGGCCGTGTACATTAGGTAAAAAAGCCGTGTTTATATGGAAAAAGACCAACGGTGGGCCGTGTCACTGCTTAAAAAAGGAAAAATTTTTCAATATTAGCCAAATGGTGCTGTTTTAAGGTTTTTAACGTTAATTAAACGTTTGCAAATTTTATCTATTTGTGTGGAAAACAATTTCATCTCGTCTGTTTTTTGCTCACAGAGCAAGAAAGAGGAACAAAACCCAGCCAACATACCGTAGACAACTTAGTTGCAATGTTGGCATTTGGATTCGGAATTGGATACGGTACACAGTCGAACCCAAAGGACATGGCCTATGAGCTTGACTATTGTCCCCAGTTCGTTGGCTCTATTAGAGCACTACAACGCTCAAAGAAAATATATGACACGATATAGTTCGTATACGAGTTATGACAGATGGCGCAAATTTTTGTTTCTATGAAGAAGGTTTTTGTAAAATATTCTGACGGGCCTATCCTTACGCTAGTAATATATAAATTATATAAATCTATGGTCGAACCATACACTTATTTATAACATAACAGTCGAATACTCTAAAAGTGATTTTTTTATAAATAAATTAGACAATTACAGTAGAATTTGCGAAAAGCCGTAGAATCTGCTACGGCCACAGGGTTACAGCCGTAGGCCGTGGATTTTGTAATTTTTTGGCCTGAAAGCCGTATAACACGGTAATTGCCGTAGCATTGGCAACACTGCAGAGGGGGGACAGAGGAGAACTTTGAGGAAAACCGCAAAGAAACCAGCGGCATCTTCTTTGAATAACGTGTAACTACAAAAATATTGTCTCAAATTTCCGATAGATGTCTCTTCAGACTCAACAATAAATCAAATTTATTACTAAAATTATAAAAAAACTTTGATCCTATTTAATACAATTTACGTAATATTTCAAAACTGTTTTAATTAAAATTAGTAAATAATTTAACTTATGTTCTGCGGTAGCACCATATTATTGTCACCTAGCAACACCAGCTACACAAGTTGTCACAATATGGCCGCCGGCGCCGTTACAACTTGCGCGTACGCTTGTTTGTGTTTTGCGCCCATTTTGTGATTTGAGCGTTTTGAGTGTTGATCTTCACTTCAGACGGTGAGGCAAGATTACTCCTCCGTCCTGTTACTGAGGCTACTACTCTTAACTAGAACAAAATAGCTCATTACTGAGAAAAAGTAGATTCCATTGTAAAGCATACTACCCGTTTGTTTGGAGTTGGCCGTCGATGACCGTTACAAAATTTCGTCAAAGGCACATTAACTGGTCCCGTCGACAAAAAATAATATAACAAGCAAATAAAAATTTAAAATTAAAAGCGATATTAGTGATCGGGACGGACGTGCCGTACGTGGTTGTGTTTCATAGGGTCTCTTAGGGGTGCGGTACGGTGAAGCGGGAAGGGAGGGAGCGGCCAACTCGAAGCAAATGACTAGTACATATAGCTATAGGTATGCGTATATATAGCAACTGTTTCTTGTTAAATATCATAGGTGGCGTTTCAAATTTATTTGCATTAAAATGGCACTAGAGAGCTCTCTTTTTCCGATATATTACTCTACTCTTTGGCGAATGAGCGAATTGGATTGGCAGCAAGTGCCAAAGAGAATGCAAGTGCGATTATTGAAAATCATACGAGCGGTTTGGCAGTAGAAAGATGCATAATCTCCATAGTAATTTTGACATTTTCTACTGCCAAGTCGCTCGTATGATTTTCAAAAATCGCACTTCAGGCTCAAAAAAACAGTTTTTTTTTTACAATTTATCCTTTCGGAAAGGCAATGGGAACATTTGGAACTAGCCGTTACAGCCTGGTCTCTAGATACATTTTCTTTGTAGAATCTTATACCTAACTCTTGAAATGCATGGGTGGTACACACATTCAAATGTTCAAGAGAATTTTACGCGAAGATCAATCCGTATCAAACGGGATCGCCTTCTTTATTATTCAATTTTACTACATTTTTCTTCATTAATAGCACATAATCAAACTAATTCCACCATTTATTAAGACAATAATGACCACGAAAAACGAATTTAGAAAATTAAAGAAACAAAGCCCGTCCTTTTCTTCACGATTCCCGTGCAAAACTCTTTTCCTAGCCTAAAACCTAAACCCTAACACATTGAAATGTCAGGATGGAACATATTCCAATGTTCAATGGAATTTTTCGCGAGGATTTCAATCCAAATCGAACGGGAGTGCCTTTCTTAATTTCTCTTTTTTACTACATTGGCCTCGATTCGGAGTGTACCACGACTAAACTAAACTAAATGTATTCCTGCCACTTTCTAAAATAAGATTAAGAAAAGAGACAGAAAACCAACAGCTGACTTTAGTGCTGTCAAAGTGACGTTAAACGCCCAAAAACGACTTAAATAAGATGGCGTACATTATGATGGCATCTTATTTTGCGCATTTAACGTCACTTTGACAGCACTAAAGTCAGCTGTTGGTTTTCTGTCTCTTTTCTTAATCTTATTTTAGAAAGTGACAGGAATACATTTAGTTTAGTTTAGTCGTGGTACACTCCGAATCGAGGCCATTATTAAACTAATTCCACCACATTAACACAATAATAGCCACGAAAAACTAATATAGAGAAATAACTATTAACTAATAACGAAAAACAAAACTAATCTAAACTATTATAAAACTGTAACAGAAGTGTGTCTGTACATTGAAGATATTTATATATACATTTATATATACAAAAAAAAAATTACGACATGGTTTTTACCTGTCCCTGATTCCAGATCACCAATTTTTGGATTTTTTGTCTGTCTGTTTGTTTGTTTGTTTGTTTATTTGTTTGTTTGTTTGTTTGTTTGGGTGTTTGTTTGTTCGAGTATCACGCAAAAACTACTGAACCGATTTTGATGAAACTTTTTTGTTTGATAGCTTATCATCTGACTTAAAATCTGGTATATAATTTATGAGGACGAAGTCGCGGGTAAAAGCTCGTATAATATAAAGCCCGTCCTTTTCTTCTCACTTCCCGCGCAAAACTCGTGATAGACGCTTAGACTAATTATATAGGGACGCGTAACCACGTGTCATTGTACTAACAAACTTTCTGCCACTTTTTGCGGGGGGCGAGGTAACATGTTATCCGCAACTTTGGATTTTATTCCCTATGACTTTAGATTCTAATTTTGAATGTTAAAAATCATGAAAAGTAGTCTCGTGTAAACCCCAAACGTTCTAAGTTCAAAATTATTGTTTCGCTATTATAGGCTGTCTCGTTTAGTGATAAGGTATAAAATTGGGTGTAAATGTTCAAGACTAATTGATCTAATACCGTGGCAGAGGGGAAATGCTACCGCAAGGCCGGTCCGGATATAATTAGTCTAAGGATAGACGTGACAGTGACATTTTTTTTAAAATATTTATCCTTTTGGAAAGACAATGGGAACTAGCCCTTACAGCCCTACATACTTTTCTTTGAACCCACCTTAACTCCTAAGGCTCAATTCCCACTGGCGCAGAGTCGAAGCGACGCGAAGCGAAATAATTCGGTCCATTGAACAGTGAATGTTAGCATTTCTGCGCGCGGTGACGCGCGAACCCGAGCGAAGCAGGCGAAGACGCGCGTCGCTGAGCGTTTTCAAATTTTCGCAACACAAATTCGTACCGTATTAATAGAAAAATAGAGATGAATTTAGAACGGTTGAAAAACTTGACGCTTCACGCCGCGTCGCGATGCTTCGACTCTGCGCCAGTGGGAATTGAGCATAACTCTTGAGTTGACATGCGAGTGTGGTTCTGACCTGATCCCAAATAATCACTTAAAATTAAAACGTAGTGATTATTTGTTCAGTGGGTGGTTCACACATTCCAGTGTTTAAGGGAGTTTTACGCGAGGATAAATCCGAATCAATTGGTAGACTTTACATACGAATCAACATTTCTTCTTCAGGGTTGGTTGGTATAAGTAAGTATAGGATTCCAATTATAACGACATTTTCCTTCACCGTTTGAAAGCAGTCTGTTTAAGCTATACAGTACGTCTACCATGAGTTGTGATAGTAAAATCAACTGACGTGGCTACATTCGTAAGAGTGAAGACGTTGAGCGAATAGATAACATTAAATTCGCACCATGAGTTTCATCGCACGCAACGAAAATCGTTAACGTATAGACGACAGGCACTGTAGCTCATGGCGTTCCATGACTCACTTCACACTTAATCGATGTGTCTCTTTCTTATTGCCTATTAGAAACAAGGATAGCAGAATTAGCTAAAAAAAATTTGAGTCCAAGCCAAAAAAAGCTAATTTAAAAAGTATAGTGTCAATACCGTAAAGTAATACGTTTAAAATAAAAAGGTTTGTTACTGTAAGCATTGCACTGGAGTTGTTTACGTTTTTATTCTTACAGTGTTATGTGTTTGATTGAAGCGGGTTTTATAGATGTATTTAAATTTCTTTCGCAAGAATATTAAGAAAATATGATATTTATTAATCTCGAACATTGTCACACAGATTATCTAGTCGCATTTATAGTATCATTACATTAGGTTCATCCGTAAAGCGGTCACAGACAGGCTCCAAGTTTTCATCAACAAATGCCTCTGGCAAATCTTGAAGATCTTCTGACCAAACACCATCTCAAACGAGGAGCTATGGAGACGGACGGGTGAGCAGTGTCATAGCGTAATTATAACAATAGTGGGTGCGCTTAGCGGTCGCGGTGGATCTATGCTTGCGCGGTGTGCTGGGGGGTGAAGCACCGGCAGTATTGGTACCGCAGGTTAATTGGTACCGGGACAGGCTTCCCCCGGGCCTCCGCTCACCGCGCACGATTGGCCTGTCGCGGCCGCCGAGCGCGCTCACTAGTTTGATTACACTATGGCAGTGTATAGAGAAAGTGATCCTTAAACGAAAGTGGCAGTAGCTAGGCCATGCATTAAGGAGGCCTGATGATCACCCATCCATGACACCCACCTGGCAAACGAAATAGAGGCCGTATTAAAATAACCTGGCGCCGCCGCTCTGTGGAAGTTGAGGCCAAAAGCCTTAACATGACCTGAGGGGATATCTACAGTGCTGTCCAAGATCGCAACCGGTGGAGAGCCCTAAATGTACCCCACGTGGGGGTGACAGGAAGAGAAGATTTAAAGTAGCAGAATCTAGCCGGACTTACAATCAAAAAGACAAAAAGAAGATGAGGTCTAGTGAATCACAGTTTGATCTATGGCGTGACTGTGTGATAGTTAGAACAGTAACATGCTTCTAGAACCATTCATGGAATTGTACAAATCGCGAAATTGTACCGATGGCGATGCTTCCATATTTTGAGTGATTTGGTCGAAACGCATTTAATTTTCTTTTTATTATTGTATGTAAATAATAAAGCTTTTATCTATAATAGAGCCGTTTATTAAATAGGTAAGTCTTAATTAAATTAAAAATTAAATTAAATCACATCATTTATTATTGAAATAACTCAGATGCATAATAACAGTGATAACAATAACAATAGTAACAATGATATTACAAACTATGTTAGTTATAAATAAAAACCTGTCAAGTGCGAGTCGGGCTACTCGCGCACCGAAGGCTCCGTAACACACAACAATAACTTACAAAAATGTTTTTTTCTCCGGGGCCTTTAGCACGAGACTGAGTAACACTTGGCCGGTTTTTATTATTTGTTGCTATACTGTAGAGTTTGTTCTATAATCACACCAAGTTTGATACTTGCATGTATTACCGTTTTTACGATAGAGCGAGAAGAATAAACGTTGATAAAAACTAGTCTCTTGTATGAGGAGAGGACACAGTGGCGTAGAGTGTGTTTCTGCCGCCCGGGGTTCCAGTTTTGCCGCCCCCTTAGTATATTAAGCACCTACTAACATAGTTTACATAAGTGTGTTACTAACAAAATGAATCATGGTTATTTGAATAAATACATTTATTATTTATTTATTTTATTATTTAGTATCCCCCTTAATTTTATTTTTTCATTTTTATTATTTGTTAATCACACCAACTTTCCACTATCTAGCTATTACGGTTCAAAAGTTTCAGCCCTAAATAGGTAGACTGACGGACGGACGGACGGACGTAGGCTTAGTATTAGGGTCCCGTTTATCGATGTGTCTCTTTCTTATTGTCTATTAGAAACAAGGATAGCAGTACGTCTACTTTATTCGTTTTCGTAAATTATTTGTATTGAATTCCATACAGCGCCTCTGGCGGATAGTTATGTAACTAAAATCTGCACCATGAGTAAAGTTCCTGTAGTTGACTATCGCCGTTAATGTAACTAAAACGACACTACACTTATTGTAGTTCTCAAACAATTTCGGCACCATGAGTTACATATTTGACAGATGTCATAGTAATTTACTACAACGAAAGTAGTTGCGGCTGTCACCTTAATTTTTCTCCGTGACATGGTAACTATTTGTAGGAAATCGGTCAAGTGCGAGTCGGGCTATACGCGCATCGAGGCCGAGGATTCCGTACCACACCACTACAACATATTAACGTAAAAAAAATTTTTTTTTATTCCGGCACCTTTATCGCGAGACCGACACACTTGGCCGGTTTTTATTATTTTTTTGTTATACTGTAGAGCTTGCTCTATAACACACCAAGTTTGACGCTTGCATACAGGGTGTCCCGTAAACCGACGTCAACCAGGTGGATGTTGATAGGTTAGTTCACGCCTAACCAGAATACACTAAAATAAAAAAAATCTGTCAATCAATCAATAAGTCTGTCAACATTTGACTTTAGGAAATGGTACTTAGTTTTCGAGATAAGGACAGTTTTATGAAATTCGTGAAACTCTTTACCTTATTCACTATTTTGAGTGCCACCCCGCTACAAATTGTCTATGCAGTATCTGTGTTAAAACTGTCAATATCTCGAAAACTAAGCCACTTTTACCAAAGCCAAATTTTGATATTCCGCTTAGTCATGACCTAACCTACCAGCATGCGCCGAGTTGACGTCGCGTCGGTTTACGGGACACCCTGTATATTACCGTTTTTACCATAGAGCGAGAAGAAAAAACGATGATAACAACTAGTTTCTTGTTGAGAACCCCCCTTAATTTTAAACTTTTTGACATTTTTATTATTTGTTAGCAAATCCGCAAACGCACATTCTGTGAAAATTTTAACTAAGTATCTAGCTCTTTTGGTTTAAAAGTTACAGCCCTAAATAGGTCGGACAGACGGACGGACGGACGGACGGACGGACGCACGGACGGACGGACAACGTAGGCTTAGTACCGTCAGTACCTAATAGGGTCCCGTTTTTACCCTTTGGGTACGGAACCCTAAAAACGTAAACAACTCCATGCCATGCTTACATAGTAACGAACCTCTTTAATTTAATCGTAGGTGTACTATATGTTATGTATGGTGTTGACACAATACGTTTTAACCCTAGAGTAGTCGCGTCCTGCCGTGAAACGCGAGTGATCGCGTGGGGAGCATTTTGCCGCTCATATAGAAAATGATTTTTATGTTACAACCTACCTACCTACTTAAATAAAATAAAATTTAACATTTTTAACGTGCCTTTTGGTTTTTGGAATAATAAATGCTTATACGGACAAGTTCTAACAGAATATAGCATTATTTTTTGTTGGCCGGCACTTTGAAATTTGGACCAAAAATGTATAAAATGCCGATGATGTCCTTTCTTGAATTTTAGTAACATCTTTATCTCAATCCGCATAAAATAAAAAAATATTTGAGCCTAATAAGAAAATTAAATGTTTTCTTCATCTACGGCATGTGTTTCAGTAAAATAGTCCTGACACATGTACACACGGCAACAGGTCAGGTTACCCGGTTTGGACTTTGAACTATTAAAAGTTGATCGTTGCGAATCGTGCGAAAGGGTGCGGTATGTTGTTGTTGTTTCGTCTTACAGCACGCTGCGCCCGCGTCGGCAGCCGCGTCTATGCAGGCTCTCTTCCGCACTATTTTGTGTTTTGTACGTAGTGTAGTTATGGGTATATTGGGGTGCGTAACCTGATGTGTCGCCGTGTGTACATAAAGTGTTCGTTGCACAGTAACTTTGCGCATCTATTGCACTCTTTTTTGGTCCTTCTATTTTTCTTGGATGGACCACTGCACATATTATATACCTTCTCTTTCTGATGGTATTTTCAGATGTTCCGATGGTAAAAATAAATTTCTCATTGGTTTCAATAATTGGTTTCGTAACATGCTTAAGTATTAGTATCGACTTCTTATACCTCACACGTCAATCACCTATTTTTTTTAAATCAACTAATTAAAACAAAAACACCCAACCAGAATAACCTAAATAAATATATTATTATTATATTTACATCAAAAAAACAACAAACACGATGAAACTAATAATAATTAAACGTACTGTAAAAAACCATACATGAATTTTACTTACGAGCGTAGTCGCGCAGTGAGTAATTTGCCGCCAAACGCGACACACCTATAACAACCCTTTCTTCGTGAGGTAACCCGCGCACTCAATTTCTTCTAATTTCTAAAATGGGGAGGTGAGATATGTAATGTAGGGGCAGCTACTGGGACGCTTGACTTTGACAAATGCATCGTTTACAAAATACCATTAATTTTTTGACGCAAGCGGCAAAATGCTCATAGCGCGAGCACTCTAGGGTTAAATTTACTTTTTTTTGGCTTGGGTTCAAAAGATTTTGGCCAGTTTTGCTATCCTTGTTTCTAATAGGCAATTAGAAAGAGACACATCGATAAGTGTGAAGTGAGTCATGGAACGCCATGAGCTACAGTGCCTGTCGTCTATACGTTAACGATTTTCGTTGCGTGCGATGAAACTCATGGTGCGAATTATATGTTATCTATTCGCTCAACGTCTTCACTATTACGACTTATTGCATCAAAGCCTAAGAGGAAGGAGTCTCTTTGGTTTGGAATAAAGAGACTCCTTCCTCTTAGATCAAAGCCAAAAAAAGTCAATTTAAAAAGTATTGTGTTAATACCATAAAAGGTCAGCGTAAGCGAAAAGTTTTTAATCTAAGATTAAAGGGGTATGGGTAATATTGGCGTCTTTTTTTTTTCATGCAGCCAGTTACCAAATGTTGTGAGTATTTTAGGGCTATTATTATCTTACATTCTGCTTACATGATTATCAAAAAAAAATTGTCCTACGGTGTAACGTTTCGGAGATATTTAATATTAAAGTTTTAAAAAATCACTCTAATAAGATCATTAAAAGTTACTCATTTAGGTTTTTTTACCACTTTATTTGTTTTTATAGCCCAGAATTATTAGTTCTAATTATTTGTGACTGATGTGTCGTTTTTGGCGTGATGATTCACGCATATTTTGTGCAGGAACGCACCGCAATCCTCGCTAATTGGCGGTCGCTCGTTTGAATTAGTATAAGTTTCTACGAACTAAATATTGTGGGTACTTAAGTGGGTAAGACTAATAATTCTGGGCTATAAAAACAAATAAAGTAGTAAAGAAACCTAAATGGGTAACAATTAATGAGCTTTTTAGAGTGATTTTTTTTAAACTTTAACATTAAATATCTCCGAAACGTTACACCGTAGGACAATTTTTTTTGGATAATAATGTAAGGTAATAATAGCCCTAAAATACCCGCAACATTTGGTAACTGGCCGCTTCAAAAAAAAAGACTCCAACTTCCATACAAAAATTACCCATAGGCCTTAAAAAGGTTTGTTACTGTAAGCATTGCATGGAGTTTTTTTACGTTTTAGTGTTATGTCAGTACATATATTAAAACGTAGTGATTATTTATATTCTCTTTGACATATATAGTGATCTGTGAGCAAAGAGTACTTTATTATAACCGGAAATCTGTGAGTGTTGTGTTTTGATTGAAACCGGATTTATAGTTCAATTTCAATTTATTTCGCAAGAATATTATGACAGACTCCAAGTTTTCATCAACAAATGCATCAGGCAAATCTTGAAGATCTTCTTAACAAACACGATCTCAAACGAGGAGTTATGGAGACGGACGAGTGAGCACTGAGCAGTGTATAGAGAAAGTGATCCTTGCCTGAAGGTGGCAGTAGCTAGGCCATGCATTAAGGAGACGATCACCCATCCATGACACCCACCCCCACCAGGCAAACGAAATAGAGGCTGTCCTAAAATAACCTGGCGCCGCCGCTCGGTGAAAGTTGAAGCCAAAAGCCTTAACATGACCTGAGGGGATATCTACAGTGCTGTCCAAGATCGCAACCGGTGGAGAGCTATTATCCAAGCCCTAAATATACCCCACAGTGACAGGAAGAGAAGAAGATTTAAAGTAGCAGTAGCAGAATCTAGCTGGACTTGCAATCAAAAAGACAAAAAGAAAATAAGGTGCAGTGAATCACAGTTTGATCTATGGCGTGACTTTGTGAGACTTAGCACCATTTGCATTTTGAGTGATTTGGTGGAAACGCATATAATGCTCTTTTTATCGTATGTAAAATAATAAAACTTTTATCTATAATAATAAGTCATTTATTTAATAGGAAAGTCTTAATTAAATAAAAAATTAAATTATTATTCAGATAACCCAGAACCAGATGCATATAAGTAATGTTAGTAACAATGATCTTACAAACTATTTTAGTTATAAATAAATAAATCCGGTCAAGTACCAGTCAGGCTACTCGCGCACCGAGGGTTCCGTACCACACCACCAACATACAAAAACATTTTTTTCTCCGGAACCTTTAGCACGAGACCGACTCACACTTGGCCGGTTTTTATTATTAGTTGTTATAAATTGTAGAGTTTGCTCTATAATCACACCAAGTTTGATACTTGCACCTATTACCGTTTTTACGATTGAGCGAAACGTTGATAAAAACTAGTCTCTTGTATGAGGACCCCCCTTAATTTTAAACTTTTTGTCATTTTTATTATTTGTTAGCAAATCCGCCGCAATAACGCATATTTCGTGAAAATTTCAACTAACTAGCTTTTACGGTTCATAAGTTACAGCCCGAAATAGGTAGAACAAAGGGACTGACGGGCGCACGGACGGACAATGTAGGCTTAGTAATAGGTAATAATAAAAACGGATCCCTGAAAAACAATAATAACAAAAGATTCCCTATCAAACAATGATGTGGGTAGTTACAAGGTGGCATGCAAGCGCACCCATTGCTGCAGCATTGGGGAGTACCATATGTCTGCCAACGCGCGCAGGTTGTGGCTATTAGGGCTGCAGCGCAAACGGCCCAGCAGAGATGCACAGCTTTTGCATTATCGCGTGGAACCCATCACTGTGCGCCTCCGTAAACATATTGGAAGCACTACGGAACATTGGCAGCCCCATCAGTACCCTCAGTTGTTATACTGCACACTTAATGAATTTCACGAGGTGAGGGGGCGAAAAGGGTCCTTTTGACTTTGTGCGCGCATATGAACACTGTAGCTCCTTTGCATATTCCATTCGTCCTCAGATTCAGCTTCTGCTAACATTCTCCAAGCAAAATATACTCTTGTAGACATATTTGAAAAAAAAACTCAACAAATAAAACTGTTTCACGGAGAAAAATTTAGGTGACAGCCGCAACTACTTTCGTTATAGTAAATTACTATGACATCTGTCAAATATGTAACTCATGGTGCCGAAATTGTATGGGAACTACAATAAGTGTAGTGTCATTTTAGTTACATTAACGGCGATAGTCAACTACAGCAACTCATGGTGCGGATTTTAGTCAAATTTTAGTTACATAACTATCCGCCAGAGGCGCTGTACTGAATTCAATACAAATAATTTACGAAAACGAATTTAGTTGCGTTTAATGAATTTACTATAGCAACTCATGGTAGCCCTACTGCACTGGTAGCATGCCAACCCGCGATAGCCGTGATACGGCTTTATCATGTCTTTTATCCCGTTCGTTCGCGCGCAAAAGAACGAGATAAAAGACGTGATAAAGCCGTATCACGGCTATCGCGAGTTGGCATGCTACCAGTGCTGGGTGAAATTGATATCATTAGCACGGAGAAGTCATTAGCATCCTCTTAAACTAGAGTCTCTTAAACCACATCAAACTGAACACCTTTTACTATGGGAGTAAACGGACCGGAACAAAATAAAAACCGTTGTTGCATACATTTGAGTCAAGTAGGCATTGCAGTTTAGTATGGAACAGCAGATTTTTTTCTCTAATCGGTTTGCTCCCATAGTATAAGTTGTTCAGTTTGATGGGTAGAGGGTAGACTTTAAAAAAAAGGATGCTAAATGATATAAATTTCACCCTGTATAATGTTAACGGGACGTCGACCATGCGGATTCGAACCCGGACCCTCGCAAAGGAATCAAAATCCTCTGTAGTCCTAGCCTACAGAGGATTTTGCTTCCTTTGACGCAAATGTTTAAGGGAGTGCCTTGGTTGCCCGTTATCTAGCCCAAGTGAAGGAAAAGGTTGATGTCGTGTCGTATCAGAAACTCAAGACACTAGCTGAAAATAGACAGGATTGGCGAATACTCCACCGACAAGAGCGTAGCTATTAAATAAGATGATGATGTGGCCTTGCCCGTACCAGTGCCGGCGCGCCGGTTGCCGAGCTAGCTGCCGGCGCCGGCTTCAGACTTGTAGTTGCTGGCCTCAACCTAGTTTACATGAGCTGCCACTGGTTCCCGATGGCGTTATTTTTGGTTACCGGCGCCGGCAGCGGAGGCACTCCCAACTTAAAAATGCATTTAAAAAATGAAATGCATACAAAACCGCAAACCTACCCGAATGTATGACAAACAGCTGTTTTTTTTCAATTCGATGTTTGTCCAATAGAAACAGTTATTTAGTTTGAAGGTCTGAAACAGTTTCAGCTAGGGTTATGTAAATTTTTAAAAGTATCGATACCTACTCGATTCCAAGTATCGATACCTACTCGATACCAAGTATCGATACCTACTCGGTACCAAGTATCGATACCTATTTGAAACCAAGTATCAATACCTACTCGATGGCCGATGCCAAGTATCGATACCTACTCGATGCCAAGTATCGATACCTCCTCGGTACCAAGTATCAATACCTACTCGATGCCAAGTATCGATACTAAGTATCGAATCATAATGTATCGATACCGATAAAAGTATTGACTCAAAAGTATCGAATATCGATAATACCTACTTGGTATCAAGTAACATATTTAAAATATTAGAAATCACAAAAAAATACACAATAATGATTAATTTTTTTATATTTTTTCAAAATTAAATTAACTACAAAATATAGGAATTCATAATTGCTAGTATTGCTACGAAATGTATTCACACAGGGTATTTTTGTATTTCATTCATTGTATTCTATGTGGTCGGTCACACATGCATTATTCTTACTATAATAGGGTTTTCCTCCGAAATCATCACTCCAAAGATAGGGACGACGCTATACATCGGAAAGGGAAGTACTATCTACCTACTGACTTTTATCTGACAGTTTAGTGAGGAGACAAAAGTATCGAGTAACTAAGAAAGTATCGAATAGTATCGATACTTAGTAAAATACTCGAATAAAAGTATCGAGTACAAAAACTACTAGGTATTGAACTTAAAGTATCGATACTACTCAGGGCCTCTACCCGGACATCCAATCTTCGCAATTGCGTGAACGTTTTCGTTCCAATGTCAACTCTATTACAATGAAGTTCGGACCGAAACGGTCTCAAAATACCGAAAATCGAATGTCGGGGTCGTGGATTTTCGATATTCGATATATCGCCACTGTTTCGGTCCGCACTTCATTGTAATAGAGTTGATATTGGAACGAAAACGTTCACGCAATTACGAAGTTCGAATGTGCGGGTAGAGGCCCTGGTATCGATACTTTTTGCGGATCCCCTAGTTTCAGCTCATTCTGTTAGACCTTACATATATTTCTATTCTATTCGATAATTTTCTTTTTGACTGCACTGACAGAATATGGTAAACCTCTTTTTGAACAATAATACAAATACAATAATACAATAATACAAAATCACAACAAAAACATATACGTATTCAAAGCCTGCTCAGAAAAATAATAAACCTGCTTTGGAAGCGCTACGATCAATTATAGCCATTAATGGCAATATTTCAAGTAAGTACAAAAATTAGTTCAAATGATTATCCGTAACATGGAGAGTTGTTTTATTATTCTGGTCAGGTTTTAGTTAAGTTTCAAAACTTATTGGTTACACAGATTGCCTAAGAAAAAAGTTAATTAATTAAATGCATAAGAAAGAACAAACTTCAGATCTGCAACATGCTTCGTCAATAATAAATATACTATATACAACGTTGTTATGAATTAGCGCAAAACCGCATACACCCCAACTGATTTATAACAAAATAATTAAATTCAAACAATAATTTCATTATTTTGATAGTAAAAAATTTTAAGTTTTGATTCAAAAATCATTTTTCATCATTTCAGCACTGAATGAAAGCGCTAACGTACTCATGGATACATTTTTATAATCTTGTTTTGGTAGTAAGTAGGGAGAGTGTGCCCGTGCGGTGGGTTGACATCGGGTTCAGGAAATTTAAAATTATTTAATATAATTGAAAAAAAAAATACATAATTATGTTGAAACTATGACAATTCAATTCTGCTCTCGATTCTAAACAAACTACTTTCTAGTTTTGCTTTAATTCATTAACACGTTGTATAAACAGGAATTCAATTACCTAGGTATATTAGCTATGGTAATAGTTACTACGGTATGAGGTTTAGAACTACATAATAAAACGTAAGTATCATCATCAGCCTATATACGTCCCACTGCAGATCACAGGCCTACCCCTCAAGGGTGTATGGGCGTTAGTCCACCACACACGCCCAATTGATACATGGCATGACGTCCGTGCGGTTTCGAACGCGGACCTATAGATGGAGTTTCCATACCTCTCCGCAACGCGCCAGCGACACGCTCGCTTCAATTTGTATGGATGATGATGATGATGATGAGAAAAAGTAAACAAAAAATTTTAAGATTTTTAAGGTCTTAAAATATAGGTAACGTATTTAACGGTCACACCCTGTTTAATAACAGTAGACTTTTTGAATCAAACAATAGATCTTACAATATAAAAAAAACAACAATGGAAAAAATTACAAAATTAATTTCTGGTCTTCCACCAAACGTTTCTTCAGAGTGGTCACCCGATCAAGACCCGGCTGCGTTGAACGTTGTCTATGTTAAGTAGTCCCACAGCCAGGGTGACATTTCCCTTGCACATTTCGTCTCTCTCTGCCCTAACCACCACTATCTTTGGACTAAGTAATTATAGCGTGTGTACTGACTTCATTGGGCGTATCGCGGTCCGCTATTAGTCAGTAAACCGCTGAATACAATGTTCAGTGCTGCCCACACATTTTCAATAAAAATTGGTTTGAATACGATACCTATGTATAGTTTTCAAGATATGGGATATTACAAAATTTGTCTGAAATTCCTAATTTATGTTATGACGCTGCAAGAGCGTCTCAGTAGTCCATAGATGGAAGAATTGTAATATTTTCTGTAAATTAAACCCATGTTAAAAGTCGCGTGACAGGTGAGGGGACGCCCCCTTATATGGCAAGGCAAGGGAAAACCAATAGTATGCATGCTACAAAAACGTTTATTTAATGGAAAAGAATTGCATTAATTAATATTATGAACTAAAATCCGTGCGGTCAACGCTGTCATTAAAAAACCGTAAACCGCACCGTAGCGGATTGCGGACTAGTGTGTGATCCACCTTAGTGTATGTACCAAGTGTCTAGTCAGAGCTTCATGGTTCGTCATCAGTGTGAATACGCAAGATATGTTTTGATAAAGACCACTTATGACTACATTTGTAATCACAGTGAGAGCATGAATGTGGTTTTATAACAGGGGTGGCCAAGACGTCCGTCGACCGCGCCGTGTTTTATGGTAGCCCGCGAAGAGTTCAACAATTTTTAAAGAAGGATATAATCAATTTGTTAATCATGGCGCAATCATAGAAATATTGAAAACCACAAACTTTCTTGACAAACTTAGTGTCGAAAACATAGATGGGAATTTACGAGAGAAGAACTATACCTACCGACCACCAAGGAGTATTATCATGTTTAGAAATGTTATAGAATACCTGAGATTAAAAACTTTTCGCTTACGCTGAAGGATGGAGCCAAGAAATGAGAGAGCGGGATAGCCAGTTATAAAAACTTATGTAAACAAAAAAGACAGAAATATTATTTTTTGTTTCGGTCACCGTGGCCGGTTTTTTTGTTTGGCAAGATGACAAACCATTGTCAAACCTATGGAATGTTGATGTCATCTTGCCAAACAAACCGACTTTTTGTATGCAAAAGTCACATTATTGCTGTTTCATGTGCGGCCACGGTATGGTTTCCATAGAAATATTAATTTACTACATCTATGGGCGCAATTTTCTAAAAATCTAATTTTAATTCCTAAACGTCAGAAATATCGCTGAAAAACTGTTCAGCTGTGTAACATGTGGAATTCGAAAGACTGTTTTCAAATGTTGAAATTCAAACTCTGATTGATACCTTTGACATATTTTTTGAAATTGCATGTTTTCGGAAACAGTGGCAGGTTTCCATATTACAAGTAGATTATGAATCAGCGTTTTCTATTATGTAAGTTATGAAAAAACATCCACCACCAAAATAAACAAACGTATTTGATTGAATAAATATGTCGGAAGTAAAATTGTTGAAAGTAGACCGCCGAGTATATCTGAGTTTCAATATAGACCGCGTACTTGAAAAGTTTGGCCACCCCTGCTATAAGGTTTTTCACCAGTGTGAATACGCAAATGTTTTGAGAAATCACCCTTTTGAGTGAGTGCACTTGTAATCACAGTGGGCGCATTTATAAGGTTTTTCTGGTTCACACTGGTGTGTGAAGACGTAAATGTTTTGACAAACTACCCTTTCCATTACATTTGTAACCACAGTGAGCGCATGAATAACGTTTTTCACCAGTGTGAACACGTAAATGTTTTAATAAAACACTCTTTTGAATAGATTTGTAATCACAGTGAGCGCATGAATATGGTTTTTCACCAGTGTGGGTACGCAAATGATTTGATAAATTACCCTTTCGTTTACATTTGTAATCACAGTAGGAGCATGTATACGGTTTTTCACCACTGTGGGTACGTAAGTGTTTTGATAAATAACTCTTTTGATTACATTGGTAATCACAGTGAAAGCATGAATAAGGTTCTTCACCATTGTGGGTACGTAAATGATTAGTCAAAGAACTCTTTACAATACATTTGTAATCACAGTAAGAGCATGAATAAGGTTTTTCGCCACTGTGGGTACGTAAGTGTTGTGATAAATAACTCTTTTGATTACATTGGTAATCACAGTGAGAGCATGAATAAGGTTTTTCACCAGTGTGGGTACGTAAATGAATAGTCAAAGTACCCTTTTGATTACATTTGTAATCACAGTGAGAGCATGAATAAGGTTTTTCACCATTGTGGGTACGTAAATGATTAGTCAAAGAACCCTTTACAGTACATTTGTAATCACAGTGAGAGCATGAATAAGGTTCTTCACCATTGTGGGTACGTAAATGATTAGTCAAAGAACTCTTTACAATACATTTGTAATCACAGTGAGAGCATGAATAAGGTTTTTCGCCAGTGTGGGTACGTAAATGATTAGTCAAAGAACCCTTTACAATACATTTGTAATCACAGTAGGAGCATGTAAACGGTTTTTCACCAGTATGGGTACGTAAATGTTGAGTCAAAGAACCCTTTACAATACATTTGTAATCACAGTGAGAGCAAGAATAAGGTTTTTCACCAGTGTGGGTACGTAAATGTTTAGTCAAAGAACCCTTTTCAATACATTTGTAATCACAGTGAGAGCATGAATAAGGTTTTTCGCCAGTGTGGGTACGTAAATGTCTTGTCAAATTACCCTTTTCATTACATTTGTAATCACAGTGAGAGCAAGAATAAGGTTTTTCATCTGTATGAATACGTAAATGTTGTGACAAATAACTCTTTTCATTACATTTGTAATCACAGTGCGAGCATGAATATGGTTTTTCACCAGTGTGAGTACGTAAATGTCGTAACAAATGAGACTTCTTGCAACTTTTGTAATCACAATGAGAGCATGAATAAGGTTTTTCGCCAGAGTGAGCACATAAATGTGTTAGTAAACTACTCCTTTGCTTACATTTGTAATCACAGTGAGAGCATGAATATGGTTTTTCGCCAGAGTGAGCACGTAAATGTGTTAGTAAACTACTCCTTTGCTTACATTTGTAATCACATTGAGAGCATAGATATGGTTCTTCGCCAGAGTGAGCACGTAAATGTGTTAGTAAACTACTCCTTTGCTTACATAAACGTATATGTCCTGACAAACTACCATTTCTGTTACATTTGTAATCACAGTAAGAGCATGAATATGGTTTTTCACCAGTGTGAATACGTAAATGTCTTGACAAAGTATACTTTCCATAACATTTGTAATCACAGCGAGAACATGAATATGGTTTGTCACCAGTGTGAATACGTAAATGTCTTGTCAAATGATCCTTTCGGTTACATTTGTAATCACAGCGAGAGCATGAATATGGTTTCACACCAGTGTGAGCACGTAAATGTCTTGTCAAACCACTCTTATCAGTACATTTGTAATCACAGTGAGAGCATGAATATGGTTTTTCACCAGTGTGGGTACGTACATGTATTGATAAGGTTGACTTTTGATTACATTTGTAACCACAGTGAGAGCATGATAACTTCTTTGTGTGATATCCAACATGTTGTGCTAATTTATATTTTTTCGGAAACTTTTTCCCACAATCATTACATATAAATACATTTTCTGATATTTTTGGTGTTTGATCACGATTCTGTATATTAGTTTGTTCGTTATTTCTCAATGTTGTATTAGTTCTAATATTTGTGGAAGAATCCTCGTTAAAGTCAACATTGGTCTCAGTATTATCTTCCTTCATTCCCTTCTCAGGTTTGATTTGATCTGTATCTTCTTCTGTTGTCTCTAGTTTTGTCTTCTTGGGTACAGGTGCATCTGAAATTATAATTAATATTTTACGCAAATAGGAATTAAAATTAGATTTTTAGAAAATTGCGCCATGTTAACAAATTGATTAACTTATAAATGCATGACATTATTCTCATCCCACTATAAGCACTGCTGTCTCTATATGAATAAGTGAAGTAATAAGTGATATAAATAGTGAAGTAATAGTAATAAGTGAACTTAACTGAAGACTCTCAGAGGGTCTTCAGTTAAGATACAATGCGTTAAATGTTATAAAGCATTTCCTTCAAATCACACGCAGGAAACACGGATACGGATATTCTACGTCAATTTAGACTTCACCCTTTACTAATAATATCCATAAGAACATAACATTTGTCTTTAGGGTCCGCCACACACATACGGAATTGCAATCCGGAATCCTGAATCAGGATTACGATGTCACATGGATTTCCCCCCTCCACAATGGGGAACACAAAAGGGTCAAAATATTACTAAAAAATACACTTAAAATCTTAGCGTAGATCATGTACATTACATTAGTTTTTATTTCACTTCAATACATGCAGTATTTCCGAAGTTATGACGACGAGAAGTTTAAGCGCTTTTTAAAATTTCCGAGTTTACGCGCGCTCACGCTTTGACGTCACACCCCCGCTCAGCCCGCGACCGCGACACAGCACGGCGCTCGGTCCGGTGCATTTTGTTTCGTTTGTTCGTCAAAAATTAGTTTAATTTCGTTTATACCTAATAGTGTGCTTGTATATCAAGGAAATAATACTTTTACATTAATTTTATAACCGATTACACTAAAGTAAACCGTGTGGTGTGTAGAATGGATGAAGGTTTTCAAAAAGGTCAGTCGGACAATCTGCCAAGTGTGGATAGTTTGATGGTGGCACAATATTTTATGAAGAATAAGGATTTTACGGCTGCCGAAATAATAATAATTAATAATAATTTCTTGGACAATGTCACACAAATTATCTAGTCACATTTAAAGTACCAGAATCTAGCCTGGACTTTTATTATGATGACTAGACAACGATATAGAATACATATATACAGGGTGAAATTGATATCATTGGCATCCTTTTAAACTAAGAGTCTACCCATCAAACTGAACAACTATCACTATGGGAGCAATCCAATCGGAGCAACTAAAAAATCTGCTGTCCCATACTTTAGTATTAGTTTACTGCAATGCCTACTCGACTCAAATGTATGCAACAGCAGATTTTTTTTTTTGCTTTGATCGGTTTGCTCCCATAGTAAAAGTTGTTCAGTTTGATGGGTAGACTCTTAGTTTAAAAGGATGCCAATGATATCAATTTCACCCTGTAGATACAAACATCCATGACTCGGGTACAAATATTCATATTCATCATACAAATATCGGGATTCGAACCCGCGACCCTCGGCACAGCAGGCAGGTTCACTACCGACTGTGCTACCGGGCTGTCAAATTCGCGGAATAAAGATGAAAAGGTGTGTATGTTTTATGTAAGCATTACCTACTGTCGGGTAGGTATTTGTTCAAGCTTAAACCTTCCTTAAAGTGTGTCTGTGTGTGTTTTATTTAGGACCTACATTATGGACAACGATTTAAAAAATCTAGGTAGGTACTCGCAATCGCAATCCACATCTTGGCCTCAATCGCCCTAAGTTTGAACGATACTACCAAAACAAAACCACAACCAAAAACGTTACGTTATGCAGAATTCGTAACGATTTAGCTTTTTTTCGGAAGATACGTTGGCATAACGTTCGACCGCTGTCCAACGAACGTTTTTGATTTAGTTGGTGTCGGGAGAGGTGTATGGAGAGGTGTATGGAGGTGTATGGAGAGGTGTATGGAGGAGTATGGAGAGGTGTATGGAGGTGTATGGAGAGGTGTATGGAGGTGTATGAAGATGTTTATGGTGAGGTGTATGGAGAGGTGCATGGAGGTGTATGGAGAGTTGTTTGGAGAGGTGTATGGAGAGGTGTATGGAGAGGTGTATGGAGGTATATGGAGAGGTGTATGGAGGTGTATGGAGAGGTGTATGGAGAGGTGTATGGAGAGGTGTATGGAGAGGTGTATGGAGGGGTATGGAGAGGTGTATGGAGGTGTATGAAGACGTGTATGGAGAGGTGTATGGAGAGGTGTATGGAGGTGTATGGAGAGGTGTATGGAGGTGTATGGAGGTGTATGGAGAGGTGTATAGAGGTGAATGGAGGTGTATGGAGAGGTGTATGGAGGTGTATGGAGAGGTGTATGGAGGTGTATGGATTGTTGTATGGAGAGGTGTATGGAGAGGTGTATGGAGAGGTGTATGGAGAGGTGTATGGAGGTGTATGGAGAGGTGTATGGAGGTGTATGGAGAGGTGTTTGGAGATGTGTATGGAGAGGTAAGGAGAGGTGTATGGAGGTGTATGGAGAGGTGTATGGAGGTGTATGGAGCTATGGAGAGGTGTATGGTGGTGTATGGAGGTGTATGGAAGTGTATGGAGGTGTATGGAGGTGTATGGAGGTGTATGCAGAGGTGTATGGAGGTGTATGGAAGTGTATGGAGAGGTGTATGGAGGTGTATGGAGAGGTGTATGGAGAGGTATAGAGAGGTGTATGGAGAGGTGTATGGAGGTGTATGGAGAGGTGTATGGAGGTGTATGGAGGTGTATGGAGAGGTGTATGGAGGTGTATGGAGAGGTGTATGGAGCTATGGAGAGGTGTATAGAGGTGTATGGAGAGGTGTATGGAGAGGTGTATGGAGCTATGGAGAGGTGTATGGAGGTGTATGGAGCTATGGAGAGGTGTATGGAGCTATGGAGAGGTGAATGGAGGTGCACGCACAATCGATCGTTTGGTTTGGGTTTTGGTTTTGCTTTGGTAACGTCAACGATTTAACCGTTCAGAATAAAATAGCGCGATAGCATTTTTACATCAGCTAAACCAAATCTAAACCAAAACTAAACCAAAGTCATAAACGTTCCATCCGAACGGTAAAACCGTATAAAACAGCGCAATCGAGGCCCTTGCTCGTACGAGGTTGTTGTTGTTGATGATTATTTGTGTTTTATTAGTTTAAAAACATCGAAATGGTCTTCACAGCAGTGCGCTTTAGTTTTAGACCCTATTGCGACTACTCTTTTTATGGCCGTCATCCACTTCTTTCTCATTTTTGGGTCCTCAGGCACATAAAAAAAGAGTTTATCGGGTGTTTTCACAGTTGAATTGAAACACTGAGGCACAATACAATACTTTTTTTCCATTTTCACTGAAGAGAACTCGATGTTTACTGCACAGCAGCGAGCGTACGAGAGCACGACTGACGAATGACCGGGGGTGTGACGTCATCGGCTAGTGGGCGCCCGCCCGCGTTTTTAAAAACCTTCGTCCGGAAATACGCAATTTGATCGTTAATATCTCAGCCATTTTTGAAGATATAAAAAAAGTAAAAACACAGTTTTTTTCGTAATTTTTTGAAGATTTATTTGACATGTAAAGTGAAAAACGTTTGTCAGACCCATTGCGTTCGGAATTACGGAGGTATCAAATCCTATAGGTAAGTCACAATTCTGATTCGGAATGGCGGACCTAAGGGACTTCTAACAAACGTTTTATGTACACGTCCGTCCCACTGTAACTTATTCCAACATTCTGCCCCCAAGAGGGAGGAGGGGTGACGAAACCCCCCTTTTTTATTTATTATTAAAAAAGTTTGAGGTTATAATAACCAAAACGGAAGGTTTTTTAGCTGTTTTTATCCCACAGCTCAAAGGGAGAGGAATATAAAAGGTAATTTGAGAAAAACTGTTATATGCCAAGCCATAAAAAAATGAAGTCGCCCTCGACTGTTCCGGGACTAGGGCTTCTGATTTCTCAACTTTGACAAACACACTAAGTACTTTTGTTACTTATGGCATTTGAAACTTTTGGTTCTCGATTATATTAATGTGTGATTTGCTTAATAATAAAGAAAATAATAATATTTAGTCTCTTTTTAATATAATAGCAGTAAATTCCTCTAAAATACTTAAACTGATAATATACACAAAAGTGTTAAATGCACAATTAAATATATTGTTTGTGTACAAAAGTAGTAAGTGATGTTTTTTTTCATGATTTTGATATTTTTACAGTATATTTTGAAAATTTACATTTTATTTTTATGTAAAAATTTCTATCTATCTATCTATAACGTCACGCCTCTTTCCCAGTGGGGTAGGCAGAGACCAGGGCGCGCCACTTACTACGATCCTTACATACCTCTTTTGCCTCATGCACATCCATACATCTCTTCATACATGCCCGTCGGTTTCGAGTACTCCGCACTTCCCCTTTTTGTAGGACGCAACTGATTTGATCAGCATACGTCCTACGAGGGCGCCCTCTGCCGACACTTCCACTCACATTAGCAACATATATCTCTTTCGTACATCTACTCTCACTCATCCTCTCCACATGGCCAAACCAACGAAGCATACCTTTCTCTATTCTTGTCACAACATCTTCTTTCAATTTACATCGATCTCTTATTACACAATTTCTCACTCTATCTCTCAGCGTGACGCCACACATACTTCGCAAGGAACGCATTTCAACAGCATTAATTTTACTTGCATGCTTCTTCTGCCATACCCAGCACTCACTGCCATACATAAGTGTAGGCACCAACACACCATTGTGTATAGCAAGTCGCGCCTTTTTGGACACTACTTGGCTAGCCACAATAGTATGCAGAGCACGTTTACTTTGTTTCCCGCTGTTACTCGCCTATGCACATCACCCTCACATTTCCCATCTCTAGTAAACATGCATCCTAAATATACAAACTCATTCACTTTTTGCACTTTGTAATGTATGTAAAAATTTATAAAGATAAATACCCTACCTAAGTATAGGTAGTATATACACGATTCCAATGCACAGTTTTGAGTTATAGCATATTGAACTTTTAAAATAATAAAATCGGCTCTCCTGAACAATTGCTAGATCTGTAATTAGCATGTTTGTCTTCTAGACCATCGATATGATATTAATGAAATAACACTCACCTTCAGGACGATGTCTAGGGAGTACAGACAAGACTGCGTGGAAGTGGGGTGCTCTGAGTACTTCTAGTTCAGACTTTAACCTAACCTGACCTAACCCAATGAAGTGGGGTGCCTTTTTACACACTTCCCTTCCCTCTCATACTTTGGAGGGTGTCGGGATATAAAATCCTTTTTTGGTTATTATAACCTCAAAATTTGTTTTATTTTGAAAAAGGGGGGATTCCTCACCCCACCTTCTGGGGGTGGATTTGGGGGACCCCCTATTCCTCATCTAATCTAAATGCGTGCCGCAGGAAAACCTGACCCATATTTAATGACCATGTGGACACGGAAACAAACAAGACTTAGTAAATATGATATTAATGAAATAACACTAACCTTCAGGACGATACGCAGTATTAACTACTTGTTGAAGCACCACAGGTCCAATTACCATCTCATCTTTGATCTCATGATCTGCATACAAGTCTAGATCACTCTCTACCTCATCGTCTGATTCATTTTCTACTTTGATATCAGTTACACCTTCTGTAGATGTATTTTGAACATTCATTTTAGCGACAGGAATCCAACCCAATATGTCAGTATCAAAACAAATTATTGTTTTCAATTTAATGCATGTTACAGCTCCATCAGATGATGTGTCTGCCAATGTAGAGGTAAGAAACAGCACTTTAGGTAGTTCCAAACTAAGTCAGGTGATAACGTCGTGGTTCAACAATGAGGATCTAAAAAGGACCACACAGATTAGTATTAAAGAAAAAAGGTATCAACATGAAATATGAACCTATTATGGTCCAGGCTAGTAGCAACTTGTAGTGCGATAGAGACTTGGACATTAGTTATGGGTTATTTATTACTTATTGTCCATCCTTGTATGTCCCTCTCCACCAGTTTACATAAATAAATACCACAAAACACAAACACTCACCTAACCATCACTAAAACCACAACGAAGAACGTACATTTAGGAACTCAAGTGTTAGAATTGGAAATACAACGCGAGTCTATCTCGGGCACACGTTATACTTCCACAGCAACGATCGAAATATATAATTTAATTGTATTTTTCGTCTTTTACTTATAATGCATTTAACACTTACCACTTTGTGAAACCCGTACGGGGATCGATGAATGAAATAGTCGTTGTAGCGCGTACGCACACTCGTAACAAAACCACTAAGTACTCTTGCTTTCACACTGCACTGAGTTCGACTTAAAGTTCCCACCACACTTGTTCAGGCTTTTGTATGCATGATCATATCATGATCACCATCTAGTTAATGTAATGTTATATGTGATGTTTGGATAAATTAGTTTATAAAATTACTGGCTAGGAGGCACTTCAAAACTGTGGTCACATTGGTTCTCAATTGTGGTTCGTCACACACTCTACCATTGTGTATTTACAATTAGAAAACCGGTAAGTTGGTATTCTGTATCGGTAACTACGGACACCGCGAACGCTAATACAGAAATTAGCACAAATTGTTACCACTGTTTGTTTAAACGACACGACCATTTGCAGAGTTGGATGAAAATAGACTAACAGATTTCCTCAGAACGGAGAGTTATTTTAACGTGCCTATCAGGATATCAATCAATACAATGCTTTAACTTTATGTAAATAAGAATAAATTTGCCCGGGCACATGCACATTATTGCAAAATTTACAAAGCATGCCGACAAAAAAATAGGCGGCTTTCTTTGCAATCGGCGTTTCTTTTATGAAAGGGGTTAACATTATTGTTAATGTAATATTTCCACGAAGTCGGTTGTTTTGTTCCTGTTAGTCAAACAGCGTTTTTTTTTCATACCAATGTGATCTTTATCAACTACTCTAGGCCAGTCATTTTACGGAGTTTTGTTAGGCGGGGTAGGGAGTAATTATTAATTGGACTTTTGGCATTAGTGACAAAAATAATATCCAAAACCATATTTAAAAAAAATTTGCTACGCTACCTTGAAATCAAAATTTTGTGTCCCAGAAGGCTTTTAAATTAATAAAATTAATACCAATGCACTCATTTGAATTAGATTTAAGAATATACATTATTTTTGAGCAATGAAATAGGCATTAAAATGCCAAATGAGGTATTTATTAGAAAATACACCACCACCACGTTTGAAAGCCTAAAATATGTGCATAAAAAAAATTATTGTCTGGTTTTTTAGAACGAGATAATATCTACATTTTAAAATAGGGACTGTTGCTGTTTTATGTTGATATATTTTTAAGCTCAAATTGGCTCTTCAATATTATAGCGAAAAAACAATTCAATTATTAATTAGTCCCGGCTCAAACCGTAAAATGACTGGGCTACTCACTGAGTTCATGTTTACAATTGTCGAATATTACTATCCCATTCATAAAATAAACAATACATTTTTAGGGTTCTGAAGTCGACAAGGAACCCTTATACAGGGTGAAATTGATATCATTAGCATCCTTTTAAACTAAGAGTCTACCCATCAAACTGAACAACTTTCACTATGGGAGCAAACCGATCGGAGCAACTAAAAAATCAGCTGTTCCATACTAAACTGCAGTGCCTACTCGGCTCAAATGTATGCAACAGCTGATTTTTATGTTGCTTCGATCGGTTTGCTCCCATAGTAAAAGTTGTTCAGTTTGATGGGTAGACTCTTAGGTTAAAAGGATGCCAATGATATCAATTTCACCCTGTAGTTTCGCCATGTCCGTCCGTCTGTCCGTCTGTCCGTCTGTCCGCGGCTTAGCTCAGAGACGCTTAGTACTAAAAAGCTGTAATTTGGCATGGGTGTCATATTAATCAAGCCGACAATGTGGTAAAATAAAATTATAAAAAATATTTTTTTAGGGTACCTTTAGGGGTGTACACGCGAAGTGGGGATGGTTTTTTTTCTTGTCTACCCCATGATGTGGGGTATCGTTAGATATGTGGTTTAAAAATATTATGGGTTTAGGAAAACCATTTTTCGATTTAGGGATCCGTTCGCGGAATATTAAGCTTTGAAGTGAAAAATTTTGTTAGATTTTGTCTCCCCCCCTGCCAGCTAAACGGCAAATTCATGGCAGTATATAATTCATATACCGAAATTAAAAGGAAAACTATCACCACTAAGTAGGCTTTACAAGTTAACGAGTAATAGTCGATCAACTTATAAAATGTACTTTTTAGACTTTATTAGCCGTTAAACCGTAGTATAAAACAAAAAACCTACTTCTAAGTCCATATTATATTGTGACGGGCAACTACGGAACAATATCCTGCGCGTGGTCCGACACGCTCTTGGCCAGTTATTTGATCTCCTTTGTCGGCCCGCACAAAGCCGTTTTGCGAATTCGGACATAAAGAACCTGCGGATGCGCAATTTTGCTTCTTATTTGTATGACGCTAAAGCATTGTATCGATTGATATCTTGATAGTATGCATGAAACTTCGACGATAAGGACCTCGAGCCCGTTTCTCGGTCAGTTAATTCATTTGAACCAATTAGTGAAAACACGTGTAGTTGGTACAAAATAACTGTTTAGGTAAGGGAGAAATGTTGGATTTTCGTCAGCATCCAACAGATGCTGTTGGGGTATTTGGTCTGTGAATCGTGACGTTTATTATGACACAATTACATTGGTTGAATTTCAAAAGAGTGCAAGACAAACTAAATTATCGATATAACACATTTTAATTAATTAGTCAGATAAACGAAACGCCCGAAGAAGTGTGTAGGAACTTGAAATCGTGCTCAATGAATGAGAACAAGTATGTAGAAGCCGCTGCTTTAGATAAACGAAATCTTATCATGAAATCATTTTCGTCATAGTTGTTACAATGGACCACCTTGGACGTCTTGATATAATATCATACAACACGGGCGAATTAACTTGGCACCTGGATCACACGTGGCTCGGAATAAAAAACTCGGAAAACTCGGAAAGAATAACTCAAAAATGCTAAAGCGCAGGGACACGTCCGACGGTAACTGAAATGCTATGCTAAGGCCTCGCACGGCGACGACGGGGTCCCGCGGGGGTTAGCAGGAGGGGTGCCGAATTCCAAGCCACGTGCGAGTCAGTTGCCAAGTTAATTCGCACGGTTAACCATGTTCACTGTCTGATACCTTTCATTTACCATTCTTCTCAAACGCTGCATTTCTCTAGTTTAGATCACACAAAACTGCCAAGAATCTTTTCTAATTATCTAAAAAAAACACGTTTGAACAGTGGACGTTGTATTGCACATCTGTTGCACATCTGGTGGGTACCTACCTACCTACATAATGCTCGCTCAGCTGACATCAATGTTCGGCGCCATTTTTACCCGACTGCGCCAGAAGGAGGGTTATGTTTTTCAAGCGTATGTATGTATGTATGTTTGTATGTCTATTTCTTTGGCACGGCCTACAGCCTAAACGTCTTGATGGATTTTGACGTATGAGGTGTCTTTAGATTTGTAAAAATTGTGAGAGTGACATGGCTATATTATTTTAATAGGGCGGCTGCGAATTAAATAAAAGAGGGGGAATAAAAATTTTTTTTTGTCAAAAATTATAATATGGGTATCAAATGAAAGCTTGTAAACAGACAATTCCAAATATGTATATACTATAGTACTTTTATGCTGCCATTTCGACACAAGACTAAAAAGTATGAAATAAACTAAATTATTACGAAAAACAAAAAACCCGACTGCATAAAAAAAACTATTAACTGAAAAGAGAAAAACAAGCTCAATAATCACTAATCAGCTATAACAACACTAAGCGAAATATATTATTTGAATGTTATTAGGTAGGTATCGCAAACGGGGACAAAGAAGAATTATAAAACGTTTGTTATTATAAACCTTTTGTTTGTCCCCGCCTGCAATACCTACCTAATAACCACCTAATAACATTCAAATTATATATTTTGCTTAGTGTTGTTATAGCTGATTAGTGATTATTGAGCATGTTTTTCTCTTTTCAGTTAATAGTTTTTTTTATGCAGTCGGGTTTTTTGTTTTTCGTAATAATTTAGTTTTTATCAAAGGAATATGTCCTTTATACCGTCGAAATTGGTCGTATAAAGACAATACTCGTATATCTTCGTTATTCTTGTTCGTGAAATGAAAATTTGATTACTTGAGTAGAGTTATGGGTGTATCCTTAGAATAAGACTTATCAGACTTTGGTGAAATTGGCCCTTAATATGCTAACACTTTTTTAAATGGGGTTACTTTGGCTCCAATCGGCCTTCAAAGACAAGAGGCGGAGATTTCTTGAAATTAGCGATGTGATTATCAATGAAACAAAAACTAATTTTAAAGTGCTAACAGCAGAATGGTTGTCATGTCAGTGCTGCATTAAAAAACGTTCAGTGCGATCAGAATACTTAGAAAGAAGTTTAACGGACAGCCATGTAATTTGAGACCCAGACTTAGAGGTCCCGTACATGAATGAAACTTAGTATACGTGTAGAGTGAAACAAAACTAACAAAAAAGAAAATAGGTTGTAACCTGTAGAAGTTGGGGGAAAGGTATCCTTTATGATACCTTTTGTAGCAAGTGTATGAAACTCATAATCTTTCTTATTAGGTAGGCCACTCAATCTTCTACGTATTCATTGTGTTTATTTTAATGCAAATTCGCGATAGTATTATTATAATGGAAGAAAACGAAATCACCAACTATCAGTTCAACCAAGCCAAATACATTCTGTAACGACCAAAAAATACCTCAGTGATAATATTATATGAAAATAGCTGTCGTGGTTGCGTTTTGCTACTGCTTTTTGGATGAATTGTTTTTTGTTTACTAGTAATGTAATGTCTACTTTTGAATCCGGACCTTTGGAGATGTGGAAGTTTTTTAAAAAAATACCTTAATTTTTTCTGTTTAGAATAATTATGACGGTTTTGGTATAAATTGCTGGGTCCAAATTTTTTCCACTTACAAAAAAGAAGTCATACATGTAAAAAAAATCTTAGTAAAAAGTGACACAGGTGGTCACCTATCCATATTCTGAACGCACTGAACGTTTTTTAATGCAGCACTGACAACCATTTAGAACCAGTTAGCACTTTAAAATTAGTTCTTGTTTCATTGATAATCACATCGCTAATTTCTAGAAATATCCGCCTCTTGTTTTTGAAGGCCGATTGGAGCCAAAGTAACTCTATTAAGTACTACTTTTTAAGGTTCCGTACCCAAAGGGTGAAAACGGGACCCTATTTACTAAGCCTACGTTGTCCGTCCGTCCGTCCGTCTGTCCGTCTGTCCTACCTATTTAAAGCTGTAACTTTTGAACCGTAATAGCTATATAGTTGAAATTTTCTCAGATTATGCGTTATTACGGCGGATTTGTTAACAAATAATAAAAATGTCAAAAAGTTAAATATTAAGGGGGGTTCTCAACAAGAAACTACTTTTTATCAATGTTTATTCTTCACGCTCTATCGTAAAACCGGTAATACATACAAGCGTCAAACTTAGTGTGATTACAGAGCAAACTCTACAAAATAACAACAAATACTAAAAACCGGCCAAGTGTGAGTCGGTCTTGTGCGAAAGGTCCCGGACAAAAAAAATTTTTTTTTTCTAATTTAATAATGTTGTGTTCTGTGGTGATGTGGTACGGAACTGTTATAATATTCTGCATACTACGCTTGTATGTAGTAAGACTGCTGACCTAGCGTGCAACGGGGTTTATTGCATTAACATCTGTTTTCGATATTTCTAAATTAACTTGCACGCGTAGTCTAGATTTGAACCTCGCGAAGGACACTCTAGTTGTATTTTTCTATTTCCTAATAAACTAATAATCTAAAAAAAAAACCTTTCTTTTAAGACTCCTTCGACCCACCCCGTAACAGAACCCTCGGTGCGCGAGTAGCCCGACTCGCACTTGACCGGTTTTATTTAAATGATTATGAAAGCTGAGAGTCTGAAGAAGTTTTTAGACCTGCTTAGAAATCATGAAGTCACCTGTTTAGATTTTTAATTGCGAGTTGAAAATTTAAGTCATAATTAAAAGAACGTAAATTTTTTAATTTTTACTAAAATTCTCATGACTTTCATCAAAGTTACGTTTAAACTCTTGAAGATTAATTAGCAAAACAGAAAATTTGAAAAAGTCTTTTAGTTTTCTTTCGGAAATGTTTTATGTTGTCGAGATAGAGAATTCACTAAAATTCAGAAAAAAATGCATAACTCGAAAACTGCAAAAAATCGTAGAGCATACATGGGGGTGTTTCGGGTGCCCCAAAGGGTGCTCTGTCCATGGACTTCTGCTTGACACTATTTTTTGGGACACCCTGTATATAAGTATATAAAATATATTACCAGCGACCCGCCCCGGCTTCGCACGGGTGCAATGCTGATACTATGCATGTATTATATACATATAAACCTTCCTCTTGAATAAATAAATAAATAAATAACGCTCACAGGCACATACATTGTAATGATCCCAAGAAAGCACTATTTATAGGCTGTTTATTATGGAAACCATACAACAACGGCACAAACATATAAACATCCATGACCGAACCGGGATTCGAACCCAGGACCCAGGTTTGGCAGTCCGGCGTGGTAACCATTACACCAACCGGGTCGTCAAATCACTCTATCTATTAAAAAAACGCATATAAAAATCCGTTGCGTAGTTTTAAAGATTTAAGCATACATAGGGACAGACAGCGGAAAGTGACTTTGTTTTATATTTTATACTATGTAGTGATAGCAAGGAATATACAACGTGTTAATAAATTAGCGCAAAACCTCATACACCCCAACTGATTTATAACAAAATAATTAGATTGAAATAATAATATCATTTTTTGACGGTTAAAATTGAAAGTTATTCGCATTTTAAGTTTTGAGGCAAAAATGATTTGTTATCATTTCAGCAATGAAGGAAAGCGCTAACGTACTCATGGATACATTTTTATAATCTTGTTTTGGTAGTAAGTAGGGTGAGTGTGTCCGTGCGGTGGGTTGACATCGGGTTCAGGAAATTTAAAATTATTTAATATTTTGAAAAAAATTACTTATGTTGAAACTATGAAAATTCTATTCTGCTCTCGATTCTAAACAAACTGCTTTCTAGTTTTGCGTTAATTCATTAACACGTTGTATAAACAGGAATTCAATTACCTAGGTATAATAGCTATGGTAATAGTTACTACGTTAGTATGAGGTTTAGAACTACGAAGCCTATATACGTCCCACTGCAGAGCACAGGCCCACCCCTCAAGGAGGGTGTATGGGCGTTAGTCCACCACACATGCCCAATTGATACTGGCATGACGTCCGTGCGGTTTCGAACGCGGACCTATAGATGGAGTTTCCAAACCTCTCCGCAACGCGCCAGCGACACGCTCGCTACAATTTGTATGCATGATGATGATGATGATGAGAAACAGTAAACAAAAAATGTGAAGGTCTAAAGATAAGATAAGATAAATATTCTTTATTTGCACACCAAGAATATACAATTAAAATTTAAAAAAAGAATTAGAAGGGTACAAAGGGCGCTCTTATCACTAAAAGCGATTTCTTCCAGTCAACCATTGAATGGAAGAACTATTTACAGACACAAATGCTATAAAAGTATAGGTAATATACGTAACGTATTTAAGGTCACACCCTGTATAATAACAGTAGACTTTTTTGAATCAAACAATACATCTTACAATATAAAAAACAACAATGGAAAAAAATTACAAAATTAATTTCTGGTCTTCCACCAAACGTTTCTTCAGAGTGGTCACCCGATCAAGACCCGTCTGCGTTGAACTTTGTCTATCTTAAGTGGTCCCACAGCTAGGGTGTCATTTCACTTGCACATTTAGTCTCTCTCTGCCTTAACCACCACTATCTTTGGACTACATCTTCAACCCCATCTTCGTCCTGAGGACTGGATTGAGGTCAAGAGCAAACCCATAATTAATAAAAAAAAAAAGAACTAACTTCATTGGGCGTATCGCAGTCCGCTATTAGTTGGTAAACCGCTGATAAAATGTTCAGTTAGTAATAGCACAGATTACTTAATAGTTACGTAATAGATACTCTTTCTTATACTGTGCTGTGCTTCAGTGCTGCCCACACATTTTCAACACCACCAATATTACCTAAAGTCCCTAAATTGCCACAACTTCACGAAATGTACGACGGAACACTGACCTCCAAAAGACAAATTACCTTCTTTTAGGTCATCTAGCTTGGAGACCAGAGATCCTATATTGTTGAATGTAACACTATGTAACATAGCCATATAATATAATCAGAACTTTGTATTCTCAAAATTGTGACAATAAAACTTTTTTTTTAATGAAAATTGGTTTGTCGTAATACGATACCTAGTTTTCAAGATATGGCATATTACAAAATTTGTGTGAAATTCCTACTTTATGTTATGAAGCTGCAAGAGCGTCTCAGCAGTCCATGGGTGGAAGAATTGTAATATTTTCTGTAAATTAAACCCATGTTATAAAAGTCACGTGACAGTGAGGGGACGCCCCCTTATATGTATGGCTAGGCAAGGGAAAACCAATAGTATGCATGTATTAAGTCGCTCAGAGGTTATATTAATTAAAAGTCAGTTAACACTCTTTATCTTCCATATATTGACTAAAACATACTTAATTAAATACAACACAATATACGTGCAACGCTCTATCCCGACATCAAGAATGTGTCTGCTAGTTAAACATTTTGAGTGACATACCATGAAATCATTTTCGTCATAGTTGTTACAATGGACCACCTTGGACGTCTTGATATAATATCATACAACACGGGCGAATTAACTTGGCACCTGGATCACACGTGGCTCGGAATAAAAAACTCGGAAAACTCGGAAAGAATAACTCAAAAATGCTAAAGCGCAGGGACACGTCCGACGGTAACTGAAATGCTATGCTAAGGCCTCGCACGGCGACGACGGGGTCCCGCGGGGGTTAGCAGGAGGGGTGCCGAATTCCAAGCCACGTGCGAGTCAGTTGCCAAGTTAATTCGCACGGTTAACCATGTTCACTGTCTGATACCTTTCATTTACCATTCTTCTCAAACGCTGCATTTCTCTAGTTTAGATCACACAAAACTGCCAAGAATCTTTTCTAATTATCTAAAAAAAACACGTTTGAACAGTGGACGTTGTATTGCACATCTGTTGCACATCTGGTGGGTACCTACCTACCTACATAATGCTCGCTCAGCTGACATCAATGTTCGGCGCCATTTTTACCCGACTGCGCCAGAAGGAGGGTTATGTTTTTCAAGCGTATGTATGTATGTATGTTTGTATGTCTATTTCTTTGGCACGGCCTACAGCCTAAACGTCTTGATGGATTTTGACGTATGAGGTGTCTTTAGATTTGTAAAAATTGTGAGAGTGACATGGCTATATTATTTTAATAGGGCGGCTGCGAATTAAATAAAAGAGGGGGAATAAAAATTTTTTTTTGTCAAAAATTATAATATGGGTATCAAATGAAAGCTTGTAAACAGACAATTCCAAATATGTATATACTATAGTACTTTTATGCTGCCATTTCGACACAAGACTAAAAAGTATGAAATAAACTAAATTATTACGAAAAACAAAAAACCCGACTGCATAAAAAAAACTATTAACTGAAAAGAGAAAAACAAGCTCAATAATCACTAATCAGCTATAACAACACTAAGCGAAATATATTATTTGAATGTTATTAGGTAGGTATCGCAAACGGGGACAAAGAAGAATTATAAAACGTTTGTTATTATAAACCTTTTGTTTGTCCCCGCCTGCAATACCTACCTAATAACCACCTAATAACATTCAAATTATATATTTTGCTTAGTGTTGTTATAGCTGATTAGTGATTATTGAGCATGTTTTTCTCTTTTCAGTTAATAGTTTTTTTTATGCAGTCGGGTTTTTTGTTTTTCGTAATAATTTAGTTTTTATCAAAGGAATATGTCCTTTATACCGTCGAAATTGGTCGTATAAAGACAATACTCGTATATCTTCGTTATTCTTGTTCGTGAAATGAAAATTTGATTACTTGAGTAGAGTTATGGGTGTATCCTTAGAATAAGACTTATCAGACTTTGGTGAAATTGGCCCTTAATATGCTAACACTTTTTTAAATGGGGTTACTTTGGCTCCAATCGGCCTTCAAAGACAAGAGGCGGAGATTTCTTGAAATTAGCGATGTGATTATCAATGAAACAAAAACTAATTTTAAAGTGCTAACAGCAGAATGGTTGTCATGTCAGTGCTGCATTAAAAAACGTTCAGTGCGATCAGAATACTTAGAAAGAAGTTTAACGGACAGCCATGTAATTTGAGACCCAGACTTAGAGGTCCCGTACATGAATGAAACTTAGTATACGTGTAGAGTGAAACAAAACTAACAAAAAAGAAAATAGGTTGTAACCTGTAGAAGTTGGGGGAAAGGTATCCTTTATGATACCTTTTGTAGCAAGTGTATGAAACTCATAATCTTTCTTATTAGGTAGGCCACTCAATCTTCTACGTATTCATTGTGTTTATTTTAATGCAAATTCGCGATAGTATTATTATAATGGAAGAAAACGAAATCACCAACTATCAGTTCAACCAAGCCAAATACATTCTGTAACGACCAAAAAATACCTCAGTGATAATATTATATGAAAATAGCTGTCGTGGTTGCGTTTTGCTACTGCTTTTTGGATGAATTGTTTTTTGTTTACTAGTAATGTAATGTCTACTTTTGAATCCGGACCTTTGGAGATGTGGAAGTTTTTTAAAAAAATACCTTAATTTTTTCTGTTTAGAATAATTATGACGGTTTTGGTATAAATTGCTGGGTCCAAATTTTTTCCACTTACAAAAAAGAAGTCATACATGTAAAAAAAATCTTAGTAAAAAGTGACACAGGTGGTCACCTATCCATATTCTGAACGCACTGAACGTTTTTTAATGCAGCACTGACAACCATTTAGAACCAGTTAGCACTTTAAAATTAGTTCTTGTTTCATTGATAATCACATCGCTAATTTCTAGAAATATCCGCCTCTTGTTTTTGAAGGCCGATTGGAGCCAAAGTAACTCTATTAAGTACTACTTTTTAAGGTTCCGTACCCAAAGGGTGAAAACGGGACCCTATTTACTAAGCCTACGTTGTCCGTCCGTCCGTCCGTCTGTCCGTCTGTCCTACCTATTTAAAGCTGTAACTTTTGAACCGTAATAGCTATATAGTTGAAATTTTCTCAGATTATGCGTTATTACGGCGGATTTGTTAACAAATAATAAAAATGTCAAAAAGTTAAATATTAAGGGGGGTTCTCAACAAGAAACTACTTTTTATCAATGTTTATTCTTCACGCTCTATCGTAAAACCGGTAATACATACAAGCGTCAAACTTAGTGTGATTACAGAGCAAACTCTACAAAATAACAACAAATACTAAAAACCGGCCAAGTGTGAGTCGGTCTTGTGCGAAAGGTCCCGGACAAAAAAAATTTTTTTTTTCTAATTTAATAATGTTGTGTTCTGTGGTGATGTGGTACGGAACTGTTATAATATTCTGCATACTACGCTTGTATGTAGTAAGACTGCTGACCTAGCGTGCAACGGGGTTTATTGCATTAACATCTGTTTTCGATATTTCTAAATTAACTTGCACGCGTAGTCTAGATTTGAACCTCGCGAAGGACACTCTAGTTGTATTTTTCTATTTCCTAATAAACTAATAATCTAAAAAAAAAACCTTTCTTTTAAGACTCCTTCGACCCACCCCGTAACAGAACCCTCGGTGCGCGAGTAGCCCGACTCGCACTTGACCGGTTTTATTTAAATGATTATGAAAGCTGAGAGTCTGAAGAAGTTTTTAGACCTGCTTAGAAATCATGAAGTCACCTGTTTAGATTTTTAATTGCGAGTTGAAAATTTAAGTCATAATTAAAAGAACGTAAATTTTTTAATTTTTACTAAAATTCTCATGACTTTCATCAAAGTTACGTTTAAACTCTTGAAGATTAATTAGCAAAACAGAAAATTTGAAAAAGTCTTTTAGTTTTCTTTCGGAAATGTTTTATGTTGTCGAGATAGAGAATTCACTAAAATTCAGAAAAAAATGCATAACTCGAAAACTGCAAAAAATCGTAGAGCATACATGGGGGTGTTTCGGGTGCCCCAAAGGGTGCTCTGTCCATGGACTTCTGCTTGACACTATTTTTTGGGACACCCTGTATATAAGTATATAAAATATATTACCAGCGACCCGCCCCGGCTTCGCACGGGTGCAATGCTGATACTATGCATGTATTATATACATATAAACCTTCCTCTTGAATAAATAAATAAATAAATAACGCTCACAGGCACATACATTGTAATGATCCCAAGAAAGCACTATTTATAGGCTGTTTATTATGGAAACCATACAACAACGGCACAAACATATAAACATCCATGACCGAACCGGGATTCGAACCCAGGACCCAGGTTTGGCAGTCCGGCGTGGTAACCATTACACCAACCGGGTCGTCAAATCACTCTATCTATTAAAAAAACGCATATAAAAATCCGTTGCGTAGTTTTAAAGATTTAAGCATACATAGGGACAGACAGCGGAAAGTGACTTTGTTTTATATTTTATACTATGTAGTGATAGCAAGGAATATACAACGTGTTAATAAATTAGCGCAAAACCTCATACACCCCAACTGATTTATAACAAAATAATTAGATTGAAATAATAATATCATTTTTTGACGGTTAAAATTGAAAGTTATTCGCATTTTAAGTTTTGAGGCAAAAATGATTTGTTATCATTTCAGCAATGAAGGAAAGCGCTAACGTACTCATGGATACATTTTTATAATCTTGTTTTGGTAGTAAGTAGGGTGAGTGTGTCCGTGCGGTGGGTTGACATCGGGTTCAGGAAATTTAAAATTATTTAATATTTTGAAAAAAATTACTTATGTTGAAACTATGAAAATTCTATTCTGCTCTCGATTCTAAACAAACTGCTTTCTAGTTTTGCGTTAATTCATTAACACGTTGTATAAACAGGAATTCAATTACCTAGGTATAATAGCTATGGTAATAGTTACTACGTTAGTATGAGGTTTAGAACTACGAAGCCTATATACGTCCCACTGCAGAGCACAGGCCCACCCCTCAAGGAGGGTGTATGGGCGTTAGTCCACCACACATGCCCAATTGATACTGGCATGACGTCCGTGCGGTTTCGAACGCGGACCTATAGATGGAGTTTCCAAACCTCTCCGCAACGCGCCAGCGACACGCTCGCTACAATTTGTATGCATGATGATGATGATGATGAGAAACAGTAAACAAAAAATGTGAAGGTCTAAAGATAAGATAAGATAAATATTCTTTATTTGCACACCAAGAATATACAATTAAAATTTAAAAAAAGAATTAGAAGGGTACAAAGGGCGCTCTTATCACTAAAAGCGATTTCTTCCAGTCAACCATTGAATGGAAGAACTATTTACAGACACAAATGCTATAAAAGTATAGGTAATATACGTAACGTATTTAAGGTCACACCCTGTATAATAACAGTAGACTTTTTTGAATCAAACAATACATCTTACAATATAAAAAACAACAATGGAAAAAAATTACAAAATTAATTTCTGGTCTTCCACCAAACGTTTCTTCAGAGTGGTCACCCGATCAAGACCCGTCTGCGTTGAACTTTGTCTATCTTAAGTGGTCCCACAGCTAGGGTGTCATTTCACTTGCACATTTAGTCTCTCTCTGCCTTAACCACCACTATCTTTGGACTACATCTTCAACCCCATCTTCGTCCTGAGGACTGGATTGAGGTCAAGAGCAAACCCATAATTAATAAAAAAAAAAAGAACTAACTTCATTGGGCGTATCGCAGTCCGCTATTAGTTGGTAAACCGCTGATAAAATGTTCAGTTAGTAATAGCACAGATTACTTAATAGTTACGTAATAGATACTCTTTCTTATACTGTGCTGTGCTTCAGTGCTGCCCACACATTTTCAACACCACCAATATTACCTAAAGTCCCTAAATTGCCACAACTTCACGAAATGTACGACGGAACACTGACCTCCAAAAGACAAATTACCTTCTTTTAGGTCATCTAGCTTGGAGACCAGAGATCCTATATTGTTGAATGTAACACTATGTAACATAGCCATATAATATAATCAGAACTTTGTATTCTCAAAATTGTGACAATAAAACTTTTTTTTTAATGAAAATTGGTTTGTCGTAATACGATACCTAGTTTTCAAGATATGGCATATTACAAAATTTGTGTGAAATTCCTACTTTATGTTATGAAGCTGCAAGAGCGTCTCAGCAGTCCATGGGTGGAAGAATTGTAATATTTTCTGTAAATTAAACCCATGTTATAAAAGTCACGTGACAGTGAGGGGACGCCCCCTTATATGTATGGCTAGGCAAGGGAAAACCAATAGTATGCATGTATTAAGTCGCTCAGAGGTTATATTAATTAAAAGTCAGTTAACACTCTTTATCTTCCATATATTGACTAAAACATACTTAATTAAATACAACACAATATACGTGCAACGCTCTATCCCGACATCAAGAATGTGTCTGCTAGTTAAACATTTTGAGTGACATACCCCCTTCGCCCCGCTCCTTCCTCAACCCTCGTGTTACACATGCTACAAAAACCTTAATGGAAAGAATAGCATTAATTAACAGTATAAACTACAATCCGTGAGGTCGACGCTGTTATTAAAAAACCGCACACCGCACCGTAGCGGATTGCGGACTAGTGTGTGAATCACCTTAGTGTATACACGCTGAATTTTTAGTGGTCTTACACCGACAGCCATATTACTCCATTAAACGTTTAATATTGATCCGCAATGTTAAATTTGTAATATGTGAACATTACTACAGTTTTTATCAAAAATAAAAAGTACAAAAAAATATTAAATCATGCTGTTAATATTGTTTACATTTTCACTAAAGAAGCCGCCTACCAATAACGCGCAGTCCACGTGGACCTCAAAGAAGCCGCCACCCAATAGTGAAATTGTAATTAGCCAATAATCGATTAGCATGCCGTTTCGGCCACGCCCCTTTCTCCACGAAATTCAGTCGGCCGCCCGGTGTTTTCGTAAACGCATCGCACGCGCACGCGCTATTAATTATTGTTATTGTGTTTTTGTTTACTTTGTGGTTTGGCTAAGTGATCGGTGCAATGAGTGATAGACATTATCAGTACTCGAATATCGAGTATTTAGAGATGGTGCGTTTGTATGCAATCAGTGGTGATAATTTACGGGAAGCGAGAAGGTTGTACGAATCGCCTGCGCACTTGCAAATGTTGCGCAACCGTGGCATACCTAATCCAAAAGTTCCTGGATCGCATCTTATTTTGGCAGCAACTCAGCGCCTCATTGACCATGGCGCTTTTCAAGTCCCAAGTCATGCTCAAGGTCGCGGTAGGCCGCATTTCTCGCCTGAACTCGAAGAGGACATTCTCAACTACTTCGAACAGCATCCACGAAGAAGCACAAGAATGGCGGCGAGACAGTTTGGCGTCAGTCAATATTACGTATGGAAGTTACTGAATGCCGAAGGATTACAACCCTTCCACTATCGACGCGCTCAGGCCTTATACGAAACAGATCCAGAACCACGAATGGCTTTTTGTAGATGGTTAATTGAGCATCCCGCTGAAAATATCTTGTGGACTGACGAGTCTACATTCACGCGCGTAGGACTCTTCAACATCCACAATGAACATTGGTGGTCACTGAATAATCCCCATTTGATCAAAGAGCACTCGCATCAAATTAGATTTAGTGTGAATGTATGGGCCGGAATAATTAATGACCATATCATCGGACCCAGTTTTATCGAAGGAAATTTGACAGGTGGGACATACATGGATATGCTTCAAACCGTTATACCAGAGCTACTCGAAGACGTCCCCATCGCTCACATTTCTGGCCTTTACTATCAGCACGATGGTTGTCCAGCACACTACGCGCGAGTGGTCAGAGAGTACCTCACTAGTCAGTTCGGTGATAGGTGGATCGGACGAGGTGGTCCAGTTGCCTGGCCACCTCGAAGCCCAGATTTAACACCAGTGGATTTTTATCTGTGGTCAGAGTTAAAACGTCTTGTTTACACTGAAGAAGCCCGAAGCTTAGAACAATTAAAGCAGAAGATTATTGACGCTTTTAACACCGTGAGAAGTGACACAGTGACGCTTCGAAAACTAAAAGAAAACATACAAAAAACGAGCTTGGTTATGCCTGGAAGTGCACGGTACGCAGTTTGAGCAGCTACTACGTTACAGATGAAGTAAGTGAGAATTTCAATTTGTAGACGTATTATTATTACGTGTATTTGTAATTTTTCTTCATATCCAAAGTCAATGGCCGAGCGGTGTCATTGTTAAGGCCCCTCCACATTCACAGCGCGAATTCACTGCGCGAAATGCGGCGCGAATTGCGCGTGAACTCTTCTTGCCTCCACATTCGCAGTGTTATCACTACGCAGCTTTCGCGTGTTCGCAGGCTCTTTGACGCGGGCCAAAAACCGACAAAAAGTGCGCGAACCCGCGAAAAATATGCGAATCGGCTCCACATTCACATTTTCGCGCGTAAACTTCGCGCGCGATCGCGTGAATGTGGAGGGGCCTTTACACAGGTCGACGCCTGCCTGCCATATCATCACCCTACAGGATGTTGTCTGAGTTACCTAATAATTTAAATTTTTTTTTTATTTTAAAAAATAATCTACAATATTACAAGTTTTATTTTGCGAATGGATAATAACCATCGGTTACATTAACATGGCTTTCGATGTAAGACCACTAAAAAATCAGCGTGTATAGTATGTACCATGTGTCTAGTCAGAGCCTCATGGTTTGTCATCAGTGTGGGTACGTAAATGTATTGACAAACGATTCTTTCGATTAGATTTGTAATCACAGTGAGAGCATGAATATGGTTTTTCACCAGTGTGGGTACGCAAATGTTTTGTCAAAGTACCCTTTTCACTAAATTTGTAATCACAATGAGAGCACGAATATGGTTTTTCGCCAGTGTGAGTACGTAAATGTATTGACAAATGACTCTTTGTTTTACATTTATAATCACAGTGAGAGCATGAATATGGTTTTTCACCAGTGTGGGTACGCAAATGTTTTGTCAAAGTACCCTTTTCACTAAATTTGTAATCACAATGGGAGCACGAATATGGATTTTCGCCAGTGTGAGTACGTAAATGTATTGACAAACGATTCTTTCGATTAGATTTGTAATCACAGTGAGAGCATGAATATGGTTTTTCACCAGTGTGGGTACGCAAATGTTTTGTCAAAGTACCCTTTTCACTAAATTTGTAATCACAATGAGAGCACGAATATGGTTTTTCGCCAGTGTGAGTACGTAAATGTATTGACAAATGACTCTTTGTTTTACATTTATAATCACAGTGAGAGCATGAATATGGTTTTTCACCAGTGTGGGTACGCAAATGTTTTGTCAAAGTACCCTTTTCACTAAATTTGTAATCACAATGGGAGCACGAATATGGATTTTCGCCAGTGTGAGTACGTAAATGTATTGACAAACGATTCTTTCGATTAGATTTGTAATCACAGTGAGAGCATGAATATGGTTTTTCACCAGTGTGGGTACGCAAATGTTTTGTCAAAGTACCCTTTTCACTAAATTTGTAATCACAATGAGAGCACGAATATGGTTTTTCGCCAGTGTGAGTACGTAAATGTATTGACAAATGACTCTTTGTTTTACATTTATAATCACAGTGAGAGCATGAATATGGTTTTTCACCAGTGTGGGTACGCAAATGTTTTGTCAAAGTACCCTTTTCACTAAATTTGTAATCACAATGAGAGCACGAATATGGTTTTTCGCCAGTGTGAGTACGTAAATGTATTGACAAATGACTCTTTGTTTTACATTTATAATCACAGTGAGAGCATGAATATGGTTTTTCACCAGTGTGGGTACGCAAATGTTTTGTCAAAGTACCCTTTTCACTAAATTTGTAATCACAATGAGAGCACGAATATGGTTTTTCGCCAGTGTGAGTACGTAAATGTATTGACAAATGACTATGTTTTACATTTGTAATCACAGTGGGAGCATGAATATGGTTTTTCACCAGTGTGAACACATAAATGTTTTGTCAAATCACTCTTTTGATTACATTTGTAATCACAGTGAGAGCATGATAACATCTTTGTATGACATCTAACATGTTGTGCTAATTTATATTTTTTCCTAAATTTTTGACCACATTCATTACATATCAATACATTTTCTGATATTCCAGGTGTCAGAGTACGAGTATGTTTCCATAATTCATAACAATTTGTTTGTTCATTGCTTCTCAATGTTGTATTTGGTTTGATATTTGTGGATGAATTCTTTTTAAAGTCAACATTGGAGATGACTCCTTCAGTATTATCTTCCTTCATTCCCTTCTCAGGTTTGACTTGATCTGTCTCTTCATCTGCTGTCTCTAGTTTTGGTTTTTTGGGTACAGGTGCATCTGAAATTATATTTAATATAAATAACTAATATAATTTATATTTTTACTAATAATATCCAACACAGACTTTTATACAAAAGTTTTAGAGTGTGCCCAAGAGCTACAGTAGCTCATCCCCTTTCTACTATCGGACTTCCAGACGCACCGCAGGATGTCACTCCTACTTGGTTGACATCCCTCATATCTGCACCAAGCGCCTTTCTGAATATTTTATAATGCGCACAGCCAAGGAGTGGTATGCCCTGCCTGCGTCAGTATTTCCGAGCGCTTACGATCCAAATTCCTTTAAAGTACGAGTGAATAGGCATCTTCTGGGTACGCTCGCTACATCTTCGACCCCATCTTCGTCCTGAGGACTGCATTGAGGTTCAGAGCAAACCCATCCTTGATAAAAAAAAAAACTATTATTTAGTGGAATGTGTTTAGTATGAGGCATACGTGCGACAACAATTATTTTCCTTAGGGGCTTAAACAGAAGTGACGTGGCGCGGACGTAGGGCGGGCGGGGTGCGGCAATATAAACCTTATAGTACGTAGCATATAGCGTCGTTTAGAGAATTACGCCCGCGCCTCCAGGCGACATCGCCTAGTGGCGGGGGCGCGATTTTTCTTCACGGCAAAAACGACGCTATGCTACGTAATATAAGGTTTATATTGGTGTTACTTTGACTACCCGCCACCGCCACGCGTCTCTTCTGTATAAACCTTCATCATCATCATCATCTCAGCCAATGGACGTCCACTGCTGGACATAGGCCTCCCCCAAGGATCGCCATAACAACCGGTCCTGCGCTGCCCTCGTCCAACGTTTTCCCGCCGCCTTCACCAGGTCGTCGGTCAACCGTGTGAGGGGCCTACCCACGCTGCGCTTTCCGGTACGCGGTCGCCACTCGAGAACTTTTCGGCCCCACCGGCCATCGGTTCTGCGAGCAATGTGCCCCGCCCACTGCCACTTAAGTTTAGCAACTCTTTGGGCTATTTCAATAAATATATAATACAGTACAGCCGTATAAACCCTACCTTATGGCTTTAACTTCTAAAACCCCAGTAATTTTGACGACCCGGTTGGTGTAATGGTTACCACACCGGACTGCCAAACCAGGGTCCTGGGTTCGAATCCCGGTTCGGTCATGGATGTTTATATGTTTGTGCTGTTGTTGTATGGTTTCCATAATAAACAGCCTATAAATAGTGCTTTCTTGGGATCATTACAATGTATGTGCCTGTGAGGGTTTTTTTTTTTTTTTTTAATTACGAAAACAATGAAAGGTTAATTTGTAGCCCAGTCATTTTACGGTTTGAGCCGGGACTAATTACTAATTGCTTGTTTTTTCGCTATAATATTGAAGAGCCAATTTGAGCTTAAAAAAGTACCAAAATTAAAAAAAAAATACATCAGCAACAGTTTCAATTTTAAAATATAGATATTATCTCGTCCTAAAAAACATGACGATAATTTTTTTTTGCATATATTTAAGGGCTTTACCATCATACATACTTCAAACATGGTGTAAAAATTTTTGCCCACTTAGAAGGTTTTGAAAAATACATTCGTTTTTTCTAATAAATACCTCATTTTTTAAATTTTAATGCCTATTTTATTGATCAAAAATAATGTATATTGTTAAATCTAATTCAAATGAGTGCATTGGTATTAATATTATTAATTTAAAAGCCTTCTGGGACACACAATTTTGATTTCTATGTTGCGTAGCAAAAATTTTTTTAATATGGTTTAGGATAGTATTTTTGTCACTAAATGGTGCCACTTACAGTTTAAAAGTACAATTAATAATTACTCCCTACCCCGCCTAACAAAACTCCATAAAATGACTGGCCTATTGGGAAAACCAATGTATGTGGAGAGGGTGACTTTGTATTGTTTTGTACCAAATTCCTTTTTCTTTAGATATCTCATCAAAATATTCTTTCTACTTCTTAAAGCACATATTCTTGACATTATATATTGTGAGCGTTATTTATACCAGTAAACCAGTACCATAGTACTTACCATATATTGTTCCGTGACTGATATACAACCCACAGCCTAAACCACTGACATAAGAAACATGTTTTAAATACATATTCTACAGAGCATGTAGAGGTACACCTAAAAGAGTGAGATGGAGTGTTGAAGTTTTCCAAAATTTACACAGACAAAGTCACTGGCAAAAGCTACCTATGTATAAGCTTGACTCGATTCATGACACCAAGTAAAGCCAAGCACTCACTTCTATCTGATACTGAGTCGAGTCAACTCTAGTTGTGACTCGGGTCAGTAATCATTACATCTCAAGTAACTCGAGTGGCATACAATGTCTCGCCCCATTGCTATAAGGGGATAGAGAACTTGAAGCGGGATCAATATTAAAGGACCATGTGGACACGCACACAAACAAGACCTAGTAAATATCATCATCATCATCATCATCTCAGCCGACGGACGTCCACTGCTGGACATAGGCCTCCCCCAAGGATCGCCATAACGACCGGTCCTGCGCTGCCCTCATCCATCGTTTTCCCGCCGCCTTCACCAGGTCGTCGGTCCACCGTGTGGAGGGCCTACCCACGCTGCTGCTAGTAAATATGATATTAATGAAATAACACTAACCTTCAGGACGATACACCGTATTAACTACTCGTTGAAGCACCACAGGTCCAATGACCATCTCTTCTTTGATCTCATGATCTGCATATAAGTCTAACTCACTCTCTACCTCATTATCTGATTCATTTTCTACTTTTATATCAGTTTCACCTTCTGTAGATGTATTTTCAACATCCATTTTAGCGACAGGAATCCAACCAATATGTCTGTATCAAAACAAATCAATGTTTTCAATATAATGCATGTTACAGCTCCATCAGATGAGCGATGAGTCTGTCAATGTAGAGGTAAGAAACAGCACTGTAGGTAGTTCCAAACTAAGTCAGGTGATAACTTCGTGGTTCAACAATGAGCATCTAAAAAGGACAACACAGATTAGTATTTAAAAAAATCCAAACTAATTTGAAACAAGCAACTGGGAGTGTGTAAGAAACTTGGACATGGTTTATTACTTATTGTCCATCCTTGGATGTCCCTCCCCACTAGTTTACATAAATAAATACCACAAAACAAACACTCACCTAACCTATAAACCATCACTAAAACCTCAACGTAGAACGTACATTTAGGAACTCAAGTGTTAGAATTGTAAATACAACGCGAGTCTATCTCAGGCACACGTTTCCACAGCAACGATCGAAATATATATTTTAATTTTTTTTTTTTTTTTTTTTTGTTTAATGGCGTTTCCTTGGTGGATTTTGCCAGTATCTAGTTTAAAAAGAGCAATTAGTGCTTGACGTTGTACGGTAATTGGATATGGCGATCTCAAAGCCCTGTTTTTATACAAAAACACACACTCGAAACCACCATAAAATGGCGGAGCCGCGTGGCTACTTAAATCGCGAGCCAACGACAGACGTCCACTCGAAAGCCCTCTAGCCACGCGACTCTATATTTTAATTGTATTTTTCGAAATTCACAAAATGTAGCAGCGACTGGCTATGGCATTGGTTTCCGATATATTTCTCTACTTAGTCTGTGGATATATTACTCTACTCTTTGGGTAGAGAGTACATATGTTCCTTGTCTTTGGGCATTGGGCTGGGTTCAGAAGTGCGATTTTTGAAAATCATACGAGCGACTTGGCAGTAGAAAGTGTCAAAATTACTATGGAGATTATGCATCTTTCTACTGCCAAGTCGCTCGTATGATTTTCAAAAATCGCACTTCAGAGGTGCGATTTGATTTTTGAAAATCATACGAGCGAATTGGCAGTAGGTAGAAAGATGCAAGATGTGGAAAACCAAAATCTCTGTGGAAAACAATTTCGTCTCATCTGTTTTTTGCTCACAGAGCAAGAAAGAGGAACAAAACCCAGCTAACATACCGTCGACAACTTAGTTGCAATGTTGGCATTCGGATTCGGAATTGGATACAGTACACAGTCGAACCATACACTTATTTATAACAGTCTAATACTCTAAAAGTGATTTTTTAGAATTTGCGAAAAGCCGTAGAATCTGCTACGGCCACAGGGTTACAGCCGTAGGCCGTGGATTTTGTAATTTTTTGGCCTGAAAGCCGTAGAACATGGTAATTGCCGTAGCATTGGCAACACTGCTCCATAGTAATTTTTACATTTTCTACTGCCAAGTCGCTCGTATGATTTTCAAAAATCTCACTTTTTCTGGAAGCCCATTTTACCGTCAATGTCAAAATTTGAGGTTATAAAACAACCGTGATCGTTCCGTACCTTATGGTGAGTTGAAAAAACGCCCTGAAGTGCGATTTTTGAAAATCATACGAGCGACTTGGCAGTAGAAAGATGCATAATCTCCATAGTAATTTTGACATTTTCTACTGCCAAGTCGCTCGTATGATTTTCAAAAATCGCACTTCTGGCCGTTCCGTACCTTAAGGGGCCCATTCACAGCAGTCCTACATGCAGGACTACGAGGCCACACACTATCCTGCAAGTAGGACTACTCATACATTTTACCCAAGGTCATCGGACGCTTTGTAGGGATCAGCTTTAGTATCGTGCGGCATGAATTTGGGGGGGGATGGGGGAAGGGGGGGGGGGGGGGGGGGGGGGGGTTGAGGGGGGGTTCCCACATGCCCCCCCTAAAGGGAAAAAGTGAGGAAACCCCCCATTTTTTTTTTTTTAATATTTGAAGTTTGAGGTTATAATTAGCAAAAAAGTGCAATTTTTAGTATCCTGCAGTCCAAAAATAGGTAGTACGGAGCGTGGGAGGAGGGGGAGCCCCCCTCTGCCCCCCCCCCACCACCCACGCTGGGAGGCAAAAAAGAAGTGAATAAATGAAAAATTTTGTTTTTTTGTAACGGACAATGAGAGGGGGGGTGGGGGGGTGTGAGAGGGAGGTGACCGAGGTCGTGAGCGAGGGGGTGAGCGAGGGGGTGGACGAGGTGGTGAGCGAGGGGGTGAGCGAGGTGGTGGGCGAGGGAGATAGTGAGGGGGTCGGCGAGGGGGATAGCGAAGGGGAGGGGGATGGGGAGGGGAGGGCCCCCGTGGGGTCTCCCACAAAAAATCATACAACAAGCAAAACCGCAGTTAATGTCAAAAAACCTTTCTGTACCGGCATTGGCACCGGGCCGTAGCGGAGCGGAGCGGAGCGGCGGAGGCCCGGCCCCTTTTTGACAGAAGTAAGGGGTGCAATAAATAAGTGCGGAGCGAAGCGTAGCGGAGCGGAGCAAACGCGTTTCGACTTGTAACAATGCATCTTTTTTCTTTTAGGTATTTTTTCTGGCTTTGCACATAGCCTTTTTTGCGCTTCGGGGGGTTGGGGATGTTATAGAAAAAAAAATAATTAGCTATGGTCCATTGTCTATATTCGCGCTCCATGTCAACGTAGCTAAAAGGAAAATAAACTGATAAAATGTAAAACCATAATAGTTGTTTTGTTCAATACTTAAAGCTAAAAATAATAAGTAAAATATAACCACAAGAGGTTATGGGCTAAAATTTATTAAAAGTAAAAACAAATCAACGTAAAAACCGAAAGAATTTAAAGAGTGCAAAATTGGGTGCGATCGGCAATAGCATCCTACAAAAACAAAATGGAGAAAATGGAATACGTAGAAATACAGCGTTTAGAGGGGGAAGAAACATATGCAGCATGGAAATTCCAGCTAAACATTTTCTTGAAGGCTAATGGATGGCTCCATGTAATTAATAAAAAAGACGAAAAACCAGAAGATTGTCGTAGTGCATCCGAAGACAAAGAGACAAAAGACGATCAACAAACTGATGCAAAAGTGCAAAAATTGAGTATGTGCACCATATCCAAGAAACATTTACCACTAATAATGACTTGTGAAAACGCAAAACAAATGATCGAAAAATTATCATTCATATTTGAAAAACACAGTGATCAACAAAAGTGCAACTTGCTGCAACAATTCTTCCAATATCCATATAATAACAGCAAGGACATGACGAGTAACATAAGTGCTATAGAAAACGTTGCATTTCAACTAAAATCACTTGGAGAAAAAGTTACAGATAGTATGATCATCTCTAAAATACTGTCTACACTACCAGAAACCTACCATAACTTCATAACTGCTTGGGAGTCCGCACCACTTCAAGAAAAAACTCTAAATAACCTAACGTCACGCTTGTTAACAGAAGAAGTGAGGCTAAACTGCCAAGAAAGTAGATCAGGTGCGAAAACATGTTTCATCTGTAACAGTAAACAACATTTGGCTATAAATTGCAACAAAAACAAAGGAAAATTTATTAAAAAATGTAGTATTTGCAAGAAAACTAATCATGAAGAAAAAGATTGCTACTTTAAAAAACAATGTAAAATCTGCAAGAAAAACAACCATACCGAGAAAGATTGTTTCTTCAAAGACAAGAATAAGAACAACCAAAGATCTGCGTTATTAACAATGAATAATGGAAATACCAATACGGGCACAACAGAGTTCATCATTGACTCTGGATGTACTTCACACATGACTAAAGATGAGAACATATTGAGTGAAAGTAAGAAGAACCATATTGAAATCTATACAGCTAAAAGAAATGATAAGTTAGTATCCGAGAAGTCCGGAAAAATTGATACAGAAAACTATTATCTGCAAAATGTGCTATATGTGCCAAATCTAGAAAAAAACTTAATATCGGTAAACGCCTTAACAGAAAATAATGCTGAAGTACTGTTCACTAAACAAAATGTAATAATTAGAAAGAATAACAAAGAAATTATTAGAGGAATAAAAAGTGAAAACGGTTTATATTCAATACAAATGAAAGTTGACAAAGAAGCTTCATATTATGTGAAAAATAATAACAGTGTACTGGATTGGCATATTAAACTCGGCCATCCAAGCTACCAAACAATACAAGAATTGATGAAGATGTCAGAAGGTATCGTAATAGATAAAGATAACCTAAAAAATGTAGACAAAGAATGTGAGATCTGTATAAAAGCTAAACAAACACGTAAACCGTTTAACACCATACGTCAAAAGGCTACAAGACCGCTACAAATTATTAATTCTGACGTATGTGGTCCCGTTGAGGTAAACACATGGGATAATAAGAAATACATATTAACAGTGTTGGACGATTATACTCATTTTACCAAAGTTTTTCTGATGACGTACAAACATGAAACTGCTGAATATTTAAAGCAATACATACAAGAAGCAGAAAGAGAACTCAATGAAAAAGTTCATAAGATAAGGTGTGATAATGGAGGAGAATATACCAGCAACAGCTTTAAAAATTGGTGTCAAAGCAGAGGTATTGTTTTGGACTACACAATCAAATATAGTCCACAATTGAATGGAAAAGCGGAAAGACTGAACCGCACTATTATTGAAAAAGCAAGAGCTCTTCTATTTGAATCTCAACTGAATATTGAAATGTGGGATGAAGCTGTACTCACTGCTACCTACATAATAAATAGATTACCAACAAAATCGATGAAAATAACACCATTTGAAGCCTGGATGAAAAAGAAACCAAATTTAAATAATATTCAAGCTTTTGGAACTACTGCATACGCAAAAAGACTCGGACATCTTAAAAAGTTTGAGTCAAGAACAGAAAAATTAATCATGGTCGGCTATGCGCCAACTGGCTACCGATTGTGGAATCCTGCTAGAAGACAAATAGTGTACGAAAGAGATATAACCTTCACAAAGATTGAGAAACCTGAAAAAACTAAAGACAATACGTACCAATTAATAAGACTAGAAGATGAAGAAACCTATAAGTACAATGAAGACGATAACACAGAAGAAGAAGAAGAATATTACACAGATCAAGAAGAAAAAGACACTGAAGAACACCAGGAGGAGATAAATATAGACTCTAACACAGAAAATCTTGATAATACAGAAGACAAACAGGAAGATGTGGAAGAAAATATAGAAGAAACTAATAAACCGAAAACACCTGAGAAGACAACACGTTCCGGAAGATCATCAAAGAAACCAGCTTACCTGAAAGACTATGTGAGTAATATAGCTTATTGCCTAATAACAAATACAAATGTACCTAACACCTATGATGAGGCGATGAAAGACGAAGATTGGAAATCTGCAATAGATAAAGAACTGACAGCGTTAGAAAAGTTGGGAACATGGAAAGAAGAAAAATTACCTGAAAATAAGAAAACAATAGATGCTAAATGGATATTCAAGGAAAAAGAAGATGGAACCAAAAAGGCCAGGTTAGTGGCTCGAGGTTTTCAATTAAAGAGAGATAAATACTCAGAAATACTATACTCACCAGTTGCAAGAGCCTCCAGTATAAGAATGTTCATCTCAAAAGCTGTGAATGAAGATCTGCCTATAAGACAACTAGATATTCCAACTGCATTCCTGAACGGAAAGGTAAAATCAGAAGTTTACCTAAAACCACCTGAAGGATACATTTTAAAACATAAGAATAAGGTATTGAGACTAAAACGAGCATTATACGGGTTAGATGAATCACCCCTATGCTGGAATGAAACAATAGATGAATTCGCTAAAAAGAAAGGATTCAAGAGATCAGAATATGACTACTGTTTATACCACAAAGAAGACTGTTGGATGATAATTTATGTAGATGATATTTTATTAATCGGAAACTATGAACAAGTAATAAAAGGATTGAAAACTGAATTTAACGCTAAAGATATGGGAGAAGCGAAGAAGTTTCTAGGAATGGATATAGAACGAGAAAAGGATAAAATAACCCTGAAACAAACTAACTTGATAGATAAAATTTTGGACAAATTTAATATGACAAACTGCAACGGAATAAGTACACCAATGGAAACAAATTTCAACGTAACATCTGAAAAACAAAGTACTGCGGAAGAAACCAGAGAACAGAGAACAGATTGGAAGCTTACTATATTTGACAATAACTTCAAGACCAGACCTAACATATTCAGTATCTTACCTGAGTAGATACCTGGACAAAGCTAACGACCAGACGTGGAAGGCAGGAAAGCGAATATTAGGATATTTGAAAGAAACGATATAAGATAGACTTTTATTAAGAGTAACTATAGTTAGAAGTTAATAAGTTCATTTTGAGTTAACTGTGAAGCATAGAATATTTTAGTTACTTAATTGTTGTAATATCCTCTAAGTTGTTGTAAAACGATTTTAAATTTATATACTTATAAAATTAAACTCGAGGAGGAGTGTTATAGAAAAAAAAATAATTAGCTATGGTCCATTGTCTATTCGCGCTCCATGTCAACGTAGCTAAAAGGAAAATAAACTGATAAAATGTAAAACCATAATAGTTGTTTTGTTCAATACTTAAAGCTAAAAATAATAAGTAAAATATAACCACAAGAGGGGATAGAGGGTCCCCTCCCCCACCCCTCCCGCTCCCTTAATATATATATTGTATTTTGCACCCCATTTAAAAGGGGGTATCCCCCCTTTGGGGTGGTAAGGGGGGTACCCCCCCTCTGGGGTGGTAAGGGGGGTTGTCCCCTCCCCCAAATTCGTGCGGACACCAAAAATTGCAATTATAACCTCAAACTTCAAACATTTAAAAAAAAGGGGGGGTTTCCTCACTTTTTCCCTTTAGGGGGGGGGGGGGGGTGGGTACCCCCCCCTCCCCCCCAAATTCGTGCCGCAGGTTACTAAAGCAACCCCCTTTGTAGGACTGCAACACCATTCACGATCCGATATTGGTGTAGGACTGCAAGACGGACTACTGTGAATGGGCCCCTTTAGAGCGAGTTGAAAAAACAAAAACAACTGCACAAAAACGTTCTGAAGTGCGATTTTTGAAAATCATACGAGCGACTTGGCAGTAGAAAATGTAAAAATTACTATGGAGATTATGCATCTTTCTACTGCCAATTCGCTCGTATGATTTTCAAAAATCAAATCGCTCCTCTGAACGCAGCAAAAAAAAAGTACTCTTTGGAACGCAGCCTAATGCGGAGTTTTACGCGCGAAGTGAGACAAAATGGACGGGGCTTTGTTTCTTAATTTTCTAAATTAGTTTTTCGTGGCTATTATACTCGCGCCTTGTCCTCGAGATTAGTAGCAGTAGAATATTTAATAACACTTGTAGTAACGCGTAGCTTACACCATTTCCCACTAATTTGAGAGTTTTTAAAGTTTTTGTTGTTTTTCTCATCAATTGGCTGTATGGTCGGGATCCCTTTGCCTTTGATTCTCCGTATCCGGTTCTTCCGGTATCAATCTTCATTACAGTGTTGCCAATGCTACGGCAATTACCGTGTTCTACGGCTTTCAGGCCGAAAAATTACAAAATCCACGGCCTACGGCTGCGACCCTGTGGCCGTAGCAGATTCTACGGCTTTTCGAAAATTCTACGGTAATTGACTAATTTATTTATAAAAAATGCACTTTTAGAGTATTAGACTGTTAAAAATAAGTGTATGGTTCGACTGCTAAGTCGTCTACGGTATGTTGGCTGGGTTTTGTTCCTCTTTCTTGCTCTGTGAGCAAAAAACAGATGAGATGAAATGGTTTTCCACACAAATAGATAACATTTACAATGCTGTGCGATAATCCGCGCATATATCATGTGTCATATAACCAGTAACAATTTGCAAACGTTTAATTAACGTAAAAAACCTTAAAACAGCACCATTTGGCAAATATTGAAAAGTGTTTCCTTTTTTAAGCAGTGACACGGCCCACCGTTGGTCTTTTTCCATATAAACACGGCTTTTTTACCTAATGTACACGGCCGCCTAAAAATTTGCATTGGCAACACTGCTTCATTATCACTTCATTACGCATTTTAGTGTCAACCATTTTCACACATCAAAAAATTTTCTCTCTCAAAATTTCAAGATTCAAGTAAAAATAATGCACAAAAATTCAACGAGGACGAAAAACGACGTCGTATAAATCACCATCGAACAGAATAATACGAAAGTATGCACATATTCCTTGGAAACACGTCTGCTCGGCCACACGTGTTTCCACCAGTTTATTTCGGCGTATCTACGACAGATCTACGGTCTACGCGTTCACCAAACGAAACAAAACAGTCGACGACGGGCTCATCGAAGCTGGGAAGCACTGATTATAACTTGGCGTTCGATCCTATGGGGATTGTTGTTGAAAAGTCTGTATATACGCTTATAAAAGAGCTTTGAGTTCGTTCATAGTCTATGGCTGTCTATGTTTTATGTTGTCATAGCTACGATTGTTGTTAGGTCACCTTTGGAATAAATATCTGTTTAGAAATTGTGCTTTAATTTTAACATGGTAGCAGAGCGTGGTTCTCGTAGTTGTTAAAGGTTGTAAGTAGTTCCAACGTATTTGCAAGAGTAAGAAACGTAAAAGGGCTCACGAAATCTTGATCATGCAATCGACTTCGACGAACATGAAAATCGAGATCGGTCAGCTCGACGGGTCTAACTGGCAAACATGGAAATACAAAATCCAGTTAATGCTAAGGAGTACGCCACCCACGCTGCAGGCGATAGAGGGAAAATTAAAGCCGCGCCACCCTGGCGAAAGGGCGACAGAGGAAGCTTTAACCAAGTACAAAAACGAAACGGAAAATTATCAAAAGGTTGATAGCCAAGCTTTACTCATTCTTACGACAAACATGACGGAAGATACATTGCAGAAAGTAATGCGATGCGAATCATCAAGTGAGATGTGGAAAGAGCTTCACAGGCTTTATGATGGAGCAAAGGAAGACAGGAGCTATGATCTCTGTATGAGGTTCTTCCGCTACCAGAAAAGCGAGGAGCATGATATGGCCGCTCATATTTCGACTCTCAAAAATATATGGTATGATTTAAACAGTGAGATAGAAGGAAATGTTTTACCAGAGATTTTGTTGATCTGTAAAATTCTAGATACACTTCCGGAACAATATTTCAGTTTTAAATCTAGCTGGCTATTGATGAACAAGAGCGATCGAAATATTGAGAATCTCACGACGCAGTTATGTACTCATGAGAGAGCTTTGACAGGTGTTGAGGATGACACAAAAGCCGAAGCATTGGTACTTATGAGGTCGAAAGATAAGAGGAAGGATAAGTCTCAAACGAAAAATGACCGCGTCAAGTGCAATTATTGCAAAGAACTGGGACACAAGGTGAAGCAATGTCCAAAATGGAAGTTAGATGGACGCCCACCAAAACCTACACCGAAGAGTGATCAGAATCGAAATGTGAACAACATGAACTTAATGGCAGCAGTAGATATATTGAATGTCAGCGAAGATCGAGAAGGCTGGTATGTAGACAATGGTGCGACTAGCCATGTTACAAACAGAAAAGATCTATTCGAAACATTTGAACATTTTACTGGTTCACATACTGTGACTACAGCAAATGGAGAAGCTGTTCATGCTATTGGCAAAGGAACGCTGACAGTTAATGCTGATGTAGAAGGTCAAAAGCATCTGATTACATTAAATGATGTTTGGTACGTTCCTGCGATTAAGAGAAACTTATTTTCAGTGCTGTCAGCACAAGACAGGCTGACAAATAGCAAATTCCAATCTGAAACTACCATGTGCAAGCTTTCAGTTGATGGAAAAGTCATGCTGATTGGTGACAGACAGAAACAAGGTGGACTATATAAATTGCGGCTAACAGAGGTAATACCCATTAAACCGATAGAGATAAATAGTCTTAGTACCAAAGATTTACTGCAGCTATACCATGAGAGGTTAGGTCACCAGAATAAAGTACACGTGAAGAGGGTAGTTGAAAGAGAACTTGGTATCAAACTTAAGCTCGACAACGAACTGTGTGAAGGTTGTATGTTTGGTAAAGCTCATCGTCTGAAATTCGGGACAAGAGATAGCGCACGAGAGCCAGGTGAACTGCTACACGCTGATGTGTGCGGACCCTTTAGATACTCAATGTCCAAATACTTGTATTTTGTGCTCTTCAAAGACGACTTCTCAAAGTTTCGCTACGTATATTTACTGAAACAGAAATCAGAAGTATGCCAGAAGCTGCGACTTGTATTAGCTGAGATAAACACTGCGGGATACAAAGTGAAAGAGCTCCTGAGTGACAATGGCGGAGAGTTTGACAATGAAGAAGTGAAAAAGATACTTGGAGAAAACGGAATCAGACAAAGACTTACAATGCCTCATACCCCACAACAGAATGGTTGTGTAGAGAGAGAAAATAGGACAGTTGTTGAAGCGACAAGGTCTATTATGCATTCGAAGGGATTACCACAAGGCTTATGGGCTGAGATAGTAAATGCCACAGTCTATATTCTAAACAGAACGGGCCAAACCAAAATGGATAAGAGTCCGTATGAGATTTGGAATAATAAGAAGCCAAGGATCCGACATTTGAGAATTCTAGGAAGTACGTGCTACGCACATGTACCTAAAGTTTCTAGAAAGAAACTAGATAAGAAAGCCATTAAGGGCATACTCATTGGATACGACAATGATGAGGGATACAGGGTGTGGGTCCCAGAAGGAAACAAGCTGGTACGTTCCAGAGACGTTGTTTTTGAAGAAGAAACATTGACTTGGAAGGCTAGTAATGAACCGGAGGTACCCATGCAAACCAATCCAAATATGTCACAAAACGAGTATGAAATGGAGATACCAATACCTGATCCAAATGTTTCTCAATACGAGGACGTTTTAGTTCGAAGTGAACAAGAGTCTCAGACAGATTATGAATCATCTGAAGAAGTCGAAAACAATCTAGATAGAGGTTATGATTATGAGTCTTTAGACGAAGAAATACAGAATGATCTAGAGAGTGAAATGGCTACTCAAGGTAGAGCTACACTGAGAGACCGTTCTAAACTGGAACCCCCCAAAAGATTTGAAGACTTCATAATGACGGCTGTAGATGAGATTTCGGATTTACAAGAACCAAGAACATTTCAAGAAGCTATGAAAAGCAAAGATAGTGAAAAATGGAAAATAGCTATGGATGAAGAAATAAAGTCCTTGAAAGAGAATAAAACATGGGAGATGGTGATTTTGCCGAAAAACAGAAAGGCTATCCCATGTAAGTGGATCTATAAAGTCAAGTTGAATCCTGATGGAACCATAGAGCGATTTAAGGCGAGACTAGTAATCAAGGGATATTCCCAGAAAGAGGGAATTGATTATTACGAAACCTTTAGTCCTGTGGCCAGGATGACCACTATTAGAACGGTATTGAGCATCGCTGCCCGAGATAACATGGTAATTACACAGTTTGATGTATCTACAGCATTTCTGTATGGCTCATTAAATGAAGAAATATATATGAAACCGCCTGAAGGCTACAACGACGGATCCAATAAAGTTTGTAAGCTGAAACGAAGCTTATATGGACTAAAGCAGGCTCCACGTTGCTGGAACACTTGTATAAATGACTTCTTGATTGAGATTGGATTCAAGACAAGTGAAGCAGATCCTTGTCTTTTTACCAGACAGAGGGGGAAGAAGAAGCTTGTGTTGGCTCTATATGTCGACGATGGATTAGTTGCTTCTAGTCACCAGGACGAAACAGTTCAATTCCTGAATGAATTGAGCAGCCGTTTTAAAATAAAATCGAAACCAGCCACTTATTTCCTTGGACTGGAGATTGAGAGAAGAGAAGATGGTTCGATTAAATTAAACCAATCTGCCTATACCAAGAAACTGTTGGAAAGGTTTGGTATGGATGGTTGCAAACCAGTGGGGACACCAATTCTGAAAGAAAATGGACCAAGAGAAGACAGCGCTAATGAGGAGAAGTTCCCATATAGACAGGCTGTTGGTGCCCTAGCGTATCTGATGGTCGGTACGAGACCGGACATTGCCTATGCGGTAGGTGTTGCTTCAAGGAACCTAGAGAATCCAAGCAAGGAACATATTGTAATGGTCAAACGGATACTGCGATATTTAAAAGGTACTATGCATTGGGGAATAGAGTACTCGTGCAAGAAAAAATCGGATAAAATATTAAGATGCTATAGTGATTCCGATCATGGTGGAGATGCGGAGACAGGAAGATCTACCACAGGCATGGTCTGCATATACACAGGTGGCGCAATCTCGTGGAGGAGCCATCGACAAGTATCAGTAGCACTATCGAGTACCGAAGCAGAAGTAGTAGCAGCGAGTGAGACTACCAGAGAAATTATATGGTTACAAAGATTGCTGAAAAGCATTGATCAATCAGAGACGAAACCCGTATTGTACCTAGATAACGAGGCTGCTATTAAACTCGCAGAAAAACCTTCGTATGAAGTGCATCAGCGAACTAAGCACATACGACTGAGACATTTCTTCGTTAGGGAAGCTGTCGCAAATGATGTCTTAAGTGTGCAGAAAGTTCCTACAGAGTACCAGCTAGCGGACTTAATGACAAAGCCGCTATACAAACCCAGGATGGGCTTCCTGAGTAAAGAAATGGGCCTAGGAGAAGTTTAATCTATGAAGCCTAGTTTCGAACTTGAGAAATGTGTGTGTGTACAGAACTCCTCAAAGAGAGAAGATGTTGAAAAGTCTGTATATACGCTTATAAAAGAGCTTTGAGTTCGTTCATAGTCTATGGCTGTCTATGTTTTATGTTGTCATAGCTACGATTGTTGTTAGGTCACCTTTGGAATAAATATCTGTTTAGAAATTGTGCTTTAATTTTAACAATTGTAACCTAACCTAAAATCTTAGCACGTACCCACGTGCAACACTGCAGTATGTAACCCGAGCTGTCTATGGGACTGTCTCACCACATGCTGGCTATAAGCTTCTTAATACCTACGTGCAACACTGCAGCATGTAACCCGAGCTGTCTATGGGACTGCCTCACCACATGCTTGCTACACGCTTCATAATACAATCTCTTAACATGGAGTTCAACACCTATCAGTCATAGCTGTCTACTACTGGAAGCAGCTCCTAAGATGCTGCAATACAAGAAGTTACCTACGGGCACCTACGGGTGACATCTTAGTACCTACCTACCTATTTAACCCGAGCGGTCGATGAGACCACTCATTACACGTTTTCTAAAACAAACAATACTATGAACATTGTTCATGCATCTACTGCATCCATTACGTCACAAGAGGAGGAAGGAGGTGCGCGGGGGGACTAGCCGCCGCTGCGCGGGACCCGTGTCGCGACACTGCAGACTCGACCATATTAGTGCATACATCTTTAACTAAAATTACTACTTATCTATTGAAAACAGTTAATAAAAGTACAAAGTTTATCATCATAATCATCTGGTTTAATTACTACATCCATCATCACATCAAATCAAGAGATTCCTGGCAAAGCAAGCCAACAAATGGTGACCAACGACGTGATCAATCCATGATCAATCTGGGACGAAGTGCAAAGTGCAAAGAAAGTGGTATCTACAACCAAGGAATCCGAGGGAAGTACGCCCAATCCTTATTTTCTTGTAACTAGTTTCCTAATCCCATAATAGCTATAATTTGTGCAGAATATTGTCGAGATTATTCTATTGGAGTCAACAAGTTTACCTACCCACTTTTTTATTCTAAAAAATAATATTCTTTCGTATTTTACGATTATTCAATCTAATTAAACTCTTCAAGCCTTTAATTAAACTCATCTGTCTTAAAGTTAACCCTAAAAGGTATATAATACGATTGCCGACTATTTCCAGTAAAACCGCGAGTACGCGGGCGGAAACTGAGTGTACAAGCGACAGCGGATTGCAAGCGGGCGGTTGCTACTTGCTTCTACCGCGAGCCTTGAGTCATCGCGTAACCCGCTCCGCTTGTCGGTGCGTCGCGGCCAGTTTCGCACGGCAACCATTGACCGGTATCAATCGTACCGGAACACGAGGTTGTACTTTTACTTTGTTTGATTTTATCGAAACATTTACTTTGTATTTACTTCATACTTTGTATGATTGACTTCATTTTATTCTCAGTTTCACTACTATTGGTGTTAATTACAACTTAAAATTCTTTAAATACGTACCTAAGTAAAGAAAGGTTATTCTATCAATTACGTAGTTCGTTGTTTGTGTTTACAAATTACAATGACTGATTTAAAAGATTTAAAGAAACAACGGGGGGTTATTCGCGCTCGTATAACGTTGTTCGAGAAAAACTTATTAAGTTTATTAGACCTCGATTTAGACGGTGTTGACAAAGTACAAATAAATCAGCTACAATTAAGATTAAATAAAATTCAAGAAGTTTCGTTTAGTTTTGAGGATTTGCAAACCAAGATCGAGCAATTAGATCCCGAGACAGAACTTCAAATGCAGGAAAGGGAAGAAACTGAGAATAAGTTTATTGAATTATTAGCCCAAGCTCAAAACTTACTTGATACATGGAACTGCCATCTCAAGGGGAATGATTCATCATACAATAACAACAGTGTTCATCATTCACATAGTTTTAAATTGCAACCAATAAAAATTCCTCCTTTTGATGGTAATTCAAATAAATGGCTTGAGTTTCGGGATACTTATCTATCTCTTGTTCATAATGATAAAAGAATCGACAACATAGGCAAATTTCATTATTTAAAGTCGTACCTAGAGGGCGCAGCGAGCGCTGTTATTGAAACGGTTACGGTTTCTTCCGATAACTACGATATCGCTTGGTCATTACTCTGCGAGAGATACAACAATAAGCGTTTGTTAATAAATGAACATATCAAATGTTTATTTTCCATCGAGCCTTTGCAACGGGAGTCGGACAAAGGTTTACGTCATTTAGTGGATACGTTGTCAAAAAACTTATCTGCATTAAAATCACTTGGTGAACCCACCGATAGATGGGACTCACTCATAATCTATATGGCATCGTTAAAGTTAGATAGCGTTACATCGCGAAAGTGGGAAGAATTTAGAACTAACATTAAAACTTCTACAATTAACGATTTTTCTTCGTTTCTACGGAATAGAGCGAGTGTTTTAGAAACTGTGAACGCAGGTAAACCCACTTCGGGTGACAAGAATGAAAGACGTCAAAGTTTTGTTAAAAGTAAATCATTTATTGCTTCATCTCCTAATCCAGTGGGTAATAATCAGTGTCTGGTCTGTAATGGAGATCATAAATTATACGAATGTCTTAAATTCAAAATGATGCCAATTGACGAACGTATTTCCAAGGTACACCAGTGGAAACTATGTAGCAACTGTTTTCGCAGTGGCCATCAATCCTACCAATGCAGACTAGGTGGCTGCCGGACCTGTAACAGAAAACACAATTCATTATTACACAAACAACAATCACAACAACAAATACAATTTCCATCTTCATCACAACAACAATTACAATTTCCATCTTCATCACAACAACAATTACAATTTCCATCTTCATCACAACAACAATTACAATTTCCTTCTACATCGCAACAAGAACAACTACAACTTCAGCATACAATTCCAGCAATCATGGCTCCACCACAACCACAAGCTCAACAACTACCGCCTCCTCCACAAATGCCACCAACTCAAGGGCATCCAGTTACTTCTTTAATGGCTACAAATAATATTTCATCTTCTATTATTGAACCTCATTCATCTTTAAACAATATATCGGTAGACAATCAAAATGCAATTCTTTCAATGTCTGCTGTGTCCTCGGACCAGGCTCTTCTGTCCACGGCTTTGGTCAAGGTCACAAACAATGACAAAACATACACATTCAGAGCTCTTCTCGATAGCGGGAGTCAAACATCTTTTATTAGCAAAGCAGCCTTAGAGAAAATAGGCTGCCCATTAAAGACAAATCAACATCGATGTGTTTCTGGTCTCAACAATGCATCTATTAATATTTCAGAACACTGCGACATACAAATTAATTCAATTCACAATTCCTTCTCTTTAAAGATTAAATGCTACGTTCTACCAACGATTACCGAAAGTTTACCTCATGCAGACATACCTATCCATGAGTTTTATATTCCAAGTAACATCTATTTAGCGGATCCACAATTCTTCCATGCTTCTGACATTGACATGCTTCTAGGAGCTGATGTATTTTGGGATTTGATACAACAAGGCAAATTTAAACTAGGCACAAATAAGCCATACTTAATTGAAACTAAACTAGGATGGATAGTGACTGGCCCAATGCGCTCTAGTCACTGCCAAGATCATACAAGCAAAATTAAATGTCATTTCGTTCAAGAAATAGGACAACATCATTCATTAATACCTAAACATCTAGGCCTGAGCGCAGAATCTAGTGCTTTAGTACTTCCATTGCATCCTGACAAGGATATATCTCAACTCCCTGTTGATATGCAGAGAGATCCTCTTATGATAACAAGGGCCCACAAACATAATAAAGAAATTCAAACGTTACAAACATCAGCTGATTGTAGTAGGCACATACGAGGTCAACAAAATCCAGTAGACCTGGCTACGAGAAATGTAGAACAAAAGCAAATAGAAAGTGCAGCAATGCGGAGAAGTGGACGTTCCTTCTTGTACAAAGATCCATTCTATTGTCCTAAAATGATTAAAACTACATCTGTTGAGCTACCTGAAAGTAAAATCGATAAAACCATCACGAACACAACTACTCATTCATACATAACTACAACTACGACTACAGACCTTCATAAAGTTATGAACTTAGAGAAATATTTAAAATTCAACACCTTACAAAGATCGTTTGCCTACGTCCTACGATTTATACATAATACACGTAACAAAGATTCCAAACGCACTGGACATTTAACTTCTGAAGAATTGAAATCTTCTCTACACTTCCTAGTAAAACAGCATCAATCCGAATGTTTTCCTACTGAACTATCTACTCTAAAAATAAAACAGAACTTACCTTCTCAATCTCGTTCGTTATCTCAAAATCCATTTCTTGATGACGACAGATATGTGCGTGTTGGAAGCCGCATACAAACCGCATCTGAAAAATATACAATAAAACATCTTTTACTACTCGATTCAAACAACAAGTTTACTAAATTACTTTTTACTCACCAACATTGGAAGCACATTATATATTGTGAACAACAACTTCTATTAGCTAGTTTGAGAGACAGGCTTTGGCCTATAAAGGATAAGGTTTTAGCAAAAGGCACTATCAATAAATATAAAAGATTCAGAACTATTAAAGCGCAAAATATCCACTCAATGATGAAATACTTACCAGGTCCTCATGCTACTGCTAATCTTCAATTCCAGGTGACAGAAATAGATTTTCACGTCATTTTTATTTTTTATCGCAGGGTCCGTTGTAATTTTATATTATGCTTGCGATGGTTTATCTCTCTGACAGGGAACCCAAGCGAGATCCATCGCGATAATAGCACTCTTTTCGTAGGTGCAAGCAACGAACTTAGTAATTATTTAAAATCAAACAGTAACGATACTTCCTCGTACGCGGCCAGTGAAGGTACCAACTTTGAGTTTTCGCCCGCGTACTTGCCCCATGTCGTTGGGCTTTGGGTAACAGACGTTATGTCTGCTAAGTTCTATTTTAATATAAGGTTGGGTGATTCCAATCTAACCTTCGAAAAATTATCTACTTTATTTTCACAAATTGAGGCAGTCATTAACTCCAGATACACCTCTCTCACAACTGATACCAATGATTTCCAACCTTTAACTCCGGGCTACATCCTGATCGGTCGACCACTGACTTCGTTGCCATCACCAGCCATGCTTGATGTAATTAATAGTCGACGCGACAGATACAACGAGCAGATTAAACGAATTTATTTGGAGAGATGTAGAATAGAATACTTGAGCGAACTTCAGCAAAGAAACAAATGGAAAATTGACAAACAAAGATTTCATGAAGGCGATTTGGTCAAACTAAAGAATCCAAATCTACCACCAATGGAATGGCGTCTGGGACGTATTAATGGCATCTACCCTGGACAAGGCGCAATCATAAGAGTCGTGGACATTAAACACTCAATGGAGATCGTTCGGCGAACAGTCAGCAGAGTTCGTCCTCTCCTGGGCACGACGACATCAGTTTACAATATTTCCTCTTCCCGAAAGCCTGACGCTTTCGAGGGGGGGGAGGATGTTCATGCATCTACTGCATCCATTACGTCACAAGAGGAGGAAGGAGGTGCGCGGGGGGACTAGCCGCCGCTGCGCGGGACCCGTGTCGCGACACTGCAGACTCGACCATATTAGTGCATACATCTTTAACTAAAATTACTACTTATCTATTGAAAACAGTTAATAAAAGTACAAAGTTTATCATCATAATCATCTGGTTTGATTACTACATCCATCATCACATCAAATCAAGAGATTCCTGGCAAAGCAAGCCAACAAACATAGCGTTCTACTTTTCCAAGCACACATGTCCGCTGCCAGAGGCGGTTTCTAAAACGCTTATAAATGCAATAAATCTCGCTTGGTGGCTTATTACAGTATGTAACCTGAGCCGTCGATGGGACTTCTCACCACATACCTGTCGCATGCCTTACAATACAATGCATTCAACATCAGTCATCCGTCTGCGGATTGAAGCGATTTCAAAGATTCTTCACTACAAAAAGTATTCAGCAAGTTAATCTGCATCCTTCAGCAGTGGCGATCAATGATTTGGAAGGAACAATACAGTACCTTCCCAAGCGTGTAACCACACCAAGATCTCAATAAATAGTTATTGTGATCAACTTCATGAGTTCCACTTATGGACTAAAACTCATAACCTGAAAAATCCCAGAGGCTATATTAAATGCTTGACATAAGCAACCAATGCCTTAGGAGGCTGAAAACCAGCTTCTTTCAGCAAACACCAAAAACCATGTCGGCTTTTAATACCTATTATGGTGTTAATTCAACTAAAACCTAATAAATATTATCTTCAGCACATGCCATCATAAAAACTTATCACATGCCTGCCAGCGTTCTCAATAGCACCGCACCGCTACCAGCTTTAGACAGAGACAGATAGCTCGGTTAAGTACGCAAGCCATCTGTCCAGGGTTAATAAATTTATATAGAGCGAATATCTCTATCTACCTATGTAACTCCTCCTTCCCTGTGGGGTAGTCAGAGAGGCTATCATAACATAGTGAATGTTATTCATGAAATCATCCCGTCTCCGTCGAAAACGAAAGTTTTCACTACCCTATATACAAATAGGGAAAAAGTATAATAGGTAACCCTACCTAATAGGTAAACATACCTACCTTCTATTACACGATGCAAATGATTTAATACACAATTAAACATAAACCATGCAAAGGATGATTCACTCATTTGAAATACTTTATTCAAAAATTTCTAAACCATTCCAAATGCAAGTTTGGTTTTTAAGTGAACAAATTTAAAATTATCATAAGCATAGGATGGGTTGCCTTTAATAATAAATAACCCATAAACTATGACAACACAAAGACCATGTCTTCTATTTAGCCTTGTTCAGGTTATAGCCCCACGATGCTGTACCAGTCTTGTACTCCAATATACCTACATAGGTATTAATCTATGTTCTTCATAACACGCTTTTAGAAATTAAGAGCAAAAGGCTTCCACACCCTTCAATTCAAATAATATAAGCATCCACACACATTTACATAAATGTTGAAAATAAAAATTATTAAATAAAAATTCACAAATTTCAAGAAACAAATAAAAGTCTATTAGGAATAATTGTATACCAAAAGTAAAAATATTATAAACACATATTTAAAATATTAACAAAAATAAAAATAAGTACTAGTTTTTATAAATTCAAATATCTACTCATTTATTCACCAAATCACCACGCAACAGACTGCGTTACATTTAGCAATAGCAAGCCCAAGAAACAAAGGTTAAAACGTCAAGGTATCTAGTTACCTATGATCAATATCCAAACTGGATAACTTTTCCTACACTTTAGACCTAGAATGGTCTATGTAAGTACAATCAACTACAAAAGTATTTGATAAGCTAAACGGATCCAATTACTTTATGACATAAGGTAATACCGACATTAATTAAGTCATCATTAGGAATTAGTTTAAGTTTCTGAAAACTATAACAATAATAAACATGACCGTTTATGCTCATGACTATATTCCCCAAAGGGGTTAAGTCAGATTATATTCCAAATTGTGGATAATCACACTGAAACATCCACAATTCACTAACAGTGCCCAAATTCTTTACAATGTGACAAGTAGTGAGCCTCTGACCACTACTTAATTAAGTATAATTCTATTTTAAACCTGAATTTAATAACTATTCTATAAGATCATGCATGAACATTTAATTAACTCATTGTACAAGTGGTACAATGTTAGACATTCAGCGCTCCACATCACATAAGATGCGATGAATACTCGGAGCAGAGGCTCTGAAATATCCACTCTCAACGAAGGGGGTTGAGGTCTGGTCTGCCTGCAAGAAGAGGCCGCGAGCGGTAAAGACCTCGTGTATTCCTGTTCAAAGCAAGCTCTTCAGCTCTTGTGTCTTCAGTACTTTGTGATTTATTTGCTAATGTGGGTTTCAAATATTTCAACTCAACTGCATAGTGTATCCATACATCAGCTGATGGAAACCAATAAAATTTTACCATCCTACTTGAGTAATCTAATGAAATAAAATTAATAAAGTTCACAGGCACATACGTTGCTATGATACCAAAAAACTTAAGCAATAAAGGTTTTTTCTTATATATCAAGTTTCTAGTAACTTGATCAGTAATCACACAAATTGTAGATGCGGTCTAATCTCCAGTCATTGACCAGGAGTAAAAGCTCAACAGTCCAATCTATTGACCAGTCTGCTTAGTTAAAAAATACTTCAATTCAAGTTACACTAAAGGTGGACTTCCGATGCTAGCGGCCGACGCGTCTGACGCGCGCGGCTCGCGGCCGACGGCCGATGCGGCCATACTAGTTACTATGAAAACGTATGGCGCCGCTTCCGATGCCAGCGACTGACGCGCGCGTCAGACGCGTGCGGCCGATGTCTATCGCATCGGCCGCGGCCGCGCGCGGCTATGCTCTGACGTCACGAAAAACAAGAATGTTTGCCAGAAATATTACGAAGATTTTACCGAAAATTTTCTTAATATTTACTATTTTATTTGTATTTTATTATCTACAAGGTCGCTCAACGTAGCGATAACACCATCTATCGAGCCACTTGAAACTACTTTTTCTTTTTTCGGAAAATCCCTCTTGCCTACATAATTATTAGCTAGACAGCGATACATGTACAGGTTAAAAAGCCATGGGGACGCAACGCATCCCTGTCTAATTACTCCCAAAAATGTATTTTATCAAAATCCTGTAAAAAAAAAATGCATTCATATATTCTCTAAACCTATCAATCTATCAATCAATCAAATATTCTTTATTAAAATATGTATTGGTTTTTTTTGTTTGTGTTTTTATGTTTTTGTTTAAACACCAAAACATAAAAACGTACCCTAAATTTCGGGGAAAATACCCTAAAGTGATAACACTCTGCACAATAGGCACGCGTCAGTCGCTGACCTCGGAAGTGAGGTCTGTCGTCGGCCGCGCGCGTCTGACGTGAGGTTCTGTCATATTTGACAGAACCTCACGTCAGACGCGCGCGTTAGTCGCATCGGCCGCTGGCATCGGAAGTCCACCTTTAACTCTCACCAAATCAAATAAGTGCCTACCTACATAAAAAGAATCCATGTAGGTATATACAAATAAGGTCTTTTCGCTAAAAATCTATTTCCTCCACACAGCTTTAGAACAAAAGGATTAACACAGTAGGTAACACTTTTCTGTGAAAACAAAGCCATGAAATTGATATCTTTTATTAGGTGCCAGTACCTACCTAGGTACTTATATAAAAATAAATAAGGTACTGTAAACCTTTAATTCATACGGACAAATGTCTAAAATAAACAAGTTTATTCGTTATAAATAAAATAATCGAATAAGTGTGGTTCTTCAACTGTGGCAGTCCTGTTCATGGGCTTCATTTTCAGTTTCCTCATTTCATATAATATAATTATTAATTATGTACACTGCAATAACAGCTTGTAGTGAAAGTGAGCAATATAGCTGATATTTGCCTCTTATTCTACGTCAAAGGACCCAGGTTACACATTAGTGAACCAAATAAATACTTACTCAATATATTTTTTACGAATAATTTTAGATTAATACAAATCTCACTTACCTCTGTAAGTAAACGAAAACCAGTCGACAATTGTTGTACCTATTATGAAACCATTGAAAATGGTTAATAGTCAACCATAGCAACCTTTTTTTACTAAGCATATTTCTAAATCATACTTTTCAACTAAGTATTAGCAATTCAATGTACTTTTTCTTCAACAAGCTCAGAATAATACAATCATGACTATCTAGACCTATAATAGCATGATATGAATTAATTCCCTTAGCCATCTCGACTGCTGGCGAGCCAGGGACCGCTTTAAAAGTCACCTATCTTTTAAGCATAGCATTAGATAGATATTATTAAAAAACCTACTATCTAGTAGGTACAAATTATGCTTTTCACCGCTGTTACATACCTACAATTATCACCTTCACTAGGTACCTCGTGAAGAGAAAAACCAAAGGTTGTTTTCTTTTTACTACCTATATCCTAGGTCGCCTGACAAAAATACATCCCTGTGAGCTGTGCTCTTAAAAACTTTAATCAAAAGACAATTGGTAACTTTCCAATATCTTAGAACCAGAGTCCTACATAAACTTTGTTATAAAACATTATCTGTTTGGACCGACACGACAGATAGCCTCTGCATAATGAATAACCATTGATCTTCATAAGAGGGGAAACCCTTCATGAAAAACAATTAATGCGTGGCAAATGCTTTTATTAAAATAACAAACATTTGCATCAGCAAGTCATATCGGATTTTCTAAGCTATCCTATTGGTAAATGTCCTTGTCGCGCCCCGAATTAAAATATCGATGCGACTTTAACTCAGTAGCCTGATAACTAGATTGATTATCATCAATTTAAAAATTAAATCATGTTTAATAATAATTGTTATGCCATTGGTGGATGCCATTGCTTAACATATTTATTATGTTACTATTCTTAAATTACATCTAAGAACTATTAGAATTCACGATTGTAATTACTGTTACCTATATAAAATAACAATAGATATTCCTAAGGGAAGTGACCTGATTACAGTGCCTACCTCGATCACGGTACCCACTAGTTAGGATTACCTTCTTACTCTACTTAGGTACCTAACAACAATAAGTCTAACCGATTGTTAGACTTTCTTTAATAGAGAACCTCGAATTATTACAAATATTTACTTAATTCAAGTATAATCCACGGATTAATCACAAAAACTTGTATTAATCTTAATAAGAAGACTATCATTGAGAACATATTCCCTTCGCAACTCTCAAAATCTACAAGTGTTATTAAATATTCTACTGCTACTAATCTCGAGGACAAGGCGCGAGTATAATTGATGATTAAACGAACTTACCTTAAGTGAAGTTCTATCATAATTATACGAAGCGCCTTGTCCGAAGGGATTAGTAGCTCCCGCCCACCCGGCGCGGTACTGTGACTGGTCACAGGGACCACCCCCATTAAGTCTTCGGGAAATACCTATCTCAATGATTAATGAATGATTATTAATATAATTTTACAATAAACAACTTTAAACTAAATGAAGATTGATACCGGAAGAACCGGATACGGAGAATCAAAGGCAAAGGGATCCCGACCATACAGCCAATTGATGAGAAAAACAACAAAAACTTTAAAAACTCTCAAATTAGTGGGAAATGGTGTAAGCTACGCGTTACTACAAGTGTTATTAAATATTCTACTGCTACTAATCCCTTCGGACAAGGCGCTTCGTATAATTATGATAGAACTTCACTTAAGGTAAGTTCGTTTAATCATCAATTATTGTGTTAATGTGGTGGAATTAGTGTAATAATGTGCCATTAATGGAAAACAATGTAGTAAAAGTGAGAAATAAAGTAAGGCGCTCCCGTTTGATTTGGATTGAACTCCTCGCGTAAAACTCCGTTGCTGAACATTGGAATGTGTTCCATCCTCGCATTTCAATGTGTTAAGTTAGGGTTTAGGTTAAGTTAGTTTTAAGTACAAAGTAAAATGTAACTAAAGACTAGGGTGTAAGGGCTAGTTCCCATTCCCTTTCCGCAAGGAAGAACTATTTAACAAACAGTGCTGCCAAGTTAGGCGATATATCGCCTTTTAGGCTATATCAGGGGGTCTATCGGCGACCAAAAAATACGATTGGCGACCGGTCGCCATTTAGGCTATATCCCAAATTAAAATAGGCGATTTTGGGCTATATTAAGATAAACTTATTTTTTCGGGTTATTTTAGGCTATTTTAAGAAAAATCTGAATTATTATACTTAATGTTAGTAAAATTATGTTTTTTTTTTTATCGCAGACTGCATAAACTGTAGACTACAACACACTATGTACCACATAACGTACGTGTATGTTATGTACCTATAGCTATTTTTAAATTGTGAGTAGAGATTGCAGTTGTAAAAAAAATATTTTTCCGTCACGAGCAGCCAATATTGCATTTATTTTGGCCAATTTGCTGTATTTTTAGGCGAATTTAGGCTATATTACACGGGGAAAAAATTTGGCGACTTTAGGCTACTTGGCCCGAGATTTTTGGCGATTCAGACTGGCTAGGACTTGGCAACACTGTTAACAAACAACAAACCAAAGAGAATATAATCACTACGTTTTCAACAAACAAGCAGCCTAATGCCATAGCCAGTCGCTGCTACATTTTGTGAATTTCGAAAAATACAATTAAAATATATATTTCGATCGTTGCTGTGGAAGTAAAACGTGTGCCTGAGATAGACTCGCGTTGTATTTACAATTCTAACACTTGAGTTCCTAAATGTACGTTCTTCGTTGAGGTTTTAGTGATGGTTTATAGGTTAGGTGAGTGTTTGTTTTGTGGTATTTATTTATGTAAACTAGTGGGGAGGGACATCCAAGGATGGACAGTAAGTAATAAACCATGTCAAGTTTCTTACACACTCCCAGTTGCTTGTTTCAAATTAGTTTGGACCATTTTTTTAAATACTAATCTGTGTTGTCCTTTTTAGATCCTCATTGTTGAACCACGACGTTATCACCTGACTTAGTTTGGAACTACCTACAGTGCTGTTTCTTACCTCTACATTGACAGACTCATCGCTCATCTGATGGAGCTGCAACATGCATTATATTGAAAACATTGATTTGTTTTGATACAGACATATTGGTTGGATTCCTGTCGCTAAAATGGATGTTGAAAATACATCTACAGAAGGTGTAATTGATATAAAAGTAGAAAATGAATCAGACGATGATGTAGAGAGTGAGTTAGACTTGTATGCAGATCATGAGATCAAAGATGAGATGGTCATTGGACCTGTGGTGCTTCAACGAGTAGTTAATACGGTGTATCGTCCTGAAGGTTAGTGGTATTTCATTAATATCATATTTACTAGCAGCAGCGTGGGTAGGCCCTCCACACGGTGGACCGACGACCTGGTGAAGGCGGCGGAAAAACGATGGATGAGGGCAGCGCAGGACCGGTCGTTATGGCGATCCTTGGGGGAGGCCTATGTCCAGCAGTGGACGTCCGTCGGCTGAGATGATGATGATGATGATGATATTTACTAGGTCTTGTTTGTGTGCGTGTCCACATGGTCCTTTAATATTGATCCTGCTTCAAGTTCTCTTTCCCCTTATAGCAATGGGGCGAGACATTGTATGCCACTCGAGTTACTTGAGATGTAATGATTACTGACCCGAGTCACAACTAGAGTTGACTCGACTCAGTATCAGATAGAAGTCAGTGCTTGGCTTTACTTGGTGTCATGAATCGAGTCAAGCTTATACATAGGTAGCTTTTGCCAGTGACTTTGTCTGTGTAAATTTTGGAAAACTTCAACACTCCATCTCACTCTTTTAGGTGTACCTCTACATGCTCTGTAGAATATGTATTTAAAACATGTTTCTTATGTCAGTGGTTTAGGCTGTGGGTTGGATATCAGTCACGGAACAATATATGGTAAGTACTATGGTACTGGTTTACTGGTATAAATAACGCTCACAGTATATAATGTCAAAAATATGTGTTTTAAGAAGTAGAAAGAATATTTTGATGAGATACCTAAAGAAAAAGGAATTTGGTACAAAACTATACAAAGTCACCCTCTCCACATACTTTGGTTTTCCCAAATTAACCTTTCATTGTTTTCGTAATTACTGGGGTTTTAGAAGTTAAAGCCATAAGTTAGGGTTTATACGGCTGTACTGTATTATATATTTATTGAAATAGCCCAAAGAGTTGCTAAACTTAAGTGGCAGTGGGCGGGGCACATTGCTCGCAGAACCGATGGCCGGTGGGGCCGAAAAGTTCTCGAGTGGTGTCCGCGTACCGGAAAGCGCAGCGTGGGTAGGCCCCTCACACGGTGGACCGACGACCTGGTGAAGGCGGCGGGAAAACGTTGGATGAAGGCAGCGCAGGACCGGTTGTTATGGCGATCCTTTGGGGAGGCCTATGTCCAGCAGTGGACGTCCATCGGCTGAGATGATGATGATGATGAGGGTTTATACAGAAGAGACGCGTGGCGGTGGCGGATAGTCAAAGTAACACCAATATAAACCTTATATTACGTAGCATAGCGTCGTTTTTGCCGTGAAGAAAAATCGGGCCCCCGCCACTAGGCGACGTCGCCTGGAGGCGCGGGCGTAATTCTCCAAACGACTCTATGCTACGTACTATAAGGTTTATATTGCCGCACCCAGCCCGCCCTACGTCCGCGCCACGTCACTTCTGTTTAAACAGCTCCTAAGGAAAATGATTGTTGTCGCACATATGCCTCATACTAAACACATTCAACTAAATAATCGATTTTTTTTTAATCAAGGATGGGTTTGCTCTGAACCTCAATGCAGTCCTCAGGACAAAGATGGGGTCGAAGATGTAGCGAGCTTACCCAGAAGATGCCTATTCACTCGTACTTTAAAGGAATTTGGATCGTAAGCGCTCGGAAATACTGACGCAGGCAGGGCATACCACTCCTTGGCTGTGCGCATTATAAAAGATTCAGAAAGGCGCTTGGTGCAGATATGTGGGAGTATATCAACCAAGTAGGAGTGACATCCTGCGGTGCGTCTGGAAGTCCGATAGTAGAAAGGGGATGAGCTACTGTAGCTCTTGGGCACACTCTAAAACTTTTGTATAAAAGTCTGTGTTGGATATTATTAGTAAAAATATAAATTATATTAGTTATTTATATAAAATATAATTTCAGATGCACCTGTACCCAAAAAGCCAAAACTAGAGACAACAGATGAAGAGACAGATCAAGTCACACCTCAGAAGGGAATGAAGGAAGATAATACTGAAGGAGTCATCTCTAATGTAGACTTTAAAAAGAATTCATCCACAAATATCAAACTAAATACAACATTGAGAAGCAATGAACAAACAAATTGTTATGAATTATGGAAACATACTCAAACACCTGGAATATCAGAAAATGTATTGATAAGTAATGAATGTGGAAATAGGAAAAAATATAAATTAGCACAACATGTTAGATGTCATACAAAGATGTTATCATGCTCTCACTGTGAATACAAATGTAATCAAAAGAGTGATTTGACAAAACATTTACGTGTTCACACTGGTGAAAAACCTTATACATGCTCTCACTGTGATTACAAATGTAATCAAAAGAGTGATTTGACAAAACATTTACGTGTTCACACTGGTGAAAAACCTTATACATGCTCTCACTGTGATTACAAATGTATTCACAAGAGATATTTGACACAACATTTACGTGTTCACACTGGCGAAAAACCATATTCATGCTCTCACTGTGATTACAAATCTAGTGGAAAGGGTGGTTTGACAAAACATTTACGTACCCACACTGGTGAAAAACCATATTCATGTACTCTCTGCGATTACAAATGTAATGAAAAGGGTAATTTATCGAGACATTTACGTGTTCACACTGGCGAAAAACCATATTCATGCTCTCACTGTGATTACAAATCTAGTGGAAAGGGTGGTTTGACAAAACATTTACGTACCCACACTGGTGAAAAACCATATTCATGTATCATATTCATATTACAAATGTAATGAAAAGGGTAATTTATCGAGACATTTACGTATCCACACTGATGTAAATCCATATTCATGCTCTCACTGTGATTACAAATGTAGTAATAAGTCGTCATTATCAAAACATTTGCGTATTCACACTGATGACAAACCATGAGGCTCTGACTAGACACTTGGTACATACACTAAGGTGGATCACACACTAGTCCGCAATCCGCTACGGTGCGGTGTGCGGTTTTTTAATAACAGCGTTGACCGCACGGATTTTATAGTTTACGAGCATTTACCCGCGACTTCATCCGCATAAATTATATACCAGATTTTAAGTCAGATCATAAGCTATCAAACAAAAAAAGCTTTTCCCATGCCTTGCCATATAAGGGGGCGTCCCCTCACTGCCACGTGACTTTTAACATGGGTTTAATTTTCAGAAAATATTTGGGGAGTTGAATCTGCGGAATGTCCTATTGAAGGTCATGCGATCATGCGAGTAATAGTTATTTGTTATGCAAGGCTGCAAAGTTGCTTTTTGGCGCGAGTACTTGTATTGAAACCTGAGCAAGCGAAGGATTCTAGGATTAGATTATAGAATCCTGAGCGTCGCGAGGGTTTCAAAGGTACGAGACGCAGAATAACTTTGCTTCCGAGCGAAACACACAACTTTTCACCTCACTACAAGCAAGAAAATAGCATGAAAAAAAACTTGTTTAGGCTGTTTTTCTTCATTGAATTTCTATTCAATGAAGAAAAACAGCCTAAACAGCATCTTTCGCATCTTTCTAGATGCGAATTTTAATAACTCTTTCCACGCTAGCGGATAAAATGCACTTTTGCACTCAGATTTCGAATGACAAACAGAATCTTTCCGAGCTTGTGAGGTGAAAAATATATTGTAGTTTTAACTGCTCAGTAAATAAACCGTTTAAAAATAACGCTAAACTCACATTTTCAGTAATTCTGTTCCTTGAATACAATTTTTAATAACTGGATAAACTATAAAAAGTATCAAAACGACGACGAAAAACAATGACGTCACTATGCAAATTTTAGTACAATATTTCATACAAAGCACGCGTTTTGACGTTTGATAAAGAGTTGTTAATTTGACTTAGTTGGAAACTCGCGGATTCTTCCATCCATGGACTGCTGAGACGCTCTCGCAGCGTCATAACATAAACTAGGAATATCAGACAAACTTTGTAATATCCCATATCTTGAAAATATACACAGGTGTCTTATTCAAACCAATTTTAGTTGAAAATTTAGGGACCCACATGAACATTGTATTCTGCGGTTTACCGACCACAAACGGCAAACGCCCAACGAAGACAACAAAGGTACACACATTATTAGTTGTGGTTAGGGCAGAGAGAGACGAAATGTGCAAGTGAAATGTCACCCTGGCTGTGGGACTATTTAAGATAGACAACGTTCAACGCAGCCGGGTCTTGATCGGGTGACCACTCTGAAGAAACGTTTGGTGGAAGACCAGTAATTAATTTTGTAATTTTTTTCCATTGTTTTTTTATATTGTAAGATCTATTGTTTGATTCAAGAAAGTCAACTGTTATTATACAGGGTGATGTTACCTATACCTTCAAATTTTTTGTTTACTGTTTCTCATCATCATCATCATCATCATCATTCATACAAATTGTAGCGAGCGTGTCGCTGGCGCGTTGCGGAGAGGTATGGAAACTCGATCTCTAGGTCCGCGTTCGAAACCGCACGGATGCCATGTACGAATTGGGCATGCGTGGTGAACTAACGCCCATACACCCTCCTTTGGGGGGGGTTAGGCCTGTGCTCTGCAGTGGGACGTATATAGGCTGATGATGATACTTAGTTTTTATTATGTAGTTCTAAACCTCATACCGTAGGCGTAGTAACTATTACCATAGCTATTATACCTAGGTAGTTGAATTCCTGTTTATACAACGTGTTAATGAATTAACGCAAAACTAGAAAGTAGTTTGTTTAGAATCGAGAGCAGAATCGAATTATCATAGTTTCAACATAATTATGTAATTTTTTTCAAAATATTAAATAATTTTAAATTTCCTGAACCCGATGTCAACCCACCGCACGAGCACACTCACCCTACTTACTACCAAAACAAGAATAAAAATGTATCCATAAGTACGTTAGCACTTTCTTTCAGTGCTGAAATGATGAAGAATAATTTTTGCCTCAAAACTTAAAATGTAACAACTAACAACAACAACAACAACAACGTGTATGTATAACTTTAATTTTTAACTATCAAAATAATTAAGTTATTGTTTTAATTTTTTTGTTATAAATCAGTTGGGGTGTATGAGGTTTTGCGCTAATTCATTACAACGTTGTATATAGTATATTTATTTTTGACGAAGCATGTTGCAGATCTGAAGTTTGTTCTTTCTTATGCATTTAATTAATTAACTTTTTTCTTAGGCAATCTGTGTAACCAATAAGTTTTGAAACTTATCTAAAGCCTGACCAGAATAATAAAACACCTCGCCATGTTACGGATAATCATTTGAACTAATTTTTGTACTTACTTGAAATATTGCCATTAAAGGCTATAATTGATCGTAGCGCTTCCAAAGCAGGTTTATTATTTTTCTGAGCAGGCTTTAAATATGTCCCCTTTTTTGTATTATTGTCCAAAGAGAGATTTACCATATTCTGTCAGTGCAGTTAAAAAGAAAATTATCGACTAGAATACAAATATATATATTTAAGGTCTAACAAAATAAGCTGATACTAGGGATCCGCAAAAAGTATCGATACCAGGGCCTCTACCCGCACATTCGAACTTCGTAATTGCGTGAACATTTTTGTTCCAATGTCAACTCTATTACAATGAAGTGCGGACCGAAACAGTGGCGATATATCGAATATCGAAAATCCACGACCCCGACTTTAGATTTTCGGTATTTTGAGACCGTTTCGGTCCGAACTTCATTGTAATAGAGTTGACATTGGAACGAAAACGTTCACGCTATTGTGAAGAACGGATGTCCGGGTAGAGGCCCTGAGTAGTATCGATGCTTTTAGTTCAATACCTAGTAGTTTTTGTACTCGATACTTTTATTAGAGTATTTTACTAAGTATCGATACTATTCGATAATTTCTTAGTTACTCGATACTTTTGTCTCCTCACTAAACTGTCAGATAAAAGTCAGTAGGTGGATAGTAGGTACTTCCTTTTCCGATGTATAGCGTCGTCCCTATCTTTGGAGTGATGATTTCGGAGGAATCTAAAAAAGAACTAAAAAAAAAACTATTATAGTATGAATAATGCATGTGTGACCAGGTAAATACATTTCGTAGCAATACTAGCAATTATGAATTCCTATATTTTGTAATTTAATTTTGAAAAAATATAAAAAAATGAATCATTATTGTGTATTTTTTGTGATTTCTAATATTTTAAAAATGTTACTTGATACCAAGTAGGTAGTATCGATACTTTTGAGTCAATATTTTTATCGGTATCGATACATTATGATTCGATACTTAGTATCGATACTTGGCATCGAGTAGGTATTGATACTTGGTACCGAGGAGGTATCGATACTTGGCATCGGCCATCGAGTAGGTATTGATACTTGGTATCAAATAGGTATCGATACTTTGCATCGAGTCATCAATCAAAAAAAAAATCGATACTTGAAATCGAGTAGGTATCGATACTTTTAAAAATTTACATAACCCTAGCTGAAACTGTTTCAGACCTTCAAACTAAATAACTTTTTCTATTGGACAAACATAGAATTGAAAAAAAAAAACAGCTGTTTGTCATACATTCGAGTAGGTTTGCGGTTTTGTATGCACATCATTTTTTAAATGCATTTTTAAGTTGGGAGTGCCTCCGCTGCCGGCGCCGGTAACCAAAAATAACGCCATTGGGAACCGGTGGCAGCTCATGTAAACTAGGTTGAGGCCAGCAACTAGTGCCGGCGGCCAAGTCTGAAGCCGGCGTCGGCAGCTAGCTCGGCAACAGGCGCGCCGGCACTGGTACGGGCAACCACATCATCATCTTATTTAAGAGCTACGCTCTTGTCGGTGGAGTATTCGCCAATCCTGTCTATTTTCAGCTAGTGTCTTGAGTTTCTGATACGACACGACATCAACCTTTTCCTTCACTTGGGCTAGATAACGGGCAACCAAGGCACTCCCTTAAACATTTGCGTCAAAGGAAGCAAAATCCTCTGTAGGCTAGGACTACAGAGGATTTTGATTCCTTTGCGAGGGTCCGGGTTCGAATCCGCATGGTCGACGTGCCGTTAACATTATACAGGGTGAAATTTATATCAATTAGCAATTTTTTTTTTAAATTAAGAGTCTACCCATCCAAACTGAACAACTTTTACTATGGGAGCAAACCGATTGGAGTAAAAAATCTGCCCTTCCATACTAAACTGCAATTCCTACTCGACTCAAATGTATATAACAGCGGTTTTTTTGTTCCGGTCTGTGTCTTCCCATAGTAAAAGGTATTCAGTTTGAAAGGGCAGACTCACGCAGGCAGGGGGGACTTAGTTTAAGAGGATACCAATGACTTATAGTATTCCGTGCTAATAATATCAATTTCACCCTGTATAGAAACCGACTGCTTTCAAACGGTGAAGGAAAATAAATAACGCTCACAGGCACATACATTGTAATGATCCCAAGAAAGCACTATTAATAGGCTGTTTATTATGGAAACCATACAACAACGGCACAAACATGTAAACATCCATGACCGAACCGGGATTCGAACCCAGGACCCTGGTTTGGCAGTCCGGCGTGGTAACCATTACACCAACCGGGTCGTCGAAAATGTCGTTATAATAGGAATCCTATTTACCAACCAACCCTGAAGAAGAAATGTTGATTCGTATGTAAAGCTACCAATTGATTCGGATTTATCGTCGCGTAAAACGTGCGGCTACACTCAGCGGGACCCCGTCATAGAACGATGCGAGTTTTCTGGGATTTAGTTCCGAATTTGTTATATCGAATCCAATGCCAAAAGCCTATGGCTTACTTGGGATCATTACAGGAACTCCAACCCTGCTATTTTTGAAATTACATACGCTCATAGGTATAATAACTTTATGCATATGCTAAATAGTCCGTTTTCTATTGGGATCCGTTGTATGGAGAGGTCTACAATTTTGAGTAAAGCAATGCCACTTGGTACAGGTGTAATACACGTCAAACTGAGCCCAAAGAGCCTGGTAGGCAGATATAACTCCGTGTCTGGTAGGGGGGAGGGGGGGTTAAAGTACTGGACTGCCAGTACTCAGAACAAAAATTCTAGCGGATGTATTTGAACTCTTGGGTCAAGTTTGGTGTCGTTTTCGGGTAAATCGATAATGGCCAATTCATTCCTCATACCAGTTTTTTAGGGTTCCGTAGCAAAAAATTAAGTAAGCCCTAAAATAATAAAATTTCAGTACTAAAATAATGCAAATAAACCCTTATATTTTCAGATTTCATTATGAAAAGTGATATTAAAAAAAATACTTTCTGAAAGCCCATTTAATGCCAATTTTAAAAATATAACATTTGATATCAATATATCTATTTTCAGTAAAGAATTAAATATTTTATCGTACTGCGGCGTTCGGCTGCGGATGCATTGTAGCCAGTTGTGTGATTAAGATTAACAAAATACCAATCAAGTGCGAGTGGAACTTGTACTGCGAGGGTTCCGTACCACACACAATACATTTGTGTTAATGTATTTAGCAAAAAAAAAAATATTTTCTTTCATTCCGTTCCGGCTCCTTAGCGCGAGTTCGACTCACACTTGACCAGTTTTTACTCATTGTTGTTTTACTTTAGAGTTAATTTTGACGCTTTTGATGTATTGTCGTTTTCACGATAGAGAAAAAAAAACGTTGTAAAAAACCCTTGCCTTTTACCACCATAATAACAGGTAATTACCTATTTTGTGAAAATATCAACCAACTGTCTTTTACGATTCAAAAGATACAGCCCTTTGAACGTAGCATGGACAGACGGACGAACCGACTGCGTAGGACACACTAATATAGAGTCCCGTTCCGTACCCTTTGGGTACAGGACCCTAAAAATAAGATACTCTACATCATACTTACCAACTACTAGACGTAGGGTCTGTGCTCAAAAGTGTTCAAAAGAGAAACAAACCACATAAAGAGAAACAATAATTACGCACTAGCCTTCGTAAGTTTGACTGACTCCGCCCACGTTTGCATGCCGTGCTGCTATGTTCTGTAAGAATTTGTAAAAACTACACAAGCAAAATTTAATTTTTTAGCCGTTTTAGTGTTTTTAGTTGGATTTTACTAACACTTACTTTTGATTATGTAAGTTAGTCTGGGACTCTTTTTTCGAGCATTTTTTATTAGACTCGGCGCGTCCATAACTTAGTAAATCAATGCTCTATATAAAAAAGGACTTGCAGATAGAGAACTTACCCTCTACATAAAACAACATACCTTAGTACCGGTTTTAAGGGCGTTCGTGTTTGGAGGTAATACGATCTTTCTCTATATTATTAGTACATACATACTACCTACTTAAGTATATAATGCTCACCCCTATGTAATTCTGTGGTAGGCAGAGACAATAGATCGTCACATCTTAGATGTTGATACACATCTCACGCCTCTTCAACATCCATAAGTCTCTTCATACATAATATGCTCGTCGGTTCCGGGTACATTTTTTTGGCCCTTCTTGTACACTGTTCTTCATCGTATTTGGTCAGCGTAAGTGCATCTAGTCCCTTTTAACCCTTCATTCACACATGACTTGTAAATTTCATACGTCTACTTTAGCTCTTCCTTTCCACATGGCCAAACTACCTCAACATGTCACTATATCTTCATTCAGACCACATCTTTCTCTAATCACACTATTCCGTGAGTGGTCATTCAAAGTTACAACACATCTACTACGCAGGGAGTGCCTTTCAACAGCATTTATTATAGATTCATGCTTTTTCTGCCATTAATACCCAACCATTCATTCATACATTAAAGTTGGTGCATCACATCCTCGTGATACACCAACTTTAATGTATGAATCGTCGTCGCAGAACGAGCCTTCTAAGCATAGATATATGATACCTATGCTTCTAAGACATAGTTTGACTTTTCATGAAGATGTACAAGGGCACATTAATCATATTTCCTGCTTTAACTCTTCTCTCTATGTCTCCGTCGTACTTTACGTCTCTTGTGAACAAACAACCCAAGTACACAAACTGACAAACTGAATCGTTGACTTGCTCTAGCCTTTTATCACCTATCATAATCTTACATTCAGTCACTGCTACATCCCACTCAATAACCATAACTTACCTATTCATTAATATAATTATGTAACTTATTCGTTCATATCTCAAATTATTCATTCATACGTGATACCAACTCTTGTAAGTAATTTACTGATGATGCAACTTGACACCGCTGGAGATACCAAACCAATCGTGCCTGTGTCAGGATAAACGGTTCTAACACAGCACAGATCACAAAAACTAAATGGTATCAAGTTACCCTTCACCCCATACAAGACATGGCCAGAGTATCCCACCCAAAATTTATCCCTCCTCACTCTGTCATAATCATAAGCTTTCTCTAAATCTACAATGGCGTCTTTTAGGTTTTTAGCCAAATATTTTCGGAAATGCACCCCAATGCGTAAACTTGATCAACGCATATCCCATCCCCTTCCGAAAACCTGTTTGCACATCCCAGATTTGTGCTACCGTAGCGTATCAGTCAATATTCTTCTCAATTAAAGCCTCAAGTAGACTGATGCCTCGTTACTCCTGCTGAAAACCTTTGCCCTATTATTACATAATATTAAAAACATAATGTATTACCAGCTCTTCTCTCTTTTCTTATTTGTAGGATTCCGTACCCAAAGGGGGCCAACGGGACTCTATTTACTAACGCTATCGCCCTACGCTGTCCGTTCGTCCGTCTGTCCATGCTACGCTACGTTCAAAAGGCTGTATCTTTTGAATCGAAATAGGCAGTTGGTTGAAATTTTCACATTAAAGGTACCTGTTATTATGTTGGTAAAACTTAAGGGTCACCCCTTAGGTATACAAGAATGGTTTTTTCAACGTTTCTTTATTATGTTCTATCGTGAAAACGACAATAAATAAACACGTCAAACTTGTAGTTATTATAGTTCAAACTATAAATTAAAACAAAAATAAATAAAAACTGGTCAAGTGTGAGTGGAACTCGCGCCAAGGAGCCGGAACTGAATGAAAGAAAATATATGTTTTTTTGCTAAATACATTAACACAAATGTATTGTGTGTGGTACGGAACCCTCGCAGCATAAGTTCGACTCGCACTTGACTGGTTTTTTGTTAATCTTAATCACACAACTGGCTACAATGCATTTTTCAAGTATTTTTTCGTACCGCAGCCGAACGCCGCAGTACGATCAATATTTAAATCTACACTGAAAATAGATATATTGATATCAAATGTTAATGTTTTTAAAATTGGCATTAAATGGCCTTTCAGAAAATATTTTTTTTAATATCACTTTTCATAATTAAATCTGAAAATATAAGGGTTTATTTGTATTATTTTAGTACTGAAATTTTATTATTTTAGGGCTTACTTAATTTTTTGCTACGGAACCCTAAAAAACTGGTATGAGGAATGAATCGGCCATCATCGATTTACCCGAAAACGACACCAAACTTGACCCAAGAGTTCAAATACATCCGCTAGAATTTTTGTTCTGAGTACTGGCAGTCCAGTACTGTAACCCCCCCTCCCCCCTACCAGACACGGAGTTATATCTGCCTACCAGGCTCTTTGGGCTCAGTTTGACGTGGATTACACCTGTACCAAGTGGCATTGCTTTACTTAAAATTGTTGCACTTTTCCCAATAGAAAACGGACTAAAACACTGTTTTCACTTAAAACGTACAAAAGGAGAGTAGAACTAAATCTTGACACCCATTTGGAGTTCCTGTAACTTATAAATAAAAAGGGTCCCGCTGGCTGTAGGTTTTTTCAAACCTATTTCATTCTTCCATTTTGACGGAACAAATTATATTTCTAATTGGATTCGATAGAACAAATTCGGAACTAAATCCCAGACATACTCGCATCGTTCTACGACACGGGGTCCCGCTGAGTGTAGCCACACGCGTAAAACTCCCTTGAACATTGGAATGTGTGAACCACCCTTGCATGTCAAGAGATAGGTATTATAAGATTAGGTTAGGTTAGTTTTAAAACTAAGAAAAAAATACAAAGAAAATGTAACTAAAGACAAGGCTGTAAGGGCTAGTTCCCATTGCCTTTAAATTATAATATTAAAAAACTGTCCTGTCACTGTCACTGTTATGAGCCAGTCGCTGAAACATTTTGTGAATTTCAGAAAATACGATTGAATACCTACTTAATATTTCGATGTTTGCTGTGGAAGTAAACAATGTGCCCGAGATAGACTCGCGTTGTATTTCCAATTCTAACACTTGAGTTGCAAAGTGATGATTTATAGGTTAGGTGAGTGTTTGTTTTTTGAGATATTTATTTATGTAAACTGGTAGAGAAACACATCCAAGGATGGGCAATAAGGCCAATAACTTAATAATCTAGTTAATAACCCATGTCCAAGTCTCTGTCTCACTACTAGTTGCTACTAGCCTAAACCATAATAGGTTCATTTTTTTTTTTTTGGGTTCAATTCAAGGTAAAGCGATTACAGTATCGCATACAACCGATGTCAGGAATAAATACTCTCATTTATAGCAAATAAAACGTTGGTGTTCGACGTTTCAACGCTTCTTTGGAGTTTTTGGAGGCAATCGAGAAACGCAGGAAACGCAGAGAAGTCCACAGGAAAGAGGTGAACCGACCGCTTGCCGCGCTACAAAAGAACGGAACACTTTTCCTGTTCACGACCCACACCATCATATTTCACTGAACTGTATATTGTTCACTTGCACGACACTTTGTTACGCAAAACAACACCGATTTTACGAACCAAAACTCACTATAAACAATAAAAATTCGATGAAATATGAGGACTCCAAACGTATCTGTTCAAATCCCGCCAAAAAATCCATAATAGGTTCATTTTTCATGTTGGTATTTTTTTTTTTAATACTAATCTGTGTTGTCCTTTTTAGATGCTCATTGTTGAACCACGACGTTATCACCTGACTTAGTTTGGAACTACCTACAGTGCTGTTTCTTACCTCTACATTGACAGACTCATCGCTCATCTGATGGAGCTGTAACATGCATTATATTGAAAACATTGATTTGTTTTGATGCAGACATATTGGTTAGGTTCCTGTTGTTAAAATGGATTTTGAAAATACATCTACAGAAGGTGGAACTGATATAAAAGTAGAAAATGAATCAGACAATGAGGTAGAGAGTGAGTTAGACTTGTATGAAGATCATGAGATCAAAGAAGAAATGGTAATTGGACCTGTGGTGCTTCAACGAGTAGTTCATACGGTGTATCATCCTGAAGGTTAGTGTTATTTCATTAATGTCATATTTACTAGATGTTGTTTGTGTGCGTGTCCACATGGTCATTTAATATTGATTGTGCTGCAAGTTCTCTATCCCATTATAGCAATGGGACGAGACATTGTATGCCACTCGAGTTACTTGAGATGTAATGATTACTGACCCGAGTCACAACTAGAGTTGACTCGACTCAGTATCAGATGGAAGTCAGTGCTTGGCTTTACTCTGTGTCCTGAATTGATTCAAGCTTGTACATAGCTAGCTTTTGCCAGTGACTTTGTCCGTGTGGATTTTGGAAAACTTCAACACTCCATCTCACTCTTTTAGGAGTACCTCTACATGCTCCGTAGAATATGTATTATAAATGTTTCTATTGTCAGTGGTATAGGCTGTGCATTGTATATCAGTCACGGAACTGTTTTATATAAATATCACTCACAATAGATAATTTTTAAAAATATCTGTTTTAATTTTATGAAGTGGAAAGTATATTTTTATAAGTCTGTGTTGGATATTATTAGTAAAAAGTGGTCAAAATTTTATTTGCACAACAACATATAACATGCATTAGTAAAAATATAATGTACTAGCGTTAACCCGCGACTTCGTCCGCACAAATTATATACCAGATTTTAAGTCAGATCATAAGCTATCAAACAAAAAAAGTTTCATCAAAATTGGGTTAGTAGTTTTCGCGTGATACTCGTTCTAACACACAAATTTCTTTTTTTAAATTTACAGTTTTAGAATAGTACTAGTGTTAACCTGCGACTTCGTCCAGAAATTATATACCAGATTTTAAGTCAGATCAGAAGTGCGATTTTTGAAAATCATACGAGTGACTTGGCAGTAGAAAATGTCATAATTACCATGGAGATTATGCATCTTTCTACTGCCAATTCGCTCGTATGATTTTCAAAAATCGCACTTCATAAGCTATGAAATAAAAAAGTTTCATCAAAATCGGTTCAGTAGTTTTTGCGTGATGCTCGTTCAAACAAAAAAACAAACAGACAGACAAAAAATCCAAAAATTGGTGATTTGGAATCAGGGACACCTAAAAACCACACCATAACTTTTTTTTTTGTTAATATCTTCAATGTACAGACACACTTCTGTTACAGTTTTATAATAGTTTAGACTAGCTTTTACCCGCGACTTCGTCCGCATAAATTATATACCAAATTTTAAGTCAGATCATAAGCTATCAAACAAAAAAAATTTCATAAAAATCGGTTCAGTAATTTTTGCGTGATACTCGAACAAACTAAATTCTTTTTTTAAATTTACAGTTTTATAATAGTGTAGAGATAGTTAGATAGATAGATTAGTATAAGTATTATTATAGGTAAACCATTTATATGAAGCTTGTAACAGCTTGTATGAAGAGACTTATGGATGTTGAGGAGGCGAGAGATGCGAGTCAGAATCGTAGCATGTGGCGATCAGTTGTCTCTGCCTACCCTAGTAGTGGGACATAGGCGTGAGCATATGTATGTATGTATGTAAACCATTTATCTCGCGGAACGCCCGCAGGGCAAGAGGTAGGTGGGCGCGGGGGCTTTACAGGCGTTTCGGGGGTGAAGGCGCGCGCGCGCGGTAGGGAGTACAAGTGACGTTTCCCGGAACAAGGAATTACTTGTGTATCGATACCCGCGCCCACCCCCCTCTTGCCCCGCGGGCGTACCGCGAGTTATATGGTAGTAAAGGTCAAAGTTGGTGGGGGGCAGGGAGTATCTGTATTATACATAGTAATAACAATTTCTTGAGAAATTGAAATTGAAAAAGTTTTATTGTGCAAACAGAATGTACAGCAATTGTTATAATAAATAATTACAATAATTATACTTTTAGAGTCTGCTTGCGACAAAAGGGATCAGCTCAGGTTTGTGCCGGCCGAGTGATCTGATCAGAGATCACAGCGAGCGCAGCCCTGATTTTCAGCTGTACCCTGTTTCAGAGTTGTAAGAAGAGTTTCAGAGATAAGATACAGCGAGATGCACACTGCACTACGAGATATTCTTTAGATACAACCACATATTTTGCAACACAAAGAAGTTCACGACAAAAGGGCTTATTGATTGAATAACTCTTTCTTACAATGTGATGCTACTCGGCTAATGTCGTTCCAGTTCGGGCGGCAATATAAGTTTGTTGAGTCAGTGTGTCAACTCGGGCTTTCAGCTCATTGTAATTCCTCCGTCTGATTCGAAGGAAACACTTTATAACAACGTTTAACGCATTTTATCTTAACTTAAGACACTGGTATCGATTCGGACTGTGCCACAACTTAACTTAACTAAATTTATTCCTTTCACTTTCTAAAATAAGATTAAGAAAAGAGACAGAAAACCAACAACTGACTTTAGTGCTGTCAAAGTGACGTTACACGCCCAAAATAAGATGCCATCTAAGGCAATGCAATTTAAGGCGTTTTTGGGCGTGTAACGTCACTTTGACAGCACTAAAGTCAGTTGTTAGTTTTCTGTCTCTTTTCTTAATCTTATTTTAGAAAGTGACAGGAATAAATTTAGTTAAGTCGTGGCACAGTCCGAATCGACACCACTACTTGACTGTACAGTCCTCCTAGTAGGATGAGAATACGATCATGCATTTATGAGTTATTTATTACTATTTGCGTAAGATATTAATTATAATTTCAGATGCACCTGTACCCGAGAAGCCAAAACTAGAGACAACAGAAGAAGAGACAGATCAAGTCAAACCTGAGAAGGGAATGAAGGAAGATAATACTGAAAGAATCATCTCCAATGTTGACATTAAAAAGAATTTATCCACAAAGATCACAAAAAATACAACATTGAAAAGCAACAATCAAACAAATTGTTACGAATTACGGAAACGTAATCAAACACCCGGAATATCAGAAAATGTATTTAAATGTAATGAATGTGGTCAAAAATTTAAGAAAAAATATAAATTAGCACAACATGTTAGATATCATAAGTGTATTCGAAAGAGTGTTTTGTCTGTACATTTACGTATCCACACTACTGGTGAAAAACCATATGCATGCTCTCACTGCAGTCACAAATGTAATGAAAAAGGTAATTTGACAGCACATTTACGTACTCATATTGGTGAAAAACCATATGCATGCTCTCACTGCAATTACAAGTGTAATGAAAAGGGTAGTTTCACAAAACATTTACGTACCCACACTGGTGAAAAACCATATTCATGCTCTCACTGTGATTACAAATGTAATGAAAAGGGTAATTTGACAAGACATTTACGTAACCACACTGATGAAAAACCATATTCATGCTCTCACTGTGATTACACGTGTAATCAAAAGAGTGATTTGACAAAACATTTACGTATACACACTGGCGTAAAGCCATATTCATGCGCTCACTGCGATTACAAATGTAATGAAAAGGGTAACTTGACAAACCATTTACGTATTCACACTGGTGAAAACCCATATTCATGTTCTTTTTGTGATTACAAATGTAATGTAAAGGGTAATTTTTCTAGACATTTACGTACCCACACTGGTGAAAAACCATATTCATGCTCTCACTGTGATTACAAGTGTAAGCAAAAGAATTATTTGTCAACTCATTTACGTATTCACAGTGGTGAAAAACCATATTCATGCTCTCATTGTGATTACAAATCTAGTGAAAAGGGTAGTTTGACAAAACATTTACGTACCCACACTGGTGAAAAACCATATTCATGCACTCACTGTGATTACAAGTGTACTAGAAAAAGTGATTTGTTAAAACATTTACGTATTCACACTGGCGTAAAGCCATATTCATGCGCTCACTGCGATTACAAATGTAATGAAAAGGGTAATTTGACTATCCATTTACGTATTCACACTGGTGAAAACCCATATTCATGCTCTTTTTGTGATTACAAATGTAATGTAAAGGGTAATTTTTCTAGACATTTACGTACCCACTCTGGTGAAAAACCATATTCATGCTCTCACTGTGATTACAAGTGTAAGCAAAAGAGTTATTTGTCAAATCATTTACGTAGTAAACACTGGTGAAAAACCATATTCATGCTCTCACTATGAAGTGTACTAAAAAAAGTGCCTTGTTAAAACATTTGCGTATTCACACTGGTGTAAAACCACATTCATGCTCTCAATGTGATTAAAAATGTAGTAATAAGTCGTCATTATCAAAACATTTGCGTATTCACACTGATGACAAACCACGAGGCTCTGACTAGACACATGGTACATACACTAAGGTGGATCGCACACTAGTCCGCAATCCGCTACGGTGCGGTTTGCGAAGGGTGTGCGGTTTTTTAATAACAGCGTTGACCGCACGGATTTTATAGTTTACGAGCATTTACCCGCGACTTCGTCCGCATAAATTATATACCAGATTTTAAGTCAGATCATAAGATATCAAAAAAAAAAAAGCTTTTCCCATGCCTTGCCATATAAGGGGGCGTCCCCTCACTGCCACGTGACTTTTAACATGGGTTTAATTTTCAGAAAATATTTGGGGAGTTGAATCTGCGGAATTTCCTATTGAAGGTCATGCGATCATGCGAGTAATAGTTATTTGTTATGCAAGGCTGCAAAGTTGCTTTTTGGCGCGAGTACTTGTATTTAAACCTGAGCAAGCGAAGGATTCTAGGATTAGATTATAGAATCCTGAGCGTCGCGAGGATTTCAAAGGTACGAGACGCAGAATAACTTCGCTGCCGAGCGAAACACACAACTTTTCACCTCACTACAAGCAAGAAAATAGCATGAAAAAAAACTTGTTTAGGCTGTTTTTCTTCATTGAATAGAAAGATTCGAATTTTAATAACTCTTTCCACGCTAGCGGATAAAATGCACTTTTGCACTCAGATTTCGAATGACAAACAGAATCTTTCCGAGCTTGTGAGGTGAAAAATATATTTTTGTTTTAACTGCTCAGTAAATAAACCGTTTAAAAATAACGCTAAACTCACATTTTCAGTAATTATGTTCCTTGAATACTATTTTTAATAACTGGATAAACTATAAAAAGTATCAAAACGACGACGAAAAACAATGACGTCACTATGCAAATTTTAGTACAATATTTCATACAAAGCACGCGTTTTGACGTTTGATAAAGAGTTGTTAATTTGACTTAGTTGGAAACTCGCGGATTCTTCCATCCATTGACTGCTGAGACGCTCTCGCAGCGTCATAACATAAACTAGGAATATCAGACAAACTTTGTAATATCCCATATCTTGAAAATATACACAGGTGTCTTTTTCAAACCAATTTTAGTTGAAAATTTAGGGACCCACATGAACATTGTATTCTGCGGTTTACCGACCACAAACGGCAAACGCCCAATGAAGACAACAAAGGTACACACATTATTAGTTGTGGTTAGGGCAGAGAGAGACGAAATGTGCAAGTGAAATGTCACCCTGGCTGTGGGAGTTGTGGGACTATTTAAGATAGACAACGTTCAAAGCAGCCGGGACTCGATCGGGTGACCACTCTGAAGAAACGTTTTGTGAAAGAATAGTAATTAATTTTGTAATTTTTATCCATTGTTGTTTTTTTATATTGTAAGATCTATTGTTTGATTCAAAAAAGTCAACTGTTATTATACAGGGTGATGTTACCTATACCTTCAAATTTTTTGTTTACTGTTTCTCATCATCATCATCATTCATACAAATTGTAGCGAGCGTGTTGTTGGCGCGTTGCGGAGAGGTATGGAAACTCGATTTATAGGTCCGCGTTCGAAACCGCACGGACGGCATGCCATGTACGAATTGGGCATGCGTGGTGAACTAACGCCCATACACCCTCCTTTGGGGGGGGGGGGGGGGGGTTTAGGCCTGTGCTCTGCAGTGGGACGTATATAGGCTGATGATGATACTTAGTTTTTATTATGTAGTTCTAAACCTCATACCGTAGGCGTAGTAACTATTACCATAGCTATTATACCTAGGTAGTTGAATTCCTGTCTATATGTACAGTCGCCATCAGATATATCGTATCATACAAAGTGTCCAAATATTTCTGAGCAGTGCTAATTTTCATTAAATTCTTTACAGTAAATGTTACCAATTATATCTAAACGTGTATTTTGTCATAAATATCTGAACAGCGAATTTTCAATAATTTCTTAACAATGTTATTTAAAATTAAAATGTAAAACAACAGAGTAAGGTTTTTTTTCCCAAAACTGTTCAGATGTTTATGACCACCCTGACTGCGTCGATATATTTGATGTTCTAGGCGTTCCTATATTTTTGATTGGTTATGAGTAAAGAAATTATTGAAAATTAGAACTGCTTAGAAATATTTGACCACCTTGTTTGCTACGATATATCGGCTGGTGACTGTACAACGTGTTAATGAATTAACGCAAAACTAGAAAGTAGTTTGTTTAGAATCGAGAGCAGAATCGAATTATCATAGTTTCAACATAATTATGTAATTTTTTCAAAATATAAAATAAGTAATTTTTGTTTCCTGGTACCGATGTCAACCCACCGCATGGGCACACTCACCCTACTTACTACCAAAACAAGATAATAAAAATGTATCCATGAGTACGTTAGCGCTTTTTCAGTGCTGAAATGATGAAGAATAATTTTTGCCTCAAAACTTAAAAAGTGAATAAAAAATCTTTATTCTCTTCTCACATACAAAATACATTATTTGACAGTTTCTATGGAAGGCTGCTAGGTACAATATAGCTCATTTTATATGTGAGAGACTGGTGCCCGTGGTAGGTTTATAAACTTTCGCTTATAACCTGGATAATAAAGTTAATTTTTAAAAATACTTAACTTTAATTTTTAACCATCAAAAAAATGAAATTATTGTTTTAATTTAATTATTTTGTTATAAATCAGTTGGGGTGTATGAGGTTTTGCGCTAATTCATTACAACGGTGTATATAGTATATTTATTTTTGACGAAGCATGTTGCAGATCTGAAGTTTGTTCTTTCTTATGCATTTAATTAATTAACTTTTTTCTTAGGCAATCTGTGTAACCAATAAGTTTTGAAACTTATCTAAAGCCTGACCAGAATAATAAAACAACTCGCCATGTTACGGATAATCATTTGAACTAATTTTTGTACTTACTTGAAATATTGCCATTAATGGCTATAATTGATCGTAGCGCTTCCAAAGCAGGTTTATTAAATTTCTGAGCAGGCTTTAAATATGTCCCCTTTTTTTGTATTATTGTTCAAAGAGAGATTTACCATATTCTGTCAGTGCAGTTAAAAAGAAAATTATCGAATAGAATACAAATATTATATGTAAGGTCTAACAAAATGAGCTGAAACTAGGGATCCGCAAAAAGTATCGATACCAGGGCCTCTACCCGCACATTCGAACTTCGTAATTGCGTGAACATTTTTGTTCCAATGTCAACTCTATTACAATGAAGTGCGGACCGAAACAGTGGCGATATATCGAATATCGAAAATCCACGACCCCGACTTTAGATTTTCGGTATTTTGAGACCGTTTCGGTCCGAACTTCATTGTAATAGAGTTGACATTGGAACGAAAACGTTCACGCTATTGTGAAGAACGGATGTCCGGGTAGAGGCCCTGAGTAGTATCGATGCTTTTAGTTCAATACCTAGTAGTTTTTGTACTCGATACTTTTATTAGACTATTTTACTAAGTATCGATACTATTCGATACTTTCTTAGTTACTCGATACTTTTGTCTCCTCACTAAACTGTCAGATAAAAGTCAGTAGGTAGATAGTACTTCCCTTTCCGATGTATAGCGTCGTCCCTATCTTTGGAGTGATGATTTCGGAGGAAAACCCTATTATAGTAAGAATAATGCATGTGTGACCACATAGAATACAATGAATGAAATACAAAAATACCCTGTGTGAATACATTTCGTAGCAATACTAGCAATTATGAATTCCTATATTTAGTAATTTAATTTTGAAAAAATATAAAAAAATGAATCATTATTGTGTATTTTTTTGTGATTTCTAATATTTTAAATATGTTACTTGATACCAAGTAGGTAGTATCGATATTCGATACTTTAGAGTCAATACTTTTATCGGTATCGATACATTATGATTCGATACTTAGTATCGATACTTGGCATCGAGTAGGTATTGAGACTTGGCATCGAGTAGGTATCGATACTTGGCATCGGCCATCGAGTAGGTATTGATACTTGGTATCAAATAGGTATCGATACTTGGCATCGAGTACCTACCTAGGTATCAATACTTGGTACCGAGTAGGTATCGATACTTGGCATCGAGTAGGTATCGATACTTGGTATCGAGTAGGTATCGATACTTGGAATCGAGTAGGTATCGATACTTTTAAAAATTTACATGACCCTAGCTGAAACTGTTTCAGACCTTCAAACTAAATAACTTTTTCTATTGGACAAACATCGAATTGAAAAAAACAGCTGTTTGCATTATATATGTCTTTGGCTGTTTGTCATACATTCGAGTAGGTTTGCGGTTTTGTATGCATTTCATTTTTTAAATGCATTTTTAAGTTGGGAGTGCCTCCGCTGCCGGCGCCGGTAACCAAAAATAACGCCATCGGGAACCAGTGGCAGCTCATGTAAACTAGGTTGAGGCCAGCAACTAGTGCCGGCGGCCAAGTCTGAAGCCGGCGTCGGTAGCTAGCTCGGCAACCGGCGCGCCGGCACTGGTACGGGCAACCACATCATCATGTTATTTAAGAGCTACGCTCTTGTCGGTGGAGTATTCGCCAATCCTGTCTATTTTCAGCTAGTGTCTTGAGTTCCTGATACGACACGACATCAACCTTTTCCTTCACTTGGGCTAGATAACGGGCAACCAAGGCACTCCCTTAAACATTTGAGTCAAAGGAAGCAAAATCCTCTGTAGGCTAGGACTACAGAGGATTTTGATTCCTTTGCGAGGGTCCGGGTTCGAATCCGCATGGTCGACGTCCCGTGAACATTATACAGGGTGAAATTTATATCAATTAGCAATTTTTTTTTAAAATTAAGAGTCTACCCATCCAAACTGAACAACTTTTACTATGGGAGCAAACCGATTGGAGTAAAAAATCTGCCCTTCCATACTAAACTGCAATTCCTACTCGACTCAAATGTATATAACAGCGGTTTTTTTGTTCCGGTCTGTGTCTTCCCATAGTAAAAGGTATTCAGTTTGAAAGGGCAGACTCACGCAGGCAGGGGGGACTTAGTTTAAGAGGATACCAATGACTTATAGTATGCCGTGCTAATAATATCAATTTCACCCTGTATAGAAACCGACTGCTTTCAAACGGTGAAGGAAAATAAATAAATAAATAAATAACGCTCACAGGCACATACATTGTAATGATCCCAAGAAAGCACTATTAATAGGCTGTTTATTATGGAAACCATACAACAACGGCACAAACATGTAAACATCCATGACCGAACCGGGATTCGAACCCAGGACCCTGGTTTGGCAGTCCGGCGTGGTAACCATTACACCAACCGGGTCGTCGAAAATGTCGTTATAATAGGAATCCTATTTACCAACCAACCCTGAAGAAGAAATGTTGATTCGTATGTAAAGCTACCAATTGATTCGGATTTATCCTCGCGTAAAACGTGCGGCTACACTCAGCGGGACCCCGTCATAGAACGATGCGAGTTTTCTGGGATTTAGTTCCGAATTTGTTCTATCGAATCCAATGCCAAAAGCCTATGGCTTACTTGGGATCATTACAGGAACTCCAACCCTGCTATTTTTGAAATTACATACGCTCAAACACTGTTTTCACTTAAAACGTACAAAAGGAGAGTAGAACTAAATCTTGACACCCATTTGGAGTTCCTGTAAATTATAAATAAAAAGGGTCCCGCTGGCTGTAGGTTTTTTCAAACCTATGTCATTCTTCCATTTTGACGGAACAAATTATATTTCTAATTGGATTCGATAGAACAAATTCGGAACTAAATCCCAGACATACTCGCATCCTCGCATCGTTCTACGACACGGGGTCCCGCTGAGTGTAGCCACACGCGTAAAACTCCCTTGAACATTGGAATGTGTGAACCACCCTCGCATGTCAAGAGTTAGGTATTATAAGATTAGGTTAGGTTAGTTTTAAAACTAAGAAAAAAATACAAAGAAAATGTAACTAAAGACAAGGCTGTAAGGGCTAGTTCCCATTGCCTTTAAATTATAATATTAAAAAACTGTCCTGTCACTGTTATGAGCCAGTCGCTGAAACATTTTGTGAATTTCAGAAAATACGATTGAATACCTACTTAATATTTCGATGTTTGCTGTGGAAGTAAACAATGTGCCCGAGATAGACTCGCGTTGTATTTCCAATTCTAACACTTGAGTTGCAAAGTGATGATTTATAGGTTAGGTGAGTGTTTGTTTTTTGAGATATTTATTTATGTAAACTGGTAGAGAAACACATCCAAGGATGGGCAATAAGGCCAATAACTTAATAATCTAGTTAATAACCCATGTCCAAGTCTCTGTCTCACTACTAGTTGCTACTAGCCTAAACCATAATAGGTTCATTTTTTTTTTTGGGTTCAATTCAAGGTAAAGCGATTACAGTATCGCATACAACCGATGTCAGGAATAAATACTCTCATTTATAGCAAATAAAACGTTGGTGTTCGACGTTTCAACGCTTCTTTGGAGTTTTTGGAGGCAATCGAGAAACGCAGGAAACGCAGAGAAGTCCACAGGAAAGAGGTGAACCGACCGCTTGCCGCGCTACAAAAGAACGGAACACTTTTCCTGTTCACGACCCACACCATCATATTTCACTGAACTGTATATTGTTCACTTGCACGACACTTTGTTACGCAAAACAACACCGATTTTACGAACCAAAACTCACTATAAACAATAAAAATTCGATGAAATATGAGGACTCCAAACGTATCTGTTCAAATCCCGCCAAAAAATCCATAATAGGTTCATTTTTCATGTTGGTATTTTTTTTTTTTAATACTAATCTGTGTTGTCCTTTTTAGATGCTCATTGTTGAACCACGACGTTATCACCTGACTTAGTTTGGAACTACCTACAGTGCTGTTTCTTACCTCTACATTGACAGACTCATCGCTCATCTGATGGAGCTGTAACATGCATTATATTGAAAACATTGATTTGTTTTGATGCAGACATATTGGTTAGGTTCCTGTTGTTAAAATGGATTTTGAAAATACATCTACAGAAGGTGGAACTGATATAAAAGTAGAAAATGAATCAGACAATGAGGTAGAGAGTGAGTTAGACTTGTATGAAGATCATGAGATCAAAGAAGAAATGGTAATTGGACCTGTGGTGCTTCAACGAGTAGTTCATACGGTGTATCATCCTGAAGGTTAGTGTTATTTCATTAATGTCATATTTACTAGATGTTGTTTGTGTGCGTGTCCACATGGTCATTTAATATTGATTGTGCTGCAAGTTCTCTATCCCATTATAGCAATGGGACGAGACATTGTATGCCACTCGAGTTACTTGAGATGTAATGATTACTGACCCGAGTCACAACTAGAGTTGACTCGACTCAGTATCAGATGGAAGTCAGTGCTTGGCTTTACTCTGTGTCCTGAATTGATTCAAGCTTGTACATAGCTAGCTTTTGCCAGTGACTTTGTCCGTGTGGATTTTGGAAAACTTCAACACTCCATCTCACTCTTTTAGGAGTACCTCTACATGCTCCGTAGAATATGTATTATAAATGTTTCTATTGTCAGTGGTATAGGCTGTGCATTGTATATCAGTCACGGAACTGTTTTATATAAATATCACTCACAATAGATAATTTTTAAAAATATCTGTTTTAATTTTATGAAGTGGAAAGTATATTTTTATAAGTCTGTGTTGGATATTATTAGTAAAAATATAATGTACTAGCGTTAACCCGCGACTTCGTCCGCACAAATTATATACCAGATTTTAAGTCAGATCATAAGCTATCAAACAAAAAAAGTTTCATCAAAATTGGGTTAGTAGTTTTCGCGTGATACTCGTTCTAACACACAAATTTCTTTTTTTAAATTTACAGTTTTAGAATAGTACTAGTGTTAACCTGCGACTTCGTCCAGAAATTATATACCAGATTTTAAGTCAGATCAGAAGTGCGATTTTTGAAAATCATACGAGTGACTTGGCAGTAGAAAATGTCATAATTACTATGGAGATTATGCATCTTTCTACTGCCAATTCGCTCGTATGATTTTCAAAAATCGCACTTCATAAGCTATGAAATAAAAAAGTTTCATCAAAATCGGTTCAGTAGTTTTTGCGTGATGCTCGTTCAAACAAAAAAACAAACAGACAGACAAAAAATCCAAAAATTGGTGATTTGGAATCAGGGACACCTAAAAACCACACCATAACTTTTTTTTTGTTAATATCTTCAATGTACAGACACACTTCTGTTACAGTTTTATAATAGTTTAGACTAGCTTTTACCCGCGACTTCGTCCGCATAAATTATATACCAAATTTTAAGTCAGATCATAAGCTATCAAACAAAAAAAATTTCATAAAAATCGGTTCAGTAATTTTTGCGTGATACTCGAACAAACTAAATTCTTTTTTTAAATTTACAGTTTTATAATAGTGTAGAGATAGTTAGATAGATAGATTAGTATAAGTATTATTATAGGTAAACCATTTATATGAAGCTTGTAACAGCTTGTATGAAGAGACTTATGGATGTTGAGGAGGCGAGAGATGCGAGTCAGAATCGTAGCATGTGGCGATCAGTTGTCTCTGCCTACCCTAGTAGTGGGACATAGGCGTGAGCATATGTATGTATGTAAACCATTTATCTCGCGGAACGCCCGCGGGGCAAGAGGTAGGTGGGCGCGGGGGCTTTACAGGCGTTTCGGGGGTGAAACCGCGCGCGCGCGGTAGGGAGTACAAGTGACGTTTCCCGGAACAAGGAATTACTTGTGTATCGATACCCGCGCCCACCCCCCTCTTGCCCCGCGGGCGTACCGCGAGTTATATGGTAGTAAAGGTCAAAGTTGGTGGGGGGCAGGGAGTATCTTTATTGTACATAGTAATAACAATTTCTTGAGAAATTGAAATTGAAAAAGTTTTATTGTGCAAACAGAATGTACAGCAATTGTTATAATAAATAATTACAATAATTATACTTTTAGAGTCTGCTTGCGACAAAAGGGATCAGCTCAGGTTTGTGCCGGCCGAGTGATCTGATCAGAGATCACAGCGAGCGCAGCCCTGATTTTCAGCTGTACCCTGTTTCAGAGTTGTAAGAAGAGTTTCAGAGATAAGATACAGCGAGATGCACACTGCACTACGAGATATTCTTTAGATACAACCACATATTTTGCAACACAAAGAAGTTCACGACAAAAGGGCTTATTGATTGAATAACTCTTTCTTACAATGTGATGCTACTCGGCTTATGTCGTTCCAGTTCGGACGGCAATATAAGTTTGTTGAGTCAGTGTGTCAACTCGGGCTGTCAGCTCATTGTAATTCCTCCGTCTGATTCGAAGGAAACACTTTATAACAACGTTTAACGCATTTTATCTTAACTTAAGACACTGGTATCGATTCGGACTGTGCCACAACTTAACTTAACTAAATTTATTCCTTTCACTTTCTAAAATAAGATTAAGAAAAGAGACAGAAAACCAACAACTGACTTTAGTGCTGTCAAAGTGACGTTACACGCCCAAAATAAGATGCCATCTAAGGCAATGCAATTTAAGGCGTTTTTGGGCGTGTAACGTCACTTTGACAGCACTAAAGTCAGTTGTTAGTTTTCTGTCTCTTTTCTTAATCTTATTTTAGAAAGTGACAGGAATAAATTTAGTTAAGTCGTGGCACAGTCCGAATCGACACCACTACTTGAATGTACAGTCCTCCTAGTAGGATGAGAATACGATCATGCATTTATGAGTTATTTATTACTATTTGCGTAAGATATTAATTATAATTTCAGATGCACCTGTACCCGAGAAGCCAAAACTAGAGACAACAGAAGAAGAGACAGATCAAGTCAAACCTGAGAAGGGAATGAAGGAAGATAATTCTGAAAGAATCATCTCCAATGTTGACATTAAAAAGAATTTATCCACAAAGATCACAAAAAATACAACATTGAAAAGCAACAATCAAACAAATTGTTACGAATTACGGAAACGTAATCAAACACCCGGAATATCAGAAAATGTATTTAAATGTAATGAATGTGGTCAAAAATTTAAGAAAAAATATAAATTAGCACAACATGTTAGATATCATAAGTGTATTCGAAAGAGTGTTTTGTCTGTACATTTACGTATCCACACTACTGGTGAAAAACCATATGCATGCTCTCACTGCAGTCACAAATGTAATACTCATATTGGTGAAAAACCATATGCATGCTCTCACTGCAATTACAAGTGTAATGAAAAGGGTAGTTTCACAAAACATTTACGTACCCACACTGGTGAAAAACCATATTCATGCTCTCACTGTGATTACAAATGTAATGAAAAGGGTAATTTGACAAGACATTACGTAACCACACTGATGAAAAACCATATTCATGCTCTCACTGTGATTACACGTGTAATCAAAAGAGTGATTTGACAAAACATTTACACAACACACTGGCGTAAAGCCATATTCATGCGCTCACTGCGATTACAAATGTAATGAAAAGGGGTAACTTGACAAACCATTTACGTATTCACACTGGTGAAAACCCATATTCATGTTCTTTTTGTGATTACAAATGTAATGTAAAGGGTAATTTTTCTAGACATTTACGTACCCACACTGGTGAAAAACCATATTCATGCTCTCACTGTGATTACAAGTGTAAGCAAAAGAATTATTTGTCAACTCATTTACGTATTCACAGTGGTGAAAAACCATATTCATGCTCTCATTGTGATTACAAATCTAGTGAAAAGGGTAGTTTGACAAAACATTTACGTACCCACACTGGTCAAAAACCATATTCATGCACTCACTGTGATTACAAGTGTACTAGAAAAAGTGATTTGTTAAAACATTTACGTATTCACACTGGCGTAAAGCCATATTCATGCGCTCACTGCGATTACAAATGTAATGAAAAGGGTAATTTGACTATCCATTTACGTATTCACACTGGTGAAAACCCATATTCATGCTCTTTTTGTGATTACAAATGTAATGTAAAGGGTAATTTTTCTAGACATTTACGTACCCACTCTGGTGAAAAACCATATTCATGCTCTCACTGTGATTACAAGTGTAAGCAAAAGAGTTATTTGTCAACTCATTTACGTAGTAAACACTGGTGAAAAACCATATTTATGCTCTCACTATGATTACAAGTGTACTAAAAAGGGTGCCTTGTTAAAACATTTGCGTATTCACACTGGAGTAAAACCACATTCATGCTCTCAATGTGATTAAAAATGTAGTAATAAGTCGTCATTATCAAAACATTTGCGTATACACTGATGACAAACCACGAGGCTCTGACTAGACACATGGTACATACACTAAGGTGGATCACACACTAGTCCGCAATCCGCTACGGTGCGGTGTGCGAAGGGTGTGCGGTTTTTTAATAACAGCGTTGACCGCACGGATTTTATAGTTTACGAGCATTTACCCGCGACTTCGTCCGCATAAATTATATACCAGATTTTAAGTCAGATCATAAGCTATCAAACAAAAAAAGCTTTTCCCATGCCTTGCCATATAAGGGGGCGTCCCCTCACTGCCACGTGACTTTTAACATGAATTTAATTTTCAGAAAATATTTGGGGAGTTGACTACATAATAGTTATTTGTTATGCAAGGCTGCAAAGTTGCTTTTTGGCGCGAGTACTTGTATTGAAACCTGAGCAAGCGAAGGATTCTAGGATTAGATTATAGAATCCTGAGCGTCGCGAGGGTTTCAAAGGTACGAGACGCAGAATAACTTTGCTGCCGAGCGAAACACACAACTTTTCACCTCATTACAAGCAAAAAATAAGCATGAAAAAAAACATGTTTAGGCTGTTTTTCTTCATATAATAGAAAGATGCGAATTTTAATAAGTCTTTCCACGCTAGCGGATAAAATGCACTTTTGCACTCAGATTTCGAATGACAAACAGAATCTTTCCGAGCTTGTGAGGTGAAAAATATATTTTTGTTTTAACTGCTCAGTAAATAAACCGTTTAAAAATAACGCTAAACTCACATTTTCAGTAATTATGTTCCTTGAATACTATTTTTAATAACTGGATAAACTATAAAAAGTATCAAAACGACGACGAAAAACAATGACGTCACTATGCAAATTTTAGTACAATATTTCATACAAAGCACGCGTTTTGACGTTTGATAAAGAGTTGTTAATTTGACTTAGTTGGAAACTCGCGGATTCTTCCATCCATGGACTGCTGAGACGCTCTCGCAGCGTCATAACATAAACTAGGAATTTCAGACAAACTTTGTAATATCCCATATCTTGAAAATATACACAGGTGTCTTATTCAAACCAATTTTAGTTGAAAATTTAGGGACCCACATGAACATTGTATTCTGCGGTTTACCGACCACAAACAGCAAACGCCCAATGAAGACAACAAAGGTACACACATTATTAGTTGTGGTTAGGGCAGAGAGAGACGAAATGTGCAAGTGAAATGTCACCCTGGCTGTGGGAGTTGTGGGACTATTTAAGATAGACAACGTTCAAAGCAGCCGGGACTCGATCGGGTGACCACTCTGAAGAAACGTTTTGTGAAAGAATAGTAATTAATTTTGTAATTTTTTCCCATTGTTGTTTTTTTATATTGTAAGATCTATTGTTTGATTCAAGAAAGTCAACTGTTATTATACAGGGTGATGTTACCTATACCTTCAAATGTTTTGTTTACTGTTTCTCATCATCATCATCATTCATACAAATTGTAGCGAGCGTGTCGCTGGCGCGTTGCGGAGAGGTATGGAAACTCGATCTCTAGGTCCGCGTTCGAAACCGCACGGACGACATGCCATGTACGAATTGGGCATGCGTGGTGAACTAACGCCCATACACCCTCCTTTGGGGGGGTTAGGCCTGTGCTCTGCAGTGGGACGTATATAGGCTGATGATGATACTTAGTTTTTATTATGTAGTTCTAAACCTCATACCGTAGGCGTAGTAACTATTACCATAGCTATTATACCTAGGTAGTTGAATTCCTGTTTATACAACGTGTTAGGGTCAGCGCACACCTAGCGTAAAACTGTTCGAGCATGCGCGAGCAGATTTCATTGATTCAATTGATAATGAACTCTATTCCCATTGAAATAAAGTCGAAAATAGCTTGCAAGTGATTAAATCCCTTCAGCGTCTGTTCGAGTATGCTCGCGTATGCTCCTCGCGGCGACGCGAGCAGTCGCGAGCATGCTCGCGCATGCTCGCGCATGCTCGAGCATGTTCGAGCATACGCCCGTGTCGATGCTTGCGATCCGTCGTAAGTGTTGCCACCTCTGCCGGTTTCGGACTAAATCTAGCATATTTTTTAACTACTTTAGCCCGAAAAGGGCAATTTAGTACAGAAAATATATAATAATCTAACTCTTTTTGAAAATACAATGAAAATCTCAAAGGTCGAAGCAGATTTAGTAGGTTTTCAAATTGTTCATATTCCATTTTATAGTAGTCATAAAATAACTGTCCCTTGAACTTTAAACCGTAGCACAGGGTGTGGTATTCCCCAAATGTACATCTTTCTTGCCAGGTTGCTTCAGCCCATATTCTTCTTTCAATTTTGTGTCGTCCTCTTTTCATTTTATTGATTTGCTCTTCTTGCTCCTCTTCCTCTGCTAGTAACCCAGTAATTACCAAATCCCAGTCCACCATACTTTAAAATTACTCTTCGCACGTCTTTACTTTAAAATATTGTAAACACAACTGCAAAATTCACTGTCAACTGTAGCAACACGGGAGCATCCGCGAGACTGTTCGAACACGCGCGAGCATGCTCGCGCATGCTCGAGCATCCGCCGCTGCCGCCGGCGGATTTCGCCTCTGCCGCCGGCGGATTTTGCCGCTAGGTGTGCGCGACTGCAAAGAACATGCTCGAGCATGCGCGAGCAGATTTACGCTGGGTGTGCGCTGACCCTTAATGAATTAACGCAAAACTAGAAAGTAGTTTGTTTAGAATCGAGAGCAGAATCGAATTATCATAGTTTCAACATAATTATGTAATTTTTTTCAAAATATTAAATAATTTTAAATTTCCTGAACCCGATGTCAACCCACCGCACGAGCACACTCACCCTACTTACTACCAAAACAAGAATAAAAATGTATCCATAAGTACGTTAGCACTTTCTTTCAGTGCTGAAATGATGAAGAATAATTTTTGCCTCAAAACTTAAAATGTAACAACTAACAACAACAACAACAACAACGTGTATGTATAACTTTAATTTTTAACTATCAAAATAATTAAGTTATTGTTTTAATTTTTTTGTTATAAATCAGTTGGGGTGTATGAGGTTTTGCGCTAATTCATTACAACGTTGTATATAGTATATTTATTTTTGACGAAGCATGTTGCAGATCTGAAGTTTGTTCTTTCTTATGCATTTAATTAATTAACTTTTTTCTTAGGCAATCTGTGTAACCAATAAGTTTTGAAACTTATCTAAAGCCTGACCAGAATAATAAAACACCTCGCCATGTTACGGATAATCATTTGAACTAATTTTTGTACTTACTTGAAATATTGCCATTAAAGGCTATAATTGATCGTAGCGCTTCCAAAGCAGGTTTATTATTTTTCTGAGCAGGCTTTAAATATGTCCCCTTTTTTGTATTATTGTTCAAAGAGAGATTTACCATATTCTGTCAGTGCAGTCAAAAAGAAAATTATCGAATAGAATAGAAATATATGTAAGGTCTAACAAAATGAGCTGAAACTAGGGATCCGCAAAAAGTATCGATACCAGGGCCTCTACCCGCACATTCGATCTTCGTAATTGCGTGAACATTTTCGTTCCAATGTCAACTCTATTACGATGAAGTGCGGACCGAAACAGTGGCGATATATCGAATATCGAAAATCCACGACCCCGACTTTCGATTTTCGGTATTTTGAGACCGTTTCGGTCCGAACTTCATTGTAATAGAGTTGACATTGTAACGAAAACGTTCACGCTATTGTGAAGAACGGATGTCCGGGTAGAGGCCCTGAGTAGTATCGATACTTTTAGTTCAATACCTAGTAGTTTTTGTACTCGATACTTTTATTAGAGTATTTTACTAAGTATCGATACTATTCGATACTTTCTTAGTTACTCGATACTTTTGTCTCCTCACTAAACTATCAGATAAAAGTCAGTAGGTGGATAGTAGGTACTTCCTTTTCCGATGTATAGCGTCGTCCCTATCTTTGGAGTGATGATTTCGGAGGAAAACCCTATTATAGTATGAATAATGCATGTGTGACCAGGTAAATACATTTCGTAGCAATACTAGCAATTATGAATTCCTATATTTTGTAATTTAATTTTGAAAAAGTATAAAAAAATGAATCATTATTGTGTATTTTTTGTGATTTCTAATATTTTAAAAATGTTACTTGATACCAAGTAGGTAGTATCGATACTTTTGAGTCAATATTTTTATCGGTATCGATACATTATGATTCGATACTTAGTATCGATACTTGGCATCGAGTAGGTATTGATACTTGGTACCGAGGAGGTATCGATACTTGGCATCGGCCATCGAGTAGGTATTGATACTTGGTATCAAATAGGTATCGATACTTGGCATCGAGTACCTACCTAGGTATCGATACTTGGTACCGAGTAGGTATCGATACTTGGAATCGAGTAGGTATCGATACTTTAAAAAATTTACATAACCCTAGCTGAAACTGTTTCAGACCTTCAAACTAAATAACTTTTTCTATTGGACAAACATCGAATTGAAAAAAAAAAAACAGCTGTTTGTCATACATTCGAGTAGGTTTGCGGTTTTATATGCATTTCATTTTTTAAATGCATTTTTAAGAGCCTATGTCGAAAAATAATTTAAGTGAAACAGGCGTGGGATAGCTTATATTACGGCCTGATGCGAGAGAAAGAGATGGGGCGCCGCGCGCGCCTGAAGCGAATCGAGCGCCGAATCGAACTTTATTTAATTGTGATTGCACTATTTATGTTATTTCAATTCTGCTCTAATCAAAATTTAGAAAATATCAATCTCTTTTTTTTAAATCAAGTCTCGTGTTTCTATTATTCACCGTTTAGCAGTTCCAAGCGTTTACAGATAAAAACAGAGGCTACTTTGGCTTGTTTTTCTATCGAGAAAATGTGTCTTAATCGTGTTTTGGCTCTAATCAAAACTTCAATTATATGTTCAATTTACACATATCCGAAAATCATACTCCTACTGTTAGTACTTCATGATATATGAAGCTTTGAAGAATCCAATTTTTTTCACATAGCCCCTTAAGTGGGGAGTGCCTCCGCTGCCGGCGCCGGTAACCAAAAATAACGCCATTGGGAACCGGTGGCAGCTCATGTAAACTAGGTTGAGGCCAGCAACTAGTGCCGGCGGCCAAGTCTGAAGCCGGCGTCGGCAGCTAGCTCGGCAACCGGCGCGCCGGCCCTGGTACGGGCAACCACATCATCATCTTATTTATTTTTATTTTATTTCTTTAGGATCGCCGACAAGGTGAACACAATATTAATCACAAATACATAGACAGACAAAAGGCGTGTGCCACCTCAATTAAAGGCAACCACGGCATGCAATAGGCATAAGCAGGTTTGAGGTTGGTTACAACAAACGAAAAAAGAAAAAAGGAAGAAAAACCATGTTTATAAAAAAGAAAAATGTATGAGATAGCAGCGCCAACATTATTCCAGATTAGAATGGGTAATAAAACAGTATTCTCCTCCCTTCCTCCTCTTCCCAAATTTAGTCTTATATAACTACAATTATATAATTATAAGGTAGTATTATTAAATAGGTTGATACAACAATATCAAAGAGAGATTTATGAGCCATTTTCCAATGCACGATACTCAATTCGTTTAAATTTATGGATGTTACTAGAGAAAATATCGATATCTGACTCCCTATACAGTGCATTAAGTCCTTTAACAAGCTTGTTTAAGGGGGAGAAAAAACCTAGATTTGTTCGTGACAATGTTTCACAAAAAGGTACATAACGAGACCTCCTCGGCATCCTTCCCGGAGCATAGATGCGCAGTCTAGAAAGCAGCAATCTTATTTAAGAGCTACGCTCTTGTCGGTGGAGTATTCGCCAATCCTGTCTATTTTCAGCTAGTGTCTTGAGTTTCTGATACGACACGACATCAACCTTTTCCTTCACTTGGGCTAGATAACGGGCAACCGAGGCACTCCCTTAAACATTTGCGTCAAAGGAAGCAAAATCCTCTGTAGGCTAGGACTACAGAGGATTTTGATTCCTTTGCGAGGGTCCGGGTTCGAATCCGCATGGTCGACGTCCCGTGAACATCATACAGGGTGAAATTTATATCAATTAGCAATTTTTTTTTAAAATTAAGAGTCTACCCATCCAAACTGAACAACTTTTACTATGGGAGCAAACCGATTGGAGTAAAAAATCTGCCCTTCCATACTAAACTGCAATTCCTACTCGACTCAAATGTATATAACAGCGGTTTTTTTGTTCCGGTCTGTGTCTTCCCATAGTAAAAGGTATTCAGTTTGAAAGGGCAGACTCACGCAGGCAGGGGGGACTTAGTTTAAGAGGATACCAATGACTTATAGTATTCCGTGCTAATAATATCAATTTCACCCTGTATAGAAACCGACTGCTTTCAAACGGTGAAGGAAAATGTCGTTATAATAGGAATCCTGTTTACCAACAAACCCTGAAGAAGAAATGTTGATTCGTATGTAAAGCTACCAATTGATTCGGATTTATCGTCGCGTAAAACGTGCGGCTACACTCAGCGGGACCCCGTCATAGAACGATGCGAGTTTTCTGGGATTTAGTTCCGAATTTGTTCTATCGAATCCAATGCCAAAAGCCTATGGCTTACTTGGGATCATTACAGGAACTCCAACCCTGCTATTTTTGAAATTACATACGCTCAAACACTGTTTTCACTTAAAACGTACAAAAGGAGAGTAGAACTAAATCTTGACACCCATTTGGAGTTCCTGTAAATTATAAATAAAAAGGGTCCCGCTGGCTGTAGGTTTTTTCAAACCTATGTCATTCTTCCATTTTGACGGAACAAATTATATTTCTAATTGGATTCGATAGAACAAATTCGGAACTAAATCCCAGACATACTCGCATCGTTCTACGACACGGGGTCCCCCTGAGTGTAGCCACACGCGTAAAACTCCCTTGAACATTGGAATGTGTGAACCACCCTCGCATGTCAAGAGTTAGGTATTATAAGATTAGGTTAGGTTAGTTTTAAAACTAAGAAAAAAATACAAAGAAAATGTAACTAAAGACAAGGCTGTAAGGGCTAGTTCCCATTGCCTTTAAATTATGATATTAAAAAACTGTCCTGTCACTGCACTGTTGCCAGATCTCCCGATTTTCCGGGATATCTTCCGATTTTTGTCAATGTCTCCCGATGTCCCGGATTCCCACTCAAATCTACCGATTTTTTAAGAACAACTTTTTTTTAAAAAAAACTGCGTAAAACGGAACAAAATTAAATGCTAAGCTATGCAATGCTATGTTAAATGTGTACATAACTTTGTAAAATGCGTAGACTAAACTATACTTTGACTTAATAACATAAAGTTGAATACCTATTCAATGGCAAGCTTTGGCAGTTATAGTTTACTAATTTTGCAACATTGCAAAGTAGCGAAATAAACCTGCTTTTGCTTTGGTTAACCGGCCAAATTAGGAAATTCAGGGATCTTGCACACGAAAAATATTAAAAAAAATTGCAATTGCTATGATTTTAAAGTAAAAATTGTTAAAAAAACATTTATTAAAAGACCATGGTCTGATTAATTTGAAGGAAAAATTTATCTCCCGATTTTTTCATAATGTCGCCCATACATCTCCCGATTTTTTATTGGTACACCTCCCGTATTTCGAAAATTGGATCTGGCAACACTGTGTCACTGTCACTGTGAGTGGAGTTTTTGGCGGGATTTGAACAGATACGTTTGGAGTCCTCATATTTCGTCGAATTTTTATTGTTTATAGTGAGTTTTGGTTCGTAAAATCGGTGTTGTTTTGCGTAACAAAGTGTCGTGCAAGTGAACAATATACAGTTCAGTGAAATATGATGGTGTGGGTCGTGAACAGGAAAAGTGTTCCGTTCTTTTGTAGCGCGGCAAGCTGTCGGTTCACCTCTTTCCTGTGGACTTCTCTGCGTTTCCTGCGTTTCTCGATTGCCTCCAAAAACTCCAAAGAAGCGTTGAAACGTCGAACACCAACGTTTTATTTGCTATAAATGAGAAACAATAATTTGCTTAAAAAGACTGGCTCAAAAGGAAAGAAAATCCAGAGCCGTTAAAAACTTTCAAAAAAAAAAAAAAAGTCACTGTGAGTATGAAGGAATGGTGAGTATACATATGTTCGTCACTGTTATGAGCCCATAGACGAAGAATTTTTCGCTTACGCTGGTAGACGGAATGTCAGTGTAACCGGGTATGAGATAGCGATACTCATAAAATCCTAAAGTGCGATTTTTGAAAATCATACGAGCGACTTGTCAGTAGAAAGATGCATAATCTCCATAGGAATTTTGACATTTTCTACTGAAAAGTCACTCGTATGATTTTCAAAAATCGCACTTCTATACAATTTATATGAAGTGACAGTTGTGAGTCAGGGTGGCCGTAGTACAAAAAAGTGGTTACGCAGATAAGGACAGCAATAAGGTAGCGATCTCCTTTTTTAACTAGAGCGAATTGGATATGTGCATCTCTTATTGAGTGAATATGACAAGTCATGTGCTTCCTTCTAGTACCTTCTCTTTCTACGTATGAGCCAGTCGCTGAAACATTTTGTGGTACAATTGGTTTTGGGATGTTTACAATATTTGTGTTGTTTTGTGTTTGTCCATAGATATCTACGCTCTGCTAGTACCGTAGACAGAGAATAATATAGACTCCGGTTGCCGTGGCCACATGAGATAGAGCGATATCAAGGAGCAGTGTTACCATATTAACATAATTACCCGATTTTAAGCGATTTAAGGATTCAAAGTACATCTTCACCAATTTAGATATTTAATACTCATTTTCAGTCTTACCACACGCTTATACGATTATCTTACTAGAAGATAGATGAGATGACTGTATAAACTAAAGGATGATAATGGTTAATTGATAAGCGTAGACATACAGCTACCAAAGATGAGTTATTAAAATATTTTACCAACTCCCGAGTAATAGGATGAGGACAAGGAGAGGGAGGGGGGGGGAGGGGGACACCACCAAAAGATCGCACAAAACGTGCGTTCTTTTACGTGTTTATTCAAGAGTTTGAGCTAACGTGATGAAAGTGATATATAACATCTTAACTATTATAAAACACTAACAGAACTGTGTCTATGGATTGAAGATACTTACAAAAAAAAAAAATTTGTTTGTTTGTACTAGCATTGTGGAGCGTGGACTGTAAGTAGGGGTTTCTTTCTTCTCAATAAAAATGCCGATGAAATCTTCCGAATGTGAGCCAGGCTGGAGGGTGGGGCAGAGAGGGCTAGTGGTCGCAGAGAGTTTTCTTTCTTCAAGATGTTTTCTTCTCGAGTGCTGGATCCGGACTGAATCTGCGCCGAATCGGCGCTTCTTTTATACGATTTTCGAGCGACCACTCCCCTTCACCCCGCACTCTTCCCCTTGACTAAAATCTCTTCATTTCTATCTCAATCTTACATTTTACAGCAAAGAAACAATGTTCATTACTTACTTACTTATTTTCTAACATCCAAACATATCATTCTCATCGTCTGCCGGCGCAAAACAGAGTGAGGAGCGCGCGCGAAAGATTTCAATATTTATATGACCCCGTCCCCCGCTTCCTCATACCGCGGATTCGCGGGAGTCGGGGCCCCCCTCGCTCGCCTGTATGCGCCGACAGGGACAGTTGCACTGTCTCTTTCTATCGTTGATTTCTCTCAAGTTCCTACCTTTTAATGAGATACTAAGTCTAATCAGGGTAAATTCTAACTGGAATTATGTAAGCTAATCGTGTTATTTACTTTAAAATCTGATGAAACTATGTGCTAATTTAACTAGGGAAATGTGTACCTATCTAACTGGGGTAGGAATCTCAAGGGAAATCACTTAAAGAATGAAATACAAGCCCTATTCTAACTATTTACATAACTTATGTACTAGGCCCTAATCCTAATAAGAAATTATGGCTTTATTCAAAGCGAAACAATACAAAACAACTATCCTATAACTAATCAAAACAAAGTAAAGTAAATTGAGACAAAAAAACTATGTACAAATGATCGTTCTATGTTCTGTCGTGCACAAAAACTATGTACAAATGGTCGTTCTATGTTCTGTCGTGCACATTTCTCCCGCCGTCGCAGCTCTGCGATCCAACAGGTAGCACGACGATCCTCTTGGTCGGTCTTCGGAGGACGTGCCCGTTGCTGGTCTCGACGTCCACGATCCTCACCTCGCCGTCTCGCCCTGGGTAGACTGCGATGATGCGTCCTCTCGGCCATGTGTTGCGCGGCAGGTTGGGGTCGCAGATGAGCACCAGGTCGCCGACAGCGGGTGGCGCGCCGGTCGTGCGAGGCTCCCGCCGGTGTTGGAGTAGCGGCTGGTACTCCTTGACCCAGCGGCTCCAGAAGACGTCTGCCAGGCGTTGTGCGCGCCGCCAGTGCTTGCGCGCGGTGAGGTCGTCTGCGGTGAACTCGCCAGGTGGTGGGACGTGCGAGTTGGGTCCCAACAGGATGTGGTTGGGTGTGAGCGCCTCGGCGTCACCGCCCCGTGTGTCAGTGGGCGGAGGTTTACTGCGTTTGCCTCGGCGACGTGCGTGGTGAGATGCACGCGCCAGAGGCAGGTTACCGGTGGCCCGGGAGGCGGGCTTCGCTCTACTCGGCTTGCATCGCCGACAGCGCTTGATGACGTCACGCACTGTCGGTCGTATCTTCACTATCCATGTTCTTTCTCGTAGCTCGTTCACTACGGTCTCGATACCGCCGTGGTGTAGCCGCTCGTGTACGTGTTGAATGTACAGTCGCGTAAAAAGATGTTTCCCGTCGAGTACAGTCGGGCTGGCCGTCTCTTCGTCGATGTCAGGCGAAGCGTGGATTCTTCCCCTGAGGCGCAGAACTCCATCTTCGCCGACCACTACTGATAGCGCCGATAGCCTGTCTCCAGGTTGAGGCGCCGCGCCACTCTTCACTCGACGTAAATCTTCGAAAAAACAATCTTCTTGTACCGCTTTCCACCACAGTTTTTCGGCGCGAATGAGATAGTGCGCCTCGATTCCGATGATGTTGCTATCTCTTTTCTTCGCGTGCGTCGTCTCGTTCTTGCGTGCTTTCTTATCAGTCTTCTTATCAGTTTTCCAATCGGAGTCGTTTTTCTTGTTTTCTCGCGTTCGTTTTCGCTTCGTAGCCAACACTGTTTCATTTTTCTTACGCCTACATAGGTCTACGAACTGTAGCACGCGTGCCGTAGCTCGTAGCAAGCGTGTGAACGACGAGAAGCGCTCGACTCGAGGGAGGTGAGCGTGGTCAGGTCGCTGGTGGGTGACGTGACATGTCTCCCTCTCTTCTCCTGTCTTCGGTGATTCTATCTTCGTTTCTTCGATGTTTCGAGTGTTCGACTTGAGATCGATGCAGTCCGTCGTCGCGTCGCGTAAGATTTCGTGTGTTTTCTCTGCCTCGCTCCCGCCGATGGCGACAGTGGCGACACGCGGGTTGGCGGCGAACTGCTGTACTGTCGATCTTGTCTCGAAGCGTCCGTCGGGCAGGCGGCGGCTTGTTTCTTCTGACATTTTCATAACCAGCTGCTCGGGATCGCTCTTCTCTGTCGGTTTTTCTACTCCGATCGATTCCAACTTGAAATAGTTCGTAATTCTCTCTACGTTGTCTTCGTTGTTTCGAACGATGGTTAGATGTCCGCAGAAGGTTTCTGGATACGTCATGGATGAGCGGCAGCCGTGAAGAACCCATCCCAACTTCGTGTACGATGCGACGGGTTTGTCTTTCCGTCCCGCTCGCACCGCGCCTGAGATAATTAAATCCCAGTTGTCTTGCCCGATGAGTAGCTTCGGATGCGCCTCTTCGTATACCAGCTCGTCTCGAATTTGATTCAGGTGCGGGCAATCTTCGATGTCTCTTCTGCCGACCCTCTGAGAAGCGAAGTCGAGCTCTCGCACGGTGCGCACGTCGCGTAGCTCGCATGTTTCGTCTGCGTATTTGCCGCGGATTTTCAGGTCGACGCGCTTGCTTTTCGGGTACTGTAGCTCCTTCCCGCTCACACCTCGGAGGCGCTGTCCTATTGCCATCGCACGCGCGATCATGCGTCCGTCCGATGAAAATGATCGTGCGATCGTGCGATCAAACATAGGAATCAGTATTGACTGTCCTAATTTCGATCGCGCGATCATGCGATGCGTTCGAATTGTTCTATTTTCGACGCACGATCGTGCGATCGTGCGATCAAACATAGGAATCAGTATTGACTGTCCTAATTTGGATCGCGCGATCGAGGAGCGCGACGAGGCAAGGGTGTACCTACACTCAGCGGGACCCCGTGTCCTAGAACTTGTTCTATAGAATTTGTTCTAATTTCAAATATTATTGATTTCAAACATATTACAGCCTTTGGATAACGCACTTCCCCGGTTTGGAAGGGTGCGGGTTCAAGTCCGGCTCGAGACTTAATTTTTCAATCTTTAATTTGATTAGAATTTGTTCTATCGAATCCAATTAGAAATAAAATGTGTTCCGTCAAAATGGGAGAATGGCATAGGCAAAGATTTTTTTTGGTCTTTACGACTAGAATTCGAGTTTCAACAACAACAAAAAATGAAAACCGACTTAAAAGTAAAAAAGTTAAAAAATAGTATTTCAGTTTGACTTTTACGTTCGAATCTATAAGAAAATTAATATTTTGTTTTATCGAAGTTTGATAAAGGTGAGAAATAAAACCTTTGGCCTTAATAATTAAACTCAAGTTGTTTTATTAAAATAATCAAGCACTGTTGTACAAGTAAGAACATAACATTGTCTACAATTGTATCATGGACAAACTTTTTCTATCATCAACCGTTGTCGAGATATCTGTCTATTACTATTTTAATTAATAATTTTTTAACATAATATTGTCTACAATTGTTTTTTTAGACAATATTTTTCTATCATTATCCGTTTTCGGGATATCTGTCTATTACTATTTTTAATTATTTTTTTTTTGCAAATATCTCTTTTCGTATGCATCAAATCGTGAACAAAGTTATAACAAAACTTGTAGAACATAACATTGCCCATAATTGTATCTTTAAAAAACTTTTTCTATCATGAACCGTTTTCGAGATATCTGTCTATTACTATTTTAATTAATTATTTTTTGCAAATATCTCGTTTCGTATGCATCAAATCGTGAACAAAGTTAAAACAAAACTTGTAGTACATAACATTATCTACAATTGTATGCTACACAAACTTTTCCTATCATCAACAATTTTCTAGATATCTGTCTATTACTATTTTAATTTATTCGTTTTTGCAAATATCTCTTTTCATATGCTTCAAATCGTGAACAAAGTTATTACAAAACTTGTAAAACATAATATTGTCTACAATTGTTTTTTTAGACAATATTTTTCTATCATTATCCGTTTTCGGGATATCTGTCTATTACTATTTTAATTAATAATTTTTTGCAAATATCTCGTTTCGTATGCATCAAATCGTGAACAAAGTTATAACAAAACTTGTAGAACATAACATTGCCTATAATTGTATCTTTAAAAAACTTTTTCTATCATGAACCGTTTTCGAGATATCTGTCTATTACTATTTTAATTAATTATTTTTTGCAAATATCTCGTTTCGTATGCATCAAATCGTGAACAAAGTTAAAACAAAACCTTTAGTACATAACATTATCTACAATTGTATGCTACACAAACTTTTCCTATCATCAACAATTTTCGAGATATCTGTCTATTACTATTTAATTAATTCGTTTTTGCAAATATCTCTTTTCGTATGCATCAAATCGTGAACAAAGTTAGAACAAAACTTGTAGAACATAACATTGTCTATAATTGTATTTTTAAGAAACTTTTTCTATCATCAACAATTTTCGAGATATCTGTCTATTACTATTTTAATTTATTCGTTTTTGCAAATATCTCTTTTCGTATGCTTGAAATCGTGAATAAAGTTATTACAAAACTTGTAGAACATAACATTATCTAGAATTGTATTCTACACAAACTTTTCCTATGATCAACAATTTTCGAGATATCTGTCTATTACTATTTTAATTAATTCGTTTTTGCAAATATCTCTTTTCGTATGCATCAAATCGTGAACAAAGTTAAAACAAAACATGTAGAACATAACATTATCTATAATTGTATCAAAAAGAAACTTTTTCTATCATCAACCGTTGTCGAGATATCTGTCTATTACTATTTTAATTAATTCGTTTTTGCAAATATCTCGATTCGTATGCATCAAATCGTGAACAAAGTTAGAACAAAACTTGTAGTACATAACATTATCTAGAATTGTATTCTTCACAAACTATTCCTATCATCAACAATTTTCGAAATATCTGTCTATTACTATTTTAATTTATTCGTTTTTGCAAATTTCTCTTTTCGTATGCTTCAAATCGTGAACAAAGTTATTACAAAACTTGTAAAACATAATATTGTCTACAATTGTTTTTCAGACAAACTTTTTCTATCAAGAACCGTTTTCGAGATATCTGTCTATTACTATTTTAATTAATAATTTTTTGCAAATATCTCGTTTCGTATGCTTCAAATCGTGAATAAAGTTATTACAAAATTTGTAGAACATAACATTATCTACAATTTTATGCTTAACAAACTTTTCCTATGATCAACAATTTTCGAGATATCTGTCTATTACTATTTTAATTAATTCGTTTTTGCAAATATCTCTTTTCGTATGCATCAAATCGTGAACAAAGTTAAAACAAAACATGTAGAACATAACATTGTCTATAATTGTATCAAAAAAAAACTTTTTTTATCATGAACCGTTGTCGAGATATCTGTCTATTACTATTTTAATTAATAATTTTTTGCAAATATCTCGTTTTGTATGGATGAAATCGTGAACGAAGTTATTACAAAACTTGTAGTACATAACATTATCTACAATTTTATGCTGTACAAACTTTTCCTATCATCAAAAATTTTCGAGATATCTGTCTATTACTATTTTAATTAATTCGTTTTTGCAAATATCTCTTTTCGTATGCATCAAATCGTGAACAAAGTTAAAACAATACATGTAGAACATAACATTGTCTATAATTGTATTTTTAAGAAACTTTTTCTATCATCAACCGTTGTCGAGATATCTGTCTATTACTATTTTAATTAATAATTTTTTGCAAATATCTCTTTTCGTATGCATCAAATCGTGAACAAAGTTAAAACAATACATGTAGAACATAATATTGTCTATAATTGTATTTTTAAGAAACTTTTTCTATCATCAACCGTTGTCGAGATATCTGTCTATTACTATTTTAATTAATAATTTTTTGCAAATATCTCGTTTCGTATGCATCAAATCGTGAACAAAGTTATAACAAAACTTGTAGTACATAACATTATCTACAATTGTATGCTACGCAAACTTTTCCTATCATCAACAATTTTCGAGATATCTGTCTATTACTATTTTAATTAATTCGTTTTTGCAAATATCTCTTTTCGTATGCATCAAATCGTGAACAAAGTTAAAACAAAACATGTAGAACATAACATTGTCTATAATTGTATCAAAAAGAAACTTTTTTTATCATGAACCGTTGTCGAGATATCTGTCTATTACTATTTTAATTAATTATTTTTTGCAAATATCTCGTTTTGTATGGATGAAATCGTGAACAAAGTTATTACAAAACTTGTAGTACATAACATTATCTACAATTTTATGCTACACAAACTATTCCTATCATCAACAATTTTCGAGATATCTGTCTATTACTATTTAATTAATTCGTTTTTGCAAATATCTCTTTTCGTATGCATGAAATCGTGAACAAAGTTAGAACAAAACTTGTAGAACATAACATAGTCTATAATTGTATTTTTAAGAAACTTATTCTATCATCAACAATTTTCTAGATATCTGTCTATTACTATTTTAATTTATTCGTTTTTGCAAATATCTCTTTTCGTATGCATCAAATCGTGAACAAAGTTAAAACAAAACATGTAGAACATAATATTTTCTATGATTGTATCTGTAAGAAACTTTTTCTATCATGAACCGTTGTCGAGATATCTGTCTATTACTATTTTAATTAATTATTTTTTGCAAATATCTCGTTTCGTATGGATGAAATCGTGAACAAAGTTATAACAAAACTTGTAGTACATAATATTATCTACAATTGTATGCTGCACAAACTATTCCTATCATCAAAAAATTTCGAGATATCTGTCTATTACTATTTAATTAATTCGTTTTTGCAAATATCTCTTTTCGTATGCATTAAATCGTGAACAAAGTTAGAACAAAACTTGTAGAACATAACATTGTCTATAATTGTTTTTCAGATAAACTTTTTCTATCATGAACCGTTTTCTAGATATCGGTCTATTACTATTTTAATTTATTCGGTTTTGCAAATATCTCTTTTCGTATGCTTCAAATCGTGAACAAAGTTGTAAACTTGTAGAACATAACATTATCTACAATTTTATTTTTCTAAAACTTTTCCTATCATCAACCGTTGTCGATATATCTGTCTGTTACTATTTTAATTATTCAGTTTTTACAAATATCTCGTCTCCTATGCATAGGATTGTAAACAAAGTTTATACAAGTGTGAAGACCATTAAATTTCCAACAATTTTGTTCATAACAAATTTTTTTCTATCACTTACCATTGTCGAGATATCTGTCATTTTTGTTATATTATAAAAGTGGTCTGATTCTGGAAAGGTGACCGATCCGCCATGTAAGACCGGGTTTTTCGTGATGGGTAAAGTGTGTTCTTTCGATCCAAGTTGGTTTCACATTTCCTATATGTTTAGGCCTAAGACCTATTTTTTTTTATTTTCAACCCCAGTCTGATTTTGAACGGTGACCGATTTGAGAATAACTAAATCTGCTGTGGTGTTCTCCTAAGAGGGCTCTTTCTTAAAATGCGTCCAGTTCGTATCCTATATATTTAGGCCCAGACCCCATTTTTTCGCGATTGTCTTACCGCTGTAAAAAAAATCAGTGACCGCTTTGAGTCATAAGACCGAGGCTAAATGATGTACTTTGGCGTCTATTTTCGAGCTAGACTGAATCCAGCTTTCCTATAATTATAATACGTTTAGGCCCTAGACCGTTGGTGGCTCTGGATCTAATTCTTCCATTTTGACGGTTTTTTTTTTATTTCTAATTGAATTCGATAGAACAAATTCGGAACTAAATCCCATACATACTCGCATCGTTCTAGGACACGGGGTCCCGCTGAGTGCAGGTACACGAAGCAAGGGAGGGTGATCGATCGCATCGATCGCATCGCACCAAATTAGGACACACGTTTTTTGATCGCGCGATCGGTTTCATCGCGCGATGAGATCGCATCGCACCATCGCGCGTGCGATGGCAATAGGACACCGCCGGACGTTCATTGGATCGGTGGGCCCGTCGACGTTGAGTTCTTGTGTAATTTTCTCGTCGATGATGGTGATTGTAGAGCCCTCGTCGAGTAGCGCGAACGTTTCTACTTCATTTCCGTTGGCTGCGGTGAGAACTACAGGAACGATTTTCAAATAAGCGCACCGTGCGGTGCCGTTGCTCGCCGTGTTACTCGTGTCTTCGTACGTAGAGCCGACTTTTTCGCGATGCGGCGGCTCTTGTGTGCGACGCGGTGGTTCTTCGCTACGTGGTTCTTCGATCTTCGGTCTCGATTGATGAAGAAGCTTGTGATGCGATATGGTGCAACCCTGATGACCACATACCTTGGCTCTGCAGTCGGCGTGGCGGTGGTTGTTGCGCAGGCAGCGGAAACAAACACGACTTTTCTTCACTATCTCCCACCGCTCGTCCGTGCTGGCAGCTACGAATTTCTTGCAGTCAGGTAGGTTGTGTGGTCCGTTGCAGGCTGGGCAGCGTAGCGTGTTCACGTTGAATGTTCTTTCTTGTCTTTTCTTCGATTTTTCTTCTGTGACGGTCTCAAGTGAAGCGTAGGCGCCGCATTTGTCTGCTTCTTCGTTCAGGAAGGTGGCCAGTCGTTTCAGCTCAGGAACGTCTTCTTTGTTTCGGGCGGCGAAGTCGAACCATTTGCTTCTGATGATCGGAGACAATTTTTCAATCACGTTTCGCGCCATTTCGGGATTGTACAGGTAATGGATTTTCTTCAGTGCTTCTACGGTCGCGACGATGTTCGCTATCTTATTAGCGAACACGATGAGATCGCGTGGGTTGTCTCCTACCTTCTGAAGTGTTCTGATCTTCTCCATTTCGCCCATGACGATAGCTTCAGGGCGACCGAATCTTCTCTCGAGCGTGGCGATGATGACGCTCGGCTCCGGGTTGGATAGGAGCAGGCTCTGGACCGCTTCTAGCGCGATGCCCCGGAGACTCTTTCTTAATCTTGCTATGTTCTCGGTGTCGGAGAATCCTCTTGCCGTGTCTTCGTACGCCGCTTTGAATGGCAGCCACGCGTTCGATTGTCCGTTGAAGATGGGTAATTCTTGAATGTACTTCGGCGCCTCCCTCGTAACAGATCTCATGGCCTGGGTGATGGCCGCCGCCAGTTCAGAGATGTCTTGACGCGCAGGCCGGGGCTCTTCGTTGCCCTGGTGATCACCGCGGTGATCGCCCTGTCCTCGTCCATCCTTCCGTGGCGCTTCCCGCTGCGTGCGGGGCGGGGGTGACGTCGCTCTTCTTTCTTCTTCTTGTTTCTTCAACCATTCTTCGACTCGAACGGAGGATTCTTCTTTTTCTTGGTTCTCTTCTTCTTCTTCGTCCGACGATTCAGCTTCTGCATGGATCTTCGCTAGACGAAGCTTCGCGATTTCAGTAGCGACGCGTAGTTGCTCTTGTTCTAGCTCCGCCACGCGCTCCTTAGCCTCCAGCTCCGCGAAGAGCCTCCTGCGGGAGGCGGCAGAGCGACGTGACGGCGCTCTCGACGCTGCTTTCGACGGCGGCTTCATGGTCTCTTGCGACGTCGCAGCGGTGCCCGACGACGTAGCGGCGGTGCCCGACGACGTCGTGTTCGTTGCCGTCGTGGTGGTTCCGGACCCGGTGGCGCTTGACTCGGCGCTCGTAGTTGGGTTCGACGCGTTCCGCGACGTGGTCTGCGACCCGTCGCCCTCTCTACCAGACTGGCTGCGTGTGGTAATCGGCATCTTCGATTCTTCAAAAATCTCTTCAAAATCTCTTCAATATCTTCGCAGGTTCTTCTTGATTCGGCTCCTGAAGGACCAAATGTGGAGCGTGGACTGTAAGTAGGGGTTTCTTTCTTCTCAATAAAAATGCCGATGAAATCTTCCGAATGTGAGCCAGGCTGGAGGGTGGGGCAGAGAGGGCTAGTGGTCGCAGAGAGTTTTCTTTCTTCAAGATGTTTTCTTCTCGAGTGCTGGATCCGGACTGAATCTGCGCCGAATCGGCGCTTCTTTTATACGATTTTCGAGCGACCACTCCCCTTCACCCCGCACTCTTCCCCTTGACTAAAATCTCTTTATTTCTATCTCAATCTTACATTTTACAGCAAAGAAACAATGTTCATTACTTACTTACTTATTTTCTAACATCCAAACATATCATTCTCATCGTCTGCCGGCGCAAAACAGAGTGAGGAGCGCGCGCGAAAGATTTCAATATTTATATGACCCCGTCCCCCGCTTCCTCATACCGCGGATTCGCGGGAGTCGGGGCCCCCCTCGCTCGCCTGTATGCGCCGACAGGGACAGTTGCACTGTCTCTTTCTATCGTTGATTTCTCTCAAGTTCCTACCTTTTAATGAGATACTAAGTCTAATCAGGGTAAATTCTAACTGGAATTATGTAAGCTAATCGTGTTATTTACTTTAAAATCTGATGAAACTATGTGCTAATTTAACTAGGGAAATGTGTACCTATCTAACTGGGGTAGGAATCTCAAGGGAAATCACTTAAAGAATGAAATACAAGCCCTATTCTAACTATTTACATAACTTATGTACTAGGCCCTAATCCTAATAAGAAATTATGGCTTTATTCAAAGCGAAACAATACAAAACAACTATCCTATAACTAATCAAAACAAAGTAAAGTAAATTGAGACAAAAAAACTATGTACAAATGATCGTTCTATGTTCTGTCGTGCACAAAAACTATGTACAAATGGTCGTTCTATGTTCTGTCGTGCACAAGCATCACGCAAAAACTACTGAACCGATTTTGATGAACCTTTATTTGATAGCTTTTGATGTGATTTAAAATCTGGTCGGTATATATTTTGTGCGGCCAAAGTGGCGGGTGAAATTTGTTAAAAATTACTGCACAATATAAAATTTATGAATTATCAATAAAGACCTTGATCTACATTTGAAACCATCATAATTTTTCAGAGTTCAAGATAGCAGGCGAAGATAGGCTTCTAGAGATTTTAATACTAACTTAGTGATTCGTCCAGGATTGTCAAAAATATGTTGTTTTGTCCGACTAGACAAAATAAAATATATCCCGCATCAAGATTAACGCGCCATTTAAATTCCCTCGTTTCACAAAGTATACGCCGTTTGTTGCAGCTTCTGCTAAAACCAACTTGGGGCAATACTCAACACTAAATAGATTGCAGAAACGATACAACGCTATGTACAAGGCTTTGCCTGATTTAGATATATTTTCTCAGTCTCATAATAGCTTCAAAAAAACTGTCCTGGCCTCCTTTGATAATGTGTAGATTGTAGATTGTGTATTGTTGTTTTGGTTCCGATATTTTTGGTTCCGAGATTTTTATTTGTATTTAATATCAATATTTATGTTTAGTACCTATTGTTGTTCAGTGCTTTAAGTAAACAATTAATTTGTAACATAGATATATCTAAGTGCAAATGCAACTATCAACTGATTTGTGTAGGTACCCACATTTTTCTGTCGCTGTATGACTTAACATTTATGTATACTTAAGCTACAATGTATGTTGTGACAGCCTGTAAGGGAAGTAACACTTAATAATTATGTTAAAATGTATTCAGAATGTAATAGTGTATACTTTGTTGGCAGTCCTTAAATAAATAAAATAAAAAAAAAAAAATAAAATAAAAAAAAAGAGGTTTTTGTTGAGAACAAAATAATCAAACAAAAAGTACAAAAGTAACGTAATATTTATTTTATATTTCTTAGCATGTGATGTATATAATATGTATTCATATGCATGTCCTACAAGGCATACCGGCGTACCGAACTGCTTTTTAATAGGAAAATACTCTGATGGGTATAGCAATAGTGATCTCAGAGTTAAATCTGAACTTACTGTTTATGTACCATTCGCCAATTTTAAAACTAGTTCCAGGCAATAATTTATCTACATCTGCAGTCATTAGGGAATCTGGTCCTTTGATCTAAAATAATAAAAACAACATTAGGGTAACAGCAGAATAGAATAGAAGATATGGCAAATAGTATTTTTTAAAGATAATTATAAGTATACTTACAAAATCAGCATCTGAACTAGATTGTGTTAGATTACTGTTATGTCCATAGGTTCTTCAACTACCGAACTTGTAGAAGGAAGGAAGGAATAAGCATTTCTGTTTCCTGAAAAGCAAAGTTTACGAATTAGTAGTAGATGGTAGTAGGTAGTAGTCATTTAAAAGGGATTTTAAAACTAGGTACTCTTTTAGTTGCTTTAGTTTAAAGATAAGATAAGATAAATATTCTTTATTTGCAAACTAAGAAAATACAAATACAATTTAAAACAGGAATGAGAAGGATACAAAGGGCGGTCATTAAACAATTATTAATTACTACAAGTTGAATAGGTGAGTACATAAATAAAACAATAATTACCAGCATTGGAACAGCATTAGGAAGTAGAACAGTCACTTTCCTCTTTTTAAATATAACGTTTGCCGCACAATGTTTACTACAAATTCATGAAGACTTATTTGGAGTCCAATTTGGTCGCCCCGTAGCCTCAATCCGACGCATTCGTAAATCATCGTTTACGGGAAATCTGTAACAAATAGAGTAAACTGTAAGAACAGTACGTAAATAGTATTCAATAACTTTATTTTAAAAAATTACTTGTGAGTTTTGGGGAAATTTAGTACCAAAAGATGGCAACACTAAGCCGAATTATTTTTAGGTTATGTAAAGGTAAATAATCGACTTTTTATGCTTATTTGAGGCGCAAAGTTAAATTTTCCATGTTATTACGTATTGCAGTTAAATTATATAATCATAACTAAAGCTAATACTTGATGAAATGTATCGTACTTACGAGTGGAAAGACAAATTGGGAAGCTTCATTTCACTGTCACTTTTACACCCTAATACGCTACACCGAACCATTATTTCGTGTAAATTCTTTATAGGAATTCGTCTTTTACAATTCCCAATGGTTATAGCTTCTTAACCGCAATCACTATTAGTATTAAACTTTAATTTTATTATGAAAAACAGAAAAGCAATGAAGTACCTGTCAAAGTTTAGAACACTAAAATGCTGACCTTGAAAAAACCGGCACGCGACGCGAAACAAAAGATCTAATCGTGTTGTCTCGTTTTTTTTCAGGACGTGGGCATAAGTTGTTCTTTTTCTTGTGTGAATGCGATGGAAGCTATCACTTTGTCTATAGCTTTCTCTGTCTACGGCTAGTACTGATCATCGTGTCAACGATCTTTCTGGCATTTAATGCTACTGATCATTTTCCTTCGTGTATTCTCCACATAACGGGACTTGAACGGGACTTTGGCGGAATTGTGACAACACACCGGATGCCATAATCAAAAAATTAAATTGAACATTTTGTGAATTTCAGAAAATACGATTGAGTACCTACTTAATATTTCGATGTTTGCTGTGGAAGTAAACAATGTGCCCGAGATAGACTCGCGTTGTATTTCCAATTCTAACACTTGAGTTGCAAAGTGATGATTTATAGGTTAGGTGAGTGTTTGTTTTTTGAGATATTTATTTATGTAAACTGGTAGAGAAACACATCCAAGGATGGGCAATAAGGCCAATAACTTAATAACCCATGTCCAAGTCTCTGTCTCACTACTAGTTGCTACTAGCCTAAACCATAATAGGTTCATTTTTCATGTTGGTATTTTTTTTTTTAATACTAATCTGTGTTGTCCTTTTTAGATGCTCATTGTTGAACCACGACGTTATCACCTGACTTAGTTTGGAACTACCTACAGTGCTGTTTCTTACCTCTACATTGACAGACTCATAGCTCATCTGATGGAGCTGCAACATGCATTATATTGAAAAAATTGATTTGTTTTGATACAGACATATTGGTTAGGTTCCTGTTGTTAAAATGGATTTTGAAAATACATCTACAGAAGGTGGAACTGATATAAAAGTAGAAAATGAATCAGACAATGAGGTAGAGAGTGAGTTAGACTTGTATGAAGATCATGAGATCAAAGAAGAAATGGTAATTGGACCTGTGGTGCTTCAACGAGTAGTTAATACGGTGTATCGTCCTGAAGGTTAGTGTTATTTCATTAATATCATATTTACTAGGTATTGTTTGTGTGCGTGTCCACATGGTCATTTAATATTGATCCCGCTGCAAGTTCTCTATCCCCTTATAGCAATGGGACAAGACATTGTATGCCACTCGAGTTACTTGAGATGTAATGATTACTGACCCGAGTCACAACTAGAGTTGACTCGACTCAGTATCAGATAGAAGTCAGTGCTTGACTTTATTCTGTGTCATGAATAAGAAAGCTTATGCATAGGTAGCTTTTGCCAGTGACTTTGTCTGTTTGGATTTTGAATGGTTACTGGTTTACTGGTATAAATAACGCTCACAATAGATAATGTCAAAAATATGTGTTTTAAGAAGTAGAAAGAATATTTTGATGAGATATCTAAAGAAAAAGGAATTTGGTACAAAACAATACAAAGTCACCCTCCCCACATACTTTGGTTTTCCCAAATTAACCTTTCATTGTTTTCGTAATTACTGGGGTTTTAGAAGTTAAAGCCATAAGGTAGGGTTTATACGGCTGTACTGTATTATATATTTATTGACACAGCCCATAGAGTTGCTAAACTTAAGTGGCACAGTGGGCGGGGCACATTGCTCGCAGAACCGATGGCCGGTGGGGCCGAAAAGTTCTCGAGTGGTGACCGCTTACCGGAAAGCGCAGCGTGGGTAGGCCCCTCACACGGTGGACCGACGACCTGGTGAAGGCGGCGGGAAAACGTTGGATGAAGGCAGCGCAGGACCGGTTGTTATGGCGATCCTTTGGGGAGGCCTATGTCCAGCAGTGGACGTCCATCGGCTGAGATGATGATGATGATGAGGGTTTATACAGGAGAGACGCGTGGTGGTGGCTGATAGTCAAAGTAACACCAATATAAACCTTATATTACGTAGCATAGCGTCGTTTTTGCCGTGAAGAAAAATCGCGCCCCCGCCACTAGGTGACGTCGCCTGGAGGCGCGGGCGTAATGGGGAACACAAAAGGGTCAAAATATTACTAAAAAATACACTTAAAATCTTAGCGTAGATCATGTACATTACATTAGTTTTTATTTCACTTCAATACATGCAGTATTTCCGAAGTTATGACGACGAGAAGTTTAAGCGCTTTTTAAAATATCCGAGTTTACGCGCGCTCACGCTTTGACGTCACACCCCCGCTCAGCCCGCGACCGCGACACAGCGCGGCACTCGGTCCGGTGCATTTTGTTTCGTTTGTTCGTCAAAAATTAGTTTAATTTCGTTTATACCTAATAGTGTGCTTGTATATCAAGGAAATAATACTTTTACATTAATTTTATAACCGATTACACTAAAGTAAACCGTGTGGTGTGTAGAATGGATGAAGGTTTTCAAAAAGGTCAGTCGGACAATCTGCCAAGTGTGGATAGTTTGATGGTGGCACAATATTTTATGAAGAATAAGGATTTCACGGCTGCCGAAAAAATAATAATTAATAATAATTTCTTGGACAATGTCACACAAAGTATCTAGTCACATTTAAAGTACCAGAATCTAGCCTGGACTTGTTGATGACTGGACAACGATATAGAATACATATATACAGGGTGAAATTGATATCATTGGCATCCTTTTAAACTAAGAGTCTACCCATCAAACTGAACAACTATCACTATGGGAGCAAACCAATCGGAGCAACTAAAAAATCTGCTGTCCCATACTAAACTGCAATGCCTACTCGACTCAAATGTATGCAACAGCTGATTTTTTTTTGGTTTTGATCGGTTTTGATCGGTTTGCTCCCATAGTAAAAGTTGTTCAGTTTGATGGGTAGACTCTTAGTTTAAAAGGATGCCAATGATATAAATTTCACCCTGTAGATACAAACATCCATGACTCGGGTACAAATATTCATATTCATCATACAAATATCGGGATTCGAACCCGCGACCCTCGGCACAGCAGGCAGGTTCACTACCGACTGTGCTACCGGGCTGTCAAATTCGCGGAATAAAGATGAAAAGGTGTGTATGTTTTATGTAAGCATTACCTACTGTCGGGTAGGTATTTGTTCAAGCTTAAACCTTCCTTAAAGTGTGTCTGTGTGTGTTTTATTTAGGACCTACATTATGGACAACGATTTAAAAAATCTAGGTAGGTACTCGCAATCGCAATCCACATCTTGGCCTCAATCGCCCTAAGTTTGAACGATACTACCAAAACAAAACCACAACCAAAAACGTTACGTTATGCACAATTTGTATCGCGCAAATTATATTAACGGTAACGATTTAGCTTTTTTTCGGAAGATACGTTGGCGTAACGTTCGACCGCTGTCCAACGAACGTTTTTGATTTAGTTGGTGTCGGGAGAGGTGTATGGAGAGGTGTATGGAGGTGTATGGAGAGGTGTATCGAGAGGTGTATGGAGGAGTATGGAGAGGTGTATGGAGGTGTATGAAGATGTGTATGGTGAGGTGTATGGAGAGGTGCATGGAGGTGTATGGAGAGTTGTTTGGAGAGGTGTATGGAGGTGTATGGAGAGGTGTATGAAGGTGTATGGAGAGGTGTATGGAGGGGTATGGAGAGGTGTATGGAGGTGTATGGAGAGGTGTATGGAGGTGTATGAAGACGTATATGGAGAGGTGTATGGAGGTGTATGGAGAGTTGTATGGAGAGGTGTATGGAGAGGTGTATGGAGGTGTATGGAGAGGTGTATGGAGCTATGGAGAGGTGTATACTAGAGGTGTATGGAGAGGTGTATGGAGGTGTATGGAGCTATGGAGAGGTGAATGGAGGTGCACGCACAATCGATCGTTTGGGTTTTGCTTTGGTAACGTCAACGATTTAACCGTTCAGAATAAAATAGCGCGATAGCATTTTTACATCAGCTAAACCAAATCTAAACCAAAACTAAACCAAAGTCATAAACGTTCCGTCCGAACGGTAAAACCGTATAAAACAGCGCAATCGAGGCCCTTGCTCGTACGAGGTTGTTGTTGTTGATGATTATTTGTGTTTTATTAGTTTAAAAACATCGAAATGGTCTTCACAGCAGTGCGCTTTAGTTTTAGGCCCTTTTGCGACTACTCTTTTTATGGCCGTCATCCACTTCTTTCTCATTTTTGGGTCCTCAGGCACATAAAAAAAGAGTTTATCGGGTGTTTTCACAGTTGAATTGAAACACTGAGGCACAATACAATACTTTTTTTCCATTTTCACTGAAGAGAACTCGATGTTTACTGCACAGCAGCGAGCGTACGAGAGCGCGACTGACGAATGACCGGGGGTGTGACGTCATCGGCTAGTGGGCGCCCGCCCGCGTTTTTAAAAACCTTCGTCCGGAAATACGCAATTTGATCGTTAATATCTCAGCCATTTTTGAAGATATAAAAAAAGTAAAAACACAGGTTTTTTCGTAATTTTTTGAAGATTTATTTGACATGTAAAGTGAAAAACGTTTGTCAGACCCATTCTCCAAACGACGCTATATGCTACGTACTATAAGGTTTATATTGCCGCACCCCGCCCGCCCTACGTCCGCGCCACGTCACTTCTGTTTAAACAGCCCCTAAGGAAAATGATTGTTGTCGCACATATGCCTCGTACTAAACACATTCCACTAAATAATAGATTATTTTTTATCAAGGATGGGTTTGCTCTGAACCTCAATGCAGTCCTCAGGACGAAGATGTTGTCGAAGATGTAGCGAGCTTACCCAGAAGATGTCTATTCACTCGTACTTTAAAGGAATTTAGATCGTAAGCGCTTGGAAATACTGACGCAGGCAGGGCATTCCACTCCTTGGCTGTGCGCATTATAAAAGATTCAGAAAGGCGCTTGGTGCAGATATGTGGGATTTCAACCAAGTAGGAGTGACATCCTGCGGTGCGTCTGGAAGTCCGATAGTAGAAAGGGGATGAGCTACTGTAGCTCTTGGGCACACTCTAAAACTTTTGTATAAAAGTCTGTGTTGGATGTTATTAGTAAAAATATAAATTATATTAGTTATTTATATAAAATATAATTTCAGATGCACCTGTACCCAAAAAGCCAAAACTAGAGACAACAGATGAAGAGACAGATCAAGTCACACCTCAGAAGGGAATGAAGGAAGATAATACTGAAGGAGTCATCTCTAATGTAGACTTTAAAAAGAATTCATCCACAAATATCAAACTAAATACAACATTGAGAAGCAATGAACAAACAAATTGTTATGAATTATGGAAACATACTCAAACACCTGGAATATCAGAAAATGTATTGATAAGTAATGAATGTGGTCAAAAATTTAGGAAAAAATATAAATTAGCACAACATGTTAGATGTCATACAAAGATGTTATCATGCTCTCACTGTGATTACAAGTGTAATCAAAAGAGTGATTTGACAAAACATTTACGTGTTCACACTGGTGAAAAACCTTATACATGCTCTCACTGTGATTACAAATGTAATCAAAAGAGTGATTTGTCACAACATTTACGTGTTCACACTGGCGAAAAACCATATTCATGCTCTTTTTGTGATTACAAATGTAATGTAAAGGGTAATTTTTCTAGACATTTACGTACCCACACTGGTGAAAAACCATATTCATGCTCTCACTGTGATTACAAGTGTAATCAAAAGAGTGATTTGACAAAACATTTACGTGTTCACACTGGTGAAAAACCTTATACATGCTCTCACTGTGATTACAAATGTAATCAAAAGAGTGATTTGTCACAACATTTACGTGTTCACACTGGCGAAAAACCATATTCATGCTCTTTTTGTGATTACAAATGTAATGTAAAGGGTAATTTTTCTAGACATTTATGTACCCACACTGGTGAAAAACCATATTCATGCTCTCACTGTGATTACAAATCTAGTCGAAAGAATCGTTTGTCAATACATTTACGTACTCACACTGGTGAAAAACCATATTCATGCTCTCACTGTGATTACAAATCTAGTGGAAACGATGGTTTGACAAAACATTTACGTACCCACACTGGTGAAAAACCATATTCATGTACTCTCTGCGATTACAAATGTAATAAAAAGGGTAATTTATCGAGACATTTACGTATCCACACTGATGTAAATCCATATTCATGCTCTCACTGTGATTACAAATGTAGTAATAAGTCGTCATTATCAAAACATTTGCGTATTCACACTGATGACAAACCATGAGGCTCTGACTAGACACTTGGTACATACACTAAGGTGGATCACACACTAGTCCGCAATCCGCTACGGTGCGGTGTGCGGTTTTTTAATGACAGCGTTTACCGTACGGATTGTAGTTTATACTGTTAAGGCAACTCCTCCCATCTGCAAGGCTCTCTTTCTTACAAGCAAACTTTTGCAATTAGCCATCCCGCTTCAATTGATGAACATCAAGATAGCGGGATCAAATCTCAGATTCAAAATTTAGCATATGGGGAATTTAGTACTCCATTTGTACTAATTGTACCCTGAGTTTCAACATTTGTACCTTTACCGCCAAGAAAGTACAATCAAAACTATCTGATACCGCCACCTTGACGTCAAAGTGGCGGGACCATTGGGAAGCATTGCCCACACGTGGACGACAATAACATGGGTAATTAGTACTACATTTGTACTAAAATATACTCGATTTTCAGCCCAGTACAAATTACCGTTTCAAAGATATATACGATAATAACTGGTCCGCCATTCTGACGAATCGTCCAATTGCTTTTTTCATACGAAAATCGTAGTTTGTAGTAAATATTATAATGTGGAGAATTAGTACCAGGCAGGTACAAAAACATATATTTAGTACACAAGTTTATTCGCCTCCTGTTTTGCCCCACTAGAGGGCACATCTGACTGACTACTATTTATATCAGCCTTCGATCTTATTTACGTAAAAAGTTATAGGAAGATACATTTTTCAATCGAAAAATACAGGGTGTAAGAGACAGGCGGCCAAATACTGAAATTGCGTATAACCGACCATAAAACTGACCAACTATCTCGATGGAACCAACGAAACGTCGAAATCGCAAAGAAGCTTCTGTTACAAAGATACATTTATCAAATAAAAATACAGGGTGTAAGGGACAGGCGGCCAAATACTGAAAATCAAACTGACTAACTACCTTAATGGAATCTTAAAAAATCTGCTGTTACCACAGAACATTATAAGAGGGGTTAGAAATGCAAAGTATCACTTTTGCTTCGGAGACGGCTGTCGCCACTTGTCTTTCCACTCACGCTGCTACAATTACTCTTGCCCTCTCGCTCGCACCACGCCGCGCGCCTTATGGTGTTATGCAAATCATTGCATAACCTGTGGCGATACGTTCCACGCCTAGTTTGCTCTTCTAACCCCTCTTATAATGTTCTGTGGCTGTTACAAACAAAACTGCAGTACTCCGACTCAGTATTGGCCCGGCTTTCCCTGACACCCTATACAAAAATTATAACTATTATAAGTATTCAAAAGGTACGCATAGAAGAGAAAACAACAAATTAAAATGCATATTTTTTATTCATCATCATCATCATCTCCGCCGATGGACGTCCACTGCTGGACATAGACCTCCCCCAAGAATCGCCATAGCAACCGGTCCTGTGCTGCCAACGCTATCTTTTATTTTTGGTTTCTAGAGTAGTACTATAGTAAAAAAATATTTGCCGGTAGTACTACCGGCCGAGGCGGTAGAACCACGGTTAAATGAATTTTCCGTCTTACTACTGGTAGTACGACTTGGTAAAAAACGATTTTATTGTTTTAAGCAAATTGGATGGTCCAGTTAAGTCCAGTTCAAAATAAAATTTCATAAAACACAACTACTTTAGTCACATATTTGTCGAAAATGGCGCTGCACTTCATTTTTTTGCGGTCCGTGTCTTTGGTTGAGCGCGCAGCTCGAAGAAGAGTCAACGACTTATCCGACATTCAACCAACAACATTTCATTGCAAACAACCTAATATTAAAAAAGTTATAAACTTAATATTTATTTATTTATTTATAATTAATGAGAAACCCTGGTCTACATGGTCTACAGTGAGATCTCTTAAGAATAATAAAGCAGCTATTACTTTACCCAATATACGTTACGTTTTCATGTGATGCGCGAAAAAACAGACAGACAAAAAATCCAATAATTGGTGACATGCGATTTCGACGTTGCGTTTGTTCCATTAAGATAGTTGGTCAGTTTGATTTTCAGTATTTGGCCGCCTGTCTCTTAAAGCCTGTATTTTTATTTGATAAATGTATCTTTGTAACAGAAGATTCTATGCGATTTCGACGTTTCGTTGGTTCCATCGAAATAGTTGGTCAGTTTGATGGTCGGTTATACGCAATTTCAGTATTTGGCCGCCTGTCTCTTACACCCTGTATTTTTCGATTGAAAAATGTATCTTCCTATAACTTTTTACGTAAATAAGATAGAAGGCTGATATAAATATATGTTTTTGTACCTGCCTGGTACTAATTCTCCACATTATAATATTTACTAAAAACTACGATTTTCGTATGAAAAAAGCAATTGGACGATTCGTCAGAATGGCGGACCAGGGCCCTCACCCGGGGTTTCGATCACCGATTCGACGATTCGCCTCGACAGTCGTTCGAAGTGTGCGAAGATTGGTACTCTGGCGCAAAGTTCGAAGCAACAAGGATTCATCGAACACGCGATCACCATAGACAAATATCGAACAAATATAGACTTTTTAGGTCTTTTTTAGTGCACGGTTTTATTATTACCGGATTTTGAAGAAAAGTCGATTATAATTATTTGGATCTCTTTTTGCAAAAAAGATTAACATTTTGATACTTTGGGGACACTTAGCGACTTCTATATAACATGGAATTAAGGAATCCTTTGATTTGAGGGAAAATATGTCATTTTACACATTACAAATTGGCTGTATGGGCTAATTTCCCCTTTGCCTTACTAAAACGGAAAAAAAAACGAGTGTGTATTGTGGTGTCACGGGTGTCATGAAGTCAAAAGAAAATTCAAAAAGTAAACAGCTTTAAATCGAGAAACATTGAATTGAATTAAAAACAAACAGAGTAAGTACAATTTTATACCTATATAATATAATATAACCGCCCCTAAGATGACACTCTGACCAAATATTTATATTAGTAAATCTAATCTAAGCTGTCGATATCAACACAAGTTTTATTTGAAAATGTTACAGAATAATTATGAGCCATAGTCAAGCCAGCTTGACAGATACCTTGCCAGTGGTTGATCATCTACGACGAGGTGCTGATGGAAGGGAGAAGTCCAAAAGCCTTTGGGAGAAAGCAGTTAAAATTTTACTCCGTTGCGTTGGGGCACAACCAATCCGTAGCGGGAAGAAGGTACACCATTTATTTACCTTAGTAACTATATTTTTCAATTATTAACATGAACTAATAAACTTACAACTCGGGCGAATTAACTTGACACCTGTCTCGCATGTGGATCGGAATAAAAAACTAGGAAAACTGAAAGAATAACTCGAAAATGCTTAAGTGCAGGGATACGTGCAACGGTAACTGAGATGCTATGCTACTGGCCTCGCACAGCGACGGCGGGGTCCCGCGGGGGGTAGCAGGAGGGGTGTCGAATTCCCAGCCACGTGCGAGCCAGGTACCAAGTTAATTCGCCCGGGTAGTATGTTCCTTATGTGTTCAGACCGAAAACATCAAACCAAAAAGATGGCTAGGCCAATAAAATAGTGAGCGACTGCGATTAAGGACCCTGAACCTTCTGAACAGGTTTCCTTCTCACCATGGGAGCTGAGATAAATTGATATTATTGGAGATGGTTTTGGGAAGCTCCGAACAACTGCTTGTGTGCCAACGTTCTTATCGTTCTGGCTTAAAATGGGCCACCCCATTTTTTCCTGTGGTTGTTCTACATAGAAGGTGATTAAGTTATAGTTTTCTTACGCAGTGTTACTGCAGTCGAAAAGATACCCACCATAAACCACTTGACACAAATGTGTGCATATAGGTTCCCAGCGGGACGAGTGTTTAAAAAACAGATTCTATAAATATCTTTTCTTTTTTACAGGATATCAAGAGGGATCTGATGTCATACCAGCACGTTCTACCCAGCACTCCCAGCCCTGGCAGTCAGTTGATGTCATGTCAAACGCAATCATCTCAAACCTCGTCCCGAGCCCCATTAATTGCTCAAGCATCAAACCAACCAGTGCTGTTCTAATCTAACTTTACTTTTACTTTGTATTTGTCAGCATAGTTGTGGTAACGTGGTTATTGTTTCATCATCATATCAGCCGATAGATGTCCACTGCTGGGCATATGCCTCCCCACATGATCACCACATTGACCGCTGCGCTGCACTCTGGTTATTATTTTATTCAACTAAAATTAACCATTTTAACGGGTTCTTAGTTTTTAAATTTACGCTCACGACTATATTCCCCGAGGGGGAAGTCAGAGATATTCTGAAAACTCAGAACATACTTACACAGTTTCTGTTTTAGTTTCAAATCCAGTTTTTAAATATGACATCATTAGCCTATTATACATCCCACCGGGGAGTAGGGCACAGGGGAGGGTTATACAGGGTGAAATTGAAATTATTGGCATCCTTTTAAACTAAGAGTCTTCCTATCAAACTGAACAACTTTACCATGGGAGCAAACTGATCGTAGCAAAAATAAAATCTGCTATTTCATACCTTTGAGTCGAGTAGGCATTACAGTTTAGCTCCCATACTAAAAGTTGTTCAGTTTGTTGGGTAGACTCATAGTTTAAAAGGATGCCAATGATTTCAATTTTACCCTGTATTCATGGCAAATATTAGGGGTTGATATTCGGAAATGGGAACGCAAATAATAATAAAAAATTTAAGAACCCGTTATTATTGGTTTGTAATTTTCGTTATTGGTTTTTGATTTTTGTTAGTTTGTGAGTGACTTTATTGTTATCAGTGTTATGAAATAATAATAATTAATTTAATTTACTTTCTGTAATATTTGTCATTCAATTATGATTTTAATGTGATGTTAGCATTTGTCAGCATATGTCCTTCTTAGTGCTGATACTTTTTTAAGGGGATGATCAGACCATCAAACTGACCAACTTTCTCTATGGGACCTACATCGAAATCGCGGAAAAAAATTCTGCTGTCCCTTACATTTGGCTAGAGTAGGTTTGCAGTTTTGTATGAACGAGCTTTCATAGAGAAAGTTGTTCAGTTTGACAGTCTAATCATCCCCTTAAAAAGTGTCAGCATTTAGGAAGGACCCCATATATTTTTCATTTTAAATAATCTATGAGCCTTTTGATCAAAAGCTTTTATTGTTGTTATTATTGTTAATAATAGTTAACCTACGAATGTGAACATACCTACCTATTAATTATAATAAATTTTACAGGTACTGGGAGATTTTTTAAACATTTCCCTGATTTTCAGGGGTGGTTCAGAGTTCAGACCAACAAAAATAAAAAAACAATCAGCAAAGAAGTTTTTATAAAATCACCTAGGTCATGTAATATTTAATGTGTAAACATAATTTTAATGTATGTAACTCTTAAGCAATTAAGGCTATTCTAATCTAATCTTCTAATATTATAGGTCATACAAGGGTGTGGTCATATCTAAAATATCCCCTAAAATACAGGGTTAATTTTATATCACTGCGGATAACTTCAGCATGTATTGTACTAATCAAACTGAACAACTTTCCTAAAATTTACACTTTATAACCACACCTTTCTGTAAAAACCTGTAGGTATCAAGTTTATTTGAAGAATTATAATTTCATCTCAGGATCATCAGTCAGCGTTGTCTCTGGCTACCCCAATGGGAGACAGCCGTGAGAATATGTATGATTATAATATAATTCGACAAATAAAACTGTACCCTTTCCTATTTTGTGTTGTGACAAGTAAATAAATACATCAAAATATTTTCATTGTAACTGGCTTTTATTTATACTTTAACTACCTAGATAATAATTAATTTCTCATATCCAGGGACTGAAGTAGGTATTTTTTACTTAAGTACCAAGATAAGGTCACGTAAACAATATACATATTATGCTGGTACATGGATTATATGCTTTCTTGCCTTGATTTATAATAAATTGGTTTTTGGCTGCTTTTCTCTTAATCTGAAACAATAAATATTGCTTAAAACTAGCATTATGTTTCTACTTAGAATATGTAGGTAACCTATTCCAACTCTATAGGTACATCCTTTATATACTCAGGTATTTTGAAAATGTTAGTGCCTAGTTCTTTCACGGCCGTGCCATGAATTTTTCTGCAGGCTGCATTGGTCCATCATGAGATTTATGAGTCATATACCCATACCTATACAAGGTGTAACATAACACTAGTAATATTTGAAGCGGTGGTTTAGTTAGACCATTCAACTGAACTGAACCACTTTCACCATGGAGATGAAGTCTGAAAAAAAAGAATCAGATGTCCTATATATTTCAGTCGAGTAAATGACAGATTCAAAACCATGCCTTCAAATATTACTTCGGTGTTTTCTTACAACCAGGAGTGCGATTTTTGAATCTCATTTGGTGAGTTCAGCAGTTGAAAATGTCAAAATTACTATGGAGATACGCATCTTTCTACGGCTGATTTGACTTTCAAAAATCGCACTCCTGAAGTATGATTTTTGAAAGTCAAATCAGCAGTAGAAAGATGCATATCTCCAGAGTAATTTTGACATTTCCAACTGCTGAACTCAGCTAATGAGACTCAAAAATCGCACTCCTGTATTTTAACCGGATTGAAGCCTAAAAGCCTTATACTTATATAGTATGTTTTCAGTGAGATGTAGCTACTAGGAGAAAAAGGGCCCGCTCTCAGATATTTCTTATAGAGCGTTGACTGTCACCTGGTTTTGATACTTGTTTGTGATGTGAGTTCAAGAAGTGTAGAGAAGTGTGACTGGCTCCAATTTGAAATCGCGATCAAGCACGACTTCAACATTAACAATATAGGTAACTAGGTATTGGTACTTGGTTCCATTTAATCCATTTTATGACTTTTGATACCCATAACTACTCCTCGTAACTAGGTAGGTACCTACCCATCATCTTCAGTCGCCTATCTAGATTTAGACCAACTCATAAATATTGTGTACCTACTTATCTGGAGAATCTGGACTCTGGTTTACTTCACCAACTAAGAACTACTTTTGATTCAGTAGCCTTGATTAGAAATACCTTTTATTTACATGTCATCTCAGCCAGATTGCAGATCTTACAATTCTCATACAGAAATATAACTGAAAACCACTGAAAACCTTTAATTCATTCACGAAAATTAGTTACGATAATCAAAAAGATACCTCTTGACTTGTCGTTCACTTTATCGAAGCAGTATCGAAGTTATAGCAGTTTGACAGCTGTCAAATTCAATTCATCGAGCACTGACAGCGTGCACTAGAGTACGGTTCGATCGACCGAAGTGTCAAACTAATGTCGGGCGTTCGACAGTTCGGTGCAATCTCGATTAGAGTACCAAATACAACGAAAATGTGTTCGTAATTACGAAGTTCGAGTCCCGGAGTAGACCCCCAGTTATTATCGTATATATCTTTGAAACGGTAATTTGTACTGGGCTGAAAATCGAGTATATTTTAGTACAAATGTAGTACTAATTACCCATGTTATTGTCGTCCACGTGTGGGCAATGCTTCCCAATGGTCCCGCCACTTTGACGTCAAGGTGGCGGGATCAGATAGTTTTGATTGTACTTTCTTGGCGGTAAAGGTACAAATGTTGAAACTCAGGGTACAATTAGTACAAATGGAGTACTAAATTCCCCATATGCTAAATTTTGAATCGGAGATTTGATCCCGCTATCTTGATGTTCACCTTCAATTGCGCGGCTCCGGTCAGAATTTTCCGTTTGATTAACCTTTGATAAACCTGTATGATTTTTTATGAATTTTCAAAAAATAAGAAAACCACATCATTTTATATTGTATTGTGAAGAATATTGTAAATTTTCATATTCTTATGATCAACAATGGCCTCGATTCGGAGTGTACCACGACTAAACTAAACGTATTCCTGTCACTTTCTAAAATAAGATTAAGAAAAGAGACAGAAAACCAACAGCTGACTTTAGTGCTGTCAAAGTGACGTTAAATGCGCGGTTTTCCCTTGCCTAGCCATACATATAAGGGGGCGTCCCCTCACTGTCACGTGACTTTTAACATGGGTTTAATTTACAGAAAATATTACAATTCTTCCATCCATGGACTGCTGAGACGCTTTTGCAGCTTCATAACATAAACTAGGAATATCAGACATTTGTAATATCCCATATCTTGAAAACTATGCATAGGTATTTCATTCAAACTAATTTTCGTTGAATGAAAGCTAAAATGACTGAACTAAAATGTCACCCGGGCCTGTGCCTGTGCCCCGCAGTGGGACGTATATAGGCTGATGATGATGATACAAATAGTACGATGATACTAATAGTATGATACGAATATTGAAGGCTTTTCTGGCAAAGAATTAGAAATCGAATTATTTTTAGAAAAATTTCAATTAGATTTGTTTTGTGTAACTGAACATTGGCTCAAAGAAAGTCAAATGTTATTTGGCTTCGAAAATTATCAAGTAGCTAGTGCTCTCAATCGAAAGTCCACAACTCGCGGAGGATCAGTCATATTTAGTAGAAATAATCTTAAAGTAAAAGAACGTAGAGATATTGTGAGACTTTCGGTTGAAAGTAACATAGAACTGTCTTGTGTCGAGTTACAAAACCATATAGTCATTTGTGTATACAGGCCGCCCTATGAATCGAACTTTCATGTTTTTGAGTCTGTAATGGAAGATGCGTTAAAATTAGTATCTAAAAGTAATAAATCCATCATAGTCTGTGGGGATTTTAACGTTAATTTACTTGAAAAAGATACATATTGCCTTAGAATTACTAGTTTATTCAATTCATTTGACCTACAAAACTTATTATTGGAACCAACTAGAATAACAGCTACTACCGCCACATGCATAGATAACATATTTTGTAACTGTGAGTTTGTTGATAAAGCGGTAATTAATTGCCTTAAGTCTGATCACAGCGGACAAATAGTTTCTTTTCCAGCTTTAAAAACTAATGATAAAATTACGAAAAAGAGTAGGACCGTCACTGTTGGAAGGATAGAGAGATATAAAGACACGTTAGAGAGTAAATTGCCGTTTCTTAACTTTAATCAAAGTGACCCTAGTAATTGTTACAAAGATTTTTTTAATGTACTCTGCACAGAGTTTGAATATTTTCAAAATTCGTAAAACCACTTCAACCGAGAAATTCAAATTCAGCGACTGGGCTACGGTTGGAATCAGAAAGAGTAGGGACACTCTCTTTGAATTATATGAAAAAAAGACATATATTCATAGTGAAACATTTAAGGAATACGTTAAAAACTATTCAAAAATATTTAGAAAAGTTTGCATCTTAGCAAAATCTATACATATCCGTAATAAAATTAGGAGGTCAGACAACAAGGTTAGGACTGTTTGGAACGTGATTAACCGAGAAACTGGGAAAATAAAACCTAGAGAACAAGGCATCTCAATTAAAACAGATCATGGTGTAGTTAGCTCAGAGGCGGAAGTGGCTGAGGAGTTTGAATCTTTCTTTACCAACATTCCTGTAAAGACTACAGAATCCTTGAACTCTTCTCCTGCTCTTGCCGAAGTTTTGCTAAAAAATTATGTAAACGAGTGCACTTCCCAATTCAGTTTTGACCATGTTGACCCTCATACGATAGTAAAAGTCTTCAAAGCATTGAACCAAAAAAATACTGAAGATTTGTGGGGTATGTCAGTCAAGCTCTTCAGCTCCGTAATTAAAACTTTAGCACCGTATTTAGCATCTTTGTTTAATTGCTGCATTGACTCAGGAACTTTCCCTGACTTAATGAAACACAGCAAAGTAATACCACTTTTCAAAACGGGTAATAAAACCGACCCGAGTAACTTTCGACCTGTGTCTGTTCTACCAGTTCTCAGCAAAGTTTTTGAAAAGATTATACTCAGTCAAATGCTCTCCCACTTTAACATCAAGAGGCTGTTGCATGAGCAACAGTTTGGATTCACCAAGGGTCGCTCAACATCCGACGCTGGAGTTATGCTGATAAAGCATATGTTTAGCGCTTGGGAGGAGCACCAAAATGCAATCGGAGTCTTTTGTGACTTATCCAAAGCATTTGACTGTGTTGATCATAAAACAATGTTGATCAAATTAAACCACTACGGTATTCAAGGCAGGGCTCTGGATCTGTTAGAATCTTACTTGGAAAAGAGAATCCAAAGGGTGTGTATCAATGGAACAAATTCGTCTGGCTCACTAGTAAAAATGGGCGTTCCACAGGGATCTATACTGGGTCCATTTCTCTTTCTGGTTTATATAAACGATTTACCCTACATGGTGCAGAACTTGTCGAACATAGTCTTATTTGCTGATGATACTTCTCTTATTTTCAAAACAAGTAGAAAGGCGCAAGATGTTGATGATATTAATGACAACGTAAATGACACTCTTCGACAAGTTCTGAACTGGTTCAGTGTTAATAATCTTGCTTTAAATGCAAAGAAAACTAAATGTATTAAATTCACTCTACCAAACGTTATAAATAATGAAAATAATATAACTTTAGATAATGATATATTGCATTTCACAAGTAATACTGTATTTTTAGGGATAAAGATTGACTCGAGGCTGCAATGGGGTCCACATATAGAAACCCTAGCGGGTAGGCTGAGCTCGGCAGCTTATGCAGTTCGAAAAATTAGACAGCTAACTGATATAGCTACTGCAAGACTTGTATACTTCAGCTACTTCCACAGTATCATGTCTTATGGTATTTTGCTGTGGGGCCGTGCTACAGACGTCGAGGCTATCTTTATCCTTCAAAAGCGGGCAATTCGAGCCATTTATAATCTGCGTTGTCGAGACTCACTACGAGATCTTTTTAAAGATATCAGTATTTTGACTTTCTACAGTCAATATATTTACGAAAATATTTTATATGTTCGAAAAAATTTGTCTCTCTTTCCCAAAAACAGTGACGTTCATAATTACAATACAAGAAATAAAAATAAATTAGTATTCCCACATTTTCGACTCAGTAAAGTCAACACATCTTTCATGGGGCACTGTATACGCTTTTATAATAAGATACCAGAGGATATTCTAAACTTACCAGACAAAAAGTTTAAGTCTCATGTTAAACAAGTCCTCTGTAAAAAAGGTTACTATAAACTCGATGATTATTTGAATGACCAAAATGTCTGGTCTTGACAATTTTACACTATGTAATGCAATATTGTATTTTAATTGTACTTTGTACATTTTGTTTTGTTTAAAAGATGTGTGTTGTAGAGTTTCTGGCCGCATCTTCTCTCAACGGAACACCTTCCGACGCGGTGGTAGAGTCAAAAAATGACGTCAAAAAGCTATCTATATGATATTATTTTGAATAAAAAATTTTGAATTTTGAATTTTGAATTTTGAATTGAATTTTGAGTAGATTTTGATCCCCTTTTCGAATCCTATTCTTACTTTGTATTAGTTCTTAACCTCATACCGTAGTAACTGTGCACGACGACACGTAAAATGCGACATTTGTACATAGTTTTGTCTTAATTTTTCTTTGTATACCTTTTTATAGCTATAGGATAAGTTTCTCTTTTAATAAAGCACTATTTTCTTATTAGGATTAGGGCTTAGCACGTAAGTTATGTAAATAGTTAGAATAGGATCGTATTTCATTCCTTATGTGTTTTTGTCAGAGATTCCTACCCCAGCTAGGCAGGTACACATTTCCCTAGTAGAATAAAAACAGTTTGAGCAGATTTCAGAGTAGATAACACATTTAGTACACATTATTCCAATTAGAATTCACTCTGATTAGATTGAGTATCTCACTAGAAGGGGAGGAACCTAAGTAGAATAAGCGTAAGAAAGAGACAGAGCAGCTGTCCCTGTCGGCGCATACAGGCGAGCGAGGGGGGCCCCGACTCCCGCGAATCCGCGGCTGAGGAAGCGGGGGACGGGGTCATATACATATTGAAATCTTTCGCGCGCGCTCCTCACTCAGTTTTGCGCCGGCGGACAATGCAAATTGTATGTTTAGATCTAGAAAATAAGTAAGTAAACAATGTATATTGTTTTGTTACCGTAGAATGTAAGTTTGACTTAGAAATAAAGAGATTTGAGTACAGGGGACGAGTGCGGGGTGAAGGGGAGTGGTCGCTCGAAAATCGTATATAAGAAGCGCCGATTCGGCGCAGAATCATTCCGGATCCAGCTCAGCTCTTGAAGAGTAAACAACAAGAAACAAGAAGACTCTCTGCGACCACTAGCCCTCTCTGCCCCACCCTCCAGCCTGGCTCACATTTGGAAGATTTCATCGGCATTTTCATTGAAGAAAGAACCCCTACTACAGTCCACGCTCCACAGTAACTATTAGGGTCAGCGCACACCCAGCGTAAAACTGTTCGAGCATGCGCGAGCAGGTTTCATTGATTCAATTGATAATGAACTCTATTTCCATTGAAATAAAGTTGAAAATAGCTTGCAAGTGATTAAATCCCTTCAGCGTCTGTTCGAGTATGCTCGCGTATGCTCCTCGCGGCGACGGGAGCAGTCGCGAGCATGCGCGCGGATGCTCGCGCATGCTCGAGCATGTTCGAGCATACGCCCGTGTCGATGCTTGCGATCCGTCGTAAGTGTTGCCGCCTCGGCCGGTTTCGGACTAAATCTAGCATATTTTTTAACTACTTTAGCCCGAAAAGGGCAATTTACTACAGATAATATTATATAATAATCGAACTCTTTTTGAAAATACAAAGAAAATCTGAAAGGTCGAAGCAGATTTAGTAGGTTTTCAAATTGTTCATATTCCATTTTATAGTTCCTAGCCATAAAATAACTGTCCCTAGAACTTTAAACCGTAACACAGCACAGGGCGTAGTATTTCCCAAATATAAGAACATCTTTCTTGCCTCTTTTCATCTTATTGATGTGCTCTTCTTGCTCCTCTTCCTTTGCTTGTAACCCAATAATTACCAAATCCCAGTCTACCATACTTTAAAATTGTTGTTATCGCACGTCTTTACTATAAAATATTGTAAACACAACGGCAAAATTCACTACGTCAACTGTAGCAACACGGGAGCATCCGCGAGACTGTTCAAACACGCGCGAGCATGCTCCGCCGCTGCCGCCGGCGGATTTTGCCGCTAGGTGTGCGCTGACCCTTATTGTACTCGTGTATATTCCGTGCTATTAGGCCTGTCTGCGCCTACGCTAGGACGATATTCTAGTCTAGATTTTAAGTTTAGTCTGATTTATCGGACACAATATAAATCCTTTTAGATATACATATACATACCTAGATAATAATATACATCTTTATACGCAGCGTTCACTAGCAAAGACTTTCAATATTAAGTAGTATTACGTTAAATCTCTTTGTTCACTAGGCTAGGTGTTAGTTATTAGTTTGCATGTTGTATATATGATAAGCAGTCTGTATAGGTATATAGCTTAATTCGTTAAAGTGAACATTGATATAGCTAGTAGTTGTTGTAACAGGGTGTTGACCACCCCGTAAGGGATTATGGTCGCAAGTTTATGTATGTATCTATGCGCGTTAGCCTATAGAAATATTCGGTTATCCAATATTGTTCCTGTAGCGAACAAGGCCAATATGGTGCAAATACGTTTTTGAAACTTATCTATTGTACTAGTCGTTTTTTTCGAGTTGGCCGCTCCCTCCCATCCCGCTTCACCGTACCGCACCCCTAAAAGACCCAAAGATAAAATATAGGGAAGATTAATAATATAAAGCGCAGCATAAAAACGCAACCTTTCTTCTATTCACACTTACGACGAACGCCCGTTTGAGTAAAAGAGATGTCAATAGTAAACACATGCCATCTTGAACGGGCGCGCGCCACTTTAAGTACCTACGGTCTTCCAGCTGGAGGACTTGGCATTGAATTGTTATTTGGCAGCCATTTTGAAAAAAATTTGTACCGATACAAAACTACGTACCCAAAATGCCAATATTGTGTGCTGTTGTGGGCTGTTATAGCCGAATGTATGCCTTTTCAGAAAATAACCAAAAACTTTCATTCCACCGGTAAGTCAATTTCAACAAATCTGGTCATAAATCATTCACTATTTACTATCCTTACACTTATAATTCACAAAAACAATGCACTTGTATCCGTTTATCAAATCGAACAAAACATTTCAGTAAACTATTTTGGGTTGATAAGAAATCGAAAACATTGTTTGCAAGATAAGGTAATTTGACATTTGATGTACCAAATAGTGATGTACCACATTCACCTCAAGTTGGTCGATAGAATCAAATGAGATGACAAAATAATGAGGGATTTTCGGAAGCAAAAAAAAATGAAAAATTTATTTCCTAATTTTTCGATGGATGGCGTTGACCAGAGAGGGGTCGATTAGGTATGAGGAAATATATTTATTAATATTAATAATAAGCCGTTGGTCCCGGCTACTATATCTGGTGGTAGTAGTCGTTACCATGGTACAATAATATACTGCGCCTGGTAATCTCTTCCGATCACGTGACTGACCACGTGACTGACACAAGCCTACGTCATCATACCCTTTTACCATGTTTAGCGGCCATTTTTTTGTGACGTAGGCTTGTGTCACTCTGGGAATAGAAGACCTTGTTTTTTTAGACTATGGTCGTTACATAAAAACCACGTCAGAGGTCGTAAGGCGGTCTGAAAAAACTCTGACAGGCTCTGCCCACACGATAAGAAGAAGATTAATAGTAAAAATACACACGGCGACACATCAAGCTACACAAAACCAAAATAATTTAAGCTGACCGCGCGTAGGGTGAATAACGTGTAACGTCGCGCGACAAGCTTATTTTGGTTTTGCGTAGCTTGATGTGTCACCGTGTGTACAAACCCATTCTTATTGGTACCGATTCGGACTGTGCCACGACTTAACTTAACTAAATGTATTCCTGTCACTTTCTAAAATAAGATTAAGAAAAGAGACAGAAAACCAACAGCTGACTTTAGTGCTGTCAAAGTGACGTTACACTCCCAAAAACGCCTTAAATAAGATGGCGTACATTATGATGGCATCTTATTTTGGGCGTGTTACGTCACTTTGACAGCACTAAAGTCAGCTGTTTGTTTTCTGTCTCTTTTCTTAATCTTATTTTAGAAAGTGACAGGAATAAATTTAGTTAAGTTAAGTCGTGGTACAGTCCGAATCGGGGCCATTGTTGTTGGTTTATTATTACCAATCTTAATCTGTTATCTTATCTTAACAATCAATTATTGTCTGTCAACAAAGAATAAAGTATCAGACATGGCTGTATGGGCTTCGTATCTATTTTGATAATAGGTACGAACAATGTTTAAATTGGGCACTTCACTTTTCAATTTTCTTTGCTTTGAGAGCGAAATCTTTCGTTTATGGCTTTGCTTTTCATCTTTTCATTCACGGAATCTGACGTTTCCGTTGACGAAGTAGCGATTACAAGTTTACCGTTTTATTTTTGTTGAAATTGTCAGGTTTTTGTCTTATTGTAGTTTGTTATTTTTTCTCGTTTATTGTTCGTATATTCAAAATGGATACGAAGCCCACACAGCCACGTCCGATACTTGATTTGTTGACAGACAATAACACCGAGATTTTTAATAATAAACCAACAATAATATGAAAGGATTTGTTCCGTGTCTTTTTATTATACCTAAATCCTATACGATCCATACCTAATCGACTCCTCTGGTCAACGCCATCTATCGAGAAATTGGGAACTAACTTTTTTATTTTTTTTGGAAAATCCCTCATTCCTTACGGAAGTGTACCTATACTGTGTAGAGTGACACTAATAATATAGTGTCGCTAGTTGCACTGTATCGCCAACAGTTAGGCTCAATTCCCACTGGCGCAGAGTCGAACCACTTCTTAGTAAGTTGTTGTTAGCTTATCCGACAGATTTTTTGACATATCTTTCATACAAAATATGCCAAACTATCTGTCGGATAAGCTAACAAGAACTTACTCAGACTATAAATTATGATCGATACCGGATCTATTCACTAACGCTTTTATATGAAATATAGCTAACAATAACGTTATCTAGTAGTTATTTTTGCTAGAAAGTTGCTAGAAAAACCCTCTCCTTTGAAAAAACATCTAATAAAACAATAACGGATATCGATAGTTGCAATAGCGGAAATCGATAGTTTGCATCGATAGTAAAAGTCAAACCCTAGTTCGCAGGTAGGTTCGCTTGAAAAAAGTGGTGACATTTGTTTAACAGTCGTATCAGATGAACGTATATCTATCTCTGTCATTCTTTTGACAATTTGTGTGTGGCTGTAAGGGATGACTATACATGTTTTTGTACAGTTTGATATTGGGTAGACCTGTAAAAGACCCTATTAAACGCAATTTTATAACCTTTAGCAACGCAACCACGTACGGCACGTCCATCCCGGTCGCTAATATCGCTTTTAATTTGAAATGTTTATTTGATTTTTATGTTATTTTTTGTCGACGGGACCAGTTAATGTGCCTGTAACGAAATTTTGTAACGGTCATCGACGGCCAACTCCAAGCAAACGGGTAGAAGGTATTATTGGTCAAAGGTAGATATTTACCAATATAAATTCTGTGCAGTCAATAAGAAAATTATCGAATAGAATGAAATAGCATAGAAATATTAGGTCCATCAGAATGACCTGAACTGTTTTCATGCCATCAAACTACAGGGTAAAATTGATATCATTGGCAGCAAAAAAAAAAAAACAGCTGTCCCATACTAATCTGCTATGTCTACTTGACTCAAATGTATGCAACAGCCAAAGACATATATACAACGTGTTAATGAATTAGCGCAAAACCTCATACACCCCAACTGATTTATAACAAAATAATTAGATTGAAATTAAAGTTATTCGTATTTTAAGTTTTGAGGCAAAAATGATTTGTTATCATTTCAGCACTGAAAGAAAGTGCTAAATACTCATGGATACATTTTTATAATCTTGTTTTGGTAGTAAGTAGGGTGAGTGTGCTCGTGCGGTGGGTTGACATCGGGTTCAGACAATTTTTTATTTCGCAAAAAAATTATTTAATATTTTGAAAAAAATTACCTATGTTGAAACCATGATAATTCCATTCTACTCTCGATTCTAAACAAACTATTAATACTTTCTAGTTTTGCGTTGACGATTGATTTACGTTGTATATCTATGGCAACAGCTGATTTTTTTTGGCTCCAATCGGTTTGTACGGTTTGTACCATCCGATCCGGAAGTGCGATTTTTGAAAATCATACGTGCGACTTGGCAGTAGAAAATGTCAAAATTACTATGGAGATTATGCATCTTTCTACTGCCAAACCGCTCGTATGATTTTCAAAAATCGCACTTCGGGTCCGCGCGTACTCCAAACTAGAATCACTTCTCTACATCTATAGTAAAAACTAGGTAAAAAAAAAAAAAAAAATGCACTTTATTGCCACACAAAAATACAGAATAGGACACAAAACAATAAACAGATTCATCAAACAGAAAAGGTTTTTTTTTTTTTTTTTTTTTATTAACTATGGGTTTGCTCTTGACCTCAATCCACTCCTCAGGACGAAGATGGGGTCGTAGATGTAGCGAGCTTACCCAGAAGATGCCTATTCACTCGTACTTTAAAGGAATCCGGGTTGTAAGTACTCGGAAATACTGACGCAGGTAAGGCATTCCACTCCTTGGCTGTGCGCATTATAGTGTAGGGGCCAGGACAAGAAAAAAAAAATCTCGTATGTAAGTTCTGTATATACCTACAACATGTATGGCTGTATTCAAGGTACTCTCAGGATCACGAAACTGCTTGTTGTATAATTCAAAAGTGGTGGAGGGGGTAGCAGTGACGTCATAAAGATGGCCGCCGACGGTTTTAGTTTTTCTTCAATTGTAGCGCACCTATGAGGCCAATCTGGTTGTGCGAGGTGTCATTTGAAAGCTTATTAAATTTACTTTAATCATTCCATAGAGACCTAAAATGAAAAATTTGTATTTACTGAAATATTTTGAATTTAATGCATTTTTTGCTACCTACCAGCAATCATTCCTCCAGTTTTCTCGGAAACGGAAAACTATATTGTGATTATAGCTATTACATAAAACATACAGAATTTTATAAGCTATCTTAAAACTTGAATTGTATAAAAATACAACTTCAAACGACTGAGCTGTGTCAAATTTACTGGTGCACTGTAACTATGAGTCCAAGAATGCGTCGGTCTGCGGCGGGGCGGAAGGACTGCAAATAAAATTATTACTTATAGATTATTATATAATTAGGGTTTCCATTGTAATATGGCTTAGAAAAATATACAATTTTATATTATTTACTTGCACATGCCTTTACATAGACTGTAGATGTACAGGGTTTAAACTTAAATGCGTAACATCTTTAGACTATAAAACTGAACAACTTTTACAATGGGACCAACTTAGAAATAACGAGAAAAATAATCCGCAGTTTCATACATTTTGGTCGAGAAGGGATTGACATAAAAAATCAAATTTGTGAATATGTCGTTGGTGTACCTAATAAACTATTAAACTATTAAACTATTAGACATATTCTATGGAACATCCCATTTTATTTCACTATTTCTTTGTTGGCTCCAAGGTGATAGTGGTTCAGCTTTATGGTCTGAATTGAAGTAGAAGTTCCCCATTTGATGTATGTAATGTAAAGTATTTCATTTCACACTCTGTCACAGAATAGGTAATAGTACCTATATAGTTCTTCATAACAAGGATGAAGCTGCCTTGGAAAAGTGAATAAAAAAATGAGAAATCCAAAACAAATTAACAGGTTTATAAATATTTATTGTTAGAAAAAAACAATTGTTAGTTGCAAGAAGGTTGCAAGCATGCAAAGTAAAAGTAGGTATTCATCAACATCACCAAAATTATACTGATTTAAGCATAGGTCTCCCCGATATGGCATTTTTCATCTCGCACTGCAGCAGCCTGTTCTTTTAACAAAATAAATGGTTGTCGTTGTTATCGGTGACAACTTTTCGTTGTCCAATGTCCAACCATAGTTTGTAGGTGGTCCACATCAGCAGTGGCCCAAATGCATATTTGGTAATTTGCTCTTTTTATAAGTATGTTGTTTAAGAGCTTCTTGTGACGGTGGAAGATTATCCACGTTACCAATATTTAAAAAAATCTGCTCTAAGATTGATTGTCCATATTGTCAACCGTGTACAATTTGGGTTTCTTATGACAGTAAAGAGCCATAGTAAACTTCTCGCCCTTTTGCTCTAGATCTTCTGTTAGGTCAACTACCGATCCAAAACTTTCCTGAAGATCGCAATTTTCTTTAAAGACTTTCCACGTGCCATTCTTTGAAAAACCTAACAATGAGCTTGTGTTATCGCATCCTGTAAGAGCGTGGTACGCCAATAAATCCTGCTAGTAAATCAAATTGCAATGAATTTATTTCACAATACGTGATATACAAATCTTGAGCGAGATATAAGTAGAATGTTAAACAACAGAGACACTGACGATTTACTGTTGCTCATTCATTTCTTCGACAAGTTACCAGCGAAGGTCTGGATTCAATGTGGAATGAGCGCGAGTAAACCAAAATACGTTTCAGTCCATAAAATTGTTCAAGCTCCAGACCAGAACGACACTGTTTATTGGCGTACCACGCTCTTACAGGATGCGACAACAAAAGCACATTGTTAGGTTTTTCAAAGAAAAGCACGTGGAAAGTCTTCACAAAAAATTACGATCTTCTGGAAAGATTTGGATCGGTGGTTGACCTAACAGAAGATCTAGGCAAAAAGGCGATTTACTGTCATAAGAAACCTAAATTGTACACGGTTGACAATATGGACAATCTTAGAGCAGATTTTTTTTTAATAGGTATTTGTAACGTGGATAATCCTCCACCGTCACAAGAATCTCTGAAACAACATATAAAAACAGCAAATCGCCAAATATACGTTTGGGGTTTGGGCCACTGCAGATGTGGCAATTCAAAATGTACCACCAGCTACAAACCATGGTTGGACATTGAAAAACGAAAAGTTGTCACCGATAACAACGTTAACCATGTTTTTCGTTAAAAGATTTGGAATTAATATCTTGCCAATGCAAAACAGGCTACCGCAGTGCGAGATGCGGCTGTGTCAATAAAAATCAAAAATGCATCCCATTCGGAGAGAAGTGATGTTGATGAATCACTCTACCTAGTTTTACTTTGCATGCTTGCAACTTTCTTGCAACTAACAATTGTTTTTTTTTTCTAACAATAAATATTTATAAACCTGTTGAATTGTTTTGGATTTCTCATTCTTTTATTCACTTTTCCAAGGCAGCTTCATCCTTGTTATGTAGAACTATGTACTATTATTACTAATATGCTCTGACATAGTGTAAAATAAATGCGTTACATATATCAAATAGGTTCTTCAGTTCAGACCATCAAGCTGAACCACTATCACCTTGGAGCGAACATAGAAACAATGTTAAAAAAATGTGATGTTCCATAGAATATGTCAATTCCTTCTCGACCAAAATGTATGAAACAGCAGATAATTTTTCTCGTGATTTCAAAGTTAGTCCCATTGTCAAAGTTGTTCATTTTTATGGTTTATAGCACCCCCTTAAATATATTACGCATTTAAGTTTAAACCCTGTACATCTACAGTCTATGTAAACGCATGTGCAAGTAAATAATATAAAATTGTATATTTTTCTAAGCCATATTACAATGGAAACCCTAATTATATAATAATCTATAAGTAATAATTTTATTTGCAGTCCTTCCGCCCCGCCGCAGACCGACGCATTCTTGGACTCATAGTTACAGTGCACCAGTAAATTTGACACAGCTCAGTCGTTTGAAGTTGTATTTTTATACAATTCAAGTTGTAAGATAGCTTATAAAATTCTGTATGTTTTATGTAATAGCTATAATCACAATATAGTTATCCGTTTCCGAGAAAATTTGAGGAATGATTGCTGGTAGGTAGCAAAAAATGCATTAAATTCAAAATATTTCAGTAAATACAAATTTTTCACTTTAGGTCTCTATGGAATGATTAAAGTAAATTTAATAAGCTTTCAAATAACACCTCGCACAACCAGATTGACCTCATAGGTGCGCTACAATTGAAGAAAAACTAAAACCGTCGGCGGCCATCTTTATGACGTCACTGCTACCCCCTCCACCACTTTTGAATTATACAACAAGCAGTTTCGTGATCCTGAGAGTACCCCGAATACAGCCATACCTGTTGTAGGTATATACAGAACTTACATACGAGATTTGGTTTAGAGACGACTTTTTTGCGGGTGGCCGATAGTCTATTATAAAAGATTCAGAAAGGCGCTTGGTGCGGATATGTGGGATGTCAACCAAGAAGGGGTGATATCCCGCGGTGAGTCTGGAAGTCCGATAGTAGAAAGGGGAAGGTGGGATGAGCTCATGTAGCTCTTGGGCACACTCACCGAAATACAATCTGTAGAAGACCGACAAGCAGGCCACTCTGCGGCGGTGGGCTAGGCTATGAAGCTTGGCCTCCACCAGCTTACTATCGCCAATGAGCCTCCTGGCTCTGCGTTCAACCGAGTCGAGTGCGGCAAGAAAGGTACTCGACCGATTTTGAAAAAAAAATCTGTAAAAATACTGTAGATGTTTTTAGAGAAACGTTTGAAATGTTGTCCCGTACGAAATACGAATGTTCATGTTTTAAGAAGCACCCTATTAATGATACTTTTCCTTACATCCTTTATAGAAATGTCCGTTACATTGAATAAAATTAAAATAAGTAATAATAAAATTAAGGAAATTACGATGCAATAGAATAGAAGTCATATAGGTAGTGTGAAATTGATATCATTATAGCATCCTTTTAAACTAAGAGTCCACCCATCAAACTGAACAGCTTTTATGATAACAAAAAAAATCTGCTGTTGCATACATTTGTGTCGCGTAGGCATTGCAGTGTAGTATGGAACAGCAGATTTTTTGTTGCTCCGATCGGTTTGCTCCCATAGTGAAAGTTGTTCAGTTTGATGGGTAGACTTTTGGTTTAAAAGGATGCTAATGATATCAATTTCACCCTGTAGTATGAAAGGGTCTTTCTTAATACGCTGGCAGTTTTTTATGGCTGTGATCAGACGATCAAACTGAACAACTTTATTTATGGGTCCAAAAACCCAATCGTGAAAAAATCTGCTGTCGTCCCTTTTGTAGGACTGTAAGCCATTGGCAATCCTGCACGTAGTGCAAGCGGTCGGCGGAGATTTTAGGCTTTACAGGACTCGAGACGCATCCTGCTCAAGGTCGTCCGACGCCGTACAGGACTGCAACACCATTCACGAGCTGGGTCATTATAGGACAACACCCATATTTTTCGGATAGAAGGATGAGCCTCGGCACAATTGTTCCTTAGGTGGTCTAGTGTGAAAAACGCCCGGAGGACTCCCTCTATCACCCCGCCATGGGGGTGGAGGGGGGGTTGAACTTTTCAGATACCGCACTCACTGCGATTCGTCATAACTGCCAATTTCTAGCTACTAGGGCATGTTTGGTATCGTTTTTGACTAAATCAAAGTAGCTTAGTTGATTTCTGAAACAAAAAAAATGTATTCCCATACAAAAAAAATTAAAAACAGTGAAAAATATAAAATAAGTAAAAATATTTTTTTTTGTTAATTACCATAAACTTAAAACCGGTAGCAATATCGGACTTTAAAAAATATATTTGGAAAGCTGCTTTTATACAGATTCGAAAAATATAAGGTTTGTTGAGAAAAAAGCAAAAAAAAAATGAAAAAAAAAAAATTAACGCAACTAGGCAGGAACAAAAAAAATTAAATGAAATGCAGGAGTGGACGTAGCAGTGTCCAATTTTGTATACAATTAGTAGTTACTATAAGCATTAAGGGAAAACTAAAATATTTTACAATATTATACCAGTTTTCTTGATACATAAACTGCACAAATAACTTGGTAATCCTGTGTATTTATACAGGATTACAAAGTTACACTTGCAGTGTACCTGTATATTGTCATGTCTTGTTGACTGACATATCAACGCACAGCCCAAACCACTGGTTCTAGAGATTTGGAACTTAGGTTCTTTATATAGGACGGTTTACAAAATGAAAGGAAACATCAGATGACATCATCAACATCATATATTTACAATAAAACAGATTAAAATTTTATTTGTCTTCTTCCTGTATACATTTGCCTTCGCAATTACACAACTCTGTGCACTTTAGTTGCCGTTGCAAACACCGGCACCTGTTGGTGCCACACCCCTTTTTGCATCTACACCTAATCATTTCGATGCAGGCTTCAGCAGCAACAGGCAAGTCTGTCCATGTAGGTTGCCAACTATCGCCGACTTTTGTCCATCCCCAGTTAGATGGATTAGGAAGATCTTGAATCGGCGACATTTGACCCCATACATGGACAGCTTGAAAAACTGCCCTCAAGAAATGTTGATATAGAGCCGCTTTTGTGGGTGGTATATATGCTCTAGTTGGCGGTCTTTTTTGGTAAATAAATGTATATGTACCGTTAAAATGTTGCTTTGTTACTTATTATTATAGGTAGCTAGTTTTATGAAGTTACCTACCTGTCATATAAAATTATAACAATCTTTTCAAGGATGGCAAATGAGTCGTTGTTCCTGCCTTCATAGGCTGCCAAAAAACCATCTGTGGCAGTAGGGAAAACGTTCCATGTCTCCATTGCACTTTTTTTCCCTTTCCCATTAAAACTAGAAACTGTGTCACACCCCGTGAATGCGTGGAATAAACACGTGTTTTTTCTTAACCTTTTTTATTTTGCTCTCTCGTTAAAACGGAAATACATACAAGAATCAAACTTCGTGTGATTATAGTGCATACTTCAAAGTAATTCAACGAATAATAAAAATTGGCCAAGTGTGTGTCGGGCTCGCGCAAAATTGTATGAAAAATTATTTTATTAAATTTGACCAACTTATGGTGTCCTGATTTTTTACTTCCCATACTATGAACCGATCCTTACATAAAACTGGGTCGAACAGCATAAAAAAAAGTTGTAATTTTTTTTCACATTTATGGACAACTCACGCTTGACCAAAAATGTATCATGCCAAAACTGTGTTCACAAAAAAAGACCTAAGGGTTCCTAAGATAATTTCCCTGTATCTCCTGTGGTTGTGGACTTCCCCATACTGTCCTTGTTAAAAAATACTATGTAATGTTTGGTGGTACGGAACCCTCGGAATAATGGAGAGCGGCAAAAAAAAATGGGTAAACATAAACACTTACAAAACAAAGGTCCTTCCTTTATTCCACGCATTCACGGGGTGTGACACAGTTTCTAGTTTTAATGGGAAAGGGAAAAAAAGTGCAATGGAGACATGGAACGTTTTCCCTACTGCCACAGATGGTTTTTTGGCAGCCTATGAAGGCAGGAACAACGACTCATTTGCCATCCTTGAAAAGATTTATAATTTTATATGACAGGTAGGTAACTTCATAAAACTAGCTACCTAATAAGTAACAAAGCAACATTTTAACGGTACATATACATTTATTTACCAAAAAAGACCGCCAACTAGAGCATATACCACCCACAAAAGCGGCTCTATATCAACATTTCTTGAGGGCAGTTTTTCAAGCTGTCCATGTATGGGGTCAAATGTCGCCGATTCAAGATCTTCCTAATCCATCTAACTGGGGATGGACAAAAGTCGGCGATAGTTGGCAACCTACATGGACAGACTTGCCTGTTGCTGCTGAAGCCTGCATCGAAATGATTAGGTGTAGATGCAAAAAGGGGTGCGGCACCAACAGGTGCCGGTGTTTGCAACGGCAACTAAAGTGCACAGAGTTGTGTAATTGCGAAGGCAAATGTATACAGGAAGAAGAAAAATAAAATTTTAATCTGTTTTATTGTAAATATATGATGTTGATGATGTCATCTGATGTTTCCTTTCATTTTGTAAACCGTCCTATATAAAGAACCTAAGTTCCAAATCTCTAGAACCAGTGGTTTGGGCTGTGCGTTGATATGTCAGTCAACAAGACATGACAATATACAGGTACACTGCAAGTGTAACTTTGTAATCCTGTATAAATACACAGGATTACCAAGTTATTTGTGCAGTTTATGTATCAAGAAAACTGGTATAATATTGTAAAATATTTTAGTTTTCCCTTAATGCTTATAGTAACTACTAATTGTATACAAAATTGGACACTTCTACGTCCACTCCTGCATTTCATTTAATTTTTTTTGTTCCTGCCTAGTTGCGTTAATTTTTTTTTTTCATTTTTTTTTTGCTTTTTTCTCAACAAACCTTATATTTTTGGAATCTGTATAAAAGCAGCTTTCCAAATATATTTTTTAAAGTCCGATATTGCTACCGGTTTTAAGTTTATGGTAATTAACAAAAAAAAATATTTTTACTTATTTTATATTTTTCACTGTTTTTAATTTTTTTTGTATGGGAATACATTTTTTTTTGTTTCAGAAATCAACTAAGCTACTTTGATTTAGTCAAAAACGATACCAAACATGCCCTAGTAGCTAGAAATTGGCAGTTATGACGAATCGCAGTGAGTGCGGTATCTGAAAAGTTCAACCCCCCCTCCACCCCCATGGCGGGGTGATAGAGGGAGTCCCCCGGGCGTTACTAAACTAGACCACCTAAGGAACAATTGTGCCGAGGCTCATCCTTCTATCCGAAAAATATACCCTCCCCATACAAAAATGGATATAAAGTCTAAATGGTGTAGGACTGCAAGACGGACAGCGGCGGACTACTGTGAATTCCCCGGGTCAGCGCACACCCAGCGTAGAACTGCTCGCGCATGCTCGAGCATGTCCTTTGCAGTCGCGCACACCTAGCGGCAAAATCCGCCGGCGGCAGCGGCGGAGCATGCTCGCGCGTGTTCGAACAGTCTCGCGGATGCTCCCGTGTTCCTACAGTTGACGTAGTGAATTTTGCGTTGTGTTTACAATATTTTATAGTAAAGACGTGCGATAACAACAATTTTAAAGTATGATAGACTGGGATTTGGTAATTATTGGGTTACTAGCAAAGGAAGAGGAGCAAGAAGAGCACATCAATAAGATGAAAAGAGGCAAGAAAGATGTACTTATATTTGGGAAATACTACGCCCTGTGCTGTGTTACGGTTTAAAGTTCTAGGGACAGTTATTTTATGGCTAGGTACTATAAAATGGAATATGAACAATTTGAAAACCTACTAAATCTGCTTCGACCTTTCAGATTTTCTTTGTATTTTCAAAAAGAGTTCGATTATTATAATATTATCACACGGGACACGGGCGTATGCTCGAACATGCTCGAGCATGCGCGAGCATCCGCGCGCATGCTCGCGACTGCTCCCGTCGCCGCGAGGAGCGAAGGTGAACGCTGAAGGGATTTAATCACTTGCAAGCTATTTTCAACTTTATTTCAATGGGTATAGAGTTCATTATCAATTGTATCAATGAAAACTGCTCGCGCATGCTCGAACAGTTTTACGCTGGGTGTGCGCTGACCCGAGGTTGTTTTTCGAAAAATCCTTTCACTCGAGTGCCCTCTTCACCAATAAACGGCCAGCGGCATCATCTCGTCAGCGCAGCTCGAAACGAGCCCCTTGATTGTTCGGCCCAAGCACGTATCCAGGAGTATGGACAGGAGGGATTTCACTCGAAAACGCGAAAATAAAATCTTCTATCCCACACATTTGGATCAAGTAGATTAGATAGATAAGTAACACGTTTATTCATTCAACAGTATAACATGGTGAACGACAGAAAGGTTTGCAGTTTTATATGGAACATTGTTTTTTTTCGCGATCTCGGTGTTGGTCCCATAGAGAAAGTTGTGGGTTATTCCCGATGTCCCCCACGGCTACGGCCCCAGTGGGGGTCAACGGGGAAAATATGTTATCGTTGACCCCCCCCCCCCCCTTAAATAAAATCAATCGATTTTTAATGAAAACACTGTAAATAGTTTAGTTAATCAACTTTTAGTTTTTGCAAAAAAAATAGTGCGCTTTATACATCAATAATTAATTTATAATGTTATAAATTCGAATAAAGAATATTCGAACTGCCTCCGTGGTCTAATGGTTAAGAGCATTGGCTCTCGATACGGAGGTCGTGGGTTCAATTCCCACGGGGGACACCTAGTGATATGTCACTTTGTGCGTTTTTCCCCAGTTGGTTAGGACATTTCAGGCTGAATCGCCTGATTGTCCGAAAATAAATATCTTATAAATATCTTGGACAATGTCACACAAATTATCTAGTCACATTTAAAGTACCAGAATCTAGCCTGGACTTGTATTATGATGACTAGACAACGATATAGAATACATATATAAATACAAACATCCATGACTCGGGTACAAACATTCATATTCATCATACAAATATTTGTCCCTTACGGGATTCGAACCCGCGACCCTCGGCACAGCAGGCAGGTTCACTACCGACTGTGCTACCGGGCCGTCAAAAGAAAAATGATTCCGTGCTTCGGATGGCACGTTAAGCCGTTGGTCCCGGCTACTATCTCTGGTGGTAGTAGTCGTTACATAAAAACCACGTCAGAGGCCGTAAGGCGGTCTGAAAAAACTCTGACACCAGGGCTATGCCCACACGATAAGAAGAAGAAGAAGAAGAATTCGAATACTTGCAACAATTATTAATTATTTATATGTTTTGAAGAAAGATTCTGAATAGGTATTTAGGTACTTTCTAAAACCACTATTGTAATCAATAATTTACACTTTTTTTCTTTTTAAACAATCACACAAATCAATAAAAAGCAATATAAATAAAAGTGAAAATTTTTAAAGTTTGTCGGGAATAACCCAAGATGATCTGATCATCCCCTTAAAAAAGTGTCATCATATTAAAAAGGAACTAGTATAATAACCACAATAATTAAATAACACCGTGAGTACGTAAGTGTTTCTTCCAAGAACATTGTATATAGTATCCTCAGAGTATTTTTATTTGCGCATTTGTACTTACACTTTGAACATGAATATGGTTTTTCACCTGTGTGAGTGCCTAAGTGTGATGTCAGATAACTTTTCATAACGCATTTGTACTCACACTGAGAACATGCATACGGTTTTTCACCAGTGTGAGTATAAGAGTGTGATATAAGACCCATTCTACTTTTGCATTTGCACTCGCATATTTTGACAACCTTCTTCGAGATAAATCGAAATTGCAGTACTGGCCAAATACATGCGAATTTCCGCGTATTAATTGAGAAAAGTACTATTCAAGCCTTGGCCACAACTAGGCATTGATGGACTTACCTATGTGTGCCTCGGCTTCGCCTCGGCCCACATTTACACGTTCGTCCATCAATGCCTCTGTTGCTGGCCGCTGCATTAATGTACTATTTCATCAGTGTGAGTACATAGATGTGTTATCAGATTACATTTCTTTGCGAATTTGTTCTTACACGTAGAACATGAATATGGTTTTGTTTTGGCTTTTTCGTCAGTGTCAATACGTAGGTGTTTTCTCAGATAATTTTTATTTGAACATTTGAACCCACACTCGGCACATGAATATGGTTTTTCACCGGTGTGAATACGTAAGTGTACTGTCAAATCTTTTTTGCTTGCGCATTTGTACTTGCATTCTGAACATGAATATGGTTTTGTGTGAATACGTAAGTGTGTTTTCAGATTATATTGGTTTGCGGATTTGTACTCACACTCAGAACATGAATATGGTTTTTCATCGGCGTGATTAGTTAAGTGTGTTTTCAGATTACCTTTGCTTGCGCATTTAAACTCACATTTAGAACATGAATATGGTTTTTCACCAGTGTGATTACGTAGGTGTGTTCTCATAGAATATTTATTTGAAAATTTGTACCCACACTCTGCACATGAATATGGTTTTTCACCGGTGTGAATACGTAAGTGTACTGTCAAATTTTTTTTGTTTGCGCATTTATACTCACATTCAGAACATGAATATGGTTTTGTGTGAAAACGTAAGTGTGTTTTCAGATTACTGTTGCTTGCGGATTTGTACTCACATTCAGAACATGAATATGGTTTTTCACCAGCGTGACGACGTAAGTGAATCAGTAGAACACTTTGTTGTTTACATCTATACCCACACACAGAACATAACAATGCTTTTTCCTTTGAATCTTCTTTTAAAAGATAATGTTTTAATTTCAGATGTTTTAGTAGTTTATGTTTTTTGTCGGATCTATAACCACATAGGTTACATATATAACTATGATCTACATCATGTAGTTTGTAGTGTTGCTCTAATGAATCTTGTGATTTATCCTGCTTCATCTTCTCATGACATACAATGTGTTGCGCTAATTTACATTTCTTCCTATATTTCTTACCACAATCATTACATATAAATATATTTTGTAATGTTCCAGGTGTTTGATTATATTTTCGTAGATAACATTTTGTTAGCTTTTTGTTGTTGACTTTTTTCTTTTTCTTCTTTATTTCGACATTTGATTTTATTTCTTCAGTGTTATTTTTTTTCTTTGATTTGACTTGATCTGTCTTCTTCTCATTTTTCATTCCCTCTAGTCTTGGGTTTTTTGGTGCTGGTACATCTGAAATTAAAAGAACAGCGGCTAAATTAGACCTCGTGCTTATTACAAAAACTAAAAACGATACAAGAAAAGGTGACTTTCAAGTCACCCATCTCACTCGAGATACTATCAGTTTAAAATAACAATGTGCATGACCTCGCCTGCAAATGTGACGTCTCTCAATCACACGAACTTCACTCGAGTCATTCAAATGATTATTTCCTTTACATAGAGTCTATATTCCTTTACAACCGAGTGAAGTTATCGAACGGCCCTTCAAGGTCATGCACATTGTTATTTTAAACTGATAGTATGGTGGTGGTATTCGAGTGGTGAAATTGGTGACTTTCGAGCTTTCACCCGAGTTAAACACTTCGTCTACGAGGACAGTAAAAAAAAGCCAGATATATGCAGAATATTTATGAATTGATCGATGGATTATTAATTTCATTTTAGGCTCCTAGGTTTCAAAACATTTGGAAATCACTCGGAGCGCCACTACGAAAGAGAAAAGCATACCACAGAGTACTATACTTGCAAATGATGATAATATGTATGCTAGAGTGAGATATATGTTTTTGAACTACCGAAAAATTTGTAAAATCTCGATTTCCTGCCCTTTTTAGGGCTCCGTACCCAAAAGACGCCAACGGGGCCCCATTCATAAGCCTACGCTGTCTGTCTGTCCGTCCGTCCTAGCTTTAAAGGGCTGTATCTATTGAACCGTAATAGGTAGTTGAAATGTTCACAGAATATGTGTTATTATTTTGGATTTGCTAACAAATAATAAAAAAATACAATAAGAAAAAATACGGGGGGTCCCCCATACAAGAAACCTGTTTAGTTCTAGCGTTCTAGGTTTATAGTTAAGCTTGATCATAAAAACAGCAATACATTAAAGCGTGAAACTTGGTGTGATTATAGTGCATACTCTAAGCCTTAGAACACTTCCTAACTGTTTTATTATTTGTTGTTTTACTTTTAGAGTCTAGGTAAAATAACCAACAGTATATAGTTTGATATGTGCATTATTTACATTTGAAATTATTATCGTTAATATCTTCTCATGTCATGACATACAATGTGTTTTGCTAATTCACATATTTTTTTTATTTCTTACCACAATCATTCCGTATTATTCTAGGTGTTTGATTATGTCTTCGTAGAATATAACATTTTGTTGGTTCCTTGTTTCTCACTTTTTCCCTTTTCTTCTTTATTACATTTGATACTATTTCCACAGTGTTATCTTCTATTATTTTCTTCTCATGAGGTTCCACTTGCTCTTTCTTCTCATCCTTTCCCTCCAGTCTTGGCTTTTTCGGTGCCCGTACATCTGAAATTATAATTTACATTTTGTTTTGTGTAGATCATTGTACACACGGCGACAGATCAACCTACCCAAAGTTTGTCCCGTAGCTGTCATTTCATACAATTGGGAAAAATTGAAAAGGAGAGGTAAGCATGTGCGATACTGAGTGCGAGCGAGACACGAATATGCATTTGCTTACATTTTATGCCATGATCCTGCCAGAGGGTGAGGTTAAAATCGTTGAGGGCAAGGAATGTCTGTACTCTTTCTTATACTGTGGTTTTACTCAATTTCTATGAACATAATATTATAGTTCAACATACCTAGTAATTATAGTACTCTGTGCTTCAACTATGGGTAATGATTAATGAACAAGATACCAACTAACCTTCACAATAATTCGTGGCATTAACTACTCGTTGAAGCACCACAGGTCCTATAACCAGCTCATCTTTGATCTCATGATCTGCATACAAGTCTAGATCACTCTCTACCTCATTGTCTGATATTCCAGGTGTTGGTTTATATTTTCGTAGATTAGTACATTTTGTTTGTTCTTTGTTTCCAACTTTTTTCCATTTCTTCTGTATTACATTTGATATCATTTCCACTGTGTCATCTTCTATTATTTCCTTCTGATGAGGTTCCACTTGCTCTGTCTTCTCAACCTTTCCTTCTAGTTTTGGCTTTTTCGGTGCAGGTACATCTGAAATTTAAATCAACATTTGTATTCACATACGTTGCACATTATTTCACATCCCATCGTACCTTATGTCTAGATTCGACCTACTATAACTTAGTTATGCTAATTTACCTAATGAGATACTGATGAGTTTGCAAAGGTGAACACTTTTCTAGCAGCGTCAGAGCGTGGGGATGATCTCATGAAATAAGCTCACATCAAGTCTATTCACTTCAAGCTCCCTCAGTGTCGTGCGAGCCTGCTCTTACCGAACCATGGAGAAAAGAAAGGACGGAGTTGAGGCAAGGCAGTGAGGTCAGTCGCCATTCGTCACAGTGGGCGTGGCCTATGCTGCTCAGTTCGAATCGGACCGCCATTGTTTTCGTACGTTATTATTTTGTTTTCTGAGAGGTGTTTTGTCAGTAAAAAATATTTAGAACGTTGAAGTGCGCTGTTCCTGGATGTAAAAATTGTTCAGGATCACAGACAAAGCTTGCAGATGGCATAGCTTTTCTTAGGTAAGTCCAATTTAATTTAATAAGAGTTGTTTTATGAAAATAATTCTCTCATTTGAAGGAACATAAGTTTTTCTACTAACCGCAAGATGCCGCTCTTTAAGATGATAAAAAAGATGATAAAAAAAACGATTTTAGAAACTTAAAGTGTAAATGATAGATGCAAATAACGATACAAACAAAGTGTTTAACTCGTTTATATCGATTTACCTTTTATTTCTTTGTTGAATTGGTCAATTACTAAAAAAATCGTAAACATTTTATGTTCCAAAACGACATCTACCGGCAAGTAGATAACGGTCACAACAGACGGCAGCTAAATTATATAGTTGTACTCTTCTAACACGTGCAAAATTACATAAGCACTTGTAAGACGAGAGAGCAACGATATAAATTAGGTCGATAACAGCGACGAGTAGATGAACTAGTTGGTTGTCATGTTACTGTGCATTTGTTGTAGATACTCCTTTCGCCGCTAGATGGATTTGGGTTTTTGGGGCGGAGCCTACTCCCACCTCTTACCTCGTCCCCCGCATTTTGGCGACACTTACTTGAATAGAAAAATTGCCTTGCCTCACCTCCGCTCCCTTCTTTTCTTCGTGTGCCGATCACACTCCACTAGCAGGTGATGAATGTCCTTGACCACTCCACACTCGTCACAATCACAATGCCGTTTGTTCAACGGGTAAAATAACCCTGGATAAGGTTAAGGACAAAACTAAAACAAGCAAGTTTCACCATCATACTACGCTCTTGTAGGTGGAGTATTCACCAATCCTCTCTCTTATCTGCAAGTGTTTTTGAGTTCCTGATACAACATGACATCAACCTCAACCATATAAGTTTAAGAAGTTTTAAATTAATTACTCAAAACTACACATATTGGCAGGTGGCGCTGAGTTGTAGAGGAGACTTCAGAGCTTGAGACTTTAGTGTAGGGGCCAGGACAAGAAAAAAAAAATCTCGTATGTAAGTTCTGTATATACCTACAACAGATATGGCTGTATTCGGGGTACTCTCCTGATCACGAAACTGCTTGTTGTATAATTCAAAAGTGGTGGAGGGGGTAGCAGTGACGTCATAAAGATGGCCGCCGACGGTTTTAGTTTTTCTTCAATTGTAGCGCACCTATGAGGTCAATCTGGTTGTGCGAGGTGTCATTTGAAAGCTTATTAAATTTACTTTAAACATTTCATAGACACCTAAAGTGAAAAATTTGTATTTACTGAAATATTTTGAATTTAATGCATTTTTTGCTACCTACCAGCAATCATTCCTCCAGTTTTCTCGGAAACGGATAACTATATTGTGATTATAGCTATTACATAAAACATACAAAATTTTATAAGCTATCTTAAAACTTAAATTGTATAAAAATACAACTTCAAACGACTGAGCTGTGTCAAATTTACTGGTGCACTGTAACTATGAGTCCAAGAATGCGTCGGTCTGCGGCAGGGCGGAAGGACTGCAAATAAAATTATTACTTACTAGCGGCCCGTCCCGGCTTCGCACGGGTGGACGTCTAATCTTTTCTAGCAATAAATATAGCCTATGTTACTCAGGGTGAATGCAGCTTTCTAATGGTGAAAGAATTTTTTAAATCGGCCCAGTACTTTTTGAGCCTATTCATTACAAACATACAAACATACAAAAATAGGTACAAATCTTTCCTCTTTATTATATTAGTGTAGATAGATTATTATATAATTAGGGTTTCCATTGTAATATGGCTTAGAAAAATATACAATTTTATATTATTTACTTGCACATGCGTTTACATAGACTGTAGATGTACAGGGTTTAAACTTAAATGCGTAACATCTTTAGACCATAAAACTGAACAACTTTTACAATGGGACCAACTTAGAAATAACGAGAAAAATAATCCGCAGTTCCATACATTTTGGTCGAGAAGGGATTGACATATTTCATTTCATTTCATTTCATTTATTGCCATAAATTGTATGTAAGTACATTATATTATATTAGATGGTAACATAAATTGGTTTAATAGTTCAGTACAATTTTACTCATACGAGTGTAGCAATCTTTTTTATACAGTAGGATAAATTAAAGCTTAAAGCATATTCTATGGAATATCTCATTTTATTTCACTATTTCTTTGTTGACTCCCAGGTGATAGTGGTTCAGCTTTATGGTCTGAATTGAAGTAGAAGTTCCCCATTTGATGTATGTAATGTAAAGTATTTAATTTCACACTCTGTCACAGAATAGGTAATAGTACCTATATAGTTCTTCATAACAAGGATGTAGCTGCCTTGGAAAAATGAATAAAAAAATGAGAAATCCAAAACAAATTAACAGGTTTATAAATATTTATTGTTATAAAAAACAATTGTTAGTTACAAGAAGGTTGCAAGCATGCAAAGTAAAAGTAGGTATTCATCAACATCACCAAAATTATACTGATTTAAGCATAGGTCTCCCCGATATGGCATTTTTCATCTCGCACTGCAGCAGCCTGTTCTTTTAACAAAATAAATGGTTGTCGTTGTTATCGGTGACAACTTTTCGTTTTCCAATGTCCAACCATAGTTTGTAGGTGGTCCACATCTGCAGTGGCCCAAATGCATATTTGGTAATTTGCTCTTTTTATAAGTATGTTGTTTAAGAGCTTCTTGTGACGGTGGAAGATTATCCACGTTACCAATATTTAAAAAAATCTGCTCTAAGATTGTCCATATTGTCAACCGTGTACGATTTGGGTTTCTTATGACAGTAAAGAGCCATAGTAAACTTCTCGCCCTTTTGCTCTAGACTAGATCTTCTGTTAGGTCAACTACCGATCCAAAACTTTCCTGAAGATCGCAATATTTTTTTAAGACTTTCCACGTGTCATTCTTTGAAAAACCTAACAATGAGCTTGTGTTGTCGCATCCTGTAAGAGCGTGGTACGCCAATAAATCCTGCTAGTAAATGAAATTGCAATGAATTTATTTCACAATACGTGATATACAAATCTTGATGGAGATATAAGTAGAATTATGTTAAACAGCAGAGACACTGACGATTTACTGTTGCTCATTCATTTCTTTGACAAGTTACCTGCGAAGGTCTGGATTCAATGTGGAATGAGCGCGAGTAAACCAAAATACGTTTCAGTCCATAAAATTGTTCAAGCTGTCGGACCAGAATGACACTGTTTATTGGCGTACCACGCTCTTACAGGATGCGACAACAAAACGACATTGTTAGGTTTTTCAAAGAAAAGCACGTGGAAAGTGAACACAAAAAATTACGATCTTCTGGAAAGATTTGGATCGGTGGTTGACCTAACAGAAGATCTAGGCAAAAAGGCGAGAAATTTATTACGACTCTTTACTGTCATAAGAAACCTAAATTGTACACGGTTGACAATATGGACAATCTTAGAGCAGATTTTTTTTAAATAGGTATTTGTAACGTGGATAATCCTCCACCGTCACAAGAAGCTCTGAAACAACATATAAAAAGAGCAAATCGCCAAATATACGTTTGGGCCACTGCAGATGTGGCAATTCAAAATGTACCACCACCTACAAACCATGGTTGGACATTGGAAAACGAAAAGTTGTCACCGATAACAACGTTAACCATGTTTTTCGTTAAAAGATTTGGAATTAATATCTTGCCAATGCAAAACAGGCTACCGCAGTGCGAGATGCGGCTGTGTCAATAAAAATCAAAAATGCATCCCATTCGGGGAGAAGGTATGTTAAACCAGTATAATTTTGGTGATGTTGATGAATCACTCTACCTAGTTTTACTTTGCATGCTTGCAACCTTCTTGCAACAAACAATTGTTTTTTTTTTTTCTAACAATAAATATTTATAAACCTGTTGAATTGTTTTGGATTTCTCATTCTTTTAGTCACTTTTCCAAGGCAGCTTCATCCTTGTTATCTAGAACTTTGTACTATTACCTATGCTCTGACATAGTGTAAAATAAATGCGTTACATATATCAAATAGGTTCTTCAGTTCAGACCATCAAGCTGAACCACTATCACCTTGGAGCGAACATAGAAACAGTGTTAAAAAAATGGGATGTTCCATAGAATATGTCAATTCCTTCTCGACCAAAATGTATGAAACAGCAGATAATTTTTCTCGTGATTTCAATGTTAGTCCCATTGTCAAAGTTGTTCATTTTTATGGTTTAAAGCACCCCCTTAAATATATTACGCATTTAAGATTAAACCCTGTACATCTACAGTCTATGTAAACGCATGTGCAAGTAAATAATATAAAATTGTATAGGTATTTTTCTAAGCCATATTACAATGGAAACCCTAATTATATAATAATCTATAAGTAATAATTTTATTTGCAGTCCTTCCGCCCCGCCGCAGACCGACGCATTCTTGGACTCATAGTTACAGTGCACCAGTAAATTTGACACAGCTCAGTCGTTTGAAGTTGTATTTTTATACAATTCAAGTTGTAAGATAGCTTATAAAATTCTGTATGTTTTATGTAATAGCTATAATCACAATATAGTTATCCGTTTTCGAGAAAACTGGAGGAGTGATTGCTGGTAGGTAGCAAAAAATTCATTAAATTCAAAATATTTCAGTAAATACAAATTTTTCACTTTAGGTGTCTATGGAATGATTAAAGTAAATTTAATAAGCTTTCAAATGACTCCTCGCACAACCAGATTGACCTCATAGGTGCGCTACAATTGAAGAAAAACTAAAACCGTCGGCGGCCATCTTTATGACGTCACTGCTACCCCCTCCACCACTTTTGAATTATACAACAAGCAGTTTCGTGATGCTGAGAGTACCCCGAACACAGCCATACCTGTTGTAGGTATATACAGAACTTACATACGAGATTTGGTTTAGAGACGACTTTTTTGCGGGTGGCCGATAGTCTACTTTATTCTAAGTAAATCCTATTCACCCACTGGGGTGAATAGGACGATGGTGGCGTGTCGGTTGACTCTCCCGGCCTACAACGAAAGCTCAAAAAAATATAAAAGTCAGCATGGAGTAACTCTAGTCAAGTTTAAGTACCTTAAAAAGGTTAAGCTGCATTCGCCCAATTGAAACCGGTATGGGACTCAAAAATACTCAATCCACAGTGGTTTAGTGTGGTGGCCCTAAGAGTGGCGGTCATAGGGCTTCGCGATGGTAATGTAATGACTATGGTGGTTATCTATACTAATTATTATTGTATGTCTTACGTTCCGTAATCACGGGCAATTAAGTCCCGGACCTTTGGAAGGCGTGCATGGGGCCGAAGCCAACATGTAGAGGCCCGTTCAAAAGACAAGTTAATCTAAATGTAAGGGATACACAAATGGCGGATACCATCTCCGAGCATACAACATGATACCCACGGGGATGGTCCCCGCCATTTGTGTAAAGACTATTGGAGTACGGCGCTATGGCCGCGATGGAAAAATAAGGTCTTGGGCTATGGAGGTGAAAGTTGGATGGATGGATACTGGGCTATGGGAGGAGACTAACGGACGCCTGCCATGACAACTAGTCTCAAAATTGTAAATAGGGCAGGCGGTGACTCGCTGACTCGTCGAGTGGGCCCCATAAAACGGCCGCACGCTCAAAGTGCGACAATGGGGCAACATCTCATTGAGCGGCTGAAGGTTGTCGAGAGGTGCGGCTCCGGTTTCACCATCGCGGGGTTTACCCCCGTGAGCGGGTTTCCCCGTTATTACGCCATTACGTGCAATACACTTCCAACCTGGAGCATAGGTTCTGCTCTTGCGATTCCACTCTGGACGGCCAATTAAGGCAAGCCAGAGGTAGTGGCGGGGTATGTTACTGTGTGTGTGGGTGTGGGGGTGTGTGTGTGGGTGTGTGTGTGGGTGTGTGTGTGAGCGCATGTCTGTATGGTCCCCCTGGATAGGGGTCCGCGGTGTCGCCACTCACCGTCAGCTCGCCACAAGCTGCCCCCGCGGGGTAATTATTATTATTATTATAGGTACGTTATAATAAAATGAAAAAAATAAACTAATGTTTAAAAACTTATTTTATTTAAAAAATTATGCATTTATTATAGTAGACAAGAAAATAATTGGAACTTAATGAGAATGACTAATAAACTTAAATATTTACATTTTTACATTAAAAGTTTACATTTTGTTCCCATTTTAACTCTGTAATTATTAAAGCCACAAAATGACTCAGTTAAAAGTAAAGTACCCAAATACCTAATTGTTACCTAACTACAAACACAGAAATGGACAAAAATACATTATTTACACATTAATAGTTACATATTAGGAGCTATATGTAAAATAATGTAAATCTAGTGCTTATTACATAACTATACAGAAAAATGAAATGAAAAAAATGAAAAATTGAAAAAAAATGTGAAATTGATATCATTAGCATCCTTTTAAACTAAGAGTCTACCCATCAAACTGAACAACTTTTACTATGAGAACAAATCCATCGGAGCAACTAAAAAATCTGCTGTCCCATACTAAACTGCAATGCCTACTCTACTCAAATGTATGTAACAGCAGATTTTTTTTTTGCTCCGATCGGTTTTCTCCCATAATAAAAGTTGTTCAGTTTGATGGGTAGACTCTTAGTTTAAAAGGATGCCAATGATATCAATTTCACCCTGTATATATACATTTTACTGTATACAAACAACACTTCTCTTGATAGAATAGACTTCTTCTTCCGTGGTAACTTTCTTCCAGAAATATAAGGATCCGAATTAAGAAGACGTCTATGTATCAAGTCGGTATTTGTGACAACTCGGGATATTTTCCTCGTGTTGTCACGCCTAAACTGTTTCACTAACTTATTGCAAGATTCGGTGGCCTCTTCCGAAAGTTCACTCTCACCCATTGACAATAATGAGTTTACAATTATATTATAGTATTATATTATATCTATTATTATATCTTTGAAAATATTATTAAAAACGTTTTTTTTTTTGGGATTCTAGTATCCAGCACGCAGTATGATCTAACAATGATTGTAATCAGTAGCGTAGCGTAGCGAGGGGGGAGGGGAGGAGGGGCAGGGGGGGGGGGGCAAATGCCCCGGGCGGCACTGTACTAGGGGCGGCAAATTCGGGAAAAATATAGATTAATTGAGCTCTGTCTATAACCAATTCGTGAAACAGCGAACGAGAAACGTCGAGCTCGATCGCTCGCTCATGTTTCTGTTCTAATTATTGTACTTTACCTACACATAATCCTAAACAGTTCTGGCTAGGACGTGTTGCAAAAATTTCGAGTTTGTATCGCTCGATCCATAGCGTTTACTTAGGTTACTTTGCACGTAAAAAGCTCTGGCTCTGATTGAACTGATTCGTATTTAGGAGAAAAGTCGAGCTCGCTTCGCTCGTCCTAAGTTTATATTTTTACATTTATAAATCAAAAGATCTCTTCGCTCGCTCCGATATTTTTGATGTAAGTCTCCTTATGAAGATAGGAGGGGCGGCAAAATCGGTCTTTATCCCGGGCAGCAGAAACCCACGCTATGCCACTGATTGTAATTCTACTGCAGCAGAAGATTCCGTTATAAACACTTACGATGGATAACACCGCTTCTTAGCTTCCAACACTTTTGGATAAGATGGTAATGCTTTCGGTGATTTTGCATTAATGAACTCTTTCACCATAAGATATTGCTGTTTAGTGAGTTTAGCCTCATTTATGAGAGACAAGACTTCGTCAGTGTTGAAATTTAAAGAATTGGCGTAAGATCGACTTGATTCATCCAACAAAGAATTTAGCGCGGAACTGTCTACCTTACTTAAACCGGCTAGCATGCGGCGTTTTGATCTCTTGCTACACTCCTCAAAGTCCTTCCTGTGCTGATACTGTTGAGTGTTCGTCGAAGCTTCTGCTGCTGGCCGCTGAGTGTCGCGGCTCCCTGCTGCCGCACAAGTTGGCAGAACGCAAACTTCAATTTCGTTCAGCCAGTCTCCGTACTTGGAGACTAAGCGAGAATGATTGCGAGAAACTTGCTTCCAAATACCTACAAATCTTGTACAAAGATTAGAAACTCTTTTTTCCAAGTCATCAGCATTCAAATTCTCAAAATCAGGCAGCAACTGTATCAGGGCTTCAAAAACTCGACGCCACCGCTCCAGTTCGGATTTGCTATCCTTAATAGACAGCCAAGTATCTAGTACAAGCATTCTTTTGAAAGAACACTTAATACCTAAAACAAAATTAAAAACTGTGAGATGCGGATCAAAATACAACACATATTTCGTAGCAAGTACTACGCGCCGGCGTAGCGGCGTAGACCCTTGCTGCACCTTACAGATGCAGCATTGCACAAATACATTTTTTAAAGTCAAGTAGTAGAGATTTTAAGCAACATTTTTTTATCAAATTCAATGGCACAAGTAAATAAATAACGCTCACAGGCACATACAATGGTACCGATTCGAACTGTGCCACGGCTTAACTAAATTTATTCGTCACTTTCTAAAATAAGATTAAGAAAAGAGACAGAAAACCAACAGCTGACTTTAGTGCTGTCAAAGTGACGTTACACGCCCAAAAACGCCTTAAATAAGATGGCGTACATTATGATGGCATCTTGTTTAGGGCGTGTATCGTCACTTTGACAGCACTAAAGTCAGTTGTTGGTTTTCGGTCTCTTTTCTTAATCTTATTTTAGAAAGTGACGAATAAATTTAGTTAAGCCGTGGCACAGTTCGAATCGGTACCATTAAATGTGCCTGTGAGCGTTATTTATTTACTTGTGCCATTGAATTTGATAAAAAAATGTTGCTTAAAATCTCTACTACTTGACTTTAAAAAATGTATTTGTGCAATGCTGCATCTGTAAGGTGCAGCAAGGGTCTACGCCGCTACGCCGGCGCGTAGTACTTGCTACGAAATATGTGTTGTATTTTGATCCGCATCTCACAGTTTTTAATTTTGTTTTAGGTATTAAGTGTTCTTTCAAAAGAATGCTTGTACTAGATACTTGGCTGTCTATTAAGGATAGCAAATCCGAACTGGAGCGGTGGCGTCGAGTGTTTGAAGCCCTGATACAGTTGCTGCCTGATTTTGAGAATTTGAATGCTGATGACTTTGAAAAAAGAGTTTCTAATCTTTGTACAAGATTTGTAGCTATTTGGAAGCAAGTTTCTCGCAATCATTCTCGCTTAGTCTCTAAGTACGGAGACTGGCTGAACGAAATTGAAGTTTGCGTTCTGCCAACTTGTGCAGCAGCAGGGAGCCGAGACAATCAGCGGCCAGCAGCAGAGGCTTCGACGAACACTCAACAGCAACAGCACAGGAAGGACTTCGAGGAGTGTAGCAAGAGGTCAAAACACCGCATGCTTGCAAAGTTAAGTAAGGTAGACAGTTCCGCGATAAATTCTTTGTTGGATGAACCAAGTCGATCTTACGCCGGCGCCGCTTCTTTAAATTTCAACACTGACGAAGTCTTGTCTCTCATAAATGAGGCTAAACTCACTAAACAGCAATATCTTATGGTGAAAGAGTTCATTAATGCAAAATCACCGAAAGCATTACCATCTTATCCAAAAGTGTTGGAAGCTAAGAAGCGGTGTTATCCATCGTAAGTGTTTATAACGGAATCTTCTGCTGCAGTAGAATTACAATCAGTGGCGTAGCGTGGGTTTCTGCTGCCCGGGATAAAGACCGATTTTGCCGCCCCTCCTATCTTCATAAGGAGACTTACATCAAAAATATCGGAGCGAGCGAAGCGAGCTCGAAATGTTTTGCACAACTATTCGAGTTTTTGACCACAACTCCGTACATCTTTTGATTTATAAATGTAAAAATATAAACTTAGGACGAGCGAAGCGAGCTCGACTTTTCTCCTAAATACGAATCAGTTCAATCAGAGGCAGAGCTTTTTACGTGCAAAGTAACCTAAGTGAACGCTATGGATCGAGCGAAGCAAACTCGAAATTTTTGCAACACGTCCTAGCCAGAAATGTTTAGGATTATGTGTAGGTAAAGTACAATAATTAGAACAGAAACATGAGCGAGGGATCGAGCTCGACGTTTCTCGTTCGCTGTTTCACAAATTGGTTATAGACAGAGCTCAATCAATCTATAGTATAAGAGATAAGTGTACTTTTTGCAACCATCAGCAGCAAGGCTGATCCAGTGGTTATGGGGTGTAGAGCATCTCTGTGATGCGGATGGACCAGGTCTGCCTACATAACTCCAGTCGGTTTAGGAGTTACTGATGATTAAAGGTCTGTAAAAAATTTACGATCAGCTGCAAGGCTGATCGTATGATATTGTTGTAGTATGTACTGTAGCTATGTGAACAGTACAAAAACTGTCAAGTTCTGTCAGTAGGTTTAGGAGATACAGCCAGTCAAAGTTCCAACGTTTGAACGGCTGTATCTCCTAAACCGACAGATGAACCATGTCAGTTTTTGTCCTGTTCACATAGCTACAGTGCATACTACAACAATAACATACGATCAGCATTGCAGCTGATCGTTAATTTTTTACAGACCTTTAATCATCAGTAACTCCTGAACCGACTGGAGTTATGCAGGCAGACCTGGTCCATCCCCATCACAGAGAAGCTCTACACTCCATAAACACTGAATCAGCCTTGCTGCCGATGGTTGCAAAAAGTACACTTATCTCTCGGAATACTACAGGGTGAAATTGATATCATTAGCATCCTTTTAAACTAAGAGTCTACCCATCAAACTGAACAACTTTCAGTATGGGAGTAAACCGATCGGAGCAAAAAAAAAAGTCAGCTGTTCCATACTAAACTGCAGTGCCTACTCTACTCAAATGTATGCAACAGCTGATTTTTTAGTTGCTCCGATGGATTTGCTCTTATAGTAAAAGTTGTTCAGTTTGATGGGTAGACTCTTAGTTTAAAAGGATGCTAATGATATCAATTTCACATTTTTTTTTAATTTTTCATTTTTTTCATTTCATTTTTCTGTATAGTTATGTAATATGCACTAGATTTACATTATTTTACATATAGCTCCTAATATGTAACTATTAAATAAGATGGCGTACATTATGATGGCATCTTGTTTAGGGCGTGTATCGTCACTTTGACAGCACTAAAGTCAGTTGTTGGTTTTCGGTCTCTTTTCTTAATCTTATTTTAGAAAGTGTACAACATGGGATAGGCGAGAAAAAAAAATGTCATCCTCACTTCACATGTAGGGGACGTACCCTAAAAAAAATGTTTCAAAATTTGATTTTACCACTTTGTTGGCTTGGTTAATATGTATATCCATGCCAAATTACAGCTTTCTAGTACTACCTAAGCGTCTCTGAGCTAAGCCGCGGACGGACAGACGGACAGACGGACGGACATGGCGAAACTATAAGGGTTCCTTGTTGATTTCGGAACCCTAAAAAACGGTAGATTGAAAATGCAAAATAGTAAAGTAAATTAATAATAAATACCATTAACTTGAATTTCCATTGCAAAATAACAGGTCACAGACAACTTGGAACTTGAATACAGGCGTAGCATCTTTGTGTAATTAGCGCTTGGTGATAACACGGTTGATGACTGATTAGATGTGTTCACTTCCGATGCCAAAAAAGGAATGTTACGAACAATGGATTGCAAAACCTTTTTAACCCTCAGGTAGTGTGATAACTAGCCAGGTGTCTAGGCTTAGCCACAGCTTGGACACTGCATACAAAAGTTTGAAATTGACAAGATTATGTCAGCACATGCGAAACCAAAGAAATTGAACCTTAAGTCTTCTTCGTAGGTAACGAGTAACCAGTGCAAGGTAACCAGTGGGCGATAGAGGGGGTGAGGTAAAAAGTTGGTGGGAGGAAGGGAGTGTCCATACTGTATCTAGTAATAAATACTCTTTCTTATACTGTGGCTTAGCTCAGTCATTGCCATCCGAGCCCTATGACCTACTATGTGACCACCGTGATCGGCGGATCAAGATCTCTGTCTTCAAATCTATAGTGAAGCCTGTCTTGCTGTTCGGCTGCGCAACGTGGAAGGAAACAAAGGGACTGATGAGCAAAGTACAAGTCTTCCCCAACAAAAGCCTGAGATCCATTCTACGTATTTACTGGCCGAACTCAATCAGCAATAAAGAGCTGTGGGCCCGATGCCAACAAATCAAATTAATCATGAAATGCAAATGGAAGTGGATTCGGTGGACCACACTCCAAATTCATAGTGTACTGTCAGATAGACGCCGAGTGAGTGCAGGGACGTGCAGGGTTCCTGGGTCTCATATTGACGAGGCGGGGTCACTAGACCTCAGACAGGCGGGGCTAGGTACCAGATAATGACCATGTGTACAGGGTACAGGGACGCAAACAACACCTAGTTAATGTTGTATTAATGAGATACCAACTAACCTTCACAATAATTCGTGGCATTAACTACTCGTTGAAGCACCACAGGTCCTATAACCAGCTCTTCTTTGATCTCGTGATCTGCATACATAGATATATATATTACGCTAGTAATATATATATCTATGTCTGCATACAAGTCTATTTCTCTCTCTACCTCATAGTCCGATTCTTTTTCCACTTTTACTTTTACATCGGTGACACCTTCTGTAGATGTATTTACAGTATTCATTTTGGGTGCTTTAGCTACAGAAATCGAAAGCATTTGATTTTATCAGAATTTATTTAAATCAAACCAAACATAACCAACCAAATCCAACATTTTTTTTTTTTAATAATGTGTTTAATGGCTCTGGATACTATGTATGTCCTTTAAAGCCATATCCAAGTTAATTTCTTCATATTCTTAATGATGAATGATGATAGATGAAGATGAATTTTAAGCATCGAAACATTGGTGTTCGACGTTTCGACGCTTCTTTGGAGTTTTTGGAGACAATCGAAAGTAGCAGGAAACGTAGAAGTCCACAGGAAAGAGGTGAACCGACCGCTTTGCCGCGCTAAAAATGACGAACACTTTTCCTGTTTACGACCCGCGTACACCAACATATTTCACTGAACTGTATATTGTTCACTTGCACGACACTTTGTTACGCAAAAGAACACCAATTTTACGAACCAAAACTCACTATAAACAATAAAAATTCGATAAAATATGTGGACTCCAACCGTAGCTATCGAATGACCGCCAAAAACTCCCAAATCCAAAAACAAAACCAGTGTTGCCAAGTCCCAGCAGTGTTGCCAGATCCAATTTTCGAAATACGGGAGGTGTACCAATAAAAAATCGGGAGATGTATGGGCGACATTATGAAAAAATCGGGAGATAAATTTTTCCTTAAAATTAATCGGTCTTTTAATAAATGTTTTTTTAACAATTTTTCGTTTACTTTAAAATCATAGCAATTGCAATTTTTTTAAATATTTTTCGTGTGCAAGATCCCTGAATTTCCTAATTTGGCCGGTTAACCAAAGCAAAAGCAGGTTTATTTCGCTACTTTGCAATGTTGCAAAATTAGTAAACTATAACTGCCAAAGCTTGCCATTGAATAGGTAACTTTAACATATAACTTTATAGTCAAAGTATAGTTTAGGATACGCATTTTACAAAGTTATGTACACATTTAACATAGCATTGCATAGCTTAGCATTTAATTTTGTTCCGTTTTTAACCGACTTCAAAAAAAGGAGTAGGTTCTCAGTTCGACCGTATATTTTTTTTTTTTTTTAATGTGTGTTCGCGGATAACTTCGTCGTTTATGAACCGATTTTGATGATTCTTTTTTTGTTGGAAAGGAGATATCCCAAGGGTGGTCCCATGATAAGGAAACCAGGATCTGATGATGGATCCCAGAGAAATCGAGGGGACCCTTCGAAAATCGTAGTGCCGACTAGTGCGTTTGTTAATTTGAAGCACTACTGTTAAATCAAACTAATGAATTCACCACTGAAAATTGTGAAATAAACAAAATTTTAACAAAAAATTAAAACCGCCTTCAAAAAAACTAAAAAGTTAAAAAATAATATTGCAGCCGATGACTTTTTCGTTCGCATCATAAGAACATTAATTTGTTTTATAGAAGTCGGTGTCAAGCCAAGCCAAAAAACTAATGCAAGCCCCGTCGCGAATCGGCTTGACAGCGACTTCGATAAAACAAATTAATGTTCTTATGATGCGAACGAAAAAGTCATCGGCTGCAATATTATTTTTTAACTTTTTAGTTTTTTTGAAGGCGGTTTTAATTTTTTGTTAAAATTTTGTACGCAGTTTTTTCGAAAAAAAGTTGTTCTTAAAAAATCTGGAGATTTGAGTGGGAATCCGGGACATCGGGAGACCTTGACAAAAATCGGGAGATATCCCGGAAAATCGGGAGATCTGCACGGCTAGCATGCCACCCACGACAAAGCGTTTAAACGAGAAAAACGTCATGCGCGCTCTTTCGGGCCTACGTAAAATACTAAAGATGGAGGCACATCTCGATTTTTATCGTTTTCTCGGGGTTGGCATGCTAGGCCTACTGGCAACAGTGAGTCCCAGCCAGTCTGAATCGCCAAAAATCTCGGGCCAAGCAGCCTAAAGTCGCCTAATTTGTTCCCCGTGTAATATAGCCTAAAGTCGCCTAAAAATACAGCAAATTGGCCAAAATAAATGCTATATTGGCTGCTCGTGACGGAAAAATATTTTTTAATACAACTGCAATCTCTGCTCACAATTTAAAAATAGCTACATACACGTACCTAACATACGTTATGTGGTACATAGGTAGTGTGTTGTAGTGTACAGTTTATGCAGTCTGCGATAAAAAATCATATAATTTTACTTACAATAAGTATAATATTTCTGATTTTTCTTAAAATAGCCTAAAATTACCCGAAAAAAAAATCGCCTATTTTAATTTGGTATACAACGTGTTAATGAATTAACGCAAAACTAGAAAGTAGTTTGTTTAGAATCGAGAGCAGAATCGAATTATCATGGTTTCAACATAGGTAATTTTTTTCAAAATATTAAATAATTTTTTTGCAAAATTTTAAATTAACTGAACCCGATGACAACCCACCACACGGGACACTCACCCTACTTACTACCACAACAAGATTATGAAAATATATCCCTGAGTACGTTAGCGCTTTCTTTCAGTCCTGGAGTGCGATTTTTGAAAATCATACGAGCGACTTGACATTCGCATACGAATTGAGATTTTCATTCCGAGTGGTTACGTTTTTCTCTATTTTTGAAATCGTTCGGATGTGCCAAAACCGTTTCGATTCACACAGAAAACGTTTCAATTGAACGAACGAACGAATGAATGGTTTCATAGTAACATTTCAAATCGGACTTTACCGCCAAAATTATGGGTTAACGGAACGTAGAAAAAAAGTCAAATCTGTTGACGTCAGGAGTGCGATTTTTGAAAATCATACGAGCGACTTGACATTCGCATACGAATTGAGATTTTCATTCCGAGTGGTTACGTTTTTCTCTATTTTTGAAATCGTTCGGATGTGCCAAAACCGTTTCGATTCACACGGAAAATGTTTCAATTGAACGAACGAACGAATGAATGGTTTCATAGTAACATTTCAAATCGGACTTTACCGCCAAAATTATGGGTTAACGGAACGTAGAAAAAAAGTTAAATCTGTTGACGTCTGACAACATTACAAACGTCAAACATTCGAGTGGTAGAATTGGTTACGAGTGGTTCGGAGCACTCGTTGCGAGTGATAGAAAGTTGAATTCAAAAATGGCAAATCATCGATTTTACGTCATTTTCTACTACTCGTTTTGAACGTCTGATTTTCAAAAATCGCACTCCTGACAACATTACAAACGTCAAACATTCGAGTGGTAGAATTGGTTACGAGTGGTTCGGAGCACTCGTTGCGAGTGATAGAAAGTTGAATTCAAAAATGGCAAATCATCGATTTTACGTCATTTTCTACTACTCGTTTTGAACGTCTGATTTTCAAAAATCGCACTCCTGAAATGATAACAAATCATTTTTGCCTCAAAAATTAAAATGTGAATAACTTTAAATTTTTATTATCAAAATAATGAAATTATTGTTGCAATCTAATTATTTTGTTATAAATCAGTTGGTGGCGACCGGTCGCCAATCGTATTTTTTGGTCGCCGATAGACCCCTTGATGTAGCCTAAAAGGCGATAAATCGCCTAACTTGGCAGCACTGAACAAAACTTGAAAACTGACACGACAATGACAATAATTTTTTTTAAAATAATAAATGTGTTTAATGGCTCTGGATACTATGTCCTGGATGATAGATGAGAGATGACGATGAATTTAGAGCCTCGAAATGTTGGTTTTCCACGTTTCGAAAAAAAAAATCTGCCCTCGCGTTCACACGGGGGCAGCTACGAAGCAGTCGAGCGAAATAGGTGGAGGGGGAGGTAGGTACAAATGTCTCTGTCTACGGTACAAATAATTTTTTCCGTATTGGTTGTAGTCTGAAGAAAACAGATGCTTTATCCCGTTTTTTACCCGACTGTGCAGAAGGACGGTTAATTTTTCGAGCGTTTACGTATGGATGTATGTATGTATGTACGGCCGTACGTACGTACGATTGTATGTATGTATTCAATGTTGTCTAAAGGGGCCCATTCACAGTAGTCCTACATGTAGGACTGCGAGCCCACACACTGTCCTGCAAGTAGGACTACTCATACATTTTGCTCAAGGACGTCGGACGCCATGCAGGACTACAACACCATGCACGATCCGATATTGGTGTAGGACTACTGTGAATGGGCCCCTTAAAAGAGCGTGTCGGGCCCTTGAAAAAAAAATTTTAACATCGAAGGCTATTGAGTTTGATACGGCGATCAGCCTAAAGCGCTGTATTCACGGTCCATCCCCGCTGTACGTCCGTCCCGCCAAGGTCATGCACGATGCACGATGCAAAAGCGCTGTATTCACGGTCCAGCCCCGCTGTACGTCAGCTCAATCGACGTACGTCAAGCCTACTCACGGTGCTTTTGCATCGTGCATGACCTTGGCGGGACGTACAGCGGGGATGGACCGTGAATACGTTGCTTAACAGTAGCAATTCGGTTCTGAAGTGCGATTTTTGAAAATCATACGAGCGAATTGGTAGTAGAAAGATGCATAATCTCCATAGTAATTTTGACATTTTCCACTGCCAAGTTCAGGTCCGTGTCTCTCGTATGATTTTCAAAAATTGCTCTTCTGGTTCGCGGTAGTGTATATTTTCTTTGCTTCTGGCACTCGCCTGCCGCTGCCGCGGCACGCACGCTCGGCTCGTGCGCTGTGGTCGTAAGAAACCTAACATGTTCGTCGCTTCGCTCCTCGATACGGCGACCAGCCTCCGCCGAGGCAACTTTTCAAAAAATTGTATATCGAAAACTAAGCATTTTTAAGGAACTGATCTATTTATTAGGTGACAGATCTATTATTTTGATGATTGACTTATTTTCAGGCTATAGAAAAAAGTGATCAAACTATAATTTAAGATACAATTTACATTTAATCTGATGATTTATACTCAGACAGTTTTGATAAATACAGGGTGTACAATAAAATGGGACAGCTACTCAAAGGGGTGCTTCAGACCATCAAACTGAACGACTTTCTCTATGGGACCAATATCGAAATCGCGAGAAAAAAATCCGCTCTCCCATACAAAACTGCAAACATAACTCGACTGAAATGTATGGGACAGCAGATTTTTTTTTCGCGATTTTGATATTGGTCCCATAGAGAAAGTTGTTCAGTTTGATGGTCTGAAGCACCCCTTTAAGTAGCTGTCCCATTTTATTGTACACCCTGTATAATGACATTGATGGCTAATACAGGGTGTAACAAAACACCCTAGTAATACTTAAGTAGGTGCTTCAGACCATCAAACTGAACAACTTTCACTGTGGAGCCAACATCGAGAAAGAATAAAAAAAATCAGCTGTCCCATACATTTGAGTCGAGCCGGTACTGTAGTTTTGTATGACACAGCTGATTTTTATTCAGGCATTTCCCGTGGTACACCTAATTTGGTTCACCTGGTGGACCACGGGCAGAACTTTTTACCCGTGGTACATTTCGCGATTTCGAAGTTGGCTCCATAGTGAAAGTTGTTCAGTTTGATGGTCTGAAGAACCCCCTTAAGTATTACTAGGGTGTTTTGTTACACCCTGTATATTTCTTGGGGATAGATATTATTATTAGGGTATTGCAGATTAATGACAAATCTAAACATAGGTGACAGAAAATATTGTTCCCAAAGCCAAATAGCCTTAAAATTTCGTTGCTATTTGGAATGGAGTATAGTATCATTTTACTGTCTCGACTCTCGCTACTGTACTCGGAGCTGTGTTCTGAACCTTTTTGTGCGGTTCTTTTTTCTTCTCGCTCTATAGTAAAACGTCTTACACCGAGGCTCTGAACGGCGTTTAGTGCGAAAAGTTGCGCTCGGGGTGCACTCTGGGTGCACATAGGGTGTAGGTCCTGAACGCAGCTCAGTACGTGTGTTCAAGCCATTATAGTTACAGGCCTTTCATCATACATGTTACAGAGCTGCGTTCAGAACCTACACCCTATGTGCACCCAGAGTGCAACTTTTCGCACTTAACGCCGTTCAGAGCCTCAGTGAAGAGGTGAAGAGCGAGTTGAAAAAACAACCGCACTAAAAAGGTTCTGAACGCAGGGCAGTTAAATATTTCTGTCGTGTCTTTATAGGGACAGAAAATAGAAGGAGATGGAAATAGGGAATAGGGACGAGCCATATTTTATGGAAAACAGTCTTAGAGAAATAACAATTTATTTTTGTTAAAAATTATTACGATAGAGCAAAAACATAAAAACTTTGAAAAAAAACATGTTTCTTGTATGGGGAACCCGCCTTTTATAGGTAGGACGTCTGTCTGACTGTCAAACAAAAAAATACTACTAACTTACAACTATTAGGTAAACAACTTGAACTTTCATAGTGAGTATGTTGATTACTGATTAGGCATTCGGTGTCCATTTCTTGCCAGTGTGAGTGTGGTAGTGTGCTGTCAGATGACTTTTAGATATGCATTTGTACTCACACTGAGAACATGCATACGGTTTTTCACCAGTGTGAATACGTAAGTGTTTTGTCAGATAACATTTAAGTATACATTTGTAATCACACTCTGAGCATGCGTACGGTTTTTCACCAGCGTGGATATAAACGTGTGACATAAGACCGACTCTACTTTTGAATTTGTACTCACACTTTGAACATGAATATGGTTTTTCGCCTGTGTGAGTACGTAAGTGCGTTGTCAGATTACTTTTACATGCGAATTTGTACTCACACTTGGAACATGAATAATGGCTTTTCACCGGTGTGAGTACGTAAGTGTGTTTTCAAATTACATTTGCTTACGAATTTGTACTCGCACTCGCTACATGAATATGGTTTTTCACCAGAATGAGTACGTAAGTGTATTATCAAATCTTTTTGGCTTCCGCATTTGTACTTGCATTCCGAACATGAATATGGTTTTGTGTGAAAACGTAAGTGTTTTTTCAGATAACTTTTGATTGCGCATTTGTAGTCGCACTCAGAACATGAATATGGTTTTTCACCAGTGTGATTACTTAAGTGTACTGTCAGGGATCTTTTACATGCGCTTTTGAACTCACATTCAGAACATGAATATGGTTTTTCACCAGTGTGAGTACGTAAGTGAATCATTAGAACACTTTGATGTTTACATCTATATCCACACACAGAACATAACAATGCTTTTTCCTTTGAATCTTCATTTAAAAGAGAATGTTTCGATTTTAAATGTTTACGCAGTTTATATTTTTTGCCGGATCTATAACCACACAGGTCACATATAAAACTACGATCTACATCATGTAGTTTGTAGTGTCGCTCTAATGAATCTTGTGATCCAGTTTGATATGTGCATTCTTTACATTTGTAATTATTATCCTGCTTTATCTTCTCAAGGCATACTTTGTGTCGTGTAAGTTTTTTCTTTGATTTTTTACCACCGTCATTACGTACAATTCCAGGTGCTTGTTTATATTTTCGTTGATTATAACATTTTGTTTGTTTGTTATTTCTCCTTTTCTTCTTTATTACATTTGATACTATTTCCACGGTATTATCTTCTATTATTTCCTTCTGATGAGGTTCTTTTTGCTCTGTCTTCTCATCCTTTCCCTCAAGTCTTCGCTTTTTTGGTGCCTGTACATCTGAAAATAAAATTAGCATTAACGTTTGAACATTGCACATTGGCCCCGATTCGGACTGTGCCACGACTTAACTTAACTAAATTTATTCCTGTCACTTTCTAAAATAAGATTAAGAAAAGAGACAGAAAACCAACAGCTGACTTTAGTGCTGTCAAAGTAACGTTACACGCCCAAAAACGCCTAAAATAAGATGGCGTACATTATGATGGCATCTTATTTTGGGCGCGTAACGTCACTTTGACAGCACTAAAGTCAGCTGTTGGTTTTCTGTCTCTTTTCTTAATCTTATTTTAGAAAGTGACAGGAATAAATTTAGTTAAGTTAAGTCCGGTTGGTGTCCTGCAGAACTGCTCTATATCATCAGAGTATTTTTGCAATGGCACCCAAGATATATAACAAGCTACCAAAACTGATACGAAATCAGAGGGACGTTAACACTTTCAAAACCCACTTGTTCACGTTTCTCATAGAACGGCCCTATTACTCTGTATCGGAGTATCTTAACGACACAACAATGTAACGGAATAATTAAAATACCGACATATTTATGGGTCCGAAAATTGACATGTAAAACTAATATAAGACTGAACTAAAGTTATTGTGATGATTTTGATGTACCTAATTATGTTATGACTAAAATTAATTTATCTCAGATTTAAAATTCCATTGTATTTGTATTTTAATTTATTTTGAGTACCTAATAATTCAGTTTGACATTATAATTACTATCTAATTGATCTCAGTTTAAAATTTATTTGTAGTTGTATTTTAATTTATTTTGAATACCTAATAAGTAATGTAGTTTGACATTTGATTATAAATTTTATGATACGCCGATTAAAGGCAGAGCATATTGTACTGTTATAATACTTTGTGAACAACTTCTTGACATTATGCACATAATAAATTGATTTCTATTTCTATTTCTATTTCTATAAGTCGTGGCACAGTCCGAATCGGGGCCATTATTGCACAATCTATTTAAATTTTTGGGATGATTCTAATTCCCATATTCAGACGTAAGTACACACGGCGACACATCAGGTTACGCACCCTATATACCTATAACTACACTACGTACTGTAGTGTATGTATCATAATATTGTCTCGAGCGCATACGTCACGCAGTGTGGGTTAGGTGGTAAAGGGCAGATGAAGTCCGACCGCGATACCTGTGACACGTAGTGGTGGTGTGTTGACGAGCCATGTACATTGTGATACAGACCGGTAAAATGCATATAGTATATAATGGCGACGAGTACAAAACTGTAAGTAAAAAATACAAAATAATTAAAAAGGAAAAAGGAGATACCTACTTAGGTATTCGGTAATTAATCTAATGAGATCTGCGTAAGCTTTGATAATATGCAAGTTGAAAGTTTTCCGAATCGTTTGATAGAGATAAGAGAAATGTCTAGACATTTTATTTCAGTATCTTTTTAACCTTAAATGTTATTTAATATCATGTTCGAAAATTTGGACGATACGTCATCAAGTCATCATGCTACCTTGTCCAAACCGTAACACTTGTTTATATTAACCGTATAAATAATCTTGATAAAGTTGTAGAGAGTTCTTTGTCACAAGCTCGGAACTCCGCGCAGGCATGATATTGTAAACAATAGTGACACAGGATACTCTGTAGGACTATTTGGACTTGGCGTTCACAAATTTCGATTTTAAACCAATATAATGTAGAAGGTAGTATCGTACCCCATGCCATCTGTTTTCTATTTTTACTCTGATCGTTATTAGGAACTGTTTTAACAACTAGTAAGTACAAAAGGATCGTTAAAAAAAAAAAAAAAAACAAATTTGTTGAAAAAGAGAAAGATGTAAGCGTAGAGTACCTACTTACATCCTAACAGAATAAAGAGTGTTGTTACCAGCTAGTCAAATTAAGTAAAAGCTAAAAGGTGACGCCTCTTGACGTAGAACCCAAAATTCATACGATTATTCATATAGGTACTAACTTTAATGTAAAATTATTATTGTGAAGTTGTCATCACATATTAATGATCGAACTTTCAACTATGTTGGGATACGTCAGTTACTTCAACTCTGCATGGATGGGAGGTTCAGATCAGACAAGGAATAGCAATCAACGGATAGAACACAGTGTTAAGGACACGATCATCATCAGCATGAATTTTAGGTACATTCCACTCCGGGCACGAGAATCTACTCACGAATAAGTGTTGTCATCAAATACCTACCTTCAAGAAACGCAGGCAGAGCCTGGTCATTAAATTGACATTGCAGCGTAAAGCTGGTCATTCAATTGACATTGCAGCCTAAAAAGCTGGTCATTAAATTGACATTGCAGCCTAAAAAGCTGGTCATTAAATTGACATTGCAGCGTAAAGCTGGTCATTAAATTGACATTGCAGCCTAAAAAGCTGGTCATTAAATTGACATTGCAGCGTAAAGCTGGTCATTAAATTGACATTGCAGCCTAAAAAGCTGGTCATTAAATTGACATTGCAGCGTAAAGCTGGTCATTAAATTGACATTGCAGCCTAAAAAGCTGGTCATTAAATTGACATTGCAGCGTAAAGCTGGTCATTAAATTGACATTGCAGCGTAAAGCTGGTCATTAAATTGACATTGCAGCCCAAAAAGCTGGTCATTAAATTGACATTGCAGCCTAAAAAGCTGGTCATTAAATTGACATTGCAGCGTAAAGCTGGTCATTAAATTGACATCGCAGCCTAAAAAGCTGGTAATTAAATTGACATTGCAGCGGTAAAGCTGGTCATTAAATTGATATTGCAGCCTAAAAAGCTGGTCATTAAATTTACATTGCAGCGTAATGCTGGTCATTACATTGACATTACAGCAGCAAAGGCTGGCCATTAAATTGAAATATTATAGCAGCAAAGACTGATCATTAAGTTTAATTATTGCATCAAAGGCTGGTCATTAAATTGAAATATAGCAGCAAAGGCTGGCCATTCAATTGAAATGTATAAAAAAAAACTGATCATTAAAGTTAACTATTGCAGCAAAGGCTGGTCATTAAATTGAAATATAGCATCAAAAGCTGGTCATTAAATTTAAGTATAGTAGCAAAGGCTGATCATTAAATTGAATTATAGCAGCAAAAGCTGGTCATTAAATTGAACTAGGACTGATCATTAAATGAAAATATGCAAAGTAAAGCAAAGGCTGGTCACTAAATTGAAATATAGCAGGTTAAGGTTGGTCTGTAAATTACAAATTGATATAAAACTGAATCAGCTTGTCAAAAAATCAATATTTAACAGCTAAAGCATTTCTTTAAATTGATGTACCCAATTGAATGGGTAATAAAATTGAGAAGTAAAACGAATTGATTGTTAACAGCTGATAGCTACAGATAATTAGTAGCAACTAGCAACGTACAACTGGTCAAATAATAATACCAAATATCTTGAACATTGTTGCGTGGATTGCCTGACTCCACGGGGCGGGGAATCGAACCCCGGTCTCCCGCGTGAGCGCGTGAAAGGCGGGGATACTGGCCCAGTACCCGGACTTTCGATGTTAGATATATCGCCACTGTTTCGGTCTGCACGTCATTGTAATACAATTGACATTGGAACAAAAACGTTCACGCAATTGCGAAGTTCGAATGTGCGGGTAGAGGCCCTGGTAGTGCCGAGCGATATAGAATACCTAACTAACTATGGAAGCATAAATGACTCGGGTGAAAGTATTCATTATACTAATATTTCCTTGCAGGATTCGAGGCCCTAGTGAACCTAGGATCAGCAGGCGGGCTCACTATTGAAAAAAAAAAGTAGCTACAATCAGAAGAGCTAATAGTCTCGGTCATTAAATTAATCATAGATTAATATGTATATTGGCTAAAATTAATGACATTACTAGCAAATTAAGCTGGTCATTTTGATTGACAAAAGAAAAAGAAAAAAAAAAGAAAAAACAAAAATAAATAGAAGAATGAAAACGATAATAAAGTCTGAGTACTTAATCTGATTTATATTGCTAACAAAGCAACTGGTAAAAAAAAAATATATATATTACATAGCTCTTACAAATTCAAATATCTTGGGAAATAACACCCACAAGAAAAAGAACAATTTTAACCAGTAATTAAGTTATAATATTATTTGTAATCCAGAACCTAACCTTGTTTCAGTCGAAATAATATATCAGTTACAGTGACGAAGGTTACTGCCAAATAATATATTTAAATAATAGCGTGCATCTTAGAGTATATGAAAAGCTTGCAAAAGGGTAATTACCGGTCCTAAAAATCACAAATTTTTTACCCCTACGTTATTTTTAATAAAATTTCCTTTATTAAAATTAATTAGGAGTTCGGCCTCTTCACGCCATGAGTTTTGTTGACTCGGAAATCGACAATTTCAAATGGTGTCAAAAAGATGCTCTGAGATACAATAAAGGATATAAAAATAGAATACAAGTGAAACATGTTCAGTTGCTACTTGAATAAAATTAGTAGTAGTACTTAGTAGACTTTTCATAATTATGTTTGTATAAGTACTTCTAGCCCTTCTAGGCACAATATAATTACTGTAAAAAATAAGGTAATTTTAAAACATGAGTTCAGAAACCGTAGCATGCTACACGTGGTACTTCTCTTTTACCTCGTTCGTTCGCGCGCAAATAGAAAGAGAGCGAAGGTGTGATGGAGCTGTGGCACGGTGGCATGCTACCCATGCAGGAGTTTAGAAAATCTGGATCAAGACTTTATTAGTTGATAACTAAATCACACTCGAAGCAACACACTTTAAAAGAAAGAAAAAGAGTCAATTCCTAGAGGGCAGGAGTGGTGTATATATGTGTCCATTGTTACGAATTAATAAACTGATGTGACATACGTACCACAGCCACAGCCTGAAAGTGTAACTTAGAGGTACACAATAATTGAGCCAGACTTTAAGACATACTTAAGTAGATATAAAATAATAACTGAAATCTGCAGAACTCGCCCTGTCTTTAAGCTTTATGAGCTTATGCACGCGTATCCGCGTGACGAAAACAGTGATTTCTATTGTGTCTAGTTTTTCCCAGCATACGAGAGGTTAAGCTAAGTATTGCACATCGGTCATATTGTAGTCCTTGTCCTTGTTATGGAAGTTAGAAGAATGTTATCCTACTATTACGGTGTGATATTTTAATTAAGATAAAACAGGAGAAATTGCGGAATTATAATCATTATATTAGGTATAATACAAAGTGGTCTATGTACCCTACGCAGGTTATGTAGCAGATAGCAGGTTTGGCAAGACTAAAAAATAAAAATTAAAAAAAATAAAACCTATAAGCCTATAAATAATGTAAAATCAACCTTTACCTACTCCATTCTATATAGAAATTAAGCATAACGCTTGCGATTGTGTTCCCCGAGGGGGTGATCCACGTTTCACAGAAACATCGAAATGATGATATTGATAATTCGTTTCATAGAAATTAAGGCTATTTTGAATTACAGAACATAATTATTGAAACACTTGCTCTAATTTAATCTTGGAACGGATTTAGATTTAGTAATTATGTTGGATAGTATAAAACTTTCTGATGGATGGATTGTGTTTGCTGATCGGAATTGGCCGGAGGACTTGAAGGTCTGAACATCTTTTCATCATATTGGGATGATTATGGAATGAAATATAATCCGTGGTTGAGTAGTAGTGTTTGACGTTGAACGCCGCCGTCGGGTCACAATAACAATAGATTTTCCATTGTTTGTCGGTCATTTGGCAGTCAAAGCCTTAAAAATAAAAAATAAAATAAAATAAAAAACGAATAAAAACCATTCTACTACTAAAAATAAATAAAGTAAATATATACTTATTGAAAGAGTGAATAATAAAATGAAAAAAAATAATAATCTTGATGATCTCGGTAGAATTTATTAACGTAGAAAAAAAAAATATTTAATGGAATACAGAAGTTAAGTAGGTACCTACCAAACAGGTGAAAGATTAGAAAAAAAAAAAAGAAGGGAACAGGCAGACATAATAAAACAAATGTAATGAAAAGAAGATAATATAATAGTAAACAATGCTTTGTTTGATCTCTAAATTAATTAATAGAGAATTAACCAGAAAACAACTATGAGTAAAAGCCTTACCTTACCTTACCCTATTACGCAGGTTTGAAAAAATAATAATAAAATTGATTAAAATAAGGAAGGGATGTAGTGTATGTATCATAATATTGTCTCGAGCGCATACGTCACGCAGTGTGGGTTAGGTGGTAAAGGGCAGATGAAGTCCGACCGCGATACCTGTGACACGTAGTGGTGGTGTGTTGACGAGCCATGTACATTGTGATACAGACCGGTAAAAGGCATATAGTATACGTACGAAACACAAAATAGTGCGGTAGAGAGCCTGCATAGACGTGGCTGCCGGCGCGGGCGCAGCGTGCTGTGAGACGAAACAACAACAACATACCGCACCCTCTCGAGCGATTCGCCGCGTTCAACTTCTAATAGTTCAAAGTCCAAACAGGGTAACCTGTACATCATAGCATATAGGTCTTCTCCCTATTCCCTATCATAATAATAAATAAGTCAAATCCAGTTTAGTCATATCTGAGTTTCATACATAATCTACAGGGTGAAATTGATATCATTAGCATCCTTTTAAACTAAGAGTCTACCCATCAAACAGAACAACTTTTACTATGGGAGCAAACCGATAGGAGCAAAAAAAAACAGCTGTTCCATACTAAACTGCAACGCCTACTCGACTCAAATGTATGCAACAGCCTTAGACTACTTATATAGGGACGCGTAACCATGTGTCATTCTACTAACAAACTTTCTGCCACTTTTCTACGGGGGGCTAGGTAACATGTTATCCGCAACTTTGGATTTTATTCCCTATGACTTTAGATTTTAATTTCGAATGTTCAAAATCATGAAAAGTAGTCTCGTGTAAACCCCAAACGTTCTAAGTTCGAAATTATTGTTTCGCAATAATAGGCTGTCTAGTTTAGTGATAAGTTATAAAATTGAATGTAAATGCGCAAGATTAATTCATCTAATACCGTGGCAGAGGGGAAATGCTACCGCAAGGCCGGTCCTTATATTAAGTAGTCTAAGGCAACAGCAGATTTTTTTTGTGCTCCGATCAGTTTGCTCCCATAGTAAAAGTTGTTCAGTTTGATGGGTAGACTCTTAGTTTAAAAGGATGCTAATGATATCAATTTCACCCTGTATACATAGCTACCTATGTTTACTTATAAACTCTCAAAGTTAAAAAGACAAAATACCTACTAAAATCCAATTCATACAATTACAAAAGTTTAAACTTTAGAAAAGTAGACGAATGCTTCATGTAATATGATATAATTGTTAACAACAGTATCATTGTGCTGAGTTGCAACCTACATTCCAGTTGCAACTTGTCATCAAAATACAATCTGTAACATCATAATATCATATTACAAATTCTGTATAACAACTGTATCGTTGCGATAGAATTCTAAATGACTAGGTTGGAAATTTTCGTACTTTCTAGAAAATTATTGAAAAAAAAAATTCTACTTTTAAAGCCGGCACTTCACTCTCGCCGAGACCTTTCAAGAATAAAATCGGTCAAGTGCAAGTTGGGCTACTCGCGCACCGAGGATTCCGTACCACACCACCACAGAACACAACATTATTAACAAAGAAAAAAAAAACTTTTTTTGTCCGGGACCTTTAGCGCGAGACCGACTCACACTTGGCCCGTTTTTAGTATTTGTTGTTATTCTGTAGTTTGCTCTATAATCACACTAAGTTTGATGCTTGTATGTATTACCGTTTTTACGACAGACCGTGAAGAAAAAACGTTGGTAAAAACTAGTTCCTTGTATGAGAACCCCCCTTAATTTTAAACTTTTTGACATTTTTATTATTTCTTAACGAATCCGCTGTCATAACCTAGCTATTACGGTACAAAAGTTACAGCCCTAAATAGGTAGGACAGACGGACGGACGGACAGACAGACAGACCAAAGACTAGTTTAATATACCAGGACAGACAGACAGACGGACGGACAACGTAGGCTTAGTAATAGGGTCCCGTTTTCACCCTTTGGGTACGGAACCCTAAAAATTACTACGGTTTATGACGTGCCACCACGAGAACAAGGAAGGGACACTCTCGTTCTCAGCCTGTCTCGTCCGTTCTCAGTGAGAATGAACAAAAAAAAATTTACTGTAATGTAAAATGTACCTTTTACTAAACTTCTTTCACAGATTTTTCCACAGCGACCGATCCATTTTCATAACACTTGTTACTACAGTAATTTAATTTAAATGACATGTGTCTGCAACATGGAGACATGTGTCTCAGTCAAGAGCATGTCAAGCTTGTCATTTTGGACTTTATACCGTTCTTATTTTGGACGCCATAAGGCCATAAGCGTTACAATCGAACTGCAAGTGTAAAGCTTGATGTGCTCTTGACTGTACCAGATACACGCAGAATGGACCCCACAGAGTGACGGCAGGGACGGTGGGGTTTCTGGGTTTCATTTTGGTGGATCGGAGTCAGTAGACCTCAGGCAGGTGGGGCTAGATACCAGAACCTACACCCTATGTGCACCCAGAGTGTACCCCGAGCGCAACTTTTCGCACCAAACGCCGTTCAGAGCCTCGATGAAAGACGTTCTACTACAGAGCGAGTTGAAAAAACAACTGCACAAAAAGGTTCTGAACGACGTCAGATAATGACCATGTGGCAGGGACGCAAACAAGTCCAAGTAAATATTATATTAATGAGATACCAACTAACCTTCACAATAATTCGTGGCATTAACTACCCGTTGAAGCACCACAGGTCCTATTACCAGCTCTTCTTTGATCTCGTGATCTGCATACAAGTCTATTTCTCTTTCTACCTCATCGTCCGATTCTTTTTCCACTTTTACATCGGTGACACCTTCTGCAGATGTATTTTCAGTATTCATTTTGGCTGCTTTAGTTACAGAAATCCAAAGAATTTGATTTTATCAAAGTATCTCTATCATCAAGTTCAAACATAACCAATGATAACCAAAAAACAGTGCTGCCAATATAAATTTCTTTTTCTATATTCCCCGCTTAAGTAGGCTCAATTCCCCGAATTTCCCCGATTTCCAATCATGCATTCCCCAACACTGTAATATTCAAGAAATAAAGCATTTTTTCATGCTAAATGTAATTTAATGTTTCACAAAATTACCTTATCAACTTCTTTGTCTTCTAATTTTTATCAAAAAATCTACTTAAATATTTAGAATACAATGAGTTTTATGTATTATTTGTATTTCTCCCACACTTTCGACCTAAGGATAGTCCGATTCGGTTCGAATTTTAACAATTCCTCTTCTTTAGACATCCTTTGTTCGACATTTATTACAAATAGTTGATTCCCCGAAATTCCCCGATTTGAATCATTCCCCGCGCTCTCCCCGCACGTACCCCTCATTCCCCGAAAATCGGGGAAATTCCCCGGAATTGGCAGCCCTGCCAAAAAACAAAACTGAATTAGGGTTGTCAGACTACTAATACTAAATACAGAATACACGGACGGACAGTAATTTCAAGTAAAATTTTGAAAAAAAACGGCACTTTGTATGTTTTTGTAAAACACAGAAGTTTCATGAATCTACATATTTTTAACTTGTTTAATTAAATTAAAGATTGAAAAAGTCGCGCGGTGAGTGGGAGTCGAACCCACGACCTGCCTATCCGGGGCATGCTCTACAAGCCCTTAAATCCAAAATACTCTATAACAATAAGGGGCTGTTGGAGCATGTCTTATTTTTTCATATGGGGGTGGCCCCACCCATTAGATAAGGTAAGTAAGTTATTTCTGACATAAATCTTAGTTTTTGTCTTATTTTTTGGCAGCATGGCGCGGCGGCTTGTACGTTCTTAGTAACGTACTGTTTCACGTATTACAACTCTCAGGATCAGGATCCATCGAAGCTACGGCACGCTCAGGTCTCGCGTTCTATTTGGCTTAGACTTAAGAATTGCCTCTAAAGAAGCCCATTCACCGCAGTCTTACGCCAATATCGGATCGTAAACGGTGTTGTAGTCTTGCATGGCGTTCGACGACCTTGAGCAAAATGTATGAAATTGTGTCTGTAGTCCTACTTGCAGGACAGTTGCCTCAATTCGGACTGTGCCACGACTTAACTAAATTTATTCCTGTCACTTTCTAAAATAAGATTAAGAAAAGAGACAGAAAACCAACAGCTGACTTTAGTGCTGTCAAAGTGACGTTACACGCCCAAAATAAGATGCCATCATAATGTACGCCATCTTATTTAAAGCGTTCTTGGGCGTGTAACGTCACTTTGACAGCACTAAAGTCAGCTGTTGGTTTTCTGTCTCTTTACTTAATCTTATTTTAGAAAGTGACAGGAATAAATTTGGTTAAGTCGTGCCACAGTCCGAATCGGTACCAGTGTGTGGGCTCACAGTCCTGCTTGTAAGACTACTGTGAATGGACTCCTTTACATTAAAATATAACATGCCGTACTACGCGAGTACTCTTAGACTATGTATAGGTAATTAGGTACGCGAGTACTAGTTAGTTTTGACTTATTTAAATAGATGTACGAGAATTCTTGTAAGTCTGGCAACATCACATTTTTTTTGACATTTTATGTTTTAAGAAAAGCAAATGGGATTAAGCCCATACAGCCGAGTCTGACTGAAGTTGATGATAATTCGGAAAGGCAAAAATATTAAGCTGATACAGAAATGTCTATCGTATTTTATCAATGCCCTTTATCGTATACTAGGTTAGTGAATTGTATGAACACCTTAAGATTTAATAGCAAACTGCACACATTAATGAGACCATCCTCCGTGGTCTAATGGTTAAGAGAACTGGCTCTCGACACGGAGGTGGTGGGTCCGATTCCCACTGGGGACACCTAGTGATATGTCACTTTGTGCGTTTTTCCCCAGTTGGTTAGGACATTGCAGGCTGAATCAACTGATTGTCTAAAAAGGAAAATGATTCCGTAATTCGGATGGTACGTTAAGCCGTTGGTCCCGGTTATATCTCTGGTGGTAGACGTCGTTACAAAAAAGCCACGTCAGAGGCCGTAAGGTGCTCTGAAAAAACTCTGACACCAGCACTGGCAGCATGCACACCCGCGATAGCCGTGATACGGCTTTATCACGTCTTTTATCTCGTTCTTTTGCGCGCGAACGAAAGAGATAAAAGACGTGATAAAGCCGTATCACGGCTATCGCGGGTGTGCATGCTACCAGTGCAGGGCTCTGCCCACACGATAAGAAGAAGAATGAGAACCATGGACGTGTGCCCACCTGCATGGGTACACTGGAATCTGGAAGGTTTGCTCCCATGAAAGTTGTTAAGTTTGATGGGTAAAGTATGCGGTTAAATGTTAATTATGCTTACATCCTGTAGTTGTCCTACCTAGGTGTACCTTTAGGCATAGCGTAATATCATTATGGTGTGCGCGCTCAGGGGTCGCGGCGGTTCTGTGCTCGCGCGGTGTACGGGCGACGCCGACGGGGTACCGGCAAAGTCAGTACCGCGCGCGTAGGTAAAGCAGCGATTACGTTACCCAACATTTAGGGCCGATTTCGGCATACATTACTTGCTTCGCTATACTTTAACTTAGAGAGAACAAATACGGCAATGTATGCCGAAATCGAGCCCGACCAACTGCAAGTATTAATCGCTGCTTATGTCGGTACTGGGACCTTAGATCAAAATAAAATCAATGGATAGACCCAAAGCGCTTTAAGTAGAAGCACGCTACCACTGAGTAAGTAATCAAGCACTACGGACACGCAACAACTAGCGCACTTCAATTCAAACTAGGGCACTTGGTCTGTCATCTCGGTCTCGGTACATATTCGAAGTAAAACTGTCAATTGTTTTGGTTTCCCAGTAGCATGCTTTCAGGATGCTGCTGGGACTGTCGTGGCGCTGCAGTGCGTCCGGCATGTTCGCGGAGGCGCAAACGGACGGGTTCCACGCGATCATTCGCAAAAAAGTGGCCTCGCTATTGCAGCGCCTGCGTACCAGTTTCCTGAAATGCATTGCTGCCAGATTTGATTGTCCCATACAAAAGCACTGGGTGGAGCTGGTGATTGGGACAGCCAAATAAAAGATAAGAAGTACCTACCGATACTAGTCGATATCTAATTAATTAAAATACACTAACATAATTTTAAGTAAACATTGGCCTCGATTCGGAGTGTACCACGACTTAACTAAACTAAATAAAATAAAAAAATAAAAATAAAATAAAAATCATAATGTACGCCATCTTATTTAAAGCGTTTTTGGGCGTTTAACGTCACTTTGACAGCACTAAAGTCAGCTGTTGGTTTTCTGTCTCTTTTCTTAATCTTATTTTAGAAAGTGACAGGAATAAATTTATTTAAGTTAAGTCGTGTCACAGTCCGAATCGAGGCCAATTTTACTAATCACCGTACTAACAACATTTATGGATTTTCTTTTAGTCTGAAATAAATGAGTATTTAATTTAATTTGCCTCATTTTTCTGGTTTGAAATGTTCACGTAAGGCCTATCCACCCTATCCAAGACATGCACCCCTCGGCCCCCGCTCACCGCTCACGATTGGTATGTCGTGACTACCGAGCGCGCTCTCTAGTTTAATTATTTTGCGACGTGCGAGCCAGGTGCCAAGTTAATTCGCCCGGGTTGTACACTATGCTTTAGGTGATTAAGGTACACTTCTCATCATAGGATAGATTTGGGATAGATATACTATACGCATTAAAACGAGAAAATGAAAATACATAAGTTTATTTGTTTCAAAATTTATTTCTAAACAAGAAACTAAAAAAAAAACATTTAAATGATCTCATTTTGTCTTTTTGTTTATCTTTAAATTGTTTTTAAGTCGTTTATTTTTTCTTAAATTTAAGGTTTTATTACTTATTATAATATATCATATTACTGTGTAATAACATAATAAAGTAAAGTAAGATTTCTATTTGAAATCAATTCTTTATTTAGAATATTTAACGTTAAACAACCAAAAAAAATCTTTGGTTAAACATCTAGACCAGGGTTTCCCAACCTTTTTTGAGTCACGAGTTCACGACGCCTCGTGTTATGATTAAGTAATGTTTTCATGCCCCCAATTATCAAAATTTTTAAGACAAGCGCGGGTGGAACGATGGTATCTGAGACCTGCTGAGCATGAACATATCGGTAACAACGAACGAATGGGTAAATTAGTAACTGAATGAATGAGTTAATTAATAAAATGATATAATGAGTAGAATTTACGTCGTTAACTGGATTTTTCTTTTCAAAATGCAAACTCTTTGTGATAGTCATCATCATGAAACTGAACAACTTACCCAAAGAAACCTATAGGAAATTCGCAAAAAAACTTTTCGACTCTTCATACAAAAGTTCGATCTGCAGATTGCATTTAGTATGGGAGTCCACTTTTTCGAATTTCCTATAGGTTTCTTAGGGAAAGTTGTTCAGTATCATGGTCACAATCGGGTTATATCTTGTTGAAGATTTGTACTCACATTTATAAGTGTGTCCATGTTATAACATTATTATCGTTTTTTACAGCTGTGAATACTTGTTATGTGTCTTTCTAGATTACCTTTAGATGCATATTTGAACCCACATTCAGCACATGAATATGGTTTATCACCAGTGTGTGTACGTAAGTGTCTCGTAAGATGAGTTCTCCTATAACATTTGTACTCACACTCAGAACATGAATACGGTTTTACCCCCGTGTGAATACGTTTGTGTTTCATCATGGAACTTGAATCATTACATTTGTAATCGCATTCAGAACATGAATATGGTTTTTCCCCAGTGTGAACACGTAAGTGATGTCTGGCCAGATGACCTTTACTTACACTTTTGTATTCACACTCGGAACATGAAAATGGTTTTTCACCTGTGTGAGTGAAGTATAAGACTATGTTTAATGATGGCTTTGAAGTCACACTTAGGACATGAATGTGGTCTTTCGCCAGTGTGAGTACGTTTATGTCTTATCAGAGCACTTGGATCAGAAAATTTAAAGTCACACTCTGAACATGAAAATGGTTTCTCACCTGTGTGAATACGTAAGTGCCTTTTTAGATTAATTTCCGAAATGCCTTTGTAGTCACACTCAGAACACGAATATGGTTTTTCCCCAGTGTGAATACGTTTGTGTTTTATCATGGAACTTGAACCAGAACATTTGTACTCACATTCAGAACATGAATATGGTTTTTCCCCAGTGTGAACACGTAAGTGTCTCGTCAGATAGTCTTTACTTGCACTTCTGTATTCACACTCTGAACATGAATATGGTTTTTCACCTGTGTGAGTACGATAGTGAATTGTAAGCCTATGTTGCGAGACAGATTTGAACTCGCACTTAGGACATGAATATGGTCTTTCGCCAGTGTGAGCACGTTGTTTGTGATTTACCAGAGTACTTTGATTGAAACATGTAAAGTTACACTCACAACATGATAATAGTTTTTCACGAGTGTGAACACGTGAGTGCCTTATCAATTTATGTTTCTTTGTGCATTTGTACTCGCACTCGGAACACGAAAATAGTTCGCCTGTGTGAGTATGTAGGTGTATTATCAGACTACATTTAGTTGCGCATTTGTACTCACACTCAGCACATGAATATGGTTTTTCGCCAGTGTGAACACGTAAGTGTTTTAACAGACCCCCTTTTGTTGCACTTTTGTAGTCACACTCTAAACACGAAAATGGTTTTTCACCAGTGTGAACACGTAAGTGTGTTATCAGACGACTTTTCATTGCGCATTTGTAATCACACTCTGAACACGAAAATGGTTTTACGCCAGTGTGAACACGTAAGTGGCTTATCAGGCTACATTTATCAGCACATTTGTAATCGCACTCGGAACACGAAAATGGTTTTTCGCCAGTGTGAACACGTAAGTGTCTTGTCAGGCGACTTCTAACGACACATTTGTAGTCACACTCAGAACACGAATATGGTTTTTCCCCAGTGTGAATATGTTTGTGTCTTATCATGCAACCTACAGCAGAACATACAAAGTCGCATTCAGAACACGAATACGGTTTCCCACCTGTGTGAACACGTAAGTGTCTTATTAGACCACTTTTATTTGCACTTTTATATTCACACACAGAACATGAGAATGTTTTTTCCTTAGAATCGTTATTTAACAAACAATGTTTAGTTTTCAGGTGTTTCAGTAGTTCATATTTATTCTCAGATCTATAGCCACACAGGTCACATAGAATTTGATCATGTAGTTCGTGGTGTTGCTCTAATGAATCTTGTGATTCAGTTTGATATGTGCATTCTTTACATCTGAAATTATTATCCTGCTTTATCCTCTCATGACATACAATGTGTTGCGCTAATTCAAATTTTTCCTTAAATTTCTTACCACAATCGTTACCTATAATTCCAGGTGTTTGATTGTATTTACGTAGATTGTAAAATTTGGTTTGTTCTTTATTTACCACTTTTGTCCTTTTCTTCTTTATTTCTAAATTTGATATTATTTCTTCAGTGTTACTTTCTTTCATTTCCTTCTGAGGTTCAACTTGATCGTTCTTCTCATCCTTTCTCTCTATTCTTGGTTTTTTGGCTACCACCGGTACATCTGAAATTATAATTAAGCATCGTTTTGTATAATATACTAGGCATTCACTTCGAGTTGGCCGCTCCCTCCCATCCCACTTCCCCGCACCGCACCCCTAAGAGACCCTATTAAACGCAATTTTATAACCTTTAGCAACGCAATCACGTACGGTACGTCCGTCCCGGTCACTAATATCGCTTTTAATTTTAAATGTTTATTTGCTTGTTATATTATTTTTTGTCGACGGGACCAGTTAATGTGCCTGTAAGGAAATTTTGTAACGGTCATCGACGGCCAACTGGACGTGAACGGGTAGTAGAAACACAAACTCATTACAACCCAGGCGAATTAACTTGGCACCTGGCTCGCACGTGGCTCGGAATTTGACACCCCTCCTGCTACCCCCCACGGGACTGTCGCCGTGCGTGGCCGTAGCATAGCATTTCAGTTACCGTTGCACGTGTCTCTGCGCTTTAGCATTTTCGAGTTATTCTTTCCGAATTTTCAGAGTTTTTTATTCAGAGCCACGTGCGAGCCAGGTGTCAAGTTAATTCGCCCGGGTTGTAGTTGGCTATGAAGTTGAGTTGAGAAAAAAGTCTGCACGACAGAAGGGAAATGCTGGAGAGAAGGCAGAAACTATACAACACATCTCTTAAACCAAAAAAAATTTATGAAGTACAACTACAAACTAAATACAACATTTGAGTGGATTTGGCTACTTGACAACTACTCAAATCAGCTACTCTTTATCGGACGTCAAAACATGCGCTTTGTATGAAGATTTGTACTAAATATTGAGTTGTGACGTCATCAACATTATCATTACTTTTTATAGTTTATCTTGTTATTAAAAATAGTATTCAAGCTTAAAACTAAATGAATATGGGAGTTTAGCGTTATTTTCTAACCCGTTTTTTATTGAGTAGATAAAAATAAAATAAATTGAATGTAGTCAAATACCCAATTGTCCATCTGTCTATGACATTGCGTGCAAGGTTGAAAGCCACGCTTTGCATTTAACATCATCTATATTTCGATACTTTTTATTCAATTCAATTCAATTATACTTTATTGCACACCAAAACAAAACATACATTTTAATAAAGACAAAGAATTACAAGTAGGTACAAATAAGGCGGTCTTATCGCTAAAAAGCGATTTCTTCCAGACAACCTTAGGGTAGAGGAATCAAGAAACTATTATTATGTGTCTGGGTGTTTATTGTTCGTTTTTTTATTAAAAATAGTATTTGAACACAAACACACACACACACACATTTTTTTTTTTTATAACATCTGACTTGTACCTTATTTATTGGCAAATAAATTATTTGTATTTTTTGTATTTTTTTTTGAATTACTGAAAATGTTAATTTAGTGTTATTCTTCAACAATTTTTATGCACTGAAAAGACACAATGTTATTGTATTCGAATACTACTATTCGGAGAGATAAGTGTACTTTTTGCAACCATCAGCAGCAAGGCTGATTCATTGTTTATGGGGTGTAGAGCCTCTCTGTGATGGGGATGGACCAGGCCTGCCTGCATAACTCCAGTCGGTTTAGGAGTTACTGATGATTAAAGATCTGAAAAAAATTAACGATCAGCTGCAAGGCTGATCGTAGGTATGATATTGTTGTAGTATGCACTGTAGCTATGTGAACAGTACAGAAACTGACATGGTTCATCTGTCGGTTTAGGAGATACAGCCGTTCAAAGGTCAGAACTTTGACTGGCTATATCTCCTAAACCGACTGACAGAACTTGACAGTTTTTGTACTGTTCACATAGCTACAGTGCATACTACAATGTATTCTAATATCTGTGCTACAACAATATCATACGATCAGCCGTGCAGCTGATCGTAAATTCTCTACAGACCTTTAATCATCAGTAACAGTAACTCCTAAACCGACTGGAGTTATGCAGGCAGACCTGGTCCATACCCAGCACAAAGATGCTCTACACCCCTATAACCTACAGGTCTATAAACACTGAATCAGCCTTGCTGCTGATGGTTGCAAAAAGTACACTTATCTCTTATACTATACGGGGCTTGACGGCATTCCCTTACTCGGCCCTCCTAAAAAGGTGAGGTGAGGTATCTGTAGTTGGAGGGGGGCGGGGAGTGGCCGTTCTGTCATAGTAAGACATAAGACATTGATTAGACTGCCTCCGTGGTCTAATGGCTAAGAGCATTGGCTCTCGACACAGAGGTCGTGGGTTCAATTCACACGGGGGACACCTAGTGATATGTCACTTTGTGCGTTTTTCCCCAGTTGGTTAGGACATTGCAGGCTGAATCACCTGATTGTCCGAAAATAAAAATGATTCCGTGCTTCGGATGGCACGCTAAGCCGTTGGTCCCGGCTACTATCTCTGGTGGTAGTAGTCGTTACATAAAAACCACGTCAGAGGCCGTAAGGCGGTCTGAAAAAACTCTGACACCAGGGCTCTGCCCACATGATAAGAAGAAGATAAGACATTAAACCATCTTCATACTAGTGATGTAGTCAGGTAGTACTCAAGTACTAATTCGAATACCTTCTAAGTACTCGCATACTCAAGTATGTACTAAATATTCGAATACTAAAAAAGGTCGACTCGGCACATCACTAATTCATACAATGGTAGTAATGGTACCAAAGGCGGCATATGCCTCGTAGCACGCACACACTGCCAATATCTCCACGTAGCCCCGTCTGGCGCTGCCTTAGATATCGTCGTACTTACGTACTATCGAGCCAGGCGAGCACACATACAAGCCGCGTTTGGCACTATTGTATGAAGATGGATTACAGTCTTTTACTGTGGTTCTGTATTCTGTGCTATTGTATTAATGAGATACTAACTAACCTTCACAACAATTCGTCGCATTAATTACTTGTTGAAGCAGATCAGGTCCTATAACCAGCTCTTCTTTGATCTCGTGATCTGCATACAAGTATATATCGGTATCTAACTCATCGTCCGATTCTTTTTCTCCTTTTATATCAGTTACACCTTCTGTAGATGTATTTTCAGTATTCATTTTAGCTGTTGAACGGTTTTATTTTAGTTACAGAAATCCAAAGAAATCGATTTTTTCGAAACATGCATCCAGCATGCCACATAAAAAAGTACTCTTTGCATCAGTGTTGCCACCTTACCTCCGGAATAAGTAGCTAAGCCGTATCCAAAAAGTGGCTAGATACTGGAAATTTCACTGTTTCTGAAATGGCTAAAAGTGGCTGAACAGGTTAAAGTAAATATATAAATGTTGATTTACAATCATTCTTCTTCTTATCGTGTGGGCAGAGCCCTGGTGTCAGAGTTTTTTCAGACCGCCTTTCGGCCTCTGACGTGGTTTTTATGTAACGACTACTACCACTAGAGATAGTAGCCGGGACCAACGGCTTAACGTGCCATCCGAAGCACGGAATCACTTTTCTTTTCAGACAATCAGGTGATTCAGCCTTCAATGTCCTAACCAACTGGGGAGAAACGCACAAAGTGACATATCACTAGGTGTCCCCCGTGGGAATCGAACCCACGACCTCCGTATCGAGAGCCAATGCTCTTAACCATTAGATAGACCACGGAGGCAGTCACAGTACAATCATACGTATATAAGATTATTCTCTTTTATAATTTTGTTGAATAAAAATATCGAATCTTAAGTAAGTAATTGTAACCCATTCTGATATTCCGTTTATGTTTTATAATGCTCATCGTAGAAAAGCCTTCGACTTCTACATTTGGGTAAGGCAATAACATAAATTGTAGTTCCTAAGAGTTACATACTTATATCGGACCTCAAAAACAGCAAAAACCGCTCCAAGAACCCATTAAAATGATTAACTTTAGCTGGACAAATTGTTTTTTACTAATAAATAAATAAACGAAAAAAGTGGCTAGAATAAGTGGCTAAAATATTTAGCCAACGAATATTTTTTTTGTAGCCAACAAGTTCGAAAATGTTGCTAGATCTAGCTAAGAAGTGGCTAAAGTGGCAACACTGCTTTGCATGCCACAGATCAGCAGCATGCATGCATGACAGTGTTGCCAATGCATTTTTTTAGGTGGCCGTGTACATTAGGTGAAAAAGCCGTGTTTATATGGAAAAAGACCAACGATGGGCCGTGTCACTGCTTAAAAAAGGAAACACTTTTCAATATTAGCCGAATGGTGCTGGTTTAAGGTTTTTAACGTTAATTAAACGTTTGCAAATTTTATCTATTTGTGTGGGAAACAATTTCATCTCATCTGTTTTTTGCTCACAGAGCAAGAAAGAGTAACAAAACCCAGCCAACATACCGTAGACAACTTAGTTGCAATGTTCGCATTCAGATTCGGAATTGGATACAGTGCACAGTCGAACCATAAACTTATTTATAACAGTATAATACTCTAAAAGTGATTTTTTAATAAATAAATAGGCATTTACCGTAGAATTTGCGAAAAGCCGTAGAATCTGCTACGGCCACAGGGTTGCAGCCGTAGGCCGTGGATTTTGTAATTTTTTGGCCTGAAAGCCGTAGAACACGGTAATTGCCGTAGCATTGGCAACACTGATGCATGACATGCTTTTTTTTTTTTTTGGTTCAGTTCAAGGTAAAGCGATTATAGTATCGCATACAACCGATGTCAGGAATAAATACTGTCATTTATAGCAAATAAAACGTTGGTGTTCAACGTTTCAACTGTTGAAACCCAATGTCCTCCCATCCAGAGTAGGTTTTTGTATCTGTGAATGACATGTAAAAACGAAGGAAAAAACCTCTGTATTCTCTCTGGTGTTTTTTGGTTAAATGGACGTAGTGAAAATAAAACAGTTTAATGTAATCAGAAGTTATTTTATTGATCTGAAAGAACCATGACTCAACAGTGGTAGCAGAGCGTGGTTGGGGGAAAGAAGAAATTAGTTTTAGAAATATTTTCAACCTAAGATTAAGAAAGAAAGATTGTTGAAAATTCAAAATGGCAATGGCGGACTTAAAATTGAAACAGTTCGCAGGGGACGACTTCTCTATATGGAAGTTTCGTGTAAGCAGTATTTTAAGAGAGAATGATTGTTTAGAGGCCATCGAAAAGGCAGAATTCGGCACTAGTCCAGAAAATAAGAAACTTGAAGCACGCGCACAGAGCATTCTTATTAGCGCAATAGCGGACAGTCATATAGATTATATCCAAGAAGAAAAAACGGCGTTTGGGATGATGTCGAAATTGGAGAAGCAGTTCATGGTGAGAGGAACTAGAAGTAAACTATTTTTACGACGACAGCTAAATGACATCAAGTACATCGAGAAAGGTTCTTTAGCACAACACTTTCAAGAAATTACAAAAATCTTCAACATGCTGAAAGATGCAGGCAGCCCCCTGACAGAAGAAGAAAAAATTAATGTTATAATGCTATCTATGCCAAAGACATACGAGGTGATTGTGACAACACTTGAGTCGGTGCCGGATTTGACGGTGGACCTGGTAAAGAACAGATTGTTAGGCGAGGAAGAGAAGAGGAACAAGTGCAGAAACAATGAATATGATCACAAGAACGCGTTTGCATGTATATGCTTCTCTTGTGGAAAAGAAGGACACAAAAAGTTCCAGTGCCGGTCACGAGGCCGAGGCTACTCAGTAAGAGGACAAAGCTACCAGCGAGCACCCTTCCAAGGACCATTACAAGAAATGAGACGAGGATATGGATATAGAGGAAAGCCCGCCGGAGCAGGGAGAGGATATCCCGGAAGAGGACAAGGCTTTCGAGGAAATTTTAACGGACAACACTCATATACAGCAGATTTTCCACCAGATGACAACGCCTTTGTGGCAGAAAATAATACTGAAAGTTTTACTAGAGAGGAAGATGTGGCGTTTACTGGAGATAATGAAACCATCGAGTGGTGTGTAGACTCTGGAGCATCCGACCATTTAATTAACAATAAAAAAAATTTTACATCCTATATAGAGTTGAGCGAACCAAAGCCCATAGCAGCAGCAAAGAATGGAGTAAAGAGCTTCGAACATTTCAGTATGGAAGCTGGCATACCTACTTTCCGGCATTTTGAAAAAATCACGATTTTGCGGCCGCTGATGAAACATATGCCAATCGACAGGGAAAATGATTACAAACAGAAAATATACTTTGGTAAAATGACCTAAGTGGTATACTTTCGGAGATATAGGGGTTTGAAAATTAAAAAAAATAAAAACATTTTTTTCCACCCGAATTGACTTTTTTGATCAGGAATTGATCGGCAAAGCTCAGGATCGATCAGGACTTAATATAATTATATAATATTATTATTATAAATAAGTTTTATTCATTAATTTACTAAGATAAATAAAATTCCTACCTACAAGCAAGACAGCTACGAGCAAGACGGTTGTTGTAGCAGTGTTGCTAACCATTCCGAGAAAGATTTATTCGTATTTACCTATGTATTAAATACTTGATCATCATCATCATCATCTCAGCTGATGGACGTCACACTGCTGGACATAGGCCTCCCCAAGGATCGTCACAACGATCGGTCCTGCGGTGTCCTTATCGAACGGGTTCCCGCCGCCTTCATCAGGTCGTCGGTCCACCTTTTGGGGCCCCACCTACCCACTGCTGTTACCCGGGGTGCGGGAGCTACCCACGCTGCGCTTTCCGGTATGAGATCGCCACTCAACGGCTCTTCGGCCCCATCGGCCATATTGGTTCTGCGAGAAATGTGCCCCGCCCATTGCCATTTTAGTTTAGCATTTTTTGGGCTATGTCTCAGCGGATCTCTTCATTTTCGATTCGATCTTGCCGGAAAACTCCGAACATAGCGCGCCATTGCCGTTTGGGTGACTTTCAACCTTTTTATGAAGCCTTGAGAGAGCGACGACGTCTCAGTTCCGTATTTCATCTTGAGACACTGCGGTATTTCGGACGTGAAGAGACTACGTAGCTTTCCAACGCTGCCTTGCCGAGTCGGATTCAACAGTCAACCGTTGAATCCGACTCGGCAAGGCAGCGTTGGAAAGCTACGTAGTCTCTTATAGATACAATTTCGAGAAAGAGGTTGACCTATCTAATTGGATAGGTTTGTCCCAGGTAAACATAATTGTCAACAACTTCAAGCGCAGAGAGAGTGGGTACACCATCGACATTTTACATGATCGTCCATGTTCATTTTAATTTTGCCCGTAGGCTAAGAATAGCATCATCCCATTTCTTCCTCTGAGTGTCGTATATGGCGACTATGGGATCCACCAAGAGGTAGGCAGCAGCATCCTCTGAGTACACGCATTCAATCTAACTGTGATCGCCAAACCCGCCTACCAAGGGTGGCCAGGGCCAACACAACCAAAACCAGGTTCCCATTCCCTAGCGGCCCTGCTATTCCTGGCTACGATAGCGGCCAAGATAACGGCGAGGCAAGGTGCGCGAAGAATCTCCGGCAGAGATCCGGCTACCACAAGACCACAACTGACAACAGCTGCACCTGGTAATATGCAATACTCGTTCACAGCGGCCTGACGAGTCGCGCGCTCGACTCGAGGAAAAGCTGAGCAGGATACGTTGGTTTATCTGAAGTACGAAGAGAGGGAGGACTCGATAATCCTCAAATCCGGAAGCCTACTTTATTTCCGAGAGGGCGGCCTAAAGTCCTGGGCCCCGGCATGGTGCCGGGCTTATGGTTTACAAATCTCTTGTGAACAACTTGGAGGGGATCGTAAACGTGTCGAATAGGGTGGTGTAACTTATACTCAAAATAACCAAGCGGTAAGACTATTCGTTAGAGCTTATACAGGTATACCTGGCCCCGACATCAGATCAGAAATACGATGACCGGAAGGGATTATGTATGAGGGAGGAGCCATGTATAGTTCCAAAACACACTTTAAAGCTGTTGTCATGTGAGACTTCAACGCAAAACTGAAATGGGCAAATGACGGTGGAGATCTACGAGTGGGACAATTAATGGGCGGTTTCATGGAGGAAGAACTCTATGTGATGAAAACTCCTTCTTTATGAAGCGGGAGCACAGGAAATGAACCTGGATGAGCCCAACGGTACAAGAAATGAGATATAATTCATCATGTTGACGAAGAGGTAAAAATTCAATGTTTCTGTGTTGAACGCATTTAAAACTGGAAGCTATCACCGCAGATAAAAGTCAAACTTAAAAGATCTCGACAGCTGAAATCTACGCTCTGCCTAGTACCGATCCAAATGTAAAACCCCTGTAGTTTTCAGCTCGAACTTCAAAATCGTTTTGATTGCGTGGTGACGATTACAGCGACGGGCTTGTGGAACTGTCTATGCGTCGGATCCAAGTTCTTTAAGACCTGCCCTACAAATAGAAACAAGGATCTCTCAAACCCTACTCTTAAGCTCATGGAGGAAAAGAAAAATGATTATGCAGCCCTCAGATGATCTGAATGAGAACCAGCAGCACAATAGGCAGATTTCAAAGTCCGTGACTTCGTCGGTTCAACAAAGGCCCCAAAGTCTTCGGAAAGGATCTGTCGATTATCAAAGGCAGCAAAATTGAAGACCAAAGATGGCAAGATCTATCATCCAAGCCAGAGCTTCTGAGAGAGGTTGACAAATTATATGGACAGTTATACACGTCAACACGGAGACTCACAAAAAATCTGGATAACGACCCAAGAGAAAGAGAGAGATATGAACCCTGCACTATACCGAAGATATCCCGGACATCAGCATGTACTAGATTAGTACGGCTCTTAAGCAGATAAAGAATAACAAGGTGCCGAAACTGAGGCCCTTCAGAAACTGCTCAATTACGTCATACTCGAGGAAAAAACGCCGCAGGGTTGTGGTTTTTCTCAAAAAGGGCGTTAATGCCCTGCTGAAGAAATATAGGCCCATATCGCTTCTTAGCAATGTCTCTACGAGGATGATAAGCTGTTTTTGAGAGTCATTACAAACCGTCTCGCGCGGGTTTGATGATTTAAAGCGTCCCGAGCAAGCCGGGTTCCGAAAAGGATTCAGAACCACATACATAATGTTCCAGCAGGTTATTCAGGATTTTTTTTAATGTATGGTTTTGCTCTTGACCTCAATCCTGTCCTCAGGACGAAGATGGGGTCGAAGATGTAGCGAGCTTACCCAGAAGATGCCTATTCACTCGTACTTTAATGGAATTCGGGTTGTAAGTGCTCGGAAATACTGACGCAGGCAAGGCATTCCACTCCTTGGCTGTGCGCATTATAAAAGATTCAGAAAGACGCTTGGTGCGGATATTTGGGATGTCAACCAAGAAGGGGTGATATCCTGCGGTGCGCCTGGAAGTCCGATAGTAGAAAGGGGAAGGTGGGATGAGCTCATGTAGCTCTTGGGCACACTCACCGAAGTACAATCTGTAGAAGACCGACAAACAGGCCACTTCTGCAGCGGTGGGCTAGGCTATGAAGCTTGGTCTCCACCAGCTTACTGTCGCCAATAAGCCCCCCCTCAACCGAGTCGAGTGCAGCAAGTTGATACTTGGCTGAGCCATCCCACAGGTGGCAGCAGTACTCCATACATGATCGGACCTGAGCTTTATACAACACTAGCGGCCCGTCCCGGCTTCGCACGGGTGGACGTCTAATCTTTTCTAGCAATAAATATAGCCTATGTTACTCAGGGTGAATGCAGCTTTCTAATGGTGAAAGAATTTTTTAAATCGGCCCAGTACTTTTTGAGCCTATTCATTACAAACATACAAACATACAAAAATAGGTACAAATCTTTCCTCTTTATAATATTAGTGTAGATTAAGAGCTGTCCAGGAGTGAAATACCGCTTCACCTTGTCAGGCGATATAGGCGATACAGGCGTGTTAGAACCGGAGACAACTCAAGCGTACAATATCTCAGCACTCTTGCAGGTATACCATCAGGACCACTGGCCTTATTCACATCCAGACTACGACTGGCACGGTGGAGCATTGCGGGATTTTTCGCTAGTTGTGTGTGTGGGGCAGCCTTTCACACGTGGCTAGCGCACTACTTAGGTCCCGTACTAACCGCGGTCAGCCAACGACTATCACCTTGCTTCGGATCCCGCTACCCTCCAAAATGAGTTGCCCGGTACAGTGTTGCTAAGGCCGGCCGGCCAAGACCGGTTCCGAGCAGCGCAACTGACTTTTTCCCACACCCCCATGGATATAAAATTAAATGGGACACTTACTGAAAGGGGTGCTTCAGACCATCAAACTGAACAACTTTTAGTAGGTATGGGACCAACACAGAAATCTCGAAAAAAAAAAATCTTTTTTTTTAAAGGATTTTCTTTTAAACTGCAAACATAACTCGACTGAAATGTATGGGACAGCAGATTTTGTTTTTGCTATTTCGATATTGGTCCCATAGAGAAAGTTATTCAGTTTGATGGTCTGAAGCACCCCTTTAAGTAAGTGTCCCATTTAATTTTACACCCTGTCTAAAAGATCGAAGAGTAAAATATATGTTTCTTTGCTTGGTGTCCTACTGCAGCGAAGTGTAAGGCTGAGAGACATTATATTATGTCCTAAACTGTTCAGCTGCGCTGTGAAGATTTTTTCAATGTTCTGACCTGGAAAGAGCTAGGCATCAACATATACGGCGAGTAGATCAGTCACATCTGGTTTGCCGATGGTAAATAAACCAAGCAACGAGATTATACTCTTTTCCTTCTTCTGTATAACGCGCCGGAGCGTATGTTATGTATGTGGGCCAAGGTGCTGAATCCTTTTCGGAACCCGGCTTATTCGCGAGGCTGGAAGTAATTGAACTTGCGTGCGAGACGGTTTGTAATGAATCTCGGAACAGTTTATACTCGTAGACATGCAGGCTAAGAAGCGAAATGGTCTTCAGCAAGACATTGTCGCTCTTTTTGAGGAAGGGCACCTCTAGACTTCTGTTCCATGCCTGCGGCGTTGCTCCCTCGAGTATGACGTACCTAAACGATATTTCCGAAGGATATATATTTTCCGGTACCCGCCTTCCAGAGCTCGGCCGTAATCCCGTCATCACACAGCGCCTTATTTGTATTTATTTATTTAACAAATGTATTCCAGCCTTGTTGTTCATTTGCTGTTTGGGAGCCATACTAATCTCGTACTGGCTGACGTCCGGGATATCTTTGGTATAGTGCCGGGTCAATCTAGATCTATGGTTATCTAGATTTTTAGCGGCTCTCCATGTTGACGTGTATATCTGTCCAAAGGATTTCTCAACCTCTCTCAGAAGCTTACGCTTGGACGATAATGATCCTGCCATCTTCGGTCTTTAATTTTGCTAGCTGGCTTTGGCCAATAGACAGATCCCTTGCGAAGATTTTGAAGCCTCTGTTCCGCTCTATAGCCTCCCTAATGTAGGCTCGGTGATCATAAGTTACGGACTTCGAAATCTGCCTATCGTGCGGCCTAGCTTCCGGTTTTAAATGCGTTTAACACAGAAACATTATCGAATTTTTACCTCTTCGTCAACATGATGAAGTCTATCTCATTTCGTGTACCGTTTGTGCTCATCCAGGTTCATTTCCTGTGCTCACGCTTCATGAAGGAGTTTTCATCACATAGAGTTCCTTCTCCATGAAGCCGTCCATTAGTTGGCCCCGTTAATTCCGTCGTCAAACATCAAAATACTTAACCCACTCGTAGATTTTCACCGTCATTTGCCCAGTTTTGCGTTGAAGTCTCACATGACAACGTGTGCTTTGGAACTATAAATGGCTCTAGAGACATTCTCCCCATACATAAACCCTACCTCGTCATCATATTTCTGTTCTTATGTCGGGGCCCAGGTATACCTGTATAACCTTTAATGAATACTGTACGAGATTTGTGGAACATAAACCCGGCACCGTGCTGGGGCCCGAGACTTTAGGTCGCCATCTCGGAAATAAAGTAGGCTTCCGAATTTAAGGATTTTCGAGTCTCTCCCTCTTTTCGGACTTCAGATGCTCCAACAATATTCCAACGTATCCTGCTCAGCTTTTCCTCGATTTCAGCGCGCGACTCGTCGGTCCGCTGTGACGAGTGTTATATATTACCAGGTGCAGCTGTTGTCGGTTGTGGTAGCCGGATCTCTGCCGGAGATTCTTCGCACACCCTGCCCTGCCGTTACCTTGACCGCTACCATAGCCAGGAATAGCAGGGCCGCCAGGGAATGGGAACCTGGTTTTGGTTGCATTGGCCCTGGCCACGCTTGGCAGACGGGTTGGCAATCGCAGTTGGATTGAATGTGTGTACTCAGAGGATGGTGCTGCCCATCTTTTGGTGGACATAATGAAAATGAACATGGACGATCATGTAAAATGTCTGTGGCGTACCCTCTCTGCGCTTGAAGCTGTTTACAATTATGTTTACCTGGAACGAAACTATCCAATTAGATGGGTGCAATTTTGAGAAAGAGGTCAACCTGTCGAATCCGGCTCGGCAAGGCAGCTACGTAGTCTTTTCACGTCCCAAATTCCGCAGTATCTCAAGACGAAAGTCTTTGACCAGTGTGTATCGCCAGTGATGAAATACGGAACTGAGACTACGTCTCGCTCACTCAAGACCTCATAAAAAGGATGAAAATCACCCAAAACGCAATGGAGAGGGCTATGTTCGGAGTTTCCCTGCGAGATCGAATCAGAAATGAAGAGATCCGCAGAAGAACCAGAGCAGCCGACAAAAAGCTACGTAGTCTCTTCACGGCCCAAATACCGCAGTGTCTCAAGATGAAATACGGAACTGAGACGTCGTCGCGCTCTCAAGCCTTCATAAAAAGGTTGAAAGTCACCCAAACGGCAATGGCGGGCTATGTTTGGTGTTTCCCGGAAAGATCGAGTCGGAAATGACGAGATCCGCTGGGACATAGCCCGAAGAATTGCTAAACTAAAGTGGTAATGGGCGGGGCACATTTCTCGCAGAACCGATATGGCCGATGGGGCCGAAGAGTCGATGAGTAGCGATCGCATACCGAAAAGCGCAGCGTGGGTAGCTCCCGCACCCCGCACCCCGGGTAACAGCAGTGGGTAGGTGGGGCCCCAAAAGGTGGACCGACGACCTGATGAAGGCGGCGGGAACCCGTTCGATAAGGACACCGCAGGACCGATCGTTGTGACAATCCATGGGGAGCACTGGCGGACTAAGGGGGGGGGCGGAGGGGCGGTCCGCCCCGGGCCCCCAGTCCTGGGGGGCCTCCGAATCTCGAGAAGAGAATCCCTTTTTTAATCAAAACCAAAATAATGACGTTTATATAGCAAGTAAAGACACAGTTTAGAGTTGGAGGCCCGGGCCTCAGGAGGCCAGAAGCAGAACAGGTTCTGAGACTGCAGTTTAAAGTTGGAGGCCCCGTACGTTAGTCATTGAAAGTCAAGAAAAGAAATAGAGTCAAAAATACTGCGAATTTGCGAGCTCGCTTCGCTCGCTAAATCTTTTTCAAGTTGTTATGCAGTTAGCATAATTATGAGTTCGCTTCGCTCGCTCCGGAGGCCCTGGCCTCCGGTACTGGGACTGCAGTTTGAAGTTGGAGGCACCGTAAGTTAGTCATTGAAAGTCAAAGAAGGAAATAGAGTCCAAAATATTGCGAATTTGCGAGCTCGCTTTGCTCGCTCAATCTTTTTCAAGTTGTTATGCAGTTAGCATAATTATGAGCTCGCTTCTTGAAAGGTCAATGTGGTTGGAATTAGAATGTGTTTCGAAAATTTGAGCTTGCTTCGCTCGCTTGGTTTTTTTGATAGCTTTCTGTGCTTTGAGACTGACTTCATGCTACAACCCAGTCATAATTATAGAATCGGTCGCTCCGGTTTTAATATTATACGCCAATATACTCACCTACTCTATTTCAAGATGAGCTCTACAATCGAGTTATTATAAGC